>CM042696.1:494887453-496087453 GCA_023614405.1 Avena insularis | reverse complement strand
GGTACTCCGGATCCACGGATGCGACATCAACAATAGCTCATTTAAGTTACACAGCTTTGAAAAAATGAACATATCTTTTTTTGCGGAAATGAAGATGATATTATCACTCTGTTCTTACAGAAAGCCCCAGAAACAACAGAAAATTACAAGGAGGTTCCCTTGGATCCCAACACACGTGACGAACTGGCGCCGTCGGTGGCGCGCCGCTGCCGCTGCCCCGCTTCACGCCTTGGATAGGAGCCAGCCCCATGGCAGCCGGGAAGTCGCCGATCACCGGATCCGTGGATCCTATGCCGTGGCCCGTCGTCGTCGTCGCAGAGCAGAACAACACCATCTTCATCTTCAACCTCAAGCTCCAGACCCGCCGGCCAGCCAGATCCGAACGGGGCACAACGAACCCGGCAGATCCGAAGACCGTCGGGCTCGAGGATGTTGGCCGCACCACGCCGGAGCTCCGGAGAGCACCGTCGCGAGAGAGGAAGCACGCCGACACGACACTCCGCTCCGGCGACCCCTCCGCCTCCATGGCGCCGCCGGCCGGAACCCCACCTAACCCTACACTATGTACAGGCCGGGATCCGTGGTTTCCCCATCCTCCCGCCGCCGGAGGCAGGGGAAACCACGAATCGCCGGCGAGCGAGGTGGGAAGACGGGGTGGTACCAAGAAATCGCCTCTCTCACTACAATGCCAGGGGAGAGGAGCGTTTATGGTAACTCAAAAAAAATGAATGAACATATCTTTGACAAACAAGCTGATTGCCATTGTGGCAGATGAGACATAGTCGTCTCTAGTTTTACATAACGAAATACAATACTGAAGGTATATGCAACTTGTTTAAAAACATGTAGAATTTAGGGAACAAGAGCATCTCTTCTGGTTGGATCGGCTCATTCAACTCTGTGGTTCGTCCTCATGTTTTGTTTTGTCTGTATCAGTTCGGTCAACTCTCTGATGGTAACCGATGGTTTATTAACCTAGGTTAAGGAGTTGTTTTGTCGACTGAATCTACATGTATAATATACTTTAATTTGTACACCCCAATAAAAGAATCAATCTGAACAAATTACGTACTCACTCCGTCTAAAATAACTTGTACTCACTCTGTTTCAAATTAGTTATCTTAGATTTGTCTAGATAAGGATGTATCTATTATAAAATAGATTTGTCTAGATAAGGATGTATCTATTATAAAATATATATCTATATACATTTATATCTGGACTAATCTGAGACAACTAATTTGAGATAGAGAGAATACTAAATTGCACAAGACGGGCGTAGGACATGTCTGCAGTAGCTCAATTTTTTTCCTGCAAATACAATTTACTGGCAAGTAGGGATAATATAGCTTATGGTTGAAAAAAATAAGGCACGATATTGTAAAAGATGACTTGATTAAGAACTGTACTCCCTCCTTGCCAAAATGTAGTGCATGTAATTTTTTTGAAAAGTCAACCGATGTCAAGTTTGACCAACCTTGTAGGAAAGAACAATAACACCTAAAATATAAAAATCAGTGTCATTAGATTCATCATGATGTATATTTTCGTATGGTATATAGTTGGTAGTGTAGGTATAGGTAATTTCTCAATAAACTTGGTCAAAGTTGATGTTGTTTGACTTTAAAAAAATCTTATATGCACTATATTATGGAAAGGAGGGAATAACATCTTTTGACAGCTTACATATTTAAAGTTTGTCTGTAGTTCATGTTTTTCCTGCAAATACCATTTAGTGGCAAGAGGGGATAACATAGCTTATGGTTGAAGAAAATAAGGCAGAAGATTGTAAAAATTACTTCATTAAGAATTGTAAAATCTTTTGACTGCTTAACATATTTAATTTGTTTCTACCAATAAATAGATAATTACCAGAAAAACATACCACATACCACTGACGATGGTGTCACGCATGCCATATCCTCTGTCTGGTCATCACAAATCGTAAAAGTTTTAGTGGCTGGAGACTTCGCTCCTTCTCAATCATCCCCTTTGCAAACTGAAGTGTGTCATAGAATATTAATCCCAAGCAGAAGCGCATCAAAGAAGATCTCATTCAACTATCTGGTTGATCCTCAAGGTCCGTCCGGACAAGATTTTTCCATGTGTGCTTGTTACATACCAAGCACGAGTGGATATGAAACGGGGATTCATTTCACCATGTTATGAGCGTAAAAAAAAATATTACACCGAGAAGACTCTAAGTACTACTAAGTACTACCTCCGTTTTAAAATATAAGATGTTTTAACTTTGTAAAATGAGTGTATCTAGATCCTCTTAATGCATAGGTTTGCTCTAAATCTAAATAAACTTATACACTAAAAGAGGTATAGATACACTTCTTTTACAAAGCTAAAATATCTTATATTTTGAAACGAAGGGAGTAGATGGAGAATTGACATACCACCTCCTTTAATGGAAGAACCTCAATCTCCCTCTGGCTAAGTAGAAAAATTGTAATGGAAAAAGAGTATGAGATTGACATAATTGATGGTGAGTAATGTAACCTCAGTTTTTTTACCGTGAAGTAAGTTTTTTTTTACCATGAATGTAAGCTCGGTACTAAGAGTTTAATCCTTCATCATAGACAAAATGATCACCACCATAGTTTCCCCTAGTTTTACCTAGGGATGCAAATAGAGCGAAAATGGATGGAACTGACTAGTGCCACATTTGTTTTCATATTTTTTTCGGAAGCAAAAACAAATATAGAAATCTCAGAAACAAATATGGAAGCAGTTACTGTAGGAAACATATACGAATCAAATAGAGTACATACATGGACAAAAATGGATGATTTCCAAAAACCAATAGACCCCTTGAGACATGAATTAAATCACAATAAAACTGATAAACTAATTCCCTAACCCTCACACTCGGTTGCTCTGTATGATGGTATGTAGAGGATGGCTTCTGGATGCAATAAAGTTTAACAAGGTCGGAAGGTTTTTTCATTTTGAAAAAACGCTTCGGCCTGTCTCGCGTCGCCCCCGCGGGCGACCGAGAAGGCGACTACATCCTCGCCCCTTAGCGCCTCCCTTCCCTCCCTCCCCTCCGCCACCGCCGGCGTGAGCGGTGAGCCACCGGGCGAAGCCTGCGTGGTGCCCGCGGCGGGGGACTGCTTCTCCTCGCGTGGTAGAGGTCCGGCACGGGACGTTCCGGCTACCAGCGGTCGAGCACGATGGCGGCAGGAGCTTGCCTCGGTGGGGCATTGGCGGCCGCCGCGGAGGGCTTCACCGGACGGTAGAGGCAGCGGTGGTCTGCGAGGTCCACGTCGGGGCCTCGCGACGGTGCGGCAGAGGGGAGTGGCTGGCCCGATTTGAGCCCCAATTGAGCCAGATCTGGGCCGGCCGGGCCTTGCGTGGGGCAGCGCGGGTGGAACTGCTAGACTGCAGGCCTACGGCGTGCGGCCGGGAGTGGGTGGCGCCCCTCCTTGAGTGCGGCTCAGCAGGGGCAACTCGACCTGGGCTAGGCGGGCCTAGGTCGGGTGCTTGCCCGGTAGATCTGGCATGGAAGATGACCTGACCCGACCAGTATGGGCCTAGGTTGGACCTTTCCTGCTGATGATCTAGTTCTGCGGTTGACAAGGGTTTAACTCATCAATGCCCATTGTTATGGACTTAGGTTCAGGAATTGAGGAGCGCTGGAAATCTCGGTACGGCTAGCAAACAAGAACACAGGGACGCAAGGTTTACCCAGGTTCAAGCCTCGTAGAGGACCCTACTCCTACTTGTCTGCTCTTGATTGATAATGATCCAAAGGATTACAAGGTCGCCGATGGCGGTGGGTGTGCAGATTGGATCTGGCGTATATGCGAGAGATCGATGTCTAGATCTATTGTCTATTGGGGGAGTCGCGGTTTATCTATTGGAGGAGAGGATATATCCTTCTCGTTGGACCCTCCTAGCCTTTATATATGGGGAGGCTAGGTCTCAGGTACCAATACAAGTTGGTTACAAGTTAGATTAGAACTCTAGTCTTGAGGTTTCCCTTGTCTTGTGCGTTTGGGAGTCCGTGTCCATATGGGCTTCATATCAGTCGAACCGTCATAGACGTCATGGACCTTGGCAATTCGTCGAGTGGGCCTTCCGTCGAGCCGCACCAGGTAGGCTGTAGTTGAGTGCCTATTGGGCATACCCATGTCAGTAGCCCCGGGTGTCCATGTGAATCATAGATTCGGATGGAGACTCAGAAGACTTGATCTTTGCATTAGGATGTCGGAGTCGACAATTGTGTCGAGTGCGAAGCACTTCACCCGGAAGTACATCGAGTCAGTCGAATTTGTAGTAGTTCATAGGGATGATGGTAAACGTGCCTGGTGCGCTCGATGGATCGGGACCAATTAATTGCTCTAGGGCAAAAACAATGCTACCTACTCAAACTCGAGTCCCCGGACTCGAATTCGGAAATTGCTGGCGTAATTCGACTCATGCCGCGGAGGTCTTATAGAGTTCGAATCCCAGTGTATAAGTGTGAGCACTCGACGCGTCCGTCAAGGCATATTCATCATACCTGCAGGCACGTATATATCTCTGGTAGTGCGCAGCAGATGCATTGCCAGGCCTTATTCAGGTCTTATCTTCACGCTGTAAGCGTGGCATCCGAATTTTGTCATCGCGGAGATGATTCGGGTGACCCAGGAGACGCAGTCTCTTTGTAGGGGAAGTATGAGGCGGAGTCGCCATAGCATTCGAGTGTGGATGTTATCAACACACAGTACAATGTACAAATAATCATAGGGTGCGCGACCAGCGCTCCCTATGGGAGTAGCCCCCGAGTGCCTGGTTGAGTCAAAGACTCAGGCAGGGACTAAATAACTTTTGCGACTGATGTCGTCTTTTGTTGCTTGTTTCAGTCGAATATGCTTTCAGCGCTCCCTATGGGAGTAACCCGAAGCCCACAATCGAATCATAGATTCGAGTGAAGGGTTTTCATAATGCTTGGATATCTTCACAAATTTCTTCGGGTGCGAGGCCAGCGCTCCCTATGGGAGTAGCCCCCGAGTCCTTAGTCGAATCGTGGATTCGAGTGAGGATTCAGAGCGTGTCACTCGAGGATCTTGTATATGCGCGACCAGCGCTCCAGTTTGGAGTAACCCCCGAGTGTCTGGCGGAGTCGTAGACTCGGGCAGAGACTCGATACTTGTATCTTGTAGACATAGTCGATAATCATGCGAGGAGAAACCACTGACCCGGAAGTGCATTGAGTCAGCGTCTCACTCATAAGGAGCCAATAGTCGACGATGTAGTCAAAGTCATGCGGCGATTAGCCGGGTGAGTTGATGATGGAGATGGAGTCGACATAGTCATTTCTATCGGGTGCAGGGCTAGCACCGCGCGTGTGTAGCATCAAGCGGTGCAACCATCCGAGGAGGTACTCGACTCGGGTATTGAGTGTATGTCGTAGCCAGTTGTTTTGTCGACTCCTGTTGGAGGACCCGATAGAATAGCTCGACGCAGTCGACATCCTTTAAGCTGCATAAAACATGAAGAATAGTGAAGTATTTGTATCTTGTAAAGAATATTTGCATGCCGGTTTGTAAAGTAAAATTCTGGTGCCAATCGAGTCGACACCTTTGCACTGCATGCTAGGCCTTTTCGTTAGCCTGATTACCCTTAGTCTCAGTACCTTGCCGAGGTGCTCGGAGTTCAAGGATTCTACGATCAGGAAGAATCAACTACTCGGGCTGTCGCGTATGAGGTGCTCGAGTGCGTGGAATCGATGGCACATTAGGTTACTCGAAGAGGGCGCAGCCCCCGAGTGTTTCGAGTGCGATTAAAGTAAGAAAGAAAGCATCTCTAATAGAGGGTAACTTAGCTTTATTGGTAGTCGTTGTGGACGAAGTCGATGCAATTGCGAACGTAGTCGACGCGGCAGCGGGTCATGTGAAGGAGTCGAAGACACATCAGGTCGGCGAAGTCGAAGACCACAGCGCCTTACCACAGCCAAAGACTGCATCAGGTCGCGTGCTGGAGTCGAAGATTGTAGCGGCTCGCTGTCGCGGGAGTCAAGGAAGTCCTCGAGTCACCTGATATGAAGACCACAGCCAGTCATTGAAGTTGAAGACTGCGGCGGTTGTCGAAGCAGAGGGATCCCCCGAGTCGCTGGAACCAAAGATCGTAGCGGATTGTCGATGGAGTCGAAGACGGCAGCAGGTTGCGTGATGGAGTCGAAGACTCAGTAGGTCGGCGGAGTCGAGGACCATAGCGAGTCGCTAGATCACCAATGCTGAGGGAGCCCCCCCCCCCGAATCGCTGGAGTCGAGGACCACACCTGGTCACCGGGGTCGAAGAAGTCCTCGAGTCGAATATCGTAGCGGGTCGTTGAAGTTGAAGACCGTAGCGGGTCATCGGAGCGGAGGGAGCCCCCGAGTTGAATATCGTAGCGAATCACTAGAGTCGAAGACTAGAGTTGATGTGGCAGCGAGTCACGCGGCGGACATAGTCGACGCGGCAGATCGGAGTCGCGTGGTGATGACGAATTGCCGTATATGAAGACTGTAACTAGTCACCGTAGTCGAAGACTGAAGCGGGTCGTTGGCCGATAGCGGTGATGGGTCGCGGTCGCGGGAGTCGAAGAAGTCTCCGAGTCGCCGGAGCCGATGGCTACAGTAGGCCGCACGGCAGAATCGAGGAAGTCCCCCGAGTCACCGGAGCCAAAGGCCGCAGCAGGTCTTCGATGCGGAGGGCGCTCCCGAATCGTTGATCTGAAGACCGCAGAAGGTCGCATGGAGGAGTCGACGGAGCTTCCGGGTCGCCGGAGCCAAAGACCGCAGCGGCTTGTGTGGCGGAGTCAGGGCAACCCTCAAGCGTCGTATCAACGTGGTTGATGGAGTTGATGCAGCAGACGTGTGGTTCAGGTAGATGGAGTCGTGCCACAGTCGAAGTCGCGTGGCAGACGTGGTCGTCGTGGTGGCCGGTAGTTGACACAGCGGAAGTAGTCGACACATCGGCAAATGGTCAAGGTTGACGGAATTGCATAGGGGATAGTAGTTGATGCCATGCACGGAAGTTGACGATGGCCGTTCAAGTCGTTGCCTCGCCGGTCCACAGATGCTCTATGTTTGGAGACTGAAGCATAGGACTCAGCAGTGGCCGTCCCCATGGGGCCGTCGTCTCGTTAATGAAGTCTGAATTCAGGGAGAGGCCCCGCTCCGTGGGGATCGTATATATACGGAGGAGAGAAACCATATTTCAGCGCCGAGTAATTTATCATCAGATCATTGAAGCCACATTTGCTAGAGGCCTCTATTGCCCAAAAGCCAAAAAAGGCACATTCGTAGCCGGCCACGTGCACCTCCAAATATGGTTGCAATAATATTCTTTTTTTGTGTGTACAACCTGGTGCACCACGAATACTGCTTGATGCATAGGACCTAGTCGCTGCTAATTTTTTTTTTCTTTTTGGACCTGCATCAGGCAAGCTGTACGTAGATCAACTCCTGCCTGTCCTGGACAACTTGATCCAGCTACTTGGTCTCTCGTCTTGGATTATTTTTTCACATGCAGATGCAGACACCGCTCGTATTGCATTGATGTGACAACCCGCTGGTAGTTCCCGTGACATACACGTTTTAGCGCCGTTACGGGCCCAGTTGGTCTACTGCCGTGCTGGACTTGGATAATACAAACCCCTTTGGATTCGAATTCTTCTAGCTTCCAGTAGACTCGATGGATCTTGCGACTAATATGATCTTTTTTTCTTCTTCATTGATTTCGATAGCTTGCGCAAACGGAGCATGATGAAGATGCAGCATGTCGATCATGTCGGGGAAGAATCCCTTGCATCTAAAATCATTGTCATCGTTGGTGGAAATTTTTAAGGGTCGTAGAACTTCAGATCCATCCCTCAGTCGAGGAAGTCGAGGGCCGGGAAAGACGCTGGCGAGTGCCGGGTGAACTCGAGGGAGTCAAAGTGGATCTTCTCGCCGGGAGTCGACGAATCGTAGATTGCCGAGGTTGGAGCCGTCGAGATCGCAACATCAGTGCTCCCAGTTCCCACAGACGGCGCCAATTGACGAGGGTTTAACTCATCAATGCCCATTGTTATGGACTTAGGTTCAGGAATTGAGGAGCGCTGGAAATCTCGGTACGGCTAGCAAACAAGCACACAGGGACGCAAGGTTTACCCAGGTTCAAGCCTCGTAGAGGACCCTACTCCTGCTTGTCTGCTCTTGATTGATAATGATCCGAAGGATTACAAGGTCGCCGATGGCGGTGGGTGCGCAGATTGGATCTGGCGTATATGCGAGAGATCGATGTCTAGATCTATTATCTATTGGGGGAGTCACGGTTTGTCTATTGGAGGAGAGGATATATCCTTCTCGTTGGACCCTCCTAGCCTTTATATATGGGGAGGCTAGGTCTCAGGTACCAATACAAGTTGGTTACAAGTTAGATTAGAACTCTAGTCTTGAGGTTTCCCTTGTCTTGTGCGTTTGGGAGTCCGTGTCCATATGGGCTTCATATTAGTCGAACCGTCATAGACGTCATGGACCTTGGCAATTCGTCGAGTGGGCCTTCCGTCGAGCCGCACCAGGTAGGCTGTAGTTGAGTGCCTATTTGGCATACCCATGTCAGCGGTTGTGTGCGGTGGCACCCGCAATGCCCGCTCCCGGCCTTGTCCGTACGTCCCGAATCCGGACCGGGTGGGTCTGGACTCGGTGCTAACGTTTTTTGCCCGTCTATGTGAAACCGAGGTGGTCAATGCGATGCCTGACTGGGTGAGAATGTTCCTTAGACCGACGATGGTCCGGCGGGCCTAGGTGTACTCGGTGGCGACGGAGATGCCACTTGGCAGTTGGGATCTGCAGTGGCGGCGGATCTCTTGGGGGCGAAGGAGTAGGGCCTAGTGCTGGGTTGGCATGCACAGAGGCACCCTTGCTGCAGTGCGGCGGCGGGGCTTCATGAGCCTTTTTCGGGCTCGGCTAGGACAGAGAGGGCCTGGTTTGCCCTACTGCTGTATCCGGTCGGCTACTGCCTTCGGGTGGTGAAGGTAGTTCCCTCCCGCGTGCTGATGTCATGCCATACCTCGTCGAAGATTCCTCTTTTTCGGTCATCCAAACCTTGCACCGGAGGCACGGTGAGATGGAGGTGGGGGCTTCAAGACCGTGGTGGCGCGTGCTCGTGGGCGGCGAGTTTGGTGGCGCAATCCGAAACGTCTGGGAGTGTGGTTTTTTGAGGGGTCGGGAGAAATCCTTGTCGTCTTGACACCGACGTGGTGGCGCCCACAGGTGTCACCGTCCTTTCTGAAGGACGTTGGGTGTATCTCTTCCCCACCTCCCGGAGCGTATCAGGGGGAAACCCTAGGACATGTCTGGGCAACAGCGTCGGTGTTGTCGCTTTCCTTCTTGGAGGTGTTGATTGATACGCGATGCTTCGGAGCGCTAGGAGCGGGGTGGTACTTCTCTGGAGGGCGCAACGGTGGCGGGTCATCCTCGTTTTCGTCAAGCCACTGTCATCGGTTTTGTTTTCTCTTCTTTTTCTTCTTCTTTTTCTTTTTCTTTTGGGCGTTGTGCTGTCTGACCCAGTAGCGGTATCAATTGTGATTACTATATTAATATAGCTGGGCATATGCCTATTTCGAGGAGCTTAACAAGGTCACATACTGAGTCGGGTAGATTGGCCATGCAGAACAGCCTCATAAAACATAAAATTTGTATTAGTTGGGAACATAAACTAAATTTCCGCGTCAGTTTCGCCGGAAAACGGTGTTCCTTTTCTGTTTTCAGTTTCACCAAAAAAAATCGTTTATGTTTCTATTCCGCAAAATTCCACTTCCATTTTTCCACTCTGTTCTATTTTTTCGCGGAAAAGTCAGAATGTTTTTACTTCATTTTCATCCCAACTTGCACCTACCCAAATACAGTATTGCAATTTGCAATTTTTCTTGTTTAATGGTATATATCACTTGTTAAAAAGTATGTATAATTAGGTAACACATGGTATCTCTCTCCTGATTGGGTAAGCTCATTCAACTCTCTGGTTCATCCTCAATGTTGGCACCATGATTTGATATTATCGTAGACATGAAGAGAGTCTAGTGGAAAGTTGCACTATAATTGATCACCCTGTTTTCGTTAAGGTCTACGGACTACTTACAGTTTGCAACAATAGCTCATTTAAGTTACACAGCTTTGAACAAACTGAATATATCTCTGACGTACAAGTTGATTTCCTTTGTGGCAGATGAGAGATAGTTGTCTCTAGTTTTACCTAACGAAATACAATACTAGATATATATGCTACTTGTTAAAGAAACATATAGAATTAGATAACAAGAGGCATCTCTTCTGGTTGGATCTGCTCATTCAACTCTCTGGTTTGTCCTCAAAGTTTGTCTTGTCTGTATCAGTTCAGTCAACTCTTTGGTGCTTTCCGATGGTTTATTAAACTTGGTTAAGGAGCTGTTTTGTCCACCTAATATGCATGTATTATATCCCCTAATGACAAGGATGAATCCCTCTTTACCTTTAATTTGTACACCCCAATGAAAGAAGCAAGATGAACAAAATACCTACTCACTCTGTCTCAAATTAGTTGTTTTGTTTTTGGAAATAGGCGCTTTATTACTTTCATAATGTTTACACCCGGCCTCTGTATAACTAAGATGCACACAGCCGATCAAACCACATAGGTATATAACAAGTCAAGAGCGAGAAACAAAAAACAAATGTCTCCAAGATTGTCCAAGACAAGTCGCTAGGGTAGCTCAATCCGCAGATCACACAGCCATCCATGTCGAGGGAAAATATCCCTCGCCGTATCCTCCAATCATGTACACCCCTCCGTAAACAAATCACGGAACTCGAACCGTTGGAGAATAGCCCAAGACCGGAGAATAGCCGTAGCCCGATGAATAACCCGCAACGTTGAAGACACATTAGTATTAAAAATCTTATCATTTCTATATAGCCACAACGACCAAATAATAGCAAGCGCTCCCACCCTAAACAAGATCATATATTTATCATCAATCCCGTGCAACCAGTTACCAAATACATTGGCCACCGATCGTGGGGGGAGATAAACCAGAGACAACTTGGATGATTGACCATATATGATGAGCAAATTTGCATTGAAAAAAGTAAGTGTTTGATCGTCTCGTCGTGATGACAAAACACACATTGTTTACTTCCATGCCAATTCCTCTTAACAAGATTATCTTTTGTAAGAATTATCCCTTTACACAGATACCAAGCAAATATCTTAGTTTTCAAGGGTATTTTCATTTTCCAAATTGTGTTATTATCATCAACCAGAATATTAAGGTTGAATCAAGTCTCCATACATCGAGTCCACAGAGAAATTACCACTCACGTGTAATTTCCATTTGAACTCGTCTACACCGTCCGACAGTTGAATCGTGGATAATCGTAATAACAAATTGGTCCATGATACTAGTCTAGGACTATCCCTTTACACAGATACCAAGCAAATATCTTAGTTTTCAAGGGTATTTTCATTTTCCAAATTGTGCTATTATCATCAACCGGAATATTAAGGTTGAATCAAGTCTCTATACATCGAGTCCACGGAGAAATTACCACTCACGTGTAATTTCCATCTGAACTCATCTACACCGTCCAATAGTTGTATCGTGGATAATCGTAATAACAGATTGGTCCATGATACTAGTCTAGGACCAATGAGACTTTTTCTGAAAGATACATTTGGAGGAGTAGTTTCCAGTACTTTAGAGAGTGTGTCCCCTTTGTGTCTAACAATCGAATATATAGCCGGGTATTGTTCCTGAAGAGAAGTATGGCCAAGCCATTTATCTTCCCAGAACCTAATTTGAGATCCATCCTTAATATTAAGAACACCAAAACAAAACAAATGTTTTTTAGACGCCATTAGTTTAGCCCAAAAATGTGAATCACTAGGTTTCCATACCATTTGAGACACAACTTTGGATCCAACATATTTTCTCCAGATGATAGTTTGCCAAACTCCTTCTTTAGTAAGTAGCTTAAACAGCCATTTACCTAAAAGGGCGGTGTTTTTGACTTGTAAATCGTGTATACCAAGTCCACCGTATTCTTTCGGTCGGTTAACCACATTCCATTTGGCCAGTCAATACTTTTTCTTTTCACTATCCCCTGCCAAAAGAATCTTAATTGGAAATAATCCACTTTATTCACGACACCTTTTGGCAGCTGGAAAAACGAGATCATATACAGTACCATGTTGGTAAGTATTGAGTTTATGAGTACAAGTCTTCCTCCAAGGGATAGCAATTTGCCTTTCCAACTATTAAGACGTTTTTGAAGTCTTTCCTCAACGAGTTTCCATTCAGCAATAGTGAGACGCTGATAGTGTATCGGAATACCCAAATAGTTGATTGGAACTTGCCCTTGTCCACAACCGAAAAGTTTAGCAGACAAGTGTGCCTCGTTTTGGGCCTCGCCAAAACAATACAAATCGCTCTTATGGAAATTAATTTTCAATCCAGAGAGTTGCTTGAAGGCTGATAGTATTAACTTTAGGTTCTTAGCTTTCTCCAAATCATGTTCCATAAATAAGATTATATCATTAGCATATTGGAGGATAGAAAGTCCTCCATCAACGAGATGTATGACTAGTCCTTCAATTTGGCCCTCAGCTTTCGCCCTCTCAATAAGGATAGCCAACATATCCACCACTATATTAAATAGTATTGGAGATAGTGGATCCCCTTGCCTCAAACCCTTCTTAGTCTGGAAGTACTTGCCAATGTCATCATTAACTTTTATGGCAACACTACCGCCAGACACAAAAGATTGTATGAGAGCATGCCACTCATCAGAAAAACTTTCATTCGGAGTGTTTGCTAAAGGAAAGACCAATTAACTTTATCATAGGCCTTCTCAAAGTGAATCTTGAACAATACCCTATTTTGTTTTTTGGAGTGTAGTTCGTGAATTGTTTCATGCAGGATTACCATACCATCTAAGATGTTTCTTTCTTGCATGAAAGAAGTTTAAGAAGGATGGAAAACATGGTTGACAACTGAATTTAGTCTAATCATGGCAAATTTTGTGAAATTTTTAAAGCTAATGTTAAGAAGATAGATAGGACGATACTGCTATATACGCTCTGCATTGTTAACCTGAGGCAGTGAAATTATATTACCAAAGTTTATTCTAAAGAGATCAAGTTTCCCAACATGTAAAAAACCAAACAAGGCCATCAAGTCCTCCTTAATGATCTCCCAGAATTTTTGGTAGAATTCTGCTGGGAAACAATCCAGACCTTGTGCTTTGTTTTTTTCCATCTGGAAAACCGCTTTCTTAACCTCTTCCTCCCTATATGGGGCGGTTAGAAAGTTATTTTCCTCGACAGAAACCTGTGGTATATCTGTTGTTTGAGACTCATCCAAACTAAAAGAGTTTTCTGGTGGTGGCCCAAACAAAGATTTATAGTAATTCATAATAAACGACTTAAGCTGTTCTTGTCCCTCAATAATACCTTCATATTGGTTAAGAGAGCGGATACATTTTTTCTTATGCTTGCCATTGGCTATAGCATGGAAATATCTTGTATTAGCATCTCCCTCTAGAATGAATTTCACTTTGGAGCGTTGGTACCATTTGAGTTCTTCCTCACGCAGCAGTCGGGCCATTTTTGTATTTGATTGGCTCTTAAGCTTAATCTCATGTGCAGATAACGGTCTAACTTCCGCAAAAGCTGCTAAGTCATCAATAATAGAAGAAAGGCGAATTTTATCTTTTTTCCGGATTCCAGTAGTATGTCTAGCCCATCCACGAAGGAATTTATGTAATACACGCATTTTATTATTCCAACGTTGAAAGGGTGTTTGACCACCAACCGGTTTTATCCAAATTGCCTTAACCATCTCATAAAACCCGTCTCAAATCAACCAACCAAGTTCAAATTTGAACTCATGCTTAGGATTTCGTGGCGGTGAACCAACTGTTAAAAGTAATGGAGCATGATCTGACAAAGCCTCAATACGTTCTAGAGCCCTTACAGTTACCATGGGGAACTTCTCTTCCCAATCAGTATCCATAAGTACCCTATCAAGTTTTTCCGTATGTAGCCTCTGGAAGACTATTAGCCCAAGTAAATTGTCTTCCTAATATTGTAACCTCTCTCAAGTCCAAGTTGTCAATTACAGCATTAAACATGAAAGGCCAATGATCGTCAAACCGGCCTCGACTTTTCTCATGAGGGAATCTCATCAAATTAAAATCCCCACCTATAAGAATAGGATACAAATTGTCCTTTGCGAGATTTACCAACTCATGCAAAAAATCAGCCTTAAACACTTCTTGGGAAGCTCCGTATACAGCAACTAGAGACCATGTGAAATTATCTGCGGTGACCCAGCATATAACTGCATGATGTAGTACACTATAGTCGTTGACATAACACCAATGAAACACCGTTCACTAGTATTACATCTCTCAGAGTGGTACAACAGAAACATAGCAGGTCCAAGACATGACTATAGATTACAACTCGACTCTTTACAAGAGATCCAGAGAACACTCTAGGTTAAAGAGAGAGAAAGAACTTCTTACAAAGAAGAACCAGAAATAATAACTCAGAAATATCTAGTAACTAAGTCTAGGATCTAAACTATTTGGCTTGCCATTGCTGCTATTGCAATGCTCTACAAAAATAGGTTTTATGGCTAGAGACTTTACTTCTATCTACTTAAGAACTTAGTCTTCGCTTCGGTTGAAGTATATGTGGACTTTATTGACTCTGTTGAAGAACTTGAGTTGTCGATGATGGTTTCTTGAGCAGAAATTGATGTTGGCATCATCTTCAATGGCTTAATACCTAGCAAGGGTTAAGAAGGTACGGTTGAGTACGAGCGTACTCAACAAGTTCACTAAAAAGGAGTGTATGATGCACTATCTCTACAACCACAGACCATAGGTCGTAGGCAATTCAGGATTTCGTAAATATTTCTTCAAAGGTTGCTTTTATTCTAAAAACTATGTCCGACAGCCTTCACAGGTTGACCAGAACCTTCGTGGGGTTCCTTTCCTGCCGCGTTTGTAGCTCCTTCCCGGAACAGGGAGTAACATGTCACAATTCTTACACTCTGCAAGCGATGACCTTTTTGAAATGCAGGCGATGACAACATTTGAGTTTCAAAGCATTTGATAGAAAATAACCAAAGGACATGAGCAAGTTGTGAACTTGCCTTTTGTGATTGCAAGATTATGCAATCACGGTCTTCGAGATACTAGAAAATCCAAAATCTGTAAATAGCATCATTGGTCCGATAAGGACTAATGTTTAAAGAAGCAATATGTTGATGCATAAGTAATGTAATGCATTTTGAAAAAATGTCGAGATAAATCCCCAATAACAAGAATGAGTTTATTTTAAGTGACACCTTTGAGATTTGGCTATTTTTCATGTTTTCTGCACAAGTAAAGATAACTACAAAGAATTTAAATGTTTAACATGCAAAGTGTGTAAGTGAAGTGTAATAACACTTTGAGATTGAGGTGAATTACTATCTAGTAATTATGATGGATGTTAGTGTGATAGAGTGTTAAGAGTTTAAGAACTTATTTATAAGGTTGTCATTTGAAGTGGAAAAACGAATAGATGTTATGGTTTAAACGATTGTTAATATGAATAGATTATAATTGATGACATTTGCGTTGGCTTGATAGGTTTGGACTCGAGATGCTTTAAGGTTTAACTACAACAAACAAAAGTTAACTATAAAAACATATTTAAACTTTATACATTATCTATATAATTTTATGAACCAAAGTTAGCTCTAAAACATAAATAGACCTAGGGTGTGATGTGTTTAATGTATTTAAAAGTTTTAAGCTTTATAATAAGCATGTTCGGGACTGTGAGATCATTCACTCCCGATTTAAGTGAATGCTGAGTTTAAATGTGCTTGGTTATTATGAATTTGATTTGACTTATTAAATAAAGAAAATTTTGCTAATAACATTAATGTGTTAGGGTTTTTAAAAATCATGTTAAGTATGATGTAGTTCAGAAGTAAAGAGCATTTGCTTTTATCATAAATGAATGATGTTTAAAACTTAGTTAAAATTGTTGGTTTACTTGGATTTAAGGTTTTATAAGATTTTTATGAAGTTAATAGTTTATACTTTAAGTTTTGCATAAATCCAAGTTATGGTTTTGGAACTAGCATTTGAATATAAAGGTTTAAGGTTTTACATCATATTAGGATTATTTCTTATTTAAGAAATGTTTTTAAAGAATTTATAAAATAGGTATTTTATATAATAGATAAGGATTTATTACTTTAAAAACCTTTGGAACCATATATCTAGTATTTTGTAGTAGACTATATTTATTCAAGATCTTAAAAATAATTTTTATTAATTTTTAAGTATTATTCTTATTTTTATAAAATACCACAAAGGATTATTTGTCTTAGGATATTTGCTTCAAGTTTTATTTGTAAAAAAATTAAGTTAATAATTTTATAAGGTAGTAGATTGAGTCTAATACACAAAAATGATTTTTATGGATTTTTATGATTTTTACTTATTTTATGAAATTTCATATAGAATTTAATAGGATTAATACTTATTTGCTGTTTTATTCAACTAAAACAAAGAAGGTTATATTTTTATTTGATAGAACTTATTTTTATGGTCATTTTGATATATCATATGTATTTTATGATTTATGTACATTTTTCTAGAGCTTAAATATTATTAGGGTATTTAGGTAATTTTATTTTGCAACATTGTTTTTTATATCTTTTCTATAAAACTACTTCTGGCCCGCGGGCTGGTTAAGCCCAACCCAACCCATTTGGGCCTGGGGTCATAACCCATCCCAGCCCAACCCCTTCTCTTCCTCTCACTCACACACACGCACACGACACAATCTCGCACCCTTCCTCTCGCGCGACTGCATCGCCGCCAGCGCCGCCGCCTGCCACTCCGGCCGCCACCGACCGCATAAGCCGTGGCCGTTCGCAGACTAAGCTCCGCTCTAGGCTATCCACCTAATCGTCGCCACCTCTATTTGCGCCTGCGCCCCTACGCGCGCCCCTGGAAACCCTATCCCTGCCTAGGGTTCGGCCGCCGGCGTGGTTTCCTTGGTTCCAACACCTCCGGCTGCTGCTCGAGAATGACCACAACTTCTTGTCCGTCGACCTCGCCTCCTGATGCTTCTATTTGACCCGGCCGACCTGGTCTTTCCCATGGAGGTGGGTGTTGCGGCTGCCATGGGTTGTCGCCTCCATGGCTGGTCGTGGCCTCCTGGTGCTCTCCGGCGGATTGGAGCTCACCCCTCCCAACTGGATGCCGACGGGAAGGTGCTACAGTGCAACCTCGACGTCTACATCAATTTACCTGATGATGTAGTGCCTCTGCCGATGGGATAACGGCGATAATGTCACCACAACCTTGGTGCTGCATCGGTTTTGTTCACCCCCTTTTAGTCTCCGATGGTTTCCTTCTTCCTCTCCTCCTCTACAGAAATCTAAGGTCCAAGGTACTTGTCCACTGTCTCTGAATTTATCTTCGATGTTTCTTAATGGATGATCAAATAACGGATTCTATTTTTAGTTGACCCTGCTATAATTGTACAATGCTTGATTGCTGATCTAGTGAACCTAGATGATTAATTGATATTATGTGCTAATGAACCTTTGATCAAGCTTAGTGGCTACTTTGATTAGATTTAGTGGATTATAAGGAATGTGCTTGGGTATATGGGAAGCTATGGGAAATGGTATGAGTTTGCTTGTTAATTGGTTATAGGCCCTTTCCCCTGTTATGCTGTTGGAGCACAAGCAAATGTTCCTGTTTTACTTTACTGAACCTATTTTCCTTAATGAGGTTAGTAAATTGGACCTTGTCTCTTATATTACTACATGCCCTGGTAGCTTTTATGATCATTAATAAATAGATCAACATTTCTTAAGTGGTATGATCATTTCTATCCAAGGATGGAGATGGTCCATATACACTCACATATATTTCAAGCAATGTGTAGATGATGCATAGAAGTATGTATTCCTCTATAGCCCGATCTGCTATTCCTACTAGATGGCTGTGCTTTAATCACATATAAGATATACTTGGAGAACTGAATCTATGGTTCAATGATGATTTAAAATATTCTCTGGACATGTTGGTATTTGAACTATCTGATTCCTAGGTAACTAAACTAGGAAGATGATCTGGGATTTTCATTTGGTGGCTGGTAAATGAAACAGAAGCATGTTGCCTTCTTTGTCATGTTGCCAATTAACTCGAGTGGCTTCTGCTAGTTATAACACTCTACTATGGTGCCTCTATTGAGTGTGCACAGTAGTGTAGTTCACAGCTTTATGATTAGCTACTATTTTGGCTAGTCTGGAAGATCCTGGATCATTGGTTCTTGATGATTTGTGGGTACACATATCCTAGCCTATGATGCAAAGGCTGGGGCCCAATTTTAAATAAGAATAGATCTGATACTGATTTTTGTGTTTAACCAACTTGGTGGCTTCTGTTGCTACAAGAGCTGCTATTGTGGTGCCTCCCATGTGGAGTGTGCACAATAGTATGTCTAAGTAACATGATCTGCTACTTTCTTTCCCTAAACACTCAATGATGATCTAGACATGCCACTTGCATGCTAGACTGAGAGTAATACCACATCAATCCAACCTTATCTCTACATTCATAAAAGCATGTGCTAAATGATGAGCTAAAGAATCAACCTACTACTGGTGGTGTGGTTGTTGTTACTTGCACCTGGGGTTCTCCTGCTGACCTTCATCTTATGTTTGCCTTCTTATTGATTGTTGGCTAGTTCCTCCTCTTGAGCTAGCTTATGATCCTTTCCCGATCCTCTTGGTGCTTCTTGGGCTAAATCTTGATCTAGGAATCCATGTGATATTGGTTGGTATGTGTGAAGCAGATCTGTGATGATCCATCAAGAACATATGTTTTTCTTGTGGTTTGGGCTGTGAACATGTTGAGGTGCCGTGTGGTGAAATGAAGTGGGTGGTGAGTGACCAACAAAGTGGTACTCTGCTGCTATGGCTGTGTCCTTATCCTCCCTTGTGGAGGTCTTGTGTTGATAGCACACAAGCATGCAGTGACTAAGCTGCTGTCAAGTGGGATCCATAGGGTGCAAGTTTCAACCTTTGACTCGTGTGCCTGTGGATCACCTTGAGTGAACATATATTTTTCTCAACCTTTGGCTTATTTCTTTGATTTACTAAATGAGGGTTTTTTCTACTAAGCTAATGATGCACAAGTCTGAAGCATATAATATGATAAGAACAGATCCTATGTGGCCCCTTTAACCCATACTCAATGATGAACTTAGCATAGCAACACTATGCCAGATTGAGAGTAGCATTAATCTAAACAATTCCCTTTATTTTATTCTTTTACTTTTGCTTTGTTATCTTTTGTGTTCTCTTGCAGGAATCAGAGTGAGGAATGAAGACATAAGATGAAGGAATAGTTTAGGACCTTTCTTCCTTTTTTTATTAATCCTAATTGTAATCTTTATTCTAGATTCTTTTGTAATTCATTTATTCTTTTATGTATCTGTAAAGACAGTGTATTATTATTTGTTTGAGATAATAAAGTTTGATTTTCTCCCCTTTTTGGAGTTTAAGGCTTGTTATTATTTGTACTTATATTTTCGTGTATTCTCATTTATTAATGTAATCTTTCATTTATCTTGAGATACCTTTATCATAAAGAGTAATGTATTATATATATTCATATAAGGTGTATTTTATTCTATTATTGCAATTTATTTTCCAAATTCATCTCAAATTCTATTTGAATTCAAACATAACTTTTGAATGTTCAAATTTGAATAGCTACCCCCTTCAAAAGCAAAGATATAGTGGAGGTCATGTCGAACTCTATCGCACTTGCCCGGATTCTTCCATTAGCGCAAGAGAGATCCTGATCCCTCACTGGCTTCTTTAGTTTTGCGCGAAAATTATCCGGATTTTCTATGCATGAATGCAATGCACACACCTATGTTCAGCTTATTTTTAAGCTTTAATGCTGGGATGTTACAGACTCTCCCCCTTAAAATAAACTTCGTCCCCGAAGTTCGTACTCTCTTTCGTTTCGGAATAAGGTGTTGTCTTGTATAGAGCACAACATTTGTCAACTCCATTGTGATCACATTTGGGGATAATTGTGGTATCCTGTATCCAAATCTTTTTCCTTGAATCCTCTTCATTCCGACAATATCCTATTATTCCTATTTTACCATATAGTTCATTTTCCTATATCTCTTTGGGTTTATGCCCTTACAGTCCTATTTAGAATTGGTTGTGGACACATTTCGTCCATTCCAATCTAGTTTTCCTACTATTTTACACTGGACTTATTTTGGTAGACTCTCCTCCTTCTTAAGGAAAACTTACCAACTGTTTCCCCTTTATAACTAGTCCACTAGGGTTAAGCAGTTATATCTCCTTTGATCTTTCATCTGGACATACTCTAGAGAGTACTCTTATACAGATGACTTCTTATAACCTTATGAGAATAAGTCTTTATCTCACCACAAATTTGTACTTCCTGTCCAATATTTGTTAGAAAGTTAGACAACAACACTTTAATGTTTATTGTCTACTCTCCCCCTTGGGGTTTCCTAATTGTCTCTAAATTTCATGAATAATACCCATTAACTCAATAGTAAGGATATTGGTCTCTGTCCAGCTTATATTTTACCTCTAGAAGGTCTCACGAAAAAACCTGCGGTATATCCACACAATTGTGGATCTCCCAAATGAATCTTCCGACACTATTTGTCTTACTCCTCACCTTTTGGACATTCTCTCTTTGGTAAGCCCGATTTCGCGAAGCGTCTCAAAAGTCGTTCGCTATAAATTTTATACTCCTTTATGTCCTTCTTAGCTTAGGACAAGTTTTATACTCTTTAAATTACACAAAGATGACCTACTTCATTACACCGCTAGGATACCAGCTACGGATACCAGCTGCGTATCCTCCTTGGTGCATGAATTTCCCTACGGGTTTTTGACTCCTTACTGGCATTCTCTCTGAGTTGTTAGAGCTTGAATACCAACCTTATTCAAAGACTTCTTCTTCGCACTGATTCATGATACTTCCATGAACTAGGTATAACTACTTCATTGGCTTCTTAATAACATCACCTATTTTGAGTGAACTTAAATTCATCCTTCATGTGGCTCTCCCCCTTTTTCTGCACTAATAATCCTTCTTATTGCCAGCTCGTAGTGAGTTGGATTGATCCATCCTTCAAAATAGTGTTGATACACCTTATATTTGTCTTCCTTTTTCGTGCAAGTCTTCATATTAATCTTCAGAACTCGTCACTCCCTTACACGAATTCCCTTTTCTATCTACGTCTAACATCAAGTAATAACTTGATGATGCGACATGCATTTGCACATCAAGTCAAACTTCATGCACATATCTAGTCAATCAAGAAGATGTAAGAAAAACCAAAAATCCAAATGTGGTACATATAACACACATCATTCTAAGCCCGGAATATAGTAGTTGAGTACAATACTTCTAGAATTCAGGCTTAGCTGTGTAGTATATGACACCTCCTAATATAGGCTTACCTCGTGATACTTAGCACTTAGGGTTTAAACTATACTTTGTCTCAGTATTTACCCAATTTGCTCAATTACAACAGGATAATCTTGAGCAAAGTGATCTCACTTTGGTTCTAACTAACCTCTTACCTTTCATTCGGGACTACTAAAGACTACCAATCTATCATTCTATCAAACTATCATAAATTATCCTCACATGATCTCTCAAAACTACTAACAAAATTGTTGTTACTACCTTAATCCAACCATTATCGTAATATTATGACACCTATGACTTCTATCATAGACCTACACTGTCCTTTACTTACTGTTACTACAAGATTATTTACTATGTACATGTCTTAATTACAGACTTATCATGGTCTCGGAGCTATTCTCACCACGAACTTGTTAAGATTTACCTAGTCATCATGATTGAAGAGCTAATCTCATCATGACGATTTTTCTTCTTAGCTTACTATCAATGATTCTTAACCAAAATTCTACTCCATCACATGGAATTCTATAGTGAATGCATACTCTGATGGTCTACCCTGTATGGTATAGTGGTATCACTAATGGTAAACTCTGCTACTTCACAGGGGTTCTAACTATAGACTCTACTCCACATGATATCCTAATCTTAATCGTAATCTTCTTTGATATTTTATCTTACTTAAGATACCATAGTGGTGTTATACCTATTTAGATCACTACTAAAATGGCAATTCTCTAGAGAGGACATATAACTAATCATTAAGAAAGATGATAAGAACATCCAACTTAATTGTGACAAGATTTATCCTCAAGTGGATACTCATCACAAGTCTTGGTTTAGATAAGATGGCTCCTATAGTCACTATCCAACCTACAAATCTTCCTAAAAGAGTTTTAATCGTAAGGTCAAAGCATATGCTCTGATACCAGCTGTGGTGACCCAGCATACCACTACATGATGTAGTACACTATAGTCGTTGACATAACACCAATGAAACACCATCCACTAGTATTACATCCCTTAGAGTGGTACAACAGAAACATAGCATGTCCAAGACATGACTATAGATTACAACTCGACTCTTTACAAAAGATCTAGAGAACACTCTAGGTTAAAGAGAGAGAAAGAACTTCTTACAAAGAATAACTAGAAATAATAACTCGGAAATATCTAGTAACTAAGTCTAGCATCTAAACTATTTGGCTTGCCATTGCTGCTATTGCAATGCTCTATAGAAATAGGTTTTATGGCTAGAGACTCTACTTCTATCTACATAAGAACTTAGTCTTCGCTTCAGTTGACGTATATGTGGACTTCATTGACTCTATTGAAGAACTTGAGTTGTCGATGATGGTTTCTTGAGCAGAAATTGATGTTGGCATCGTCTTCAATGGCTTAAAACCTAGCAAGGGTTAAGAAGGAACGGTTGAGTACGAGCGTACTCAGCAAGTTCACTAAAAAGGAGTGTATGATGCACTATCTCTACAGCCACAGACCATAGGTCGTAGGCAATGTAGGTATTCGTAAACATTTCTTCAAAGGTTGCTTTTATTCTGAAAACTATCTCCGACAGCCTTCACAGGTTGACCAGAACCTTCGTGGGGTTCCTTTCCTGCCGTGTTCGTAGCTCCTTCCTGGAACAAGGAGTAACATGTCACAATTCTTACACTCTACAGAGGTGCGTCACTTTTCCCACAAGAGACCTTAAGCTTTGTTGCATAACCGGGAGTATGTCCTTGTTCAAACTTCCTTGGTTTGAGGCCCAACTTAAGATCCAAGCCAATCGCTGCCCTCTCCGCGACCCCATATGTCTGTACGATCCTCCGGGGCTGACTACACCTCTAGTAAGCCCCCAATTTAGGGCAAGCTATAACCCTGGTGAGTTCCGGAAGACTCTATGAGCTGGTTATGCCCTTGGCAAGCTCCATAAAGGTCCGATTGTACCTCCGGCAGCCACTCATAGATAATCTAGACACCAAAATCGTGGGGCCTAAGGGTGCCCACCCATATGCTGGATCCACACAAGGAATCACAGCGTCATGATAAGGTCATCTTACCTCCATATGAAAGGAAGAAGATACAACTGACTTCTCTGTCCCATTCCAAATCTCATGTTAACGCGTAATATATGGCGCTAGAATCACTGGCGGCATTGGTTGTTAAGTCCTAGATATTATGTTCCTTTACCACTGGAACTGTATTAGTAGATCATGACCGCTTGGTAAATAATCCATAATCATATTATTATGAAAATAGTGTTTTCTGACCTTTTTGAAATGCAGGTGATGACAACATTTGAGTTACAAGCATTTGATAGAAAATAACCAAAGGACATGAGCAAGTTGTGAACTTACCTTTTGTGATTGCAAGATTATGTAGTCATGGTCTTCGAGATACTAGACGATCCAAAATCTATAAATAGCATCATTGGTCCGGTAAGGACTAATGTTTAAAGAAGCAATATGCTGATGCATAAGTAACATAATGCATTTTGTAAAACCCCGAGATAAATCCCCAATAACATGAATGAGTTTATTTTAAGTGACACCTTTGAGATTTGGCTATTTTTCATGTTTTCTGCACAAGTAAAGATAACTACAAAGAATTTAAATGTTTAACATGCAAAGTGTGCAAGTGAAGTGTAATAACACTTTGAGATTGAGGTGAATTACTATCTAGTAATTATGATGGATGTTAGTGTGATAGAGAGTTAAGAGTTTAAGATCTTATTTATAAGGTTGTCGTTTGAAGTGGCAAAACGAATAGCCTTTGAGGAAAAGATTACGCTGTTATAGTTTAAACAATCATTAATATGAATAGATTATAATTGATGACATTTGCGTTGGCTTGATAGGTTTGGACTCGAGATGCTTTAAGGTTTAACTAAAACAAACAAAAGTTAACTATAAAAACATATTTAAACTTTATACATTATCTATATAATTTTATGAACCAAAGTTAGCTCTAAAACATAAATAGACCTAGGGTGTGATGTGTTTAATGTATTTAAAAGTTTTAAGCTTTATAATAAGCATGTTCGGGACTGTGAGATCATTCACTCCCGATTTAAGTGAATGCTGAGTTTAAATGTGCTTGGTTATTATGAATTTGATTTGACTTATTAAATAAAGAAAATTTTGCTAATAACATTAATGTGTTAGGGTTTTTAAAAATCATGTTAAGTATGATGTAGTTGAGAAGTAAAGAGCATTTACTTTTATCATAAATGAATGATGTTTAAAACTTAGTTAAAATTGTTGGTTTACTTGGATTTAAGGTTTTATAAGATTTTTATGAAGTTAATAGTTTATACTTTAAGTTTGGCATAAATCCAAGTTATGGTTTTGGAACTTGCATTTCAATATAAAGGTTTAAGGTTTTATATCATATTAGGATTATTTATTATTTAAGAAATGTTTCTAAAGAATTTATAAAATTGGTATTTTATATAATAGATAAGGATTTGTTACTTTAAAAACCTTTTGAACCATATATCTAGTATTTTGTTAGTAGACTATATTTATTCAAATCTTAAAAATAATTTTTATTTATTTTTAAGTATTATTCTTATATTTGTAAAATTCCACAAAGGATTATTTGTCTTAGGATATTTGCTTCAAGTTTTATTTGTAAAAAAATTAAGTTAATAATTTTATAAGGTAGTAGATTGAGTCTAATACATAAAAATGATTTTTATGATTTTTACTTATTTTATGAAATTTCATATATAATTTAATAGGATTAATACTTATTTGCTTTTTTATTAAACTCAAACAAAGAAGGTTATATTTTTATTTGATAGAACTTATTTTTATGGTCATTTTGATATATAATATGTATTTTTATGATTTATGTACATTTTTATAGAGCTTAAATATTATTAGGGTATTTAGGTAATTTTATTTTGCAACATTTTTTTAATCTTTTCTATAAAAATACTTCTGGCCCGTGGGCTGGTTAAGCCCAACGTGACCCAGTTGGGCCTTGGGTCATACCCCACCCCAGCCCAACCCCTTCTCCTCCTCTCACTCACACACACGCACACGACATAGCCTCGCACCCCTCCTCCCACACGACTGCATCGCCGCCAGCGCAGCCGCCTGCCACTCTGGTCACCACCGACCGCATCAGCCACGACCGTTCACCGACTAAGCTCCGCTCTATGCTCTCCATGTAATCCTCGCCACCTCTATCTGCGCCTGCACCTCTACACGCGCCCCTAGAAACCCTATCCTTTCCTAGGGTTCGGCCGCCGGCGTGGTTTCCTTGGTTCCAACACCTCCGGCTACTGCTCAAGAATGACCAAAACTTCTTGTCTATCAACCTTGCCCCCTGATGCTTCTATTCAAACCAGCCGACCTGGTATTTCCCATGGGGGTGGGTGTTGCGGCTTCCTTGGGTTGTCGCCTCCATGGCTGGTTGTGGCCTCCTGGTGCTCTCTGGTGGATTGGAGCTCACCCCTCCCAACTAGATGCCGGCGGGAAGGTGCTATAGCGCAACCCCGGCGTCTACTTCAATCGACCTGATGATGTAGTGCCTCTACCTATGGGATAATGGTGATAACGTCACCACAACCTCGGTGTTGCACCGATGTTGTTCACCCCCCTTTTAGTCTCCAACAGTTTCCTTCTTCCTCTCCTCCTCTACAAAAATTTAAGGTCCAAGGTACTTGTCCACTCTCTCTAAATTTATCTTCTATGTATCTTAATGGATGATCAAATAACTGATTCTATTTTTAGTTGACCCTTCTGTAATTGTACAATGCTTGATTGCTGATCTAGTGAACCTAGATGACTATTGATATTATGTGCTAATGAACCTTTGATCAAGCTTAGTGGCTACTTTGATTAGATTTAGTGGATTATAAGGAATGTCCTTGGGTATATGGGCAACTATGAGAAATGGTATGAGTTTGCTTGTTAGTTGGTTATAGGCCCTTTCCCCTGTAATGCTGTTGGAGCACAAGCAAATGTTCCTGTTTTACTTTACTGAACCTATTTTCCTTAATGAGGTTAGTAAATTGGACCATGTCTCTTATATTACTACATGCCCTGGTAGCTTTTATGATCATTAATAAATAGATCAACATTTCTTAAGTGGTATGATCATTTCTATCCAAGGATGGAGATGGTCCATATACACTCACATATATTTCAAGCAATGTGTAGATGATGCATAGAAGTATGTATTCCTCTATAGCCCGATCTGCTATTCCTACTAGCTGGCTGTGCTTTAATCACATATAAGATATACTTGGAGAACTGAATCTATGGTTCAATGATGATTTAAAATATTCTCTGGACATGTTGGTATTTGAACTATCTGATTCCTGATTCCTAGGTAACTAAACTAGGAAGATGATCTGGGATTTTTATTTGGTGGCTGGTAAATGAAACAGAAGCATGTTGCCTTCTTTGTCATGTTGCCAATTAACTCGAGTGGCTTCTGCTAGTTATAACACTCTACTATGGTGCCTCTATTAAGTGTGCACAGTAGTGTAGTTCACAGCTTTATTATTAGCTACTATTTTGGCTAGTCTGGAAGATCCTGGATCATTGGTTCTTGATGATTTGTGGGTACACATGTCCCAGCCTATGATGCAAAGGCTGAGGCCCAATTTTAAATAAGAACATATCTGATACTGATATTTGTGTTTGGTGGCTTCTGTTGCTACAAGAGCTGCTATTGTGGTGCCTCCCATGTGGAGTGTGCACAATAGTAGGTCTAAGTAACATGATCTGCTACTTTCTTTCCCTAAACACTCAATGATGATCTAGACATGCCACTTGCATGCTAGACTGAGAGTAATACCACATCAATCCAACCTTAGCTCTGCATTCATAAAAGCATGTGCTAAATGATGAGCTTAAGAATCAACCTACTACTAGGGGTTCTCCTACTGACCTTGACCTTCTGCTGGCCTTCTTATTGATTGTTGGCTAGTTCCTCCTCTTGAGCTAGCTTATAATCCTGTCTCGATCCTCTTGGTGCTTCTTGGGCTAAATCTTGATCTAGGAATCCATGTGATATTGGTTGGTATGTGTGAAGCAGATGTGTGATGATCCATCAAGAACATATGTTGTTCTTGTGGTTTGGGCTGTGAACATGTTGAGGTGCCGTGTGGTGAAATGAAGTGGGTGGTGAGTGACCAACAAAGTGGTACTCTGCTGCTATGTCTATGTTCTTATCCTCCCTTGTGGAGGTCTTTTGTTGACAGCATGCAATGACTAAGCTGATGTCAAGTGGGGTCCATAGGGTGCAAGTTTCAACCTTTGACTCATGTGCCTATGGATCATCTTGAGTGAACAGATATTTTTCTCAACCTTTGGCTTATTTCTTTGATTTGCTAAATGAGGGTTTTTTGCTACTAAGCTAATGATGCACAAGTCTGAAGCATATAATATGATAAGAACAGATCCTATGTGGCCCCTTTAACCCATACTCAATGATGAACTCAGCATGGCAACACTATGCCAGACTGAGAGTAGCATTAATCTAAACAATTCCCTTTATTTTATTCTTTTACTTTTGCTTTGTTATCTTTTGTGTTGGGCTGCAGGAGTCAGAGTGAGGAATGAAGACACAAGATGATGGAATAGTTTAGGACCTTTCTTCCTTTTTTTATTGATCCTAATTGTAATCTTTATACTAGATTCTTTTGTAATTCATTTATTCTTTTATGTATCTGTAAAGACAATGTATTATTATTTGTTTGAGATAATAAAGTTTGATTTTCTCCCCTTTTTGGAGTTTAAGGCTTGTTATTATTTGTACTTATATTTTCGTGTATTCTCATTTATTAATGTAATCTTTCATTTGTCTTGAGATACCTTTATCATCCAGTAATGTATTATATATATTCATATAATGTGTATTTTATTCTATTATTGTAATTTATTTTCCAAATTCATCTCAAATTCTATTTGAATTCAAACACAACTTTTGAATGTTCACATTTGAATAGCTACCCCCTTCAAAAGAAAAGATACAGTGGAGGTCATGTCGGACTCTATCGCACTTGCCCGGATGCTTCCATCAGCGCAAGAGAGATCCTGATCCCTCACTGGCTTCTTTAGTTTTGCACGAAAATTATTCGGATTTTCTATGCATGAATGCAATGCACACACCTGTGTTCAGCTTATTTTTAAGCTCTAATGCTGGGATGTTACATTATCAGCTCTAATGTTGGGATGTTACATTATCATATGGAGTTTTATGAAAAAATCTCCAACCGAACCAGCTATGACTTCCATGGTCTCATCACGTATGCCTAATAGAATTCCCTAGACCGACCACGCAGTGGATGAGATACCCACGTAAAGTCCACGCCACCAGAAAGGCGAATGAGTAAAACTTGTGAGTAGTTTCATCTACCCATCTCAGAAATACCCAGAAAATCCAAACGATAATCTCTCACACAATCGGCAAAAATCAAATGCTTAGCCAAGTCACGAAGACCTCTGCTATTTGAAAACATGCCATTCATTGAGAAACAATAGATTGTTTGGATACACGAGGTCTCGTCCGAGCCTTCTGGCTCTTTGATTTCTGACTTGAGGCTTTAAGCTCATATAAAGAGTCTAGCCCCGTCTCATTAAATCCCACATCTGACAGTTCACCAACTAAGTGAGAAAGAAGTTGACCATCTACTATGGCATGCAACTCCTCCTCCTCAATTGGTAAAGAGTAAGGAACCAATGTAACCTTAGGAGTAACCGTTAGACGGTCAACCTCCATATGTCTTAGAATAGAACTAGAAAGATTAACTTCAGTTATAGATCTTCCCATGTTAATACCAACATTGGCAAGCTTATCAACAATAATAGGAGTAGAAAAAGAAAGGAAGGACTTCGAAGAACTCATAGTACCCTGTGAATCAAGTTTTTTTCTGCCTTCGTCCTCATGGCCTTGCCCAGTGAATCCTTGTTGCGGACGCACCAAAAGCATCAGCCCCATGATGAAGGCTACGTCGTGCTGGGGTCCCATCCAACGTCATCTTATGACTCGGCATAGCAGTGTCGGCCATGGTCGAACCCGACCCCACCTAGATCAGATTACCATGGCAAGGCCCCGACCCCTCCTGGGCCAGGTCCTCTCCATGTTGCTGCCCCAACTGGAGCTAGGCAACCTCGCTCGGTAGCCCCTCCTAGTCCTGGACCTCCATAGGAACCCCCGACCCTGCCTAGGTCAGGGCTTCCCCTCATGGGTGCTTCACCGAAGCCAAGTCCACGTGGGCTTTCAGCCCCGCCTGGGCCGCCACCACATCCGCCTGCTGCCCCGCCTAGGCCAGCACCTCGCACGTCTGCCAGCCCGCCTGGGCAGCCAGGCCCACCACGTCCACTGCCGGCGACACGAGCCCACCAACTCCCGCTGAAATAGAATCGACCTGTATAGACCCTGTGTCATTGGTCCGCTCCTCCCTGGACAACTCATGTGATGCAGCCTCTAGGGGAATCTCCATGTGAATCATACCAGAGAAGGACTCCACCACACCACACGGAATAGTTCTGCCCAAAACATTTGGTCAAGACCTAGCAGGCGAAGTCGAACACACTGTAGGCTTACTCACCAAATGAATAGCCTCCTGAAGCTATGTCTGTGTGACCCACGGCATGGTCCCCATGGACGAACCCCCAAGTAGAGGGGAATCAAACGGCAGAGCATCAAGTAACGCATTTCCACGCAAAGTAGTATGAGAGGCATTGAAAGGGGTAACCGCATACACCTGCATAGGAGCCTGTCATGAAGAGTTCGGTGAAGAAAAACCATGTCCAGATGACTGTTCAGCCAAGGTCCCACTCACAGATGGAGCAAGAGACGGCTCCAAAGTATCCATCACATCATCACCACTAGGCCCAGCACCATCATCCCCAGAATCATCAGGACCCTTCTTCCAAATATATGGCGATAAGTCTGGCTCCGGGGCAAAACCAATAGGCTCCAAACAAAAACGTAACTCATACCCTTTCAATAAGACCACAACATCAGAAGTAAGATATGAACCCACGACATCCTTGTTTTGAAATACATAGATGTCAAACATACCAACCAAAATATGAACCAGCCCCCTCCGTCTAAGGCATAAAAAATCCACATCCAAAGGGCTACCCAGAAGGGACCCAACCGCCCACAAACCCAGAAAAGTCCGCAGAGAGTGAAGGACCCCTTCCACATGCAACCAAACCTGATGCAACTCACACTTATGTGGCACCTCCTGAATCTTATAGGCAAAGACCATCAACTGAATCAAGATGTAGAGAATATGACACATGGTCACATCGATGAATATCATAATAGACTTTATCTTAATTCAATATCATACTAGGGTTTATCCATTTCCCCAGGAGCTAATGATCTACTCAAACATGGAGGCAATCAACATCATGGCAATGGTAATGGAAACAATCATAGATGAATAATACTTGTATAAATCCACAACAAGTATAGGAATTATAACAAGATCTAGACAAGATGTAGATGGGATGGATGGAGATGGTGGTGATGCAATGGTGGATGATGAAGATCGATGCCTTAGCCTCCCGGATTTGCACAGGACGAAGATGGATCCCTTGTGGATGAGTTCCCCCTCCAGATACCTTCCGTAGGTGAGGTTTTCGCGATTTCTGGGTGTTTTGTATGTCGTCTTGTTGAACCAATCACACGGGGTGAAACTATTTGACGAGGCGAAGGCGGCACCAACTATACGGCCGGAGCTATACGGGTGGAAGAGTTGCTCCGGTCGTATAGTTGGTCGTTGGGATCTCTGCCTCCCTTGTTCGCTTCTAGTTTTGTTCTGGTATTATTAATATTTCCCAAATAAGCGATTTACGTTGTTTTTGACTCCTTTTCTCCATAGTACAACTGCTTCAATAATTGTATCCATCGGATCCATCATCTGTCCTGATCCTGGTGAAAACATACACAAAATGTGCGCGTGAGCGCCATAAAATACCAAGATCCTACATCTACAATGCAAAATAAAATAATGTAAAACATGATGCAAATATTCACTCATCACCGGGGACATCTCCGTCGTGGAGGACGGTACGGTCTGGCGTGGAGTAGGAGGTGAGCATGGCCGGGGTCAGCACCACCGAGAAGGATGGTGCGGTATGGCATGGCATGGGAGGTGAGCGATGCTAGGGTCAGCGCCACCACATAGGATGGTGCGGTCTAAAGTGCCGCAGAGGACATCACGGTCGGGGTCAGCGCCACCATGGAGGATGGTGCGGTTCAACGTGCTATAGTGTTTAGTGTGGCCAGGGTCATCACCGCCATGGAGCTAGGTCTAGGGTTTGTATTGGGGATATATGTTCTAGGTATACCCACTATGACTTGATGAGAAGGGTGGTCCACTTCGGGTTAGAGCTATGCTTCAGGGGCGGTCCAGTCAGGGAGAGAAGTTGGAAGCCCATCCGGCTACGAGAATGTCCAGAAGACTTACCCACTTAGGCTTGTAAGAATTATTGTAGTCTAAGATGTACTATGTGACCGACTATGTATCGTAGCAGGATAGGACTCTCTTGTAACCCTAGGACCGGATGACTATACAAGCCGTCCTAGGGATCAGCCTTTAGGGCAACAGACAATCAACCTCAACTCACATAGGCGAAACCTCTCTTGTAATCTGTACTTCTGGCTCTACCATATTATTGGTTTGCTAGCATGAGTAGGATCTGTCCATCGCAGGCGGATTCGAACCTTAGTAAGCTTGTGTGCTCACCATCCCGGACGATCGTGCGTTTCACACCCCATCTCTTTCCACACCTCAAGGACCCCCTCATGGCGTACTTGTCTTCAATCCGATGACAGTTGGCACCCACCATGGGGCAGGTGACTTTCGAAGCTGCATTTCAGGCGGAATATGCACGAATTAGAATCGGCAAAACAATAGTCGTCGGTCGGGTTCTCTACGCCAGCGACGTCCCTCTCATCCTTATTGACGAGACTTGGATTCTAGCTAGGGAGACCGTGACTAGCTACACAATCATGTCTTTTGGCGAGATCAATGTTTAAGTCAGTTTTGTTGAACCTGCCCAACCCACCACAACAATGATGATAGAGGAGGAAGAAACTTCTAGACCTTCTTTGTCTGTGGCGGCGGCAGAGTTCCGGATCTCAGAAAACACTAATCCCACCTAGCACGCACCTCAAGCAGAGACCATGGAGAAGATCGGATCTGAATAAGATCTCCCTCAGGAGGTCAAATCTCAGGAAGATCAAAGTTGCAACAAATCTAGATCCGGCTCTGCCAATGCTAGAGCAAGAAATTGCTTCTGTGACATACCATCAAGCGGATGATGATGAGTGCCATAGTCAACATGGACGCAGTTCTCGAGACCATAAAAAGGTTCGAGGAAGCTGAGGAAGGAGGCCTTACCTACCTTAGAACATATGGATCACACTTTTTCAGTTATATTGGCTCTGGATCCGGCTTTGCCGATGCTGGAGACAACAACGACACGATATTGGATGCAGTCGGAATAAACACCGACACACCAGCTTCCCTAGGGGATTCCATGATGTTGGCAGAATTCTGAGCATTTGAAGCAGAAATTGAAGAGGATTTCACCTCCAACGCTGTGGAAGAAGGAGAAGGTCCTGATCTAATTCCCCACAACAATATGGATGAGAGATACGATGAACACTTTCCTGAACCGCAAGATGATATGGATCTCAAAGAAAATCCCGATGTCCAGATGTCCAAGAGTACTGATAAAAGCTTGACTCGAGGAATCGGACCAAAAGACGTATTTGCCACATGTACCGGTAAGGCTGATGACTGCAAGTGCATAGATCAAATGTAGCTATTTTCGAAATAAGAGTATCATACCCATAGAGAGCTATTTGGTTAAGGTCTTTATTCCCCTCCTCACGGTCTACCAAAGGATACTTATAAGCTTCCTTTGATCTCAAGTAAAGGGTGTTTGAAAGGTTTTTGGTTGAGTGCAGAAAAGTAATGAAAACAAGCAAAATAAAGCAAGTAACAAGAACGTTTGGAAACGTGGTTGAACTCAATAGGGCTAAAGAGTTCTCGGGGGTGTAGGATACACCACTAGCATGATATTATTAATGATAATTAGGATAACCTACTTCTTGTTCCATGATATGTGTGGGGAGAGCTCCATAATAAGATGTTCACTACAAGGCTCGTAGGAAGCCACTTTGTTGAGCCAAGAATGAGGTCACCTCTAAATAACCACCGTGATGTCTGAGAGCAATCACCCATACAGACCACCGCAATTAAGGGTCTCCCCATGGATATCATAATTAGCTTAGGGAGTCTCTCTTTATCCTCCTTTGACCGTGCTGGTTACTAGCGGTGCCAATTTTCACAAAGCTTTCTGGGCAGACTTCCAAACACGTCCAAAGGATTTCTCCTTGATCTTAGTCCCGAAGGAAAATGATATGTGACCGACTACACATACCATCTAAATAGAGAGATCAAACACAAATCCTAAATGTATTATAGACCAGTAAGTCATATGCACAATAATAGATTATCTTTATTGCAACTTCATAATAGTGCTAGGGTTTCTCCATCTCCCCAAGAACAAGGGAAAACTACTCAGACATGGAAGCAATAAACGACATCATCATAATCAAATGGATAGATAAAAGTACGGGGATAAATGTAGTGAAACCATAATTGAATCTGGAAACAAGATCTAATAGATGAGAGATGGGGGTAGTAAAGGTGATGGAGATGCAGCGGTTGATGATGAAGGGGATGATGTGATATCCTCCAATGATCTGTGAGGTGGCAGGGATTTTCCCTTCTCCAAGTTCCTCCTTCAGATCCCTTTCTGGTGTGGTTTTTTGTGGTTCTAGGTTGCGGTGAATGTCGGATCTCTCCGCCATCTTCTCCAAGAGAAAGTATTTGATGAGGCGGACACACTGCCGCGTGGTACGAATGAAGTGATGCCAAGACCCAGGTCGTTATCAGCTGCGGTGGTGCCTTCCCATATTTGGTATTCTCCCATGTGTGAAGGTAAATCAATAAAATGACTTTTATCACTTAAAAATATCATATTACAACATAAATGACAGTTCCAATTGATATGTTCATAAGAGACTTAGTAATTCGGGATCTTGTTGAAACAAGGACAAAAAGGTGTGCGTAAACGCAGTGAAATACCAAAATCCCTAATCTATTTATCCAAAAACGAAAGGTAAATATGCTTCAATTTTGAACTCATCAAAGGCCGGCAATTCAAAGAAGAAGAAGAAAAACAAAACTCTGGTGAAATATCTTCTATCTCAAGAGGATATTGCCAAAGAATACGAGGGGGATTCAGACAGCACTTTGATTCTCGAGGAACCAAAAAATGTTCTGGTGAATGGACACGTTGTTAGCCCAGGTGTCTGTGAAATCCTCGGAGAAGCACTTATAATGTTGATCCCAACTGAAGGGAATATGCCCGAGAGGCAATAATAAAGTGGTTATTATCTTATTCCTTTTTTATGATAAATGTTTATTGTGCATTCTATAATTGTATTAATTTGGAAACGTTAATACATGTGTGTTTAATAAACAAAAGGAAAGTTCCTAGTTGTGCCACTCTTAGAAACTAGCTCGTTGATTAATAAGATGATCAAGGTTTCCTGATCATGGACATTGGATGTCGTTAATAACGAGGTCACAACATTGGTGGAATAATGTGATGAACATTCATCCGAAGTATAGCATTACGATCAGAGTCATTATGTTTATATTGCTATAACATCATATGAAGTAATCTTAGTCCTTAGACCATGAGATCATGTTAATTGCTAACACCGGAAGAGTATCTTGATAACATCAAACGTCACACTGTAATAGGGTGACTATAAAGGTGGGTTCAGTACTACAAAGGTGTTATTTTGAGGCTCATGGATCAAGACTAGGATTTTTCCATCCCGATGACGGATAGATATACTCTAGGCCCTCTCGGTGATATCACATTGAAATAGCTTGCAAGCAAGTGATGTTATCACTAGAATGTTATATCACGGGAACAAGAAAAGAGTGCATGTCGATAACGAGATCAAACTAGGTATTTGGATGCCGATGATCGAAGCTCGAACATGTAATATATCACGAGACAAAGGGATTTAGTTACGACGTTAAAGGTTCACGTGATCACAAGAGTCATCGTTCAATATGTGGGAGTTAGTACGGATCTCCAGGTCCCGCTGCTGATTATTGATCGGAGAGGGGTCTCGATCATGTCTGCATTATTCACGAACCATAGGGTGACACACTTAAGGGATACTGACACCATTTAGGAGCAAATACGTTTCAGATAAAGATTAAGAAAGCGCTGGAATCATTTATATGGAAACCAGAATTGTTTCGGGTGAAATTGCTGAAACTGGTTATGCATGAGATATTGAAATGTTGCAGGGAGTTTTATGTGAATGTTTGTTAATTAAAGTAATTAACAAAATTCTGAATAAAATAAATAAAAGTGTTTTATTTAATGAGAGCTCGCATTAAATTTGATGGAAATTTAATGCATGTGAGTGGACATGGGTGGAGGTGTGTGTTTATGTGAGTGGAGCTCCACCTACATGAATGAGGGAGAGGTGGGGGCACCCACCATGGCCGGCACCATGCCCCCTTGGGCTTCCCCCTCCCGTATATAAGGAGCACCTCCTCCTCCTCTCCTCTTGCACCACCTCCTCGTGAAGGATCTCTCTCCCCCTCTAGTTATTCCCCATGGTCTCGGATTAGCGAGATACATGTTCCTGGTGGCTTTATCTAGAAAGGAGTTGCTGCTTCCGCTGCATCGCTGGAGCGAGGAGGCAGAGGTTGTTCGGCGTGTGTGCGATCACGGATGCACCGCTACTTTGCGGTGTTGGACTTGATGGTGCTAGACTTGATGGTGCTGGAACTGCTGGACCTGAAGGACTTCATCACGATCTTGAGATCGGCAAGTGTACGACTACATCATCCACGAGTTCCATCTTGTTAACAAAGCTTTGTTGTCTTCGAGGGTAAGTTCTCTATGGATGTATATCCACCCGTTGCTTGTATCTAGTAGATAGATCTTGGCGTATAGTTCCCATCATAGGATTTGTTTTGTTTTCTATGCTGCGAGCCCAACACCAACTGCCTTAGATCTTACACCAGACGAGTTGGAGGAAAGGGCCTTATCCCTAGAAGCACAGTGCCAGGTACTCTTGGATGAAGCCACCCATCTCATCGAGGAGAAACAACGCATTGCAGATGCAAGATAGTATAACTCCCTATAGCATCAGAAGACCTAGAACAACCTTGAGCTAGCGAATAAAATCTGGAAGTTCACAAATCCCTTTTTGACCGAAACAAAGCAAACATAGTGGTGGGACAACCTTAGATCGATATCAAAGGAAACCGTCTATATAACATGCCGGTAGAAAACACTGCTACGGCCTGAGAGATCCTAGCAAATAATCCAACTCTAGAGCAGGTCCGGATGAGTGTAGCACTACTCCATAAGGGCCTAGAGCAACAAAAAGCCGCCACATCTTTCAGTGGAAAACTGGTCTCAAAAACTGACCAATGCCGCACAGACACAGCCCGACAACATGACAGAAGGCCCCATCGGGAACCTGATCGGCGTCACCACTCTGACCCTTCATAGGTGGTGTAGTAGTTTGGTGGCTACACATCTTGTTCAGGTCCCCCTTGTTCTACTTCATCTTCTCCTCCTCCCATGGGTATTTCTTGTTGGCGTAGATTAGCTTAAACATGCACGTCATAACGCAAACGTCCATCCTGGTTAGAGAATAAACCGTTAGGCAAAGGAGTTAGGCAAAGTGATCCGCTCCAGGTATATTGAAGAAATATCTACCATGATTTTTAGAAATCATACCACATGCTCTTAGAGTAGAAAGACCGAGACGGTTACCTTCAATCAACGGTTGCATGTTACCTAGGTTGATGCGAAGTGCGCGTGCAAGAATGGTCACAATTCCTCCTCCACATATGGGTCCTCTAGATTTAAGACTTTGATACTTAAGGTAAAACACAAGTAGAGCACCCAAATTTGGCGTTAAGTTACAATTGATAAGTGCAGCTTTTGCGAGGATCAACATGTCCTCCTCATTAACTCTAGTAAACTCACCACGTGCCTGCAGTGTGTTAGCAATCACATAGAATAAATATCGAATAGCAGGATGATCAATTTGGTTCCCCTTAGATGTGTTTCCACGAATTCTCATCAAATTAAAATAATGTACAGGGGAAGGATCGAAAACAAAGGTAGTTGTGCGTATGTCGGTGGTGTTGTTGGCAAACCCAGAGCATTGAGCCCATTGGCTGAGTGTCAAAGTATACTCACAGTTTATAAGGCGGAATTTAATTCGATCAACTCCAGGCCTTTGTTCCTCGGAACAACCATAAGGATACATCGTGTGTGTCAAGGTGCTAAAGAACTCAAACATCAAGCGGCAATATGTCACAACATCCTAAAAGACAAAATTGTACAAACTAACATTGTTGCAAAGTAGATCAAAGTCAGCACGAATTCCAAGTTGGTTCAGGATATAAGGACATGCCCACTTGGTGGACTTGATCTTTAGAATCTTGAGACGATCGAAACGGGTAAGATGGAACTCCTCGGTGAACTCAATGCCAAATGACTCAGGGGTTAACGTATCAATGTGTGGTGTGGAGGATTCCGCATCCAAATCAAGTGTACGGCTCGTCATATTCATCTAATAAATAAAAACAAGACAAAGTAAATAAAAATTGCTAATATTTTTTTTGGTCCAATAGAAACATAGCATAAGTGATTCTCTACACTAACTACAAAAGAAACTCCTCTAAAAACAATGCTAAGCATATTTAGTATCAAGATTGAATCAAGAACAAGACCTAAATCTAGATCGACAATGATGAATTATTAAGTGAAGCTTTTGCACAAATAAGTTGGGGATCGGAGGAGAATCATACCTTAGATCGAGTGAGTGCGAATAATCGAAGAAATACTGAGTAAATTTAAAGATCCAATGGAGGTGGTTTGAAGTTTGGAGAAAGAAGAAAGAGAAAAAATGATTTGGGGATTTCTAGGTTACCTCCTCGGGCTAATTATGGCGGCCGTGTACATGGTACGAGCAGGCGGTACGGCCAGAGCCTACCCGTACCGGGTGACTTACCTTGGGGGCGACGATTGCTCCCAGGCGGTGCAATCGGTACGGGCGCATGGTACGATTGCGCGCACCCATACTACAGGTCGTTAACGCTACGGTGACTTCTGCTTAAAATCTGATATTTGCTCTGGGGTACGGTACGGGCATGTCCGGTCGTACCAGTGGTCGTTATCGACACTGTTCCTTTTGGCAAACATCAAATATTTTATCTTCCTTTGCCTTGAGGTGGTACGGGTGCACGGTATAGTCCACTCTGGCCGTACCAGTGGTTGTTATGAATACTCTAAACTACAAATTTCAAGGAATTTGATTAGTAGCTCCGTGAGCCTTTGCACATCTTATCAAAGGGCTAGATAACATAAAAAAATACTAAGTAATGATCCATCAATACTTCTTAGGCCATGTGTTAGTAAAGAAAAATATAGAGGATTACCTTATTTGTTCTCCTCTCTCCATAGGTCTTCTTGAACACTCTTTATTTAAAACAAAACAAAAAAACTAATTAACCCAATAAAAATATAATAGGAAATATAAAGAGAAGTTTATTTTACATGGGTTGCCTTCCATGAAGCGCTTCTAGTTAAGGTCAATTAGGTTGACCTCGATGGCAATTACTTAGGTTTGTAAAGTGGAACACTCACTCCAAAGTAGTTTGCTTTTAAAGTAATTAGACAATCATCATCATTAGGCTTGGCCTTCTTTTTCCTAGGAAAGTGGACTACAAAAAGATCTCTATATGGTAGCCCTATTCTCACATTCCCTTCATATAAATTAATCAAAGCTTTAATAGTTCTTAGGAATGGCCTACCTATAATTATAGGTGCTATGGGATCTTGAGGCATGTCCACAATAACAAGATCAATAAGAGCGGGACTACCTTTAATTTCAACAACTATATATTTTTTAATCCCAACAACTTGTTTATAAGTTGAATCGGCTAGATGGAGTCTCAATTCAGTTGTAACAAATGGCCCCAAGTTTAACTTATCGAATAGGCTTTTGGAAATTGTTGAGACGCTTGCACCAAGATCACAAAGCACAGATATCTCATTAACTCTCAACTTAATTTTAATAGTGGGCCCAAATATATCATCTAGCTTAGCTGAAAGTTTATCAGCTAGTCTTTTATACTCCATCTCTAAATCACAAACCTTATATGCTACTTGTTGTATAAATTGTTGGTACATAGCATCATTACCTTGTTCTATACCTGACTTCTTAACGGTGATCATCTTCAATAGATCTTGCACGATATATTTTGGTGTTGGCGCGTTGCTATAATCTAGCTCTTCAGGATTTTCATCACTGGTTACCACCCTCATCATTTTTAGGTCTTCTACCAAATTTGGCTCGGGTTTTCTAGCAAACTTTGCTAGTATGAGAGCTTGGCTCTCGGCTACCTTACCCAGCTGAGCCTCCACGGTCTTTATTCTTTCCTGTAGAGCCTGCACATTATTTCTAATTGCAACGGCCTGGTTAGATAATCTTCCTATACTACTTTCATGGTTCTTCGTAATCTTAATAAGCATATTATTTTTGTTGGTTTAAGCTTGTATAAATGTTCTAACGGTTTGCTCAAGCAGGAGATTGCCATGATTTGCTCCATTAGTATTATCATAATTATTATAAGGAGCTCCTGTAGGATTAGCATGATATTTTTGAACATTATAAGCATAATTATTTTTTCATACAAGATTAAAAGGAGTATGAGCTATAAAATTGACATCATTAACATCGGTAGTGATAGAATTAACTTGGGTATCTTCCTTACTCTTTACTAAGCTAAGCAACTCATCTACCTTAGATGTAAGCTCCTCATTGTTTACCTCGGTAATTGAGTTTACTCTCTTCGAGGTTCTTTCCATATGCCATTGGGCATGGTTATTTTGCATATCATCAAGTAACTTCTTTGCAACACTCACATGCTTTCCCATGATCGTTCCTCCTGCTGTAGTATCTAGCATAGACTTAGACATTGGGTTAAGACCATTATAAAATAAATGTAATATAAGCCACTCTTCCATCCCATAATTAGGACAGTTCATTACGGCTTCTTTCATCCTTTCCCACGCAAGCGCTAGTGGCTCACGGTCTTCTTGTCTAAAGCTTGTAATGTTGGATCTTAGCTGCATAGTCTTAGATGGGGGAAAATTTAGTCATAAAGAAATTAGTACATTCGTCCCAAGATTTCATAGTGCCCTTTGGTAGAGCTAGCAACCAATCCATAGCCTTTCCTCTAAGAGAGAAATGAAACAATCTTAGCTTAACAACATTTTGATCTACATCCTCATTAATACGCATCATGTCACAAATTTCAGTAAAAGTATTTAAGTGCAATCCTGAATCCTCAGAAGATAAACCTCCAAATTGGTTTTGTTGAACCAAACTTAAAAGGTTAGGTTTAATCTCATATGTGCCTTCATCAACTGCGGGTTGAGTGATGGGTGCACGAATAAAATCATCACTGGGAGTACCATACTCCCATAATCTCTTTTGAGCCATGGCTCTTATCTTTTTGGTAATTTTTAAGTTATGGAAATGAATAACACATAACTAATTTTTTTGGGTTTTCAAATAGATAACAAGAAATTAAACTAATAACAAGAATGAAACTACAACTAATAATAAAACTAAAAACAAGGTCTCTAATGACCTCACCAGTATAGCAAAATTGCTTTCCTGGCAACGACGCTAGAAAAAGGGTTGATACCTTCGATTCGGATTCACGGATGTAGTATAATAGTTTTTTCCCTAGAAGACCTAGGTTTAATCGAACCTCAGAAAGCACTGCTAAAAGGTAATAAAAAAGGACAGATCTACACGACTTTGTTTTTTCGTTTTACCTTAGTTGACCGTACAAATCTAGTTTACTTTATAATGGGTTTGAATCAATGGATGGAGATAGGCTAGGGTTAAAGATCCACCTGTAGCTGCACATCAAATGGGATAAAATATAATAATAAGCATAGTCATGTATAATGTTTGTATCGAGATAATCTCTTGTGGGAAACACATCCTAATATTCTAGAGCCCCCATGATGCAGCAGGCATAGCAATAGACTTTTAATTCAACCGAGAGTACACTGAAGCCACGGGTTACAAACAATTATTTAGTGCAAAACATAGATCAAAGCTTTAAGTGGTGATGTTGTTGTTGATCCCGAATGGGGTGCTATGAGATCGCTGCCAGCCAAGTATCTCACCTCAAGCCTTTATCAATCTATGGGACCTTGGGTACCTACAAGTCCACAGATCGATACAAGAGACGAAGAAACAAAAGATACAAATCACAAATTCAAACAAAATACAATTCTCCCATGATCTAGATGCACATAATTGTTGCGAGGTTTCTCCCCAACTCGTAGCCCGTGAGGACTACTCACTCATAACAAATAGATCGAAGATAGAAAACATCATGCAAAAACTTAGATTGAAACCAAATATTCTTACAATGGTTGCCAAATCACAAGGAGATCTAAAGTACAAAGCAATGGCTATGGCTAGTGGATGAATGGATGGGGGAAGTGATAAACAATGGATTAACAATGGTGTGGATCTCCTTTGGGGGTGTTGTGATGCAATCTGAGAATGGCGGCTCTCTGACCAGCGGCTGGAGCCTCGAAATATATAAGCGTCTTCACGAAAGTTGTAGGGTTTGACGAGACAACACCGTTGCCACCTGGTAAGGGCGGGCGGACCACGCCCGTACCAGTGATCCTTAAGCTTGCAGACGCCCTAGAATGCTTCTCCAATTACTTGGCCGTGTGTACTTCCTCAAAATCCTTCATTATGACTCCTTATTTCGCTTTAAAAGCCGTGATTTCCTGCACAACATAAATCAAAGAAGGGATTTGCATATCTTTGCAACTATTAGTCATTAGTAGCAAGAGTTCAGAGTTCCTTTGGCAATTGCTTGACCAAAAACAACGTTTAACCGCAGTGGGAGATGGCAAAAATCGGAGCCATCACAAGGTGAATGCCTTCTTGGAGGTCTATAAAGGGCTCCTGGGCTCTATTGAGACCAAGGAGTTTGGGCTAGATCTTGAGGCCTTTCACTTCCCTAAGCACGATCTGGCTAGGCTAGATGGACTTTTCACAGAGGAGGAGGTCTAGGCCGTAGTGAAGGAGCTTCCTCCAGACCATGCTCTAGGGCCGGATGGTTTTGTGGGGGCCTTCTACCAAAACGCGTGGAGTATTATTAAAGGAGATATGATGGCGGCTCTTTGGAAGTTGGCGGTGGGTGATGGTCGCGGTTTTGGGAAGCTCAACACTGGCCTGATCACTCTCATCCCGAAAAAGCAAGAGGCACTGGAAGTCGGGGACTATCGCCCCATAAGTTTGATTCATAGCTTCGCAAAACTATTCTCTAAGATGTTGGCCAACCGTTTGAGGCCAAAACTGCCGGATTTAGTGAGTGTGAATCAGTCCGCGTTTGTCAAAGATAGATGCATGCACGACACCTTCGTGCTGGTGAGGCAAGTAGCCCGTAAGATCAACAGGGCGAGGAAGAAAGGGGTTCTGCTGAAACTAGATATCTCGAAAGCTTTTGACTCGATATCTTGGGAGTTTTTGTTTGAAGTGCTGAGGAGGCTGGGATTCAGTGAGCGATTCTTGAAGTGGGTCTCTATCCTGTTATCCACAGCGTCGATGAAAGTGGTGGTTAATGGTACCACAGGGGAAAAGATTCAGCAGGTTCGGGGTTTGAGACAGGTAGATCCGACCTCCCCCATGTTGTTTGTGCTGGGCATGGAGGACTTTACGGTGATTATAGTTAGGGAGGTGGAGGCGCGACTTTTCCATAATCTGGCTGGAATCCTACCACTCCAGCGTGTTTCCATCTATGCTGATGATGTGGTGTTGTTCGCCAAACCGGACGAGGGCGAGCTTCTTGCGATCCCGGAGATATTGCGCCTCTTTGGTGCTGCCACAGGTCTGACGGTCAGCTACAACAAATCAACATCTACTTTGATCATAGGAGCGAAGGACAGGGCCGTGGTGAGCATGGTCCTGGGCTGCAGACTTTAGGCCTTCCCCATTACGTACCTAGGGCTGCATCTCTCTCTGAGGCCACTGATGAAGGCGGAGTGGCAGCCGGTCCTGGATAGGGCAACCGAGTTCACCCCGGTGTAGCAGAGGGGGCTCATTGCTAGGGCGCATCGCCTCACTTTGGTCAAGTCAGTGATGGCGGCGAGACCGTTACACCAGTTGCTAGTGGCGGAGGCCCTGGCTTGGCTGCTAGAGGAATTGGAGAAATGGCAATGCGCGTTCTTCTGGGCAGGAAAGAAGGACGTCAACGGTGGTTAATGCCTTGTGGCCTAGGATGTAGTGTGCAAACTGACCTGCTTTGGAGGGATGGGGGTGAAGAACCTGAGACTGCATGGGGTTGCGCTGCGAGCCAGATGGGAGTGGTATAGACAGACAGACCCTGCTCGGCCCTGGACGGGGCTGCCGACACTCAAGGATGAGGAGGCCGAGGGCGTCTTCACATCCCTGGCTCGTTATAGGCTTGGCGATGGTGGAGCGCTGTTGTTTTTGAAGGACCGATGGCTCGAGGGTCGCTTAGTCGGTGAGATCGCGACAGAGGTGGTGGAGGCGGTGGGCACCCGGAGGAAAAACTGCAGGATAGTGGCGCAGGCGATTCCTGCCCACTCTTGGATGCTGGACGTGACAGGGACGCTAGGGGAGCAGGGGCGCAGACAGTGGGTTGCTCTCTGGCTTGCACTGCAGGAGGTTCAGTTGGTTGCGAGGCCGGATGAGTTTGGTTGGACGGGATCGCGATCTGGGGCTTAATCGGCTAGAGACACGTATGAACTGCTCTGCCAAGGGGCGGTGAGATCCAGCATGGCCTCCGCGATCTAGAAATCTTTCGCGCCCCCCAAATGCAAGATCTTTTGCTGGTTGGCTACAAGATATAGGCTCTGGACTGCGGATAGGAGGGCGAGGCATGGTGTGCAAGAGCACTCCTCGCCATGCTTCATGTTCCTGCAAAGGGAGGATACCGTGGATCACATTCTGATTCAGTGTGTGTTTGCCAGGACGGTCTGATGGGACTGTCTGAGGAAGGCAGGGATTGGTTGCCCACAGCCGCAGCTAGGTGACACCCTGGAGGAGTGGGGGTTGATGGCCAGGAAGAGAATCTAGAAATTAGACAGGAGAGTCTTTGATACCCTGGTCATCCTCGCGGCTTGGATGCTGTGGAGGCAGAGAAACGCCAGGGTTTTTGGCAAAGTGAGGGAGCAGTGTGACGAGACGCAGCTGGTGTCCGGCATCGCGGAGGAGTTCAGGCTTTGCCAGGTAGATAGGCTTAGGAGAGGAGCTCCAACCATGCCGCGAGAGTAGGTGTTTAGAGAGTCGTGGGAGTGTAGCTAGATCTCTTTTAGTGTGTAGGTTTATCTAGGTTTAGAGTGAATCTACTCAGTAAAAAACGTTTAGATACATTTTTTTCACGAAGCTAAAATATCTTATATTTCGAAACAGAGGGAGTATATCTACGTGAGCCTAGCGATGTGGACAGTTGGAGGTTTCCACTTAATTACTGAGGTAGTGAATTGTTGAGCAATTGATTAACAAGCATGCATATATTGTGGATTTACACTACTTTCCTAGAGTTTATTTCACTTGACTAAGCAATATTGACCTGCTGACAAGAGACAAGGATGCCAACGGCCGGTAGGTTCTTTTCTTGGTCAAGGCTTGGCGTAGAGGTGAGCCGGTAGCTTGGGCTCCAGGATGGCCTCCAGCGGAAACTTGCGTGACGTGGAGAGCCCGAAGATCTCCTCCATGCTCACCTCCTCCTTGCTGGTACTCCACGCGAAGCCGTGCATAAGGTTGCCCAGGCTCAGCTGGATCATCTTGAGTCCGAGGCTATAGCCGGGGCACATCCTGCGTCCCGACCCGAACGGCAGCATCTCGTAGTGTTGCCCCCTGACATCGAGCCTGCTGCCGAGGAACCGCTCCGGCATGAACTCTTCGGGCGCGTCCCACAGTTCCGTGTCGCGGCCGATGGACCACACGCTGACGAGCACACGCGTGCCGGCAGGGATGTCGTAGCCGGCGATGGACGTGTCCTCCCGGGACACCCTGGGTACCAGCAGCGGCGCCACCGGGTGCAGTCTCATGGTCTCCTTCACAATGGCCTCCAGGTAGGGGAGGCTCGGGATGTCCTCCTCCGTGACCCAGCGGCCGCGGCCTACCACGTGGTCCAGCTCCTTTGTCGCCTCGCCCAGCACCTCGGGCTTCTTCAGGAGTTCCGAGAGGGCCCACTCCACCGTCACAGCGGAGCTCTCGGTGCCGCCGCCGATAAGCTCCTGCAGTGCAAGACATATCATATTATATGTGTCTGTGTGTGTGTGTGTGTGTGGGTGTGAGATCGACTAGGAGTAGTAGCTAGTGTTCACGAACCAGAATGAACGCCTTGACGCCGTCCCTGGTGATCTTGACCTCCAGACTAGGGTCGCTGGCCCACTGCAGCAGCACGTCGACCATGTCCTTGCTCTCCCGGCACTCGCCCTGGCTGTGCTCGTCCACAACGTGCTCTAGGAACCGGTCCATCAACTTACTCACCTTCTTCATCCTCTTAATGTATCCCTGCAGGTCCAACCAGTTGAGCCACGGGATGGAGTCGCCGATGTTGAGCACGCCATTGAGCAGGAACACCTCGTCGATCATCCGCCTAAATTCCTCGGGCGTCGTGATCACCGACCCGGTGGCCTTGTCCCTCACCTCCTTCTCCAGGTACTTTTTGCCCGTCACCATGCGCGTGATCACGTTCAGGCTCACGGTGGACAGGTAGTCCTTGAGCACCACGGCGCCGGCGTGACTGTTGTGGTAGAGGCCACCGAGTAGGGCGAGCACCTCCTCCCTGCGGATGTACTCGTACGACTTGAGCCGCTTGGCGCTGAAGAGCTCGGTCAGGCACATCTTGCGGGCCTGGCGCCAGTAGGCACCATACGGGGACCAGGTGATGTTGCTGTAGTTGTAGGTGGTGTACTTTCCGGCCGCGATCTTGGGCCGGTCGGTGAACACCACGTCGTGTGTTTTGAGGAAAAACTCGGCCATCTCAGGGGACGACCCGACCACCACGGGGAAGGAGCCAAACCATAGCTGGGTCAGCGGGCCGTACTGCTTGGAGAGTGCGTGGATGGAGCGGTGCGGGAGGGCGCCCATGAGGTTGAGGTTGCCGATGATGGGCCACGCCTTGGGGCCAGGTGGGAGCTTGTACTTCTTGCCGTGGCCGCGGCGGAGGCGGCGGCCAAGGGGTAGTATGGCCTTGAGCAAGAGCACCGTGGCGAGCAGGACGCCCAGGAAGGACGCCCACTGAGGAAGAATCTCCATTGATCAAATTATGAGCTCGTGTCTTTATTAGGCTACTGCCTACTTATAGATGTCCAGTTCTAACTAACAAGAGCAAGAGCTGAAATATATATATGTATATCGACCCTCTGTATATATAAGAAATCATGCATGTTCTCTTCTTCGACGAACCTCACCATTAGTTTGATTGTTATCTGATTTATTTTTCAATTTTTGCACTGATGACATACAGCCTTCAAATGATGCAAACTTATCTTACAGCTATATATTTTTTCATGATTTAGTTATTTTTTTAATATGACACAGTTACTAATTAAAATTCAAATGCATTTTTTATTAGTTTTTGTACTCTTTTACTGCTATTGATGATTATTAATAAATCGGTGAAATTTTGCAAAAAAAAAATGTCTAACACTACCCAGCACGGTCTATTGCAGTGAAGGGGGATAAATGATAGGGAAATTGTATAAAGGTTTTTTTATATGAAACTCAAATGTTAGCATCGTGATGATATGGTTCAAGAGAGAATACACCGCCCTCAGCATAACTAATTAAGCTGCACAAAGTCGTAAGTACCAACGTAAAAGAAAGAGCAAGACAGAGATAGAAGGTTTAAATACACACAAGCCTAACATGATGAAGGCTAGCCAAAGGTCTGTGATGGCACTTTAAACAAGCAAGTGGCCGCGTTGGTCAATGACGAATAGAAGATCTAAATAAAGACAGAAGGAGGGCGCACACAAGCATGGCAAGATATATGAGATTAGATGTAGAAATAGAGGTGTTATCTCACTAGGACAACCTCGAACCTGGATATATCGTGTCTCTTTTAGTTCTTCCGTATGAGTTCTTCACTTTATCATCCCTTCCCGGATTCCTTCATTGTCCATCGGCCCCAACTTTAGCCTATACCAGGCCACCGTGGGGCTGATCAAAGGCGCTGGTTGGGTTACCATCCGGACGGGAACGTCTGCATCAAGCTCTGCTTCACCATCGATCAAAAGTCTCTGCATCCTCTTCCTCGACGTATAGAGAGCATGGGAGTTGGCATACAAGCCTCCCTTGTTAAGGTGCCTCAACCTCTTCACCAACAAGTACTGTAAGTATTAGCTGACTCAACAAGAGTGACTCAACTAGGTAACTCCACCTCCTCACCAAAGATACAGTGAGTAGCGAGTAACTCAAACAACATGCATATGAGATAACCTCGAGTGTCACTCGGGGGCTATCAACCTCAATCACTTAGACGTTCACCCCGGGAAAGAGATAACTCAACCCGGAGACTAGACAATGTTTCATTTGAGTCACCTAAGGATAGAAAAGGTATCTCGGGGACTCGGTGTCTCCTTACATGAAACAATAACTCAGAATAGACTTAAGATATGCCATGATCTCATATGTATCAATTGCTTTATGTCTTTAGGCTACATTCGATGATCAGATAACTCACAAGTCATTCAGGCTCATTATAACTCGGATTTAACTCAGTCTTGGATTTTATTTCAGATTTCCTAATTACAAGGTAATTCGGATTTGCTTCAGTTTCCTAGTTACATGGTACTCGGATTTTACTTCAATTTGCCTAATTACAGGGTAATTCGGATTTGCTTCAGTTTCCTAGTTACATGGTAACTCGGATTTTACTTCAGCTTGCCTAATTATAGGGTAATTCGGATTTGCTTCAATCTCCTAGTTACATGGTAACTCAGATTTTACTTCAGTTTGCCTAATTACAGGGTAATTCGGATTTGCTTCAGTTTTCTAGTTACATGGTAACTCGGATTTATTTCAGCTTGCCAAGTTACTTGGTAACTCCGATTTCAACTCAGCTTACCAGGTTATCTTATACCTCAAATCAGTTTCTTCCATATCTTCGATGGCAATGTGCCAGCATATCAATAACTCATCATATTCAATCTTGGATCTATTTCTCGGATCCATATCTATGGAAGTATGTGACCATATCAAAAAGTCATACCATAACTCAAAATCATATCTCGGATCCAAATTTATGACAGTTTACCAGCTTATCGTAAGGCCATATCGTATCTCAACAACTGTAACTCGGATTTGAGTCAAGTAACTCGGATTTGAGTCATGTAACTCAGATTTGAGTTAGGTAACTCGGATTTGAGTCAGATTACTCGGATTTGAGTCAGGTAACTCGGATTTGAGTCAAGTAACTCGGATTTGAGTCAGGCAACTCGGATTTGAGTCAAGTAACTCAAAACAGAGACTCGTGTCAATTTTGAGTCATATAACTCAGCAATTATATCTCGGATGAGATAACTCGGATTGCAATTCATAAGGCCAGAGCCAAATCAGACCAGAAGCCAAAAGACTTACCCAAAAGGGTTAAGGCCAGAAGCCAAAAGACTTACCCAAAAGGGTTAAGGCCAGAAGCCAAAAGACTTACCCAAGTGGAGGCTACAGCCAAATCAGGCCATAAGCCAATAAGCTTACCAAAAAGGGTTAAGGCCAGAGCAGAATCAGGCCAGAAGCCAAAAGACATACCCAAGTGGGTTAAGGCCAGAGCTAAATCAGGCCAGAAGCCAATAAGCTTACCCAAAAGGGTTAAGGCCAGAGCCAAATCAGGCCAGAAGCCAAAAGACTTACCCAAAAAGGGTTAAGGCCAGAGCCAAATCAAGCCAGAAGCCAAAAAACTTACCCAAAAGGGTTAAGACCAGAGCCAAATCAGGCCACAAGCTAAAAGACTTACCCAAGTGGGTTAAGGCCAGAGCCAAATCAGGCCAGAAGCCAATAAGCTCACCCAAAAGGGTTAAGGTCAAAGCCAAATCAGGCTAGAAGCCAAAAGACTTACCCAAAAGGGTTAAGGCCAGAGCCAAATCAGGCCAGAAGCCAAAAGACTTACCCAAAGGGGTTAAGACCAGAGCCAAAGCAGGCCAGAAGTCACAAACTAACCCAAAGAGGGTCATATGACGAATGCCCATGAAGGCTATATGTCGATTTGAGTCAATTCTTACCAAGGAGATATTAAAATGGAGAAAAATGACTATAGGTCGGAAGTAACTTTGGAGATACTTTTTATGAAGCCTATGTGTGATTCTACGAATCCCACATAGCCTCGGGGACTAATGTTGGGGATGTAACCCCAGGTACCCCAGAGTTGGTCTAACAAGTCATTTAGTAAAGTAATTAGCGATAGGGAGAAAGCACACGTGAAGAAAAGAAGTAAAAAGTACAATTGAAGGAATAGAATAAAGGGAAAGGAGAAAGAAAATAAACATGGGCCGATATATGGCTAATTCGGCCTGGTTTGAATATTCACGGGCCGAATCTACATTGCATGGGCCGAACTGCCTCTACTCATGTCGAATTAAAACTAATTCGGCCAGCTGGGTCGTGGATCTCCTCCCGGGTGGGCCGACCTTGGTCAACATGGCCCACCACGGGGCTTCACCGGGTCACCACAGGACGCCACCACCTCGTCTCCAGCGCTCCAAGCCACCCCGCCAAACTTCACTTTGCTCGATCCCCTCCAGGCTCGCCTTCGCTCGATCCCTGCCTCGGTCAACGCCCAGCTCTTCGCCATGTCGTTGCTCCCGGGTGGGCCGAGTCAGGAGCAATCCGGCCCATCACGGAGTATCACCACTGCCAACGACTTCCACTTCGTCGTGAATCTCGAGTGGGCCGGTAGGGAGCAATTCGGCCCATCGTGGGGCCGCACTACAATGCCACCTAGATCGCGCCACCTAGCCTCCCTTGTCCCCCGGGTGGGCCGGCGTAGGCCAAACCCGGCCCACCGCGGAAAATCTCCACCGCTACCTCCTAGGCCAACACAGGAAACCCCGACTGGGCCTCCTCCTCGTTGCCCCTCTTGGGCCGAGTGAGGGAGACCCGGCTGGGCCACGCTACCTCCGCTAGGCTCCCTCCGCTTGGGCTAGTTTGGTCCCTGGACGAGTTAAGGGTAATCTGGCTGGGCTTCCTCCATTATGATTCCTCTTGGGCTGAATTATAAGGTGACATGGCTGGGTTCGGAATAATCTGGCTGGGGGCACTATTCATCGTCCACCTGGGGCCCATTTTACCCCCAAGCCGAATTATTTCCACCCATGGCCGAATTGCACTTCCCTAGGCCGAATTACTTCGTCTCGGATGCCACTTTGCTCACATTTGGATGTTCCATCGACCTCTACATCGACATGCCTCCAAGTCAAGTCAAGCCTACGGCAAGTGCCAGTCTTGGGACGCCCTTGGCTCAGACTGGCCCCTTTGGTCCAACATGCTAAGGAATATGCTGGGAATCTTGAGAGATGCTAGGGAATATGTCGGGCATCTCCTAAGATGCTAAGGAATATGCCGAAGGGATAATAGTGCTGACTCATTAAAGGACAAGATGACTGGACTAGACAGCTCATAAGAGTACTACGATGACATACCATGTCCCCTGGGCTCCCCTTTATAAGGAGCACCAGGGATAATGATACACAAGAGGCCCCGAAGGGCTCCTCTCCCTCTGCTCACTAGGAGCATGGTATCTTCTCCCTCTGCTCTCTTCATGAGAGGCATAAGAGTACAACTCAAGAAGCACCATTGTAGCCACAAGCATGGCAGGATATATGAGATTAGATGTAGGAGTAGAGGTCTTATCTCACTAAGATAGCCTCAAACCTGGGTATATCGTGTCTCTCTGAGTTCTTATGTATGAGGTCTTCACTTCATCATCCCTCCCCGGATTCCTCCATCGTCCATCGACCCCAACTTCACCCTATACCAGGCATATGCCGTGACACCACCACGACAACAACTTCCTCCTCGAGCTCTTCGGCATGTTCGACCTCTAGCTTCACCATATGAGGGCGAACACTGTGGCGTAGCTATCACACCATGCGGTCTACTATGAGTCCTAATTGGGGGTTTTCCCATACATGGCGAACTTCCTTAAGTTTTTCAACTTCAAGGCCCAGATGGTGTAGAAGGACGGGCCGTTGGTGGAGGCCGGCTGCTGCGCGATCTACCCACGGCCGTCGTCCGTGATGCCGCGGCTCGAGATCCCCGACATGGTGACGTTGTGGCAGTGCTCATACTTTCATGTGCGCAATGCCACCGAGGTTGGCTGGATCTGGCTTCCAGGCTTTGCCAACATAGTCTCCACCCGGAAGGCCTGGACCGCGAGGGGGTTGGGAGCCCAGGCGGATATCGACCGGATGGCCGCCGGCTGAAGGTGCTGGTGGAGACGGAGGGGCTGACCGGATGGGACATCGCCTTGTCCTGAATGGCTTGCCAGGTGCTTCCGCTGCAGAAGCGGTCGCACAATATGTGCCACCTATACGGCCCCAACGACCCCACGCGGGTTTCCCGGCTAGAGGTGCCATATGAGGCCCTTCAGGACTGTGTCGCCAACATCTCGAAGGAGGCCTTGGAGGAGAGATGGCGCTACTCCTTCCAGCTGTACCATCGGGGCCGCATGCCACCTAAGGTTAGTCTTATGCTCTTGTCATGTGGATTCTTCCCGAAGGGTTTCTTCTCATCTCTTATCTGCCCCTTTTGAGTAGCTTTTTATAGCACAACTAGCGGAGGACGACATGGGTGACCATGAGCTCCCCAACTTCTCGGCCAACCTCAAGTCGCTGAAATACCCGCTGATGGAGCCAGAGCGCTTCCCCACCTGGGCTGACGAGGGATGTGAGGATCCGCCCGGTGATTGTTTTCTCCTTGCGCTTGCTCACTGATTTATTTTCTTCAGTCGGACGCTGACGTTCGGTTGGATTCATGTAGCCGTGCATGGCGACGATGGACCTTCCGGCTCCGGCACCACGGCGAAGGCCAGGGGAAGCAGGCGATGTCTAGCACCGCTCCAACCGCGGGTGGCATGAAGAAGCTTTGCCGGCCAAGGTCCATGATGATCGTGCTGACTATCGCTAGGTACGCACTTTGCTGATCTCTTCGGCCCTTTTTGTTCTGCTGACTTGTCCTCTTTGCTTATTTTTTCTTTCCTTGCCTAGCAAGGCAATGTTGCTGGACGGCTCTGGCGTCATCGTCACCGCGTCCGCCCCGACCGGAACTGAGGGGCCGGCTGAGCCGGCTGCGCCCTCCTCCATCGTGCCGGATGGAGTCGTTGCGACCGTGCCAGTGCCTTTTCCGTCAGCTGCCCTAGCGTCTCTGCATCATGGCCCAGCCGCCTCCAAGCTCGCCCAGATACTCGCGGTTGGGCGTGACGTTGTCGCCCATCCGCTCCGGCTAATGGCCGAGGCGAACCCGGATGGCAGCGATGCTCAGATGGGTTCGGCCGCCTACCGGGTGGAGGAGCCACAGGAGCCGGCTCCAGTTGTCTTCGCACGACCGACTACCGGTGATGGCGGGGAGGTGGTGGCTTCCGGATCCTGCGGTTCTAGCGTTGGTGCCGAGGCAGTTGTGGCGGGGCTCCACAGGCTACCGCCGAGGACAAGGTTGAGGTATGGATCACTAGCTATAAGCCAGCTCCGGCTGTGTTGATGCCAGGTGACATCCTTACCCATCTCTCTGAGTCGGCGCCTGTCTCCCTCAACCGGGCACGCCGCCTAGTGGAGGTGATGGAGTATGGTCTTGGCGAGGCCAAGGCGCTAGGCGTTTCTCTTGAGGTAAGCATTTCCTCAGGTATTTGCTCCTTTGCCTTAGCCATTTTGCCCGTTCTCTTTTTCACTTCTTTCCTTTTTCTGCAGGAAGCTTTTTCTAAGATGACCAAGAACACGTGACCTAGGGCGTAAGATTGCTCGCTCTGCCATGTCTTCCCAATTGCGCGAATTTTCACGGTTTTCGTTCACTATCGGGTACCCTCCTGCAGCCATGATAGTGCATAGGGAGCGGGACGTGGATCGGCTGAAGGCGTAAGTGGCCCGGCTACAGACCTCCAACGATACATGCCAAGGTCAAATTAATGATCTGGTGGAGCATCGAAAGAAGATGGAGACCTTAGCTGGTTAAGCCAAGAAGACCACCGACATCCGCACCGATGCTCTCAAGAACCTCAAGGGTTTTTATAAAAAGAAAGAGGAGGCGCTGAAGGAGGTGAAGTCTCGGAAGAAGGCTGCACAGGCAGAGCTGAGGCAGATTGATGAGGTCGTCATTAGTAAGTTATCCTTTCTCTCTACTAAACTTCTTCCATTTGTTGTGGCCGGTTTATAATAGTTGCTATCTGGCTGGGTGTAGCTCATTATCCTGAGGCGGCTGATCAAGCTCTCACTCATGTGCCTGAGGTGGAGGCCAGACGCGACCTATGTTCTGAGGATCTTGTTGTGGTGGTGAGTGAGGAGGCCAACCAACTGCGCCAAGCCGGCTTGGACTGTAGGGGTTCGCGTATGAAAATAATAAAATTTTACCCTACGCCCCTAAACCCCTGATGCTGCCAGAACCTATCTATTAGTAATGCAGTAATATGAGGGGCTTTTCACGAACTTACCCTTAAAAACCAAAAAGCATTGTCAATGCTCGGGAGAGCGTGGTTGATGTAGACAAGCCGAAGCCGACCTGAAGGTCGTGTTGAAGTCCTTGCGCTGCTGTGGCTCCAACGACTTCTAGTGCCTCAAGTGTGACACCTCGCAGGGAGTTACATGCATCCGGTGCATGGTGATGACTCTCGCTTCCCTAATCTAGCAGCAGTTGCAGAAGTAGAGCTCCTAGATCCGAATCCCGCCGCGCGATGGCGCTCTGTGGTGAAGATGTCTCTCGTTCGCACAGTCCGAACTTGGGACCACGGTCACGAGAGAGAGAGAGAGAGAGAGAGAGAGAGAGAGAGAGAGAGAGAGAGAGAGAGAGAGAGAGAGAGAGAGAGAGAGAGAGAAGATCAATTGGAGATCTCCCCAAAAGCGAGGAAACCTTTATTGAATATTGTGTGTATTTTCTGGTCAAAATACCCCACTATATATAGGGGAAGGGGGAGGTACTCCATCCCTCGAAGTCTCGGTGTGGGACTAAACAAGGGAGGAGCTGGGGGAGGCACCACCGGCCACCCCCATGGGCCCCACGTGGGGGCTGGCCCACTAGGGCGCCGGTCACCCCCTTTTGGCCCCTCCTAGGGATTCGGCCCCCCTCTTGGGCCCTTTCCCCTTCGGGATTTGGCCCATTAAGCCTTTTGACCTTTTAATTGATTTTCTCTTTATTAAATAATTATGAATAAATGATTAAATCAATATAACATTTATTCACATATTATTCAATCTCCGTGGCTATGGAACACCTTCCACCTCCACTCCGGACATCCTTTGGACTTATCAAAACCCTTCCGGTTTTCTCTCTTTCTATTCTTCTGTCCTGTAAACACTCTCTAAGCATCACCAATCCCTTAAGCGTGATACCCCATGGTTCGGGAACACTCCAGACATGGTCGGGACACTCCCGGACCAATGATCAAAAGAGGGACCTAGATGGCCATGTGACCCATGTGCATTCCATGATTGTCGTTTGAACCATGATTGTCGCGTCTTATTCGTTTTGTCTCTCGGTACTTGCATTGCCCGAGATTTGATCAATGACATCACCATGTCGGGTTCAACCTCATTGCCGACAAATGCTACTTGACTTGTTTTGACAAGTGATATCCATGTGATCAAATAACATGTTGTGCAGCTATTGGATATAACTTCTCTGAGAGGACCCTCGAGTATCTTTCCGTCACGTGGATGGACAAATCCTGCTCTTGATGTAGAATGCCTCAACTGTTCCTCCGAATACCTGAACACACTTTTATCATCACTATTTTACTAAGTGATGTTTGATGCTATCAAAGTACCCTCGGGAGACAGTGATTGATATAGCCTCACGGTCTAGGGAATAGTCTACTAGGTCTATTCTAATCATCGTAACTTGAAGTTCGTGACATGATCAGGTCACAATGTTTAGGTTGGGTATTAGTTTATCATCTCATTCTGACTCCATTTCCAACTAGCATAAATGCCACATGATTAGGAAACCTTGATCATCTGTTGACCAATGAACCAGTGACTAGAGTTTCACTGGGAACCCCTGGTTGTTTATATATCACACATGTATTGACGTTTCCATTCAATACAATTATAACATGATACAAAACTTAATCATAAACTTTATGAAATATGATAATAATCCTTATTATTATTTGTCTCTAGGGAATATTTCCAACAGTCTCCCACTTGCACTAGAGTACAGATAAACTACCTGCATTTGTTCTTAATCATTGGCACCATATATCCCGGTACCTTGAACATGCTTGCTCATGGAAGAGGTTGAGTCTTGGGCATGTACTTTATAGTCCCAAATCCTTTGCAACTAACTAATGTCACCTTGATTGATAATAATACTTTATCGTCACATGATAACATCTTTGTGTATGCATCGTTGTTATGACAGCAGAACGAGGCCGGTTTGCAGGAGGCTACAGTGACTTTAGATCAACCTCATGGGCTTTCTCATGGGCATTATGCCCTGTGAGAAATCATTCAACGTTAAAGATGAACTAGTCTCGCCATAACAGTATACATTACTTTAGAGGGTTATTTATTTGTTTCCACTTGAGGTGTCTATGTACTTAGTTTTGCCACTAGAGCCAAATCGTCCTCAGTTTTACCACTGCTTCGGGCGCTCGAACTCGTTCCGTCGATGCTGCCGTTTCCACTAGGTCAACGTTCTTGACTCAGCCATTGCCGCTTGTGGGACTGCGCGCGTGGGGCCGGGCAGAGACACATTTCAAAAATATGACTATTGCCGCATGTGGGACCGCGTAGATAACCGTTGGCTGTGCGTGTTAAAACCGGTGGAACGCGTCGGAGGAGATCACATCATTGAGCAGGAATTGGAGGCAGGGGACGGGGTTGGAGGTGGGGGACAGGGTAGGAGCTCGCAGCGGTGAGCAGGAATCGATCTCCATGTCTTCCTCAAGCTCCTGTGCCACCTCGCGGATAAAGAATTCGATGCGCGTGGAGATGTCGATCTTCCTCTATCTGTGGTGTAGGGCGGGCATTGATCGGAGGCTTTCACGCACATCCAAGAACACCAATCGTCTGTTCTACATGTGCAGCGCGAATGGGGTAAGAGACTGAAGTGCATTTTTGCAGTTTTTGTGATTGGGATCCTTGAGAAATACGGGGGTTGATCTGTTTAGCGTGCTTGCAGATGAAATGCTTGTTCCTTTGGGTCGATGTTCTGGCGCAGAAGCTGATGAATGAGCTCGTCGAAAAGCATGAAGAATGGTTGCCAATCCTGCCACAAATGATAGCGGCCGCATGATAGTTGTGAGGTTCAACATATTTTTGGTGGCTTTTATTGATGGTTTTCTCCTGGATTTGATTGTTTTCTGGCTTTACCTAACGCTTATACTTCGGTAGCGAAGAAAACTTGGATTTTAATGTGTGTTTCAGGTCCTGAACATCAACATAAGGATTTAACTAGATAAATACAATATTCTGGAGAAAACAAGCAAGTCCCACTTTGGAAGCACGCGAGGGGAGCTCACAGACGGCGTAACGACCAACTATACGGCAGGAATGACCGTATAGTTGCCGCCGCCTTTGTATTGTCAAAAGGGACAACTTTCATGAAGGGACGAGTGACAAAAATAGAACACATCAGTCGCTGCACCATCCAGAAGGGAGAAAGAAGGGATCCGGTGAAGAAGGAGAAGACGTTCTTCATCTCGCTCCATGATCTTCGACCTCCTAGCCAATACACCCCATAGCCACTACTTGTACTTGAGAGAGAGGGATCTCCACCTTGCAAGACTAGGGTTTGAGATTGTTTCTTCCCATCTTGAATTGTGTTGGATATTTTTTTTATTCTTATTGTGGATCTCCATGGTAATACCAAGACGAATTCCCTTTATTCAATTATATTGATGATCTATTCTTCTCTCATGTGTGAGTAATTCCCTTGGGCGTGGGAGATGTAGGGGATTGGTGAGATGTGATGTGCCTTCATATATTTTATTGATTTGTGATTGATTCTAAAAACTATAATATGTGTGCTTGACTATCTGTGGGATGCCTAATGCTTGTTGTCCCATTAAGGGCCTAGACAACATGATACCTTGTTCTACATAGATAAGATTTTTTATGCTAGTGTACCAGCGACCCCTGGGTGACACAAGGATATCAACGGAAAGCTAGTTGACTCGAGGATAATGAGTGACCATTGTGCTTATTGCATTAGTCTGATCTAAGGAGCTTAATCGCTAAGCAACCTGAAGGGTCTTAATCGTCTAGTGTCTGACCATGGTTTTGATAGCAGGCTAGTAGGATTATTGAAGTTGGGATGAAATCTACCAAGAGGAGTTCCGGCTAATTATGGGTTACTCGCCTACACATATATCTATAAGATTATAATTGTTACGTTCACCATTCATCCACCTGACACATTCACTATCACCATGAACTAAATTTCCCTGCGCCTTCTTTTGTCATCTATAGGAAACAACAAACAAGCAAATCCGTTCTTTACTTTTATGCTTTTTACTTTTGAAGTTTACATTCCAGTTTTATTTAAATTTATCGCATTTAATCAAAATCCCATTCTTATTTCAACACTTGCAATCAATTCCCTCGAAGACCTGTAACAACTTCGGGTGTGACAGAGACTTCACCAATAAACACTTACCTTTGGGCTCCATGTGGATCGATATCTGAACTTTGAAACTAGCTACAAACAATCTGTGCACTTGCAGTCATCAAGCTATTTTCTAGCGCCGTTGCTGGGGAGCTAAGCGATAAGTGTTTGTCTTTTGATATTTCAGGTGTTGCTACTACAAAATGTTCTCCTTGGGATACAAAGGTTCTACACGCTCTGGCAGGACTTATCTGCCAGACTATATTGAGTGTGTGCCTGCTCAGAGGCGCGAAGAAATTATTGAAAATTTTTTAAGATCAAATAAAGTTGAAGTTGAAAACCTGAGTGATATTATGGAAATCATGTCTATTTACAAGACAACTCCTATGAAACCTGAGAAAACTCTCAGGGAATACAGTGCTCCAAGTTCTGAATTTCTTAAAAAACCAATAGAGTTCCCTAATCCTAGAGTTAGAGAATATCGATTTGATGGTAGAATTATTAAAATTTTGTAGGGGAAAGCTTTTAGTTGTAGCATCCCATCTGTCTAACATATGTAATTCTACATGGTCTAGTAATATAATTGCTACTTCCTACATATAATTGTTGCATCATAATTATATCATGCTCATCTCATCATTCCACCTTGCTTTTGAGCAACATATAAAACCCTTTTCATTTGGTTCTTCTCTCATATGCATTATTAATTGTATTTGCCTCTTGATATATTGTTTAATGCCCAAGTTGAGTTGGGGGCATATCTATTATTAACTCCACCACCTTTCTTTGTCACCACCTTATAATTCCACCATCCTAATTATCCATGAGCTTTTACACTTTCCTTTGGCATTTAATCTTGCTCATGTGGGTTGGGATGGATCCACTTCTAACTACACATGCTCTCATATTAGCATCATGTTGTTTTCACATTATTGATATGTGGAGCCACCTTTGCATGCATTATGAGTGGCATTCCTCTTTCTAGCTTCCATATGGATTGTATTGGAATTTTTGCTCATGTTGGAATATTATTGGGGATATTATGCACCTAGTGGAACACACACACTAGCATGTCCCAAATTATATTCAAATGTGATCATCTCCATCTATTCCACATGGGACCTTCTTTTAAATTCTTTTAGCTTGGCCTTAATCCATATTTTGGAATGCATATGTATAAATTCCATGATTATTTACTTTGTTTTCACAAGATTAAAACATGGCATTTAATGCTTTTGCATGGGCCATGCAGATCTCATCATCATCCCCTCCTTTTTGGTTTTTCTTGTATTTTTGGAAGTGCAGCATGGTTCTTTGAGAATCCATTCATGTTGGCTCTATTCTTTTGCTCTTACCATAAAACCTCACCACCTTGATCTCCTCTCCTTGCCATGTGCATCAAAACCTCACCTCTCACCATCTCCACCCTCATCACCCCTCACATGTGTTTGTGCCATGCATGATCATGTAAGGTCAACCCAAAACCCCACCTCCCTCTCTCACTCTCTTCCCCTGCCAAGAGGCCCCACCAGGCCGAGCCACCCCATCTACCCCAACCCCCTTGTCTAAACCTAACCCGAGCCCTCCAACCCTAACTCTAACCCTAACCCGAGCCTCTCTCTCTCTCGGTTCCCTCTCTCTTTCTCTCGCTGCACGAGAGCCCCACCGATCCCCTTCTCCTCTCTCTGGCCCCACCTGCAGCTGCAGCCACCACCCTAGGCCGAGCACGTGAGGGAGAAAGGAAAAAGGTGGCCGAAGCCACCTTTTCCTCCACCGAGCTACCCCGTGGCACCCCTCTCTCTCACCATCCTTATCTGCCCCTCCCCCTCTCTGCCTGGCAAACCAGATCCACCCCGGGCCCTGCCCAGCCACTCCTCTCTACCCTACCTGCCGCTATCCCCTCTCTCCTCCATCGCCGTCCACCGTCGGCATCTCCTTTTCCACCACCACACAGGAGGCGGGCGTGGCGTGGAGGCGTTGGGGAAGACCGTGGTGAGCCTCTGCATCACCCCGGTGCACGCCAGCAAGGAGGAGGCACAGGATCTGCTGCACACCGACGCGTCGAACCAAAAACCCTAGCTCGCTCGGCCTCTGCATCGCCGTCGTCCTGCTGCTCCCCGGCCCGATCCACCACCTCCGACAACCCCACGGTGAGCCACCGTACCTCCTAGACATCCTCTAGTCCATCGTTGCTTCCTGGTCGCGCCGGTCCTTTTGTCGAGCGCACTCGGTGCGCCGGCGTGCGCATGCGTTCGCTTGTCGTCGCGTCGTAGAACTTTATCTGGCCGCACCTCCACGTCCTAACATCAACCTCCCCCTAGCCCAGTGGTAGCCGCCGCCACACGCTAGCGCCAGATCGCGGGTTCGATCCCCGCCGCGCCACGCGCGATCCGTCTGCCAGTTTCGTCAGAACACAGCAAAGAAAAACAGTAGTCGTGGCTATTTTGCAGATACCCCCCACCTTTTTGTCTCTCAACCCGCACTCCACTGAACCCCATCTGTTAGCCACCGTGAAGTTTTACAAAAACGCGCCTAGGTTCTCCGTCCCTCAACCCGCGGTCCCCGACTCTGACCGCGTGGCACCCGCTCGCTCAGTCACTGTCGCGTGGGTCCGTTGGCCCGCAGGACCCACCTGTCTGTCTCACGGGCTAGACTGCCTCGCGGTAGGAATAGTTCCGCGTGCAGTATTTCACCGGCTCAGCTCGGTCCCACCCGTCAGCGTCTGGGGCTAGCTGACGCTGAGTATAAAAAGTCTGGGTGTTTATCTGTTTTATAAAAACAATTTCAGATAATGTTTTAATATGAATTAATATCTGTTTTTAATAACTTTTAATTTGTAATTCCAAATAACACAAATGATATATGTTTTGGAATCAGAAAAATGTGAGGAATTGAAACATGCTATTCAAAATATTATTTGAACCCTTTAAATTTTCGAGATGATTAAAATTACAACAAAATGCGCTTTTCTTAATTAATTAATAACTTTAATTCTACAACTCCAGATTCGACAAATAATATGTCTAAATCGATCAGCACGACGAACCCGTTCTAGATATGCATTCCATGTTCTGTTTTGGAGCATGCATCATATAAATATAAAGTATACAGCAACTTAGGGTTAAAATGTGACCAAAAACTTAATAAACGCTTTATTCTTGTACCCCACACCTCACCCATGCCATGCTACTTTATTGCCATGCAAATTGTGCATCATTCATCATGGCATGTTTGTTTGCTTGTCGCATTTCAATTCATATGTTTGTGCGCTTTATTTATGTTGGCCCTTGTTTGTTTGGTTCTTCTTCGAATAGACGCCGAGCAGGGGATATACCAGGAATCCCAGGAGCACTACCCAGATCCGTCTCTCGCTTCAACTGAGCTGCCAGGCAAGCACTACCACATGCTTGCATACATATAGTACCTATTGCATCTATCTTATTCTTGCATCATTGAGTCACGATTGCATTAATTTGAATCCCAAGTACTGCATAGCCTTTACTTTTAAACCCCACCGAGCTTGTTCCTCAATCCCATGAGCCATTACTAAAGGAGTTGTTTGAGCCATGCGAGTCGTAGAACAGCATGTGTAGGGTATGTGAGTGTTTGTGGATAACGAGGTACCTAAACAACTTAACCTGAGTAGATGGGATAACTAATGAAAGAGGCATCGGTGGGCAATATCTGCTATTTGGTTTTTCATGCTCACTTGTGTCCCGTAGGACCCCGAGTACTTGATTCCTGTTCCTTGACTATTCGCACTATCCACATCCACGAGGCCTTATGGACCCCCCTGAGCCAGAGCTTGATTCATTTCTATTTCTTGGGGCCACAAAGTAGTTTGGGGCTTTGTTACTATTCTGTACTTATGCCATGTTTTACTGTTTTATTTAAGATTGTGCATGGAGCACCTGTACTGTTTTGGATGCAGAATGTTTTCTTGGTATCGACAAGCCCAGTCACATTTTCGGGTTCCCGGTCGTTTACAACCATTGACGCAAACCTTGGGTCCGTCTCGGAGCCGGCCAACTTTGTTGCGGGTAGCTTAATGGCGTGGCCCCCTGAAATATTTCTGAATCCTGTGATCGCTTTGTCGTGAATGCCTCATTGGGTTTTGAGTTGGTTTTTCCGAGGTTGATCGAGTGTGTGTTGCTATTTGTGCACCCCTGCAGGGTAAATCTTTCTAAAAGCCGTGTCCGCGGTTATGGACGACTTGGAGCACAGTTTCTTGATCATAGACAAGTATAACTAAAGTACAGCTTTTAATTTGACTAAGTAACTGACTAGTAAATAGTGCAATACTCATGGAATGGTTAATAAAACTGCCAACGGATGGGTTGTTCGTCCGCTTTCTTGTTGGTAAGCGAGAAGGAGGATGGATCTGTTAATTATACTGTTATAACTGTTGTTACTAATTAACGGATATTCGCCTATCATTGGTTAGGCGGATGGTAGCGAGTATCTATAGACTTGTTAGTTATTATCTTTTGCTGCAATTGCGTCACCCCAGGTATATGTCCCCTTTAGAGGCATAAAGACTTGCTGAGTACCCCTAGGGTCTCACACGATAAATTGTTTGATTCAGATGAACATGTGTATTCGCAAGATGGATACTGGGTGGAGGAGACGGATGATGTTGGCAACGATCACTCGGTGTAGAGATTCCGGGGATGGGGATCCGCGAGATCTGTGGGCGAGATGTGTTTATTTATGTGGCATCTTATGCCGATTTGCTTCTTATCCGTACTCGGATCTTGTTTTCTGCTTCCGCCTGATACTCTGATGTTTGATGTATGAGGAGCTATCCTAAACTATTATCTCTATCTAGGATATTTGGATCTTGCCGTATGGCGTTGCAATATTTCTATTTCTTTTAGATGGAATGGCTCTGAAAACTGTTGTATGGTGGCTTGCATACATACTCACTTGTGTATGTAGTTGATCCCTTCGCCTGCCGATTACTCCGCTCGTTTTTGTCCCAATGTTCTGGAAGTGGTTAGGACGGCGAAGGTCTGCGTGAGTGGCCCTCGGGCTGACATACTATTTTAACCACTTTCGCTCATCCAGGCATGCAACTTAGAGCGTAATTCACCAAGGTAGTTACATCAGTGGAAGGGAAGATGAAGACCCGGGAAGACATATTAGAGAGTTCGACGATGTGATAACATTGCTTGGACAAAAAAGGTTTGCCAAGAGACTTCTCTCATCTTAAATTATTTCGATGGTATCTTAAAGGTAAAACTCTAGACTGGTTATATCCTCTCCCTCGCCATTACATTAAATGTTGGGAAAACTGCATTACTAAATTCATAGACAAGTTTCTTCCTTTTAAAAAGGTAACTGAACTAAGAAAGAACATAGGCAACTTTAGTCAGAACGTGGGAGAAAACTACCCACAAGCCTAGGAAATATTCTTTGCAATGATCAATAGTATTCCTAATCATGGCTATTCTGAACTAACAATTTTCCATTTATTTGACCATGGTCTCAATACTCAGTGTAGAGAGTTGCTTGACTTCTTAGAAGGAGGATCAATAAATGATTCATTGTATAATCCTAGGGCTAAGAATGATTCATTGTATAATCCTGATTTTGGTACTAAGCCGGAAAAAGGGATACTTTGGATAACTCCTAATCTTATGCCTGAGGTAGGCAAGACTATGAAAGAAAAAGGTATACCTTCTGAACTTGCTAAGGAAAACAAAGAATATTTGTTCCAAGTTTTTACTGAAGAAATATGAAACTAGAAAAGTTTTTCAAGAATTAAAACATCGACAAGTAAAATCTCATAATAATTTGCATAAACATTTCCAAAAACACAAAAGGATTTTGGCAGAACTCACTAAAAATTATGATGAAATCGGCCAAGAAATAAAACTGTTTCACAAGTACCTTAGTATGATTGAAACCCACTATGAACAAATAGCATATGGTTATCAAATGTTTCTTCGTGAAGACGAAGATATTTCTATTTCAGCTAATGTTGTCACCAGAAGGGGTGCAGTTGTTACAGGACCTTTAGGACCACCGGAATACGAAGCTGAAAAAAGCGAAAGGAAAAAAGCCTTGCTAGAAGCAAGCCAAGAAGATGATACATTGGTGGATCCTGAAGATGAAGCTGAAACCCAAGAACAAAACAAGGAAGACCAGAATGATGCACAAGATGATCATTATGACTCTAATGCAGAAACGGTTGATCTAAGAGAAGATAAAGAAACAAGTAGAGAAGATGAAGTTTTTGTAGTAGAAAAGAATAAAAGCAATAAGCAACAACAAAAGAAAGCAACAAAAGAGCCTGACCCCCCCCCCCCCCCCCAAAAAGGTAAAAGACAAGAGTAAGTCAGGTGAGAAAAAGCTTACTTATCCTGATCGAAAAAAGAAAGCATCGGATGAGGTAATTTATAATTCTTTTTACAAAGGCGCTTAGTGACCTTCATCTGGAAATCCCATTTGCGGATGCAATCAAAGTCCCTACTTATGGTAAATTGCTTCGTGATATTCTCAGTAGAAAGAAAGAAATAACTGAAACTGTTGCCATGGTAACTAGCTATCCTGCCAACGGGAAGCTATTGTCTAAGTCCAGAGATCCCGGAATACCCACTATTTCATGCTCAATAGGTAAAACTAGTATTCACACTGACTTGTGTGATCTAGGAGCAGGAGTTAGTATTCTCCTATAACTATCACTTTACAGATGGCCGACAAGTCCACTAAACAACCTGTTGGTATGATTGCGGATGTATTACTTAGGATAGATGAACATGTTATTCCCACTAATTTTATTATTCTTGAAATGCCGGAAGATGAATGATTATCTATAATACTTGGAAGACCTTTCCTTAGTACTGCAGGTGCATCAGCAGATTGTGCAGAAGGGAAGATAATTTTTAATGTTTATGATGTTGAAATCATCCGGTATTTTCCAAAGAAGCTAGAAGCAGGAGAAAGGTATGTCCCACAGGCAAAACGAGTTCACGTGGTAAGTGCCATTGATAAGGGGCAACCAAAGGTAAGAATTCGAGAAGAGAGAAGAGGTTGAGTTATTCAACCATTCTTAATAAATGCTTGATGGGAGTCAATCCATTTTCGTCAATTTTAGTAGAATAAAAAAAAATCATCGCATTCCTACCACTTTTTCACAGACATTCTTGCGGAAGTGCGCCCGTGAAGATGCAGCTGTCAAAAAGCTGTGAGATTCGACATATTTTTGATGGATTTTTTTGATGGATTTCTCCTAGATTTGATCATTTTCTGCCTTTACCTAACGCTAATACTTCGGTAGCAAAGAAAACTTGGATTTTAATGTGTGTTTGAGGTTCTGAATGTCAACAGAAGGATTTAACTAGACAAATACAATATTCTGGAGAAAACAAGCAAGTCCCACTTTTGAAGCATGCGAGGGGAGCTCACAGATGGCGTAATGACCAACTATACGGCGGGAATGGCCATATAGTTCCCGCTGTATAGTTGTCACGCCTCTGTCTTGTCAAAAGGGACAACTTCCGTGAAGGGACGAGGGACAAAAACAGATCACAGCAGCCGTCGCACCATCCAGAAGGGAGAAAGAAGGGATCCAGAGAAGAAGGAGAATACATTCTTCATCTCGCTCCATGATCTTTGCACTCCTAGCCAATACACCCCATAGCCACTACTTGTACTCGAGAGAGAGATAGGGATCTCCACCTTGCAAGACTAGGGTTTGAGATTATTTCTTCCCATCTTGAATTGTGTTGGATCTCCACCTTGCGCGAGCTCCGGCAGAGGAGACAGAGGGCGGAGCACTCATTGATAGGGAGGTAGTTACTGAGCTAATTAGGATGAACCAGAATATTAGGGAGCACGAAGAGATATCACAAATTTGCAATTACATTTGGGCATTTGTAGGTGGTATGGTAATTGCACTTGGTGTGATGTTGAAATTGTATGATAAAGGCATGAATTTGGGAGGAATTTCTAAGCTTGAAATTGTATGAAAAATGCTTGAAATGAGAAACGGCTTGTTATCATTTGTAAGGGAAAAGAAATGGAAAAAACTTCCTGTAAAAAAAAGTATCCCAGAGCCGAGAGGCCAGTGTCGGCTTGACTAATGGGCCAACTCCATCAAATTAGGCCCATTCGGAGTGAGCAAATGAGAAGGGTTGGAAAATAAACAAAAAAGGTGGGGTGTGGCTATGGTTCAAACACACGACCACGTGGTTTGGTAGTGTGAAGGGTTGCGCTGGTAACCAGTGGGACAGATAGAAAGATGCTAAGAAGCAAAGGGAAGAACGCTACCTATAGATCGTGCTTGGGTTTAGTGTTTAAAAACACATGTCGTGTTTGTGATTTTCATGAGCATGTTGTATTTTTATACACATATAAATGATTTCTGGACACTTTTCAACACACATAAAGATCATTTGGGCACAAACATTTTTAAACATGCCACTTATTTATCTTTGGGCAATTTAACACACCATTCATTTGAATAACTTGATGATGAGACTAGCTTGGTAATAAATGTAGTGTTTATTTGTAGACTAGCTTGGTAATAAAGGTAGTGTTTATTTGTAGACTAACTTGGTAATAAATGTCCTAACACGTCCACTACTTGTTAGATGTTATCCAATTTATAGACTAGTTTGGTAGCCATGTGAAAATTTTCAACACATAATGATGAGATCTTTGAGCACGAAGACGAACACTTTTGAACACACAAATGGTTACACAAGATAAATAAGATGCAAGTGTGACCACCATTACATAGATAAGTCCACGGACATGATACAACACACGACATAGAAAAACACAATAAACACGATGAAACTAAAAACTCGAGGGTAGCTTCACGAACATCTTCATCTTGCACTTTCTCTTCCACCTTGGCCACCTTCACCATCGTTGTCTTCAACTTCACTCCTCATCCTCATAGGGAAGGCAGTGCATCTGGTTTGGGATCGGAAGATGCAGTCAATATTGGTGAAGATGTTGTACATCATGAAGAAGATTGACTTGTAGCCACACCAAAAGACTTGGCCGAGCAGCACGTACGCATTGAACGGGTTGGTGAAGGTGACCGTGAGCAACTTGAGGGCGACGCCGTCATAAACGTTGTTCGGGCGATACATCACCGATGATCCCCGTGGGAGGTGGGCAAAGCCGGCGGTGAGGAAGCCGCAGGCAAGCTCGACGGGGCCCCTCCACCCTGACCGCACCCACAGACAGAGCATGCTCTCCACGAGGACACATGTCGGGTAGCGCATCTCTGATAGGGTAGGCGGACGGTGAAAGGTTGGTCTGTAGTACTGCATATTCGGTGGTGCTTGGGGCGAGAGGATGGAGGGCTCGCTTGGTGTTTGGAGTGGAGATTTCTGCTCTAGGTGTGTCGGAGAGGAAAAGCGTTGTATAAATAGGCTAGAAATAGTGGGTTAGGGTTAGACAATGAAATGATGGGCGTATAAACACGTGTGTATTTGTGCGTCTGAATCGAGGAGGCGGCGGCGCGTGGAACTGACTCGATCAGGCGGCGGCGCGTGAATCTGAATCAAGGAGGTGGCTGAGTCACTGTGACGAGGCGCGCATGCATGCGTACGGTGTATCTAAATCGACTTAATAGCTCTGGTATGACGAATCGCTGCGGTGAGGCACACATGCATGGCGACGTCCTTGCTTCCCGCGCATGCATGGCCATGTCGTCGCTTCCCGCGCATGCCTGGAAAGGCTGAGACCTAGCATGCCCGCGCATTACACAACGGACATGAGCATAGACCGCGACATTGCCCAACGGTCCATCTAGTGTGCCCGCTCGGAACGCCCATCTGTGTTGAGAAAAAAAATCGTCCAGCCAATCAGATAGCAGGATGAGCTTCTCGCGGATCGCCCAAGCCTACCCATAGATTCCTTCTAGAAGGACGACCGGATGGCTGTAGTTCATCCTTAGTGTTGTTGGGAATATGCCCTAGAGGCAATCATGTATGATGTTATTCCTGTGTATTCATAAGGTTATGGTCCATGTATGAACTACTGATATGTATCATTGAATATGTGATTCGATTGTGGAACTTCATATTCATGTTGTTCATACTAATTGTCCTTGGTCATTGAGGTTGTGCCGGACACACAACTTAAACCAATGTGAAAGTCGGCAGATGACTAGGTTCCACTTGTCATGGGCATGGAGATGCTATTCCGACTTACACGGATTCGGCTAAAGAGTTTAGCGAGTCAGACTGACCCATATTGAGATGCAATGAACAAGTCGTCATTTGCATATCTCAATCAATGTAATCCTTAGAAATGAGGTTATTGCACAATCCGAGTTGAGGATCACCGACTTAGGTTCTGTTAAACGTTGTTCCATCAATGGGCAGTTATAAAGGCGGAGTTTGGGTCGACTGTGAATCAAGCTGCGTGATGTGAATGACCGAGATGGGATTTTGCCCCTCCATCTGGAGAGATATTCTCTGGGCCCTCTCAGAAGATATGCTTTGGGAAGCATGGCCATGCACGTCACGGTTAAGTGTTAACCGAGGCAACCGACTAAGAGTTAGTCGGATGAATCACTTATCTCGGATCAAGAAAGAGAGTCGGACTATTTAAGGGATGACGATCATTTGCCTATAGTCCGACAAGGTATATCGTGAGGCAAAAGGGACTCAGACAAAAGTCGCATTGGAAGGTATGTCATCATGACTTATTGGTACTTGGGAGTTGACACGTTCTGCTAGGGGCCGCTACCGACTGATCGATCACGAGTGAGACTCGGAATCGTGTCCGGGTTACCATGAGCCTATCGGGTCACACACTTAAGAGCGGGAGCAGTTTGGGTTAGACCCAAACAGGAAATCTATTTGGGTTGGACCCAAATAGAGACATAGACTTAGTTAGCAAGTGAGACTTGCAGTGGCTAATATAGGCCTTTTAGTGAATGGGCCACAAGTGAGTGGAGCCCACCTTCACTCCCTGTATAAGCTGGGGTGCAGGTGCTTAGAGAATAGGTTAGGTCACTCCATGTGTTGGAAACCCTAGCCCCAGTCCGTCATGTCTCCGCCGTACCGGACCTAGTAGTCCATCGTCGGCGCTCCTCCTCGTACGTGTGGATACCGGCGGAGGTGATGTACGTTCAGCACTTCGACGATCGTGAAGAAAGAACGGATCGTGGATCGTGGAACCGGAACAGATCGCGAGGACTGCACTGCATCAAGCGACGTGCTTGTTCAATTCCGCAACTGCGTGTCTAGTGGTAATCCTTGTGGCCTTCTACCTGAGCTGGATCTTGGGATCACCATGTAGGGAAAGGAAAAAATTTTGTTTATCTCTGCGTGGCCCAACAGTAGTATCAGAGCGTTAGCTTCTGGTTTTAGGCTCGAGATCGTGCATATGTGATATGCGGTTGGCGTTAAATTGGATCTAATTGCAGTTTTGGTGGTCGATCTATGAGATAGATCGGTTTTGTACAAAGTTGACTGGATCAACTGTACTCGGGGGAATGGATGATCTAGTTTCCGTGATCTAACTGCTAAGATTGTGGAACGACATACCCCTACCGGTCGGCTTCCGCTATCGGGGTAGACTGTGACACGTAAACCCGGATGCGGTGATTGAAGATCAAAAAGTTTGGTCGAATCGGAGTCCGGATCGGATTTGGGTAAAATTGTTTTATCCGATGACGAAATCCATGTCTGGAATGCAGATGAGATCTGCGTTTTTTGGAAAAATCGTCGGGCGCGGCCCACACCCGCGGGGGGCGCTGCCCCCTTCAATCCCCGCCCGCTATCCGGATAGCGGGGCCGCCGACTTCGCCCTGTCGTAGCACCTTAGATGTCGTTGCGAGTTTCACAATATCGGTAGATATCATATCTATGCATAACTTGTTTTTGCAGGATGATGGTGTGAATGGTATGGCTTATGTGCATGTGATGTGTGTAATCCATACGTGATCTGCGTATCACGGATTTTGTCAGCTGGCTGGAGCCTAGGTGCTGTCATCTTATTGTATAACGGCCCGCATGTCGGATTCTCTGTGTAATTTGCATTACAAGCTAGTGTAGCTGTTTGGAGAATCCGGAAGGCATGCAAGTCGGTGTACAAGTTGGCTACATGGTGTAAGACGGCACGTGACAAGAGTTGACACGAGTCGGATTACAGGCTTTATGGAGATGGAGATCGCCATGAAGAGAGCCATACCATTTCACATTATAATTACTTTATTTTTTGTTATTGTTATGTCTCTATTTTACCTCTATTAGATAGTTGGTAGAAAATAATCCCTCAAAGAAGGTCTAGTCGGTTTCCCCGCCAGTGCTACACCATCACAAGTCGGACATTTTTGGTAGTGGGCTCATAAAATTGAGGTGCTACCAATTCTTTCTGACTAGGTGGGTTTGAGTCAGACTCTTACAGCGGAAGCACTTGGTAATCTAGACGGGTCTATCACAACGGTTGTGGGACTCGGGGAAAGGTCGGATGGGAGCCAGGGCATGTGATGCCATCCATCCAACATGAGTCGTATGAGATACAATTGACAAGGAGTTGTCTACCTAGATCACTTGACGGCTAGCGGTGATGCTAAAGCTCACTAGTCGACTTGCTTATTTAGGGTCATGAATCACTAAGTAACCATCGGAGGGGTGTTGGTTCTAGTGGGAGCATAAATATTAAAGTGTTTAATATGCTTGCTCTTTATGGATACATGTCTTAAGTGTTTTTGCATATTTTCTGTTGTTGATCAATGGCACCTAGCAGTCTTCCTCAGATTTCCGGTTTTGCTTTGAGAACCATCTTAGAGAAAGATAAGCTGAATGGAACTAATTTCACCAACTGGTATCGTAATCTGAGAATTGTTCGCAAATAAGAAAAAAGGGACCGTGTCCTAGACAACCCACGTCCAGTTGAGCCGGATGAGAATGCGACTGTCGCAGCCACCAATGCCTACCGTCGGATTTGTGATGAATCCACGGAGATTAGCTGTCTTATGCTTGCTCACATGGAACCGGACTTGCAGCAGCAGTTCGAGAATGTTGAGGCCTACGATATGATCGAAAGCCTCAAAAGTATGTTCCAGGCTCAGGCAAAGACTGAGAGGTACCAAGTCTCTCAGGCTTTGTTGAGCTGCAAGCTTAAGGATAGCGATCCACTGAGTCCGCATGTGATCAAGATGGTTGGTTACATGCAGTCTCTAGAAAGGCTTGGCTACCCCATTAGCGAAGAGTTCGCTATGGACATAATTCTGAACTCTCTTCCTAGTGCATATGGTCAGTTCATATTGAACTACCACATGCATGGTATGGATAAGAAGCTCACTGAATTACATGGGATGCTCAAGCAGGCTGAGGCGGATCTCAAGAAAGGTGCTAGTCAAGTGTTGATGGTACAAAACAAGGCTAAGTTCAAGAAGAGTTCTTGGACTAAGAAGAAGAAGGAAAAGTCAGGAGGTAAGGCGGAGGACCCAGTCCAAAGCGCTTCCTCAGGGACTAAGCCATCTCCTGCAGCTGGATCCACTTGCTTCTACTACAAGTCGGATGGCCACTGGAAGAGGAATTGCAGCAAGTATATGGCTGACAAAGCCAAGAGTGGAGGTGTGACTTCCGGCTCAGGTACACTTGTTTGCAATGTTATAGACATTTATCTTCCTGATGCACCTGGTAGTTCTTGGGTATATGATACCGGATCAGTCATTCACATCTGCAACTCGTTGCAGGGACTGGTAAGAACTAGGAGCGTTGCAACAGGCGAGGTTAACATTAGAGTCAGCAACAAAGCGAGAGTCGCTGTGTTGGAAGTCGGCACGATGCAACTTCATTTACCTTCCGGATTCTTAATGGAGCTAAATAATTGTTATTATGTTCCAGTGCTTAGTCGAAACATTATTTCTGCCTCATGTTTGATGAGACAAGGCTATGAGTCGAATATTAAGAATAATGGTTGTTCTTTATATTTGAATGATATGTTTCACGGCTTTGCACCCGTCCGGGACGGGTTATTTATTTTGAATCTTGAGGGTGAATCTGTCTATAACATAAATGTGAAAAGGTTGAAACCAAATGATCTAAATATGACTTACTTTTGGCATTGTCGGCTTGGTCATATAAGCTAGAAACACATGAAGAAGCTCCATGATGATGGACTCCTAACTTCGTTTGACTTGGAGTCGTTCGAGACATGCGAATCCTGCCTTCTCGGCAAGATGACCAAGACACCTTTTGCAAAGAGTTGTGAAAGGGTGTCCGACTTATTGGGAGTAGTACATAGTGATGTATGTGGCCCAATGAGCACAACAGCCAGAGGTGGTTATGAGTACTTCATTACCTTCACTGATGATTTGATTAGGTATGGATATATCTACTTGATGAAACATAAGTCGGAAGCCTTTGAAAAGTTCAAGGAATTCTAGAATGAGGTACAAAATCAACTTGGCAAGAAAATAAAGTTTCTTCGGTCGGACCGAGGAGGTGAGTACATGAGCCATGAGTTTGATGACCATCTGAAGAGTTGTGGAATAGTTCCCCAGCTCACTCCTCCAGGAACGCCGCAGAGAAACGGTGTGTCAGAAAGGAGGAATCCAACCTTGTTGGACATGGTACGGTCAATGATGAGTTGGACAGATCTGCCTTTATCATTTTGGGGTTATTTTCTAGAAACTACAGCGTTCACACTAAACAGAGTACCATCAAAGTCGGTAGAGAAGACACCGCATGATATGTGGACTGGCAAGAAGCCGAGTTTGTCTTTTCTTAAGATTTGGGGTTGTGAAGCTTTTGTCAAGCGACTTCCGTCGGACAAGCTTATAGCTAAGTTGGATAAGTGTATTTTCGTGGGATATCTGAGGGAAACCTTGGGTTACTACTTCTACAACCGAGAAGAGGGCAAAGTGTTTGTCGCTCGAAACGGTGTCTTCCTTGAGAAAGAGTTTCTCAGTCGGGGAGTTAGTGGGAGTATGGTGCATCTCGAAGAAATTCGAGAGATACCGGCTAGCAGCGAGTCGGCAAAAGCCTTAGAGGTTGAGCCGGACGTGATACCTGAGCCAGAAACTACACCGACACTACGAAGATCAGCCAGATTGTGAAGTGTTCGTGATTTGATGATGTTGGACAGTAATGAGACGACAACTTATTCCGAAGCGATGGTGGGTTCTGATTCTGAGTCATGGCTTGGAGCCATGAGATCCGAGTTAAAGTCCATGGATGAAAATCAAGTTTGGAACTTGGTTGATCTGCCAGATGGTGCAAGACCCGTCGAGTGCAAATGGGTCTTTAAGAAGAAAACTGATATGGATGGAAATGTTTCTATCTATAAAGCAGGGCTTGTTGCGAAGGGGTTCCGACAAGTTCAAGGAGTTGACTACGATGAGACTTTCTCTCCTGTAGCGATGCTTAAATCAGTTTGGATCATGTTAGCTATAGCAGCCTATTTCGACTATGAGATATGGCAGATGGATGTCAAGACGGCTTTCCTTAATGGAAATTTAACCGAGGACGTGTATATGATACAGCATGAGGGTTTTGTCAATCTGGCTAATGCTGACAAGGTATGCAAGCTTCGTAAATCCATTTATGGGTTGAAGCAAGCATCTCGGAGTTGGAACATTTGCTTTGATGAAGTAGTCAAATCGTTTGGCTTCATCAAGAGTGATCATGATTCTTGTTTATACAAGAAGTTTAGTGGGAGCAAAGTAAACTTTCTGATCTTATATGTGGATGACATATTACTGATTGGAAATGATGTCCAGATGTTACAAGAGACCAAGGAATCATTGGAAAAGAGTTTTTTGATGAAAGACTTGGGTGAGGCGACTTACATACTAGGAATCCGGATCTATAGATATAGATCAAAGCGGCTCATTGGATTGAGTCAGAGTACATATTTGGACAAAGTGTTGAAGAAGTTCAACATGGAATCGTCTAAGAAGGGGTTCTAACCGATGTCCCATGGCGTAAAACTTAGCAAGACTCGGTGTCCTTCGACAACTGATGAGCGAAGTCGGATGAGTACGATTTTGTATGCTTCTGCAGTAGGATCCATCATGTACGCTATGATTTGTACTAGGCTGGATGTTTCCTATGCTCTAAGTGTTGTGAGCAGGTACCAGGCTGACCCTAGAGAAATCCACTGGGCAGCGGCTAAAAATATTCTCAAGTACTTGAGAAGGACTAAGGATATGTTCCTGGTTTATGGAGGTGAGGATGAACTCAGTGTAAGGGGTTACACGGATGCAAGTTATCTCACTGACTCGGATGATTCTCGTTCACAATCCGGATATGTGTTTGTAATAAATGGAGGGGCTGTGAGCTGGAAGAGTTCCAAGCAAGAGACGATGTCTGCGTCTACGACAGAGGCTGAGTATATTGCTGCCTCAGAGGCGGCAAAGGAAGCCGTTTGGATGAGGAATTTCCTCATGGATCTTGGTGTTGTTCAGGGCTCGTCCAATCCGTTAGACGTGTATTGTGACAACAATGGCGCTATTGCACAAGCCAAGGAACCTAGGCAACACCAGAAGAACAAACATATACTCATGCGATACCACCTTATTCGCCAGTTCGTGGATCAAGGTGATATCAAGTTATGCAAGGTACACACGGATGCAAACATTGTGGATCCGTTGACAAGGCCACGTCCACAGCCGAAGCATGAGGTGCACCTGAGAGCAATGGGCATTAGATGCCTAGACATGTGATGTCGGAAGATTGACTCTAGTGCAAGTGGGAGACTATTGGTAATATGCCCTAGAGGCAATCATGTATGATGTTATTCCTGTGTATTCATAAGGTTATGGTCCATGTATGAACTACTGATATGTATCATTGAATATGTGATTCGATTGTGGAACTGCATATTCATGTTGTTCATACTAATTGTCCTTGGTCATTGAGGTTGTGCCAGACACACAACTTAGACCAATGTGAAAGTCGGCAGATGACTAGGTTCCACTTGTCATGGGCATGGAGATGCTATTCCGACTTACACGGATTCGGCTAAAGAGTTTAGCGAGTCGGACTGACCCATATTGAGATGCAACGAACAAGTCGTCATTTGCATATCTCAATCAATGTAATCCTTAGACCTGAGGTTATTGCACAATTTGAGTTGAGGATCACCGACTTAGGTTGTATCAAACGTTGTTCCGTCAATGGGCAGTTATAAAGGCGGAGTTTGGGTCGACTATGAATCAAGCTGCGTGATGTGAATGACCGAGATAGGATTTTGCCCCTCCATCTGGAGAGATATTCTTTGGGCCCTCTCAGAAGATATGATTCGGAAAGCATGGCCATGCACATCACGGTTAAGTGTTAACCGAGGCAACCGACTAAGAGTTAGTCGAATGAATCACTTATCTTGGATCGAGAAAGAGAGTCGGACTATTTAAGGGATGACGATCATTCGCCTATAGTCCGACAAGGTATATTGTGAGGCAAAAGGGACTCAGACAAAAGTCGCATTGGAAGGTATGTCGTCATGACTTATTGGTACTTGGGAGTCGGCACGTTCTACTAGGGGCCGCTACCGACTGATCGATCACGAGTGATACTCGGAATCGTGTCCGGTTACCATGAGCCTCTCGGGTCACACATTTAAGAGCGGGAGCAGTTTGGGTTAGACCCAAACAGGAAATCTATTTGGGTTGGACCCAAATAGAGACATGGACTTAGTCAGCAAGTGAGACTTGCAGTGGCTAATATAGGCCTTTTAGTGAATGGGACACAAGTGAGTGGAGCCCACTTTCACTCCCTATATAAGTTGGGGCGCAGGTGCTTAGAGAATAGGTTAGGTCAATCCATGTGTTGGAAACCCTAGCCCAGTCCGTCCTGTCGCCGCCGTACCGGACCTAGTAGTCCATCGTCGGCGCTCCTCCTCGTACGTGTGGATACCGGCGGAGGTGTTGTACGTTCAGCACTTCGACGATCGTGAAGAAAGAACGGATCGTGGATCGTGGAACCGGAACAGATCGCGAGGACTGCACTGCATCAAGCGACGTGCTTCACCAATTCCGCAACTGCGCGTCTAGTGGTAATCCTCGTGGCCTTCTACCTGAGCTGGATCTTGGGATCACCGCGTATGGAAAGGAAAAAGTTTTGTTTATCTCTGCGTGGCCCAACAAGGGTTACATCAACGGTCATTGTTCAGCGCTAGGGTTAGATCGTTTAGGGTATGGAAGCGAGTTTGACTAGGGTTTGACCAAATACTCAAATGAGTTTGAAATAGTTCTAAGTTTCAAAAACCACACCAAAGCTTCATTTCGGAGTGACTAAGAAGGATCCAGGCTTAGTTTTTCATTTTCTTTTGAAAAACTTGTTTAAATGTTGGTCAAAGTTCGGTTTGACCAAATAGTCAAATGAGCATAAAAAATTCAAAAAAATCAAAAAAAGAAAATCCTGCACACATAGTCTTCTTATGTCATATACTAAGGATTCATGTCAATAAAAAAGGTCTACATAGTTTCAAACAGAAGGTTCATGTACAATGTGCTATATCTCGAACTCTATTGTACGAAGTCAGGGGTGAAGAGAAGGGGTTTAGGTTTGGATCATGAAAATTTCAAAAACCACACGAAAGCTTCATTTTGGAGTGACTAAGAAGGATCCAGGCTTAGTTTTCATTTTATTTTGAAAAACTTGTTTAAATGTTCGTCAAAATTAGGTTTGACCAAATAGTCAAATGAGCATAAAAAATTCAAAAAAAATTAAAAAAGTGAAAAACCTGCGCACATAGTCTTCTTCTGTCATATACTAAGGATTCAAGTCAATAAACAAGGTCTACATAGTTTCATACAGTAGGTTCATGTACAATATGCGATATCTCGAACTCTATTGTACGAAGTCAAGGGAGAAGAGAAGGGGTTTAGGTTTGGATCATGAAAAGTTTCAAAAACCACACCAAAGCTTCATTTTGGAGTGACTAAGAAGGATACAGGCTTAGTTTTTCATTTTCTTTGGAAAAACTTGTTTAAATGTTGGTCAAAGTTAGGTTTGACCAAATAGTCAAATGAGCATAAAAAATTCAAAAACAATCAAAAAAATGAAAAACATGCGCACATAGTCTTCTGATGTCATATACTAAGGATTCAAGTCGATAAACAAGGTCTACATAGTTTCAAACATAAGGTTCATGTACAATATGCGGTATCTCGAACTCTGTTGTACGAAGTCAAGGGTGAAGAGAAGGGGTTTAGGTTTGGATCATGAAATATTTCCAAAACCACACCAAAGCTTCATTTTGGAGTGACTAAGAAGGATCCAGGCTTAGTTTTTCATTTTCTTTTGAAAACTTGTTTAAATGTTGGTCAAAGTTAGGTTTGACAAAATAGTCAAAGGAGCATAAAAAAATCAAAAAAATCAAAAACGTGCGCACATAGTATTCTTATGTCATATACTAAGGATTCAAGTCAATAAACAAGGTCTACATAGTTTCAAACAGAACGTTCATGTACAATATGCAATATCTCGAACTCTATTGTACGAAATCAAGGGTGAAGAGAGGGGTTTAGGTTTGGATCATGAAAAGTTTCAAAAACCACACCAAAGCTTCATTTTGGAGTGACTAAGAAGGATCCAGGCTTAGTTTTTCATTTTCTTTTGAAAACTTGTTTAAATGTTGGTCAAAGTTAGGTTTGACCAAATAGTCAAATGAGCATAAAAAATTCAAAAAAAAATGAAAAACCTGCGCACATAGTCTTCTTATGTCATATACTAAGGATTCAAGTCAATAAACAAGGTCTACATAGTTTCAAATAGAAGGTTCATGTATAATATGCAATATCTCGAACTCTGTTGTACGAAATCAAAGGTGAAGAGAAGGGGTTTAGGTTTGGAACACTTTTAAGTTTTAAAACCCACACCAAAGCTTCATTTTGGAGTGACTAAGAAGGATCCAGGCTTAGTTTTTCATTTTCTTTTAAAAAACTTGTTTAAATGTTCATCAAAGTTAGGTTTGGCCAGATAGTCAAATGAGCTTAAAAATTCCAAAAAATGAAAAACCTTGGTCACATAAACAAAGTTAGGTTTAACCAAATAGTCTTCATATGCATATAAACAAAGTCTACATACTTGGAAACAGAAATACAACAACATTGGTCCAAATAAGCATTGCAACATCCAAATAACATAGGTCCAACATTATTCAACACAAATACAACAACATTCATATTGTTTCAAATATTATACTTGGTTCTTGCCACCACTTTTCTCATTGTGTTTCTTGCCACCACTTTTCTCCCTGTGATCATTGTGCTTATTGCCACCACTTTCCTCCTTGTGCTCCTTGTGCTCTTCTCTTCTACTCTTATCCTCTTGGTTGGAGGTACCTCAAGTACCTTAGAGCTCACTACCACCACTTTGTTCAAACCTACCATAGAAATGTACAATCCAAACATAAAGGGTTGTGAGATCATGTCAAGTGATAAATGTAAAATAGTATTGGCAAGATTTACATACAAAGTAGAACTCACAACCACAGAAGGTTGGTCACCATCATTTGGAGCCTCAGTTGGAGCATTATTTTGCTCATCATTTTGATCATCATTTGGATCCTCAATTTGATCATCATTTGGAGCCTCAATTTAATCATCATTTTGATCATCATTTGGAGCCTCAATTTGATCATCAGTTTGATCATCATATGAATCCTCATTCTGATCATCATTTTGATCACCATCTGGAGCCTCATTTTGATCATCATTTAAAACTGGCTGCTAACCATCATTTTCATCGTTGAAACACTCTCCGAACGCTGGATATACTGCGTTATAACAATACTTTGCGAAATGACCAGACCCACCACACCTTGTGCACTTACGCTTCCTTGCTCCAAGTCCAGCTCCTTCGTTGTGAGGTCTTATTCGACTCTTCCTTGGTCTACCTGTTGCACTCTTCAAAACTGGAGCACAAAGTTTGAAACCAGGGTCCACTATGTCCCATTGTTGTTTTCCCTCTAGAGTAGGTAAGGCATGTGCATATGTAGCTTTGAACCTTGCAACAGAGTCGTATTCATGCACATACTGCTGTATGTTCTCAGGGTCCCATTGAACAGGTGGAAGGTCTTCCTGCTCACCCTCCTCGTCATCTATTACAGAAGCATCATTGTCAGCCTCATCTTGGTTTTCAGCATGACATGCCCGTCATAAATTCTGAACAACATCAGAATATAGCCTCTCTTCATCATCTAAATAGTCAGGCTCCACTTCTCGGTGGACCCTAATGCTAGTGCCCACGCTTGTCGAGCCACCACGTTGTTGTGCACTAACTAAAGGTCCCCTAACTGAACTGTTCTGGCTAGAACGGCCATTACGATGACATGATTCTGCCCGAGAAGGTCCAAGTGTTGGCACAACCACGTCATTTTGCAGCCTCACATGAAATTTCCCTTTCTCCTTATGCTTAGAAAACATGGTAGCAAGCTCTACGTCATTGCTAACTTTCACCCATTCAGTTCCTCCATCATAGTATCTGAATTCCATTTCATCATGCAAACCCCAAGGATATGGACTGCAAATTACATCCCCAAACTGTCTAAAACTCCAATTACAATCCATTGGCAACGGATAATCGAACCCTCGTTGGAATTTCTTCTTATCATTTGCATCCACGATGTACTGGTCCCTTCTAATGTTCACCAAGAAAGCAAACCGCAACTCCATCCTAACCCATGAAAAACCAAGAGACAATTAGCACACCAATGCCAAAATCAACCACAAAACTAATTAAACCATGTGGAATCGACTGTTGTAATGCACAAAAAATCTCAACGGTAACAATACTTACCCCTTGGGAACCCAGTCGTGGATGCGGAGGGTCTCCGGCCTGACCCCTGCCTTGTCAAGGTTGTCACGGCCACTCGCCATTTTGTCGAGCAGGTGGCGGGCGCACTGGCAGAACGAGCGCCCTATCAGTGGCGTCTCAAGACGGCGGTGGCATAGCAGGTGGTGGCAGAGCAAGAGGCGGTGGATCAGGTGGCGTCAGAGGAGCATGCGGTGGAGCAGGTGGACACGCCGGACGGTCACGGCGACGCAGGTGGTGGCGCTGGTGGTGGCGGGAGCAGGGTGGTTCGAGAGCAAGAACAGGGAGCGATGGTGCTCCTGGTCCCACCTGTAAGATCAAGGGACGATAAAAGGGCAGGAGCACCATTGCACGGTCCCACCTATAAGATCTAGACCCACCCGGCCACTAACGGCACGAGACAGAATCGGGCCAAAACTGGCTGTTTGGCCTCGCCAGAGCATATGCGCCTGAGGCAGTGGTAAAACTGAGGATGATTTGGCTCTAGTGGCAAAACTGAGTACATAGAAGCCTCAAGTGGCAAATGAATAAATAACCCTACTTTAGATGGTACCCTTATCTTTTATTATAAATGTAATTATCAAAACACTAGTGCACCCTGTGCAATTTTTGATATTTTGTTCACCTTGCTTCCTACTTGAATTTAGTCGGTATTATCGATATAGGAGTTTCCAACATATTCCATTATAACATAACCCTTTATGCTTAAGATATGTCATCCTTCATGGATTTGGAATTATGTCTAGAGTTCTCTTTCAAACACTTGGACAAACTTAGCTCAACATTCCGGGATTCAATCTTAATCACTTTTCAAACGTTCCTTCTTGGATCATATATTATGTTAAGTTATCATCACGGTTTTCTGAGATAGAACCTATGTCTCAACATAGTGGATGATGATCATCCTATTCTTTCTTTTGACCATTGATGCTAAACTTAATTCCATTCCTAATTTGAGTTGACTAAGGACCAGTCCTTAATTAACTTCTATTCCGAAACTCTTTTCAGAATCCCTTTACGAATACTACATAATATCGTAATATACTTATTATCAACTTCTATTCCCTATAAATCATTATTTATTGGTACTTGCGCTTTTATTCTTAATGTGTCATATACATGCTTAAGAATCAATCCTTAAGCTCCCACTCAAAATATGTTCCCAACATATTTGAGTATGAGTCATTACTCCTACTCAAAATACGTTCCTACATATTTGAATCTGAGACTTACTTTGCTCCCACTCAAAAATATGTCATTCACATATTGTTTTAGGAAGACTTTAATAGCTCCCACTCAATTTCATGGAAATTTCATATCCACTCACTATTTTGAAAAACTTCAAAACCCTTTGATCAAATATCAAAACTTGAGAGTTTTATTATGAGATACTAATACTTTACTAGTTTTAAATCCACTAGACTTTCAACACACTTGAATCAGAATCATTTGAATTTGTCCAATACATTATTCATGAATTTTTTTGCCTTTGTCATTCACCCTTTTCCTTCATGATTTTGTAGTCATTTGGAAAATTCAAGTAACCCCTTTACTTGTTAAGATTCAGCAATAAATTGCTTTCTAATCTTAAGTGAATTTGGCCTTAAGGATTTCTCATAATATTAGTTTACCATTATTTCCTTAGTAGTTCGTAGGTATGTCATATTCCGGTAATACAACAAATGAATCTCAAATGTATCCATACAAGATGTGGAGTACATTTTGAATCCTACTTTGTGTAGTGAAAACACCAGTGGGGAAAACACAATGATCATTATCATTGATTCTTTCCTTTGTGAAGAGAATCATTTAGGAACGCTTTTCATTACGCTTCTCAACACTCTGATTCAGGGTTTTGAATCCTCGTCCTGTTTTTCACTATCTTCCAAAAGCTTCACATCCGAGAACATAAACTTTCTCGAAAAAGCACCAAAACTTTAAGCAATACTAATTTTGCATTTCTTTTGGTTCTAGCCATGGCTATCGTATTCATTTTACCAATGAATACTCTACAAGAACTTATTTGCTATTGTTTTGGTTATATCGAATAACTCCAAAACATTCACGACAATCCATACAAGATATGGCACCGATCTCACGAATTAATATGGTTTACTATATATTCTAATTGAGTGCTAACTATTTCTAACTAATGGTCTTTACATCTACACTACAATGAATTATTTGGCGCCATCTATTCACCCACTTGATATCTAATATCATATTGTGATGCTTTGCATTTTGATGTTTCAAACGCATTGCATTTCACAATTTTCTTTATGTCAATCTTATAAAGTCGAATTTCATAACTATTGATCAAATCGTAGTAATTAGATTCTCATTTATCTTTAATACCCATTGTTGATGAAATAATTTGATCATATCAAATATTTTCATACTCATGTTCCCTTTAGTAAACTTCTTTACACAATTCAAACAATCATATAATGATAATCACCATTTTGTTAAAACATAATACATTGAATATGTATTCTCTTTTAACAATTCATCAAAACACTTTGTATTCATGTAATACACGGTGTTTAAGTTATTTTGCCGAACTTAGGCATGATTCATATATGAGAAGAAATCAAATGACTTTCACATATTATCACATAACTATGAATTTAAACATATAGTAGACCACGTCATTCTCGCTAAGGAGAACATGGAGACGTGCAACCCACATAGAGAAGTTTGATCTGTCTAGCCTGAGCTACTCTCCATCTAACCAATCGTCAACAGGGAAGGTAGCATCAGGGAGAACCATATTATACATTTATAATTGCAAAAGGAATTTAGACTAAGTTTATAATTAAATAATTTAATTAATAACTCCACTAAAAACACATATCCCCTGAAGGATTCTAGTGATTACACGACCCCTTTTCCCCACATCTCCCCCGATCGCCACGGCCATCAATGTGGGTGCTAGGGTGGACGCCTAAACATCGGTCACATCATTCATGCGATTCGTGCTCGATATTTCGACCATCCATGACCCGAGGCCATGTCTACACATGCTAGGCTCGCCAACTCAACCTTAGTGTATTCGATGTGCAACATGTCTTACACCCACTGTATGCGAACATAGATATGTCTGACACCCGATCATCACGGTGCTGCCTCATACCGAAGAACTTTCTTAGTGGTGCACACTAAGGGAGAATACAATCATTGGTATTTTTAGGGATCATCTTCTTAGGCTACCACCGAGTATCTAATACTAGCACACAATAAGATATACAAACAATAACATTGAATGTAAGAGTGATGTGATATGGTATTTCTCGCTGTGGTCTCTATCCCGCGCCTCCTGATTCATTCGGGCCGAGGTTCGACACTACGGTACCGTTTCTTGAGGCAGTCTGTCACCTCCGTGACCGTCTACTACTACTTAGAAACTTAAGTTATGTACTTTACCTTTGCCACAACCATATCACATCACAATGCCCCCTGCAAAACAAAGTTAGACACGTCTACTATAGCTTTGCATGTTTTACGTGGCTAAATGGGCTTTCGCACAAGAACTGTTCTTACCTACAAACTTTCACCACAACGCTGATCAAGTAGTTGTCATACTACACCCCTTTCGGGGCCCTCCGTTGAAAATGGTATACCAACTAATGAGAGAGTGACAGACACCCCCCTAAGCCACTTTATACGGTACAAGTTATATGTCAAGCGTGCACCAGTCTCGCGAATGAACGTGTAAAGTCGGTTGGGGGCCGCTTCATCAAGCATTGATGCGGTATACACAAGTACACGTGGGAGGATAACAATTCAAAGATCAACACCCACACGCTACATCTCATGTGTTCTACCCTTACTAGACATACTACGCATAGATCTAGTTCTGATACCACTGAAGGGGTTCGTGTATGAAAACAACAGAAATCTCTAAGGTACTAGATGTGCTGTTGCTACTAGGGAGAAAACAACAATCCTTTGTTCATAGAACAATCGTATTGTTTACTTTACACGCAATTCGTAATGCAATAATCTCTTGCTTGCAACTTAATACTAGAGGGGGTTCGGATGATAACCTGAAGGTGGATTATTAGTCATAGATGCAGTTGGATGGCGGTATATGTATAATGTTGTAAATCGAATCTCAAAGGAGTCAAGATGATTAGTATATGCATGTATTGCTTTCTCGGTGTTTGTCAATTGCCTCGCTGTAATTTATTCACCCAGCATGTTATCTATCTTAAGGAGAGCCACCTCTAGTGAACTATGGACCCCGGTCCTTTCTTTTACATACAATCTACAAACTGTTTATTGCTTTGTGTTTACTTTCTGCAAACTATTACTTCCTTCCATTCGATACATTTAATCCTTTGTTTTCAGCAAAACCTGTGAGATTGACAACCTCATCGCAAGTTGGGGACAGAGTTCTGTGGTTGTGTTGTACAGGTCTCCACGTTCTTTCTTGCCCGGTAGTGCATACACTTAGCGTTCAGCTAGCTACACCTTTGGGGTGTTTCCTTGCTCCTACTAGATTGATAAGCTTGGTTTCACAACTGAGGGAAACTTACTGATGTGCTCATTCTACCTTCCTCTTGGGGTTCCCCAACGAGCTCTTTAATACATGAGTCAGCAAGTATTTTTCTGGCACCGTTGTCGGGGCGTCAAGGACATCTTCACAAGGGGAGTCCCTCATAACCAATCTCTTTACTTTGTTATTTTTGTTTTGCTTAGTTTCTTTTTGCTTAGTTTGCTTGTTTCTTTATCAAAAACACACAAAATTAGTTTTACAAGTTTTCTTTCTTATTTAAACACACAAAAAAAGTCTCCTTTAGTTGTTGCCTCTTCCTTATCTCACCATGTTGATCCCTAAATTCACCCTGAAAGACCTTTCAATAGGTAGTGGCTCCATAATTGGAAAAGGTAATATTGAAGAATTCTTTAATCATGTTAGTAACATGAGGATACCGAGGATAGATCCCTTGCAGAACTTGCTCCAAACTATGAGATTGCTGCAGCTTCTTTAGTTCACATGTTGGAATCTAGGTTTGTTAACCTCAACCCCTTAATGCAATTAATGTTTCTTAAACTTAAAGAAATTGAGGACCCTGAAAAGAGGGATTTTATTCTATAAACTTTGTTTAAGGAATTCTATGATGTTGCCAAGGAAGCTAGAAAAGTCTGCGAATGTTTTAATATGCTAGGCTCATGTGTAGATGTTGTTGGTACACGAGAAAAGATGAACAAAACTGAACCTAATGGGGAGGAAACTAAGATACCAATACCCTTTAAACTGGTAGCAATACATGAAGCCATAGAAAAGAATCTTGATTGGATTGTTCCTGAAAACCCTTTTGATGAAAATAGTGAACCTAAGAGCATTGAGATAGGATCCTCTAGAACTTATTTGGATGATATACCTTGCCTCGTTGAAGATATTTCTGGTATTAATCTTAATGCTTCTTCATTTGAGAATATTTGATTCTTCTCTTGCTTCTTATGCCTAACTTAAAGGCGTTAAAGAAAAGTACTTATTGGGAGATAACCCAAAAGTTTTAGATGAGTCTTGGAAGTTATTACTTCTGTAATAACCGATCCTTATCCTTTTTATTTGCTTTTTGTGCCAAGAGTAACCTCTAATGATAAAGAAGTAATGATTGGGAAAGTTGCTGCCCCGAAACAGATTTCTGTGCTTCACCGTAAAAATTCGTGTAAAATCTCTGTACGTCCTTTTGAGGCGTAAATTTTTGTGCTTCTGCCCCAGGTTGTTATCTAACTTTCGTTAGTTCAACATTTTTTGATTTGAGCAACATAAGATCTTCGAAAAAATTCGTCTTTACATACTACTCTGTTTTGACAGATTTCTGCAATTTTCTGTATTTGCTTCTTGTTGGTTCCTTTTTGAGTTCTTTTGGGGAATTGAGCTTTTTGAGGGAAGTGCTATAGTAGCTAGTGTTCTAATGGAATTTTATTGGTGTTAGAACTGAACCTAAAAACTTATTATCTTGAGTGCACTAATGTTGCTAATAAAGATTGTGTGAAGTTTTGTATGAAGGAAAAATTTCAGTTGTATGGAAGGAATGAGTAATGAGATGAAAGATGGACTAAAGCTCAAGCTTGGGGATGCCACGCGTGTCACCCCAAGAAATATCCAAAAAATACAAGCGTCAAAGCTTGCGGATGCCCAAGGCATCCCCCTCTTCATCAATAAAAATCCCAGGTTTCTTCCAAACGCTTCATTTTTATTATTTCATGCACAGTTGTGTTGTTCTTGGAGTGTCTTCTTTTTTGTTTTCGTTTTTTTTAATTTGCTTTGTTTGCTTTGTTTGCTGAATAAATTGGTTGGACCCCCTGTTTCATACATTGGTGTTCAAATAGTTTGGTTTAGATTGGAAAAGAGTAGGAAAATTCATGCTTAAGTGGTAAAGACAGCTTGTTTTTGACTGTGGCCTATTCTTTGTCATGCCATGCTTGATATTGTTTTGGCTTTATGCTTAGTATTCTTTGCTGTAGCACGACTTGTTATAAACAATTGAGATTGCTTAATGTGCCTTGGATGAATCATGCGTTGTTTTAGAATATTAAAGCATAGTACAGTGGTATTCTCCTTTGATGCTTTATTTGGGTTGACTTGGCACATGCTCACACCATGTTATGACTATCCAAAGTCACTATAGCCTTTATGATCCTTTAGTTTTCAACTTGAAGTATCACTTTATGCTTTGATCAATGATGTTTTGTCGCTCTGCATGATTATGGCCATTATTGCTCTCTTAGTTTGTTGCTCCCAGTCTTTTGCTAGCCTCCACAACCAAGTGTGAGTTCCAATCATGCATCCAACTCCTTAAACCAAGTTATCCCAAAGATTCCACCATACCTACCTACTAGCTTATGCTATTCCAAGTATATTCATGTTTTTGTTTACCTTCCAAATTAAACTTGTTATGAGAAAACTAGTGATTAAAGCTCTCATGAACTTGATGGCACACTTTACTTTCTGCATTTAATAAACTTGAACCATTGGGTCCTTCTTTGTTGTGTATATGCTTGTGCTTTATAAGTTGAAATTAGCAGAACCATGTATCATGGGGAACGCTTTCAACATTGCACTTGTACTTTGTACCCCGTTGATATCATGTTCTTTTGCTTATGGATCCCGGCGGTTTGAAATAAAAGTGGAACTTGTAAGATCATGGAGTTTGTATGTGTGTTAGAGAAACGCCTGGGCCGCTAGCCTAAGCCATGCCTAATCATGGTGGAAACTTGCAGCATCACCATAATGAGCACTCTATGAAGCATCCTCAATAAAAACCTATGCAAATAGCAAATCAAAAGATCGCTGAGATGCTCATTGTCTGCTTGCCTTGTCATTTTGATTATGGGATAGCTCATGTATCATGTGCAAGGGGTACCCCGTTGGCGGTTCTTTATGATACATATGTACTTACAATGAGAAGAGCTTACTTGTGACTAAAGTTGAGTAGCATGAGGTTCGGTCTTCGTAAGTAAGGGGCATGAGATTTCGGTTTATAACTTGTCAAGCATATCCTCTTAGTTGTGTCACTTTAACCTTAATCACCTTCAAGATGCTTATGATAGGGGCAACGAGAGCTGAAAGCTATAAGTACCATAATTTTTGGAAGCTCTTTATGAGACTTGAATCCCTACTTCCTTCTATGAAGGCCTTTCTTCCACCAATATATTGAGTCTCCACCTTCTATCTTTATGCACCTTCTTTGAGAGCATAGTGGCCATTCTTAGTTCTATGTGCATTGTCCCAAGACTAGTTGATTGATGCATAACATGATATTGCTTGTTTAAACTATTTGTATCTAGTCACTCTTATGAACTTTGTAGGTGTCCTATGCATTTATATTTGCTACTCTATGAGGGACAAGCTGAATACTACTATGCTATGTTTTCTTTATGTGAAACAAACAAACGTCTTGCAAAGCATTGTTATTCATGAATCTTTTGTTTGTGCCTTTTCATGTTGCAACATAGTTTCTATGTCTTATTGCTAGAACTTTGTCTTTCATGTTATGATTGAAGTACTATGATCCCAGCTTTGAATGTTTTACAAATACTTTGATCAAGTTTATGATGGTGCATGTCACCTCAAAAATTATTCTTTCTTTTTATCACTTACCTACTCGAGGACGAGCAGGAGTTAAGCTTGGGGATGTTGATACATTGCAAATGTATCTCTAATTTTTGATGTTCCATGCTTGGTTTTTTATACTTTCTTCTGTTTTGTCCACACTTTGGAGTAATTTTCATATAATTTCTTGGACTAACCTATTAACAAGAGCCACAGTGCCAGCTGCCTATTTTCTGCTCTTTTTGGTTCTAGGAAGTCAAAAAATGAATATTCTTGGAGTTGGACGGGACAAAAGACAAAGTCACTATTTTACCGAGGGACACTTGGAGCCAGAATACGAGATGGAGAAGGGCCAGAGGGCGGCCACACCACCTGGCCATGTGGCCAGGCTTGGCCCATGCCAGGGGGTGGTGTGGCCAGCCTAGGCACCCCCTCGGCCTCTCCTTCCGCCTATAAGATGCCTCCGATACCAAAACCCTAAGTACCCGATCAAAATTCCATGAAAGAGTCTATAGCCGCCGTCATCTCTGTCCCTAGATCGGGAGGGATCTGAAGCTCTTCCCGGCACCCTGTCGGAGAGGGGAATTCACCCTGGAGGCATTCTTCATCATCATGCAAGCCTCCGGTGTGATGCGTGAGTAGTTCATCTCTGGACTACGGGTCCATGTAGTAGCTAGATGGCTGGTTCTCCTCCTTTGTGCTTTCATGTTTAGATCTTATGAGCTCCGTTCATGATTAAGATCATCTATTTGTAATTCTGAATGTTGTGTTTGCGGGGATCCGATGGATATTGAGATGCTATTTCAGATTGATTATTGATTCTATCATGTCTTTGTTATTTGTGATCCTGCATGCTTTCCGTTGTTATTAGCTATCTTGGCCAAGTAGATGCTAGCAACTCCAAGAGTTAGTATTTATGCTCGATAGTGGGTTCATGCCTCTGGTAATCTGGGGAAGTGACAGAAATCTCTAAGGTACTAGATGTGATGTTGCTACTAGGGAGAAAACAACAATCCTTTGTTCATATAACAATCGTATTGCTTACTTTATACGCAATTCATAATGCAACAATCTGTTGCTTGCAACTTAATACTGGAGGGGGTTCGGATGATAACCTGAAGGTGGATTATTAGTCATAGATGCAGTTGGATGGTGGTCTATGTATAATGTTGTAATGCCCAATCGAATATCAAAGGAGTCAAGATGATTAGTATATGCATGTATTGCTTTCTCGATGTTTGTCAATTGCCCTGCTGTAATTTATTAACCCAGCATGTTATCTATCTTAAGGAGAGCCACCTCTAGTGAAATATGGACCCCGGTCCTTTCTTTTACATACAATCTACAAATTGTTTATTGCTTTGTGTTTACTTTCTGCAAACTATTACTTCCTTCCATTCGATACGTTTAATCCTTTGTTTTCAGCAAAACCGGTGAGATTGACAACCTCATCGCAAGTTGGGGACAGATTTCTGTGGTTGTGTTGTGCAGGTCTCGACGTTGCTGCTAGCACCGGTAGTGCGCCCTGCCAGCGTTCAGCTAGCTACACCTTTGGGGTGTTTCCTTGCTCCTACTAGATTGATAACCTTGGTTTCATAACTGAGGTAAACTTACTCCTGTGCTCATCATACCTTCCTCTTGGGGTTCCCCAACGAGCTCGTTAATACACGATTCAGCAGAGCACACCCACTGGGTGTAGTCCCCGTGGTTCGGGTCGGCTGGAAGATCTAGCCAGGTTGAAGCTCCTTTTTGTCTTTGCCGTTTGAAGGTCTTTGTGTGGGAGCGTGGAAGCGCACCCACTGGGTGTAGTCCCCGAGGTTCGGGCCGATTGGAGGATCTAGCCGGGTTGAAGCTCCTTTCTGCCTTCTATCATGGGGGTGCGAGCAGCATCTGGCTCTAGCCCTCGGTTGGATTTTGACTCATGCAAAAATATACACAAATGGTAGTTTATGTGTTAGGCATTTATGAGGAGAACATAGTTTACAGTTCATACATGAAGGTGGGAAGATTTGTCATTTCGCGCTAGGCCAACAACTTTGTCCTTTTCTTAGTGAGCATTGGCCATTAAGCTGTATCCTTCTCGGCTGTGAGTCAGGTTGCGGTTTGCAGCCAGAACCAAAGGGGTAGCTAGTGAGCGTACTGCATGATACTTCAAATTTCTGTTATCGGTGTCGAGCGAGCGAGCGCAACCAAAACGTCCAGATGTTTTTGTGTTCCTTATGATTTTTCATGTAGGGGTCCTCAGGGTTTTCCTCTTGCCAAAATGGCAGCCGGGTTGCGGTATGCAGCCAGAACCGAAGAGTGAGCCTATAGAGCCGCATACAGTACTTCGCCATTCGGAATGCACGGCCGTCTGGGCCATCTGGTGAGTCCCCAGGAGAGATCACCGGAGCCGGGGTAAAAAATAATGTAGCAAGAAATGCCAAATGATGCAGAAAGAAATGCAAAATGGTTACGGAGTCACCAAGACTATGTCGAGGCTACTTAGCTTGTTCATTACATAAAAGTAAGATACATACACTTATCACTTAAGTGTAAAATGGGTGAAGCAGGTTCGTAATCCATGGGCGCTCAGTTTGTTCGTCGGAACGGTCCATCTTGTTCTTTGCTGGCTATTGGGCATCGATGAGGTAGTATGAGTTATTCTGCAGCACTCAGCTGATGATGAATGGCCCTTCCCAAAGGGTAGATAGCTCGTGCATCCCCTTGGTGTTTTGTACCAGTTGCGGCACCTAATCATGCTCTCGGAACGAGACACGGCGGATCCAGCTAGCGTGGTTATGGCGTAGGGTTTTTTGGTAAATGGAAAATCTGGACAAGGCCAGCTCATGCACCTCTTCGAGGAGGTCGAAGTTATCCTCACGCGCTTCCTTGGCTTGTTGCTCTGTGTATAATAGCTTGCGAGGTGCGTCAAACTCGATGTCCGTTGGCAGGACTGCATCTGCCCCATAGACAAGGAAGAAGGGCGTGTAGCCAATGGAGTGATTTGACGTGGTGCGCATGCTCCATATCATAGCTGACAACTCTTCTATCTAGAATCCAGGGGATCTCATTAGTGGTTCGATCAGCCGGGGCTTGATTCCGGCTAGGACCAGTCCGTTTGCTCGCTCACACTACCCGTTTGACTAGGGGTGCGTGATGGAAGCGAGGTTCAGCTGGATGCCCTTTTCTTCGCAGAAGCGTGCGAAGGCCCCTTTAGTGAAGTTGGTGCCATTGTCAGTGATGATGCTGTTGGGTTAGCCGAAGCGTGTGATGATGTCTATGAAGAACTTGATCACCATGGCCCCATCCAGCTTCTTGATGGGCTTGGCCTCAATCCACTTGGTGAACTTGTCCACCGCCACCAACAGGTGTGTCATGTCAGACCGCGCTGTCTTGAAGGGGCCGACCATGTCTAGCCCCTAGACGGAGAATGGCCAGGTGACGGGGATTGTCTTGAGAGCCATAGCCGGAGTGTGTTTTTGCTGGCTGAAGCGTTGGCATCCATTGCATGCCTTCACCATTTGCTTGGCATCATCTAGCATAGTGGGCCAGTAGAACCCATGGTGGAATGCCTTGGCCATTATGGCCTGTGATGACGCGTGGTGGCCGTACTCGCCCTGGTGAATGTCCACCAGCAGTCGGATTCCTACGTCTTTGCTCACACAGCACTGATAAATTTTCCTCCCACACTACACTTGTATAGCTCGTTGTTGATGTGGTGTATGCACTTGCTCTATGCTTTACTTGCCTTGCCTCAACCTGTTCGTCAGGCAGTTCTCCTTTGGCCAAGAAATTCATGAACAGCTTGGCCCATGTGGGAGTTTCGCGGATAGCATACATGGTCTCCATGATCATCTTGATTTCCTTGCGCATGATCGTCTCGGGCTTGTCGGGCGGCCTGCTGGGTGGAAGGGTGGAGCCGGCAGTCCCCGGGCTGCTAGAGCCGGCCAGTGGTGTGGTAGCCTTCGACCCAGTAGTCCCTGGGATTGGTGTGGAAGTCCCCGGGGTTGACGCGTTAGTCCCTAGGTCTATTGCAATAGCTTCTGGCCGCTTGGAGCTGGCAGTCCCCGCGTCCTTTGCGATAGCTTCTGGCTGCTTAGAGTTGGTAGTCTCTAGGTCCGCGTCCAGGATGATGGAGTCTGATTCCGGAGACGGCATGATGGATGGTTTGCACAGGTGCTCGAGAGAGACTCCTGGAGGAATTGCTTGTCTTGTTGAACCGACACAGGCAAGTGCGTCGGCGGCCTCATTGTTGGATCTGAAGGGAATATGCCCTAAGAGGCAATAATAAAGTTGTTATTATATGTATTCCAAGTATATGATAGATGTTTAATTTGCATGCTATAATTTTATTAATACGGAAACGTTAATACATGTGTGTTTAATAAACAAATAGAAAGTTCCTAGTTATTCCTCTCTTTGAACTAGCTCGTTGATTAACAAGATGATCAAAGTTTCCTGATCATGGACATTGGATGTTGTTAATAACAAGGTCACAATAGTTGTGAAATGATGTGATGAACATTCATCCGAAGTATAGCATTACAATCAAAGTCATTGTGTTTATATTGCTATAACATCATACGAAGTAATCCTAGTCCTTAGTCCATGAGATCATGTTAATCACTAACACTGGAAGAGTATCTTGATAACATCAAACGTCACACCGTGAAAGGGTGACTATAAAGGTGGGTTCAGTGCTACGAAAGTGTTATGAAGAGGCCCATGGATCAAGAGTGGTATTTGTCCATCCTGATGACGGATAGATATACTCTGGGCCCTCTAGGTGATATCACATTAAGAATAGCTTGAAAGCAAGTGATGTGATCACTAGAATGTTATATCAGGGGAACGAGAAAAGAGTGCATGTCAGTAACAAGATCAAACTAGGTATTTGGATACCAATGATCGAATCTCGGACATGTAATATATCGTGAGACAAAGGGATTAATTTACTAGCATTAAAGGTTCTCACGATCACAGAAGTCATCGTTGAATGTGTAGGAGTCAGAATGGATCTCTAGGTCCCGCTTCTGATTATTGATCTGATAGGGGTATCGATTATGTCTGCATTATTCACGAACCGTAGGGTGACACACTTAAAGGTAGCCAACACCATTTGGAGCAAATATGTTTCAGATGAAAGAATTGCAAAGTGCTAGAATTATTTCAATGGACACCGGAATTGTTTCGGGTGAAATTGCTAAAATTGGTTCTGCATGTGATATTAAAATATTGCAGGGGGTTTTATGTGAATGTTTGTTAATTAAAGTACTTAACAAAATTCTGAATAAAATAAATAAAATAGTTTTATTAAATGAGAGTTGCATTAAATTTTGTGGAAATTTAATGCATATGAGTGGGATTTTTTAGTGGAGAAAATGGAGGGGCAATTTATGTGAGCGGAGCTTCCACCACATGAATGAGGAAGAGGTGGGGGCACCCCCCATTGGCGTAGGACATGGGAGGGGGCAGCCCCCCCTCTCCCTCCTCACTCACACCTCCTCGTGAACGATCTCTCTCCCCCACTAGGTATATTCCCCCATGGTCTTGGATTAGCGAGATACATGTTCTCGGTGGCATTTCGTCTGGAAGGAGCTACTGCTTCCGCTGATTCACTGGAACGAGGAGGTGGAGGTTATTCGGTGGCCTGAACATGTGTGCGAGGATGGACGCGCTACTGATTTGCGGCGCTAGGACTTCCACACGATCTTGAGATCGGCAGGCGTTCAACTACATCATCCATGAGTTCAAAGTCGTTAAGAAAGCTTTGTTGTTCTTCAAGGGTATGTTCTCTATGGATGTATATCCACCCGTTGCTTGTATCTAATAGATAGATCCTGGCGTATAATAGTTCCCACCTTAGGAATTTTTTAGTTTTCTATGCGGTGAACCCAACAGTGGTATCAGAGCCTGATCTATGCGTAGATGCTTTGCACGGGTAGTTCACATATGAGTATGTGAGCAATTATGATCATGTTATTGCTTATTTCATGTATTTTGGATATTGGTGGCATAGTGGGATGAAGCGGCCCAGACTAACTTTACATGTCCTCGCACATGAGACCAGTTCCACGCTTGACATGCAACTAGTTTTGCATAAATGGCTAGCGGGTGTCTGTCTCTCCTACTATAGTCAATATCTGATTTGCAGTGAGTTGCTAATAATTTAGTTATCATCATTGTGATTCCATGTTCGTAGGTAAGACCGGTTCTATCTTCGAAAGCCCTAAGCCACATAAAACTTGCAATGGATAAATTAGAAGCGTCTAGTTTAAATTGTTGTTGGGCTAGTGTCATAATATGGTAATGTTATAAGTTGATGTATAGATGATACTCTTACAACACACCTAAACTTGTAATTTCCATAGATCTTGGCCTTACACACAAAGGAATGGTAAAGATCGTACCACGATGCACATGATAGTGATCATATGCAAAGACCATATCATCTCACTTTACACATATGATGTTTGCATATTATATTGCTTGTTTGGCATTTTAGTAGCATTATAAGATGATCCCTCATTTAGATATCAAGATAAAAATGTGTTCTCTCTTAAGTATGCATTGTTTATGTTTTGCCGCTTTAAGACATCACGTGATGATCGGGTGTACTTGAATCCACGATCATATTTCGGGTGTAAGATAGTTTTACACACTCGAGTACTAAGGTTCTTACTTGGCGAGCCTAGCATGTACAGACATGGCCTCGGAACACGGACCGAAAGGTTAAGCATGATTCATATATTTGATATGATGCCCATATAGATGCTCGCCTTTGAAACTACATCGACTCACGTGATGATCGGACTTGGTGTAGTGGATTTGGTTCATGTAATCACCAAAAAGACATGAGGGGTGTTGTTTTGAGTGGGAGTTCATTCGTAATTTGGATTAGTTGAACTCTATCTATCATAAACTTAGTCTAAACTTTACAAATTCTATTGTAGATGGCACCACCTGCTTTTAATTTCAATGTGTTCATGGAGAAAGACAAACTTGCAACGAATGGTAGCAACTTTACGGACTAGGCCATGAATTTGAGGATCCTCCTCAATGATGTACACAAGCTATATGTGCTAGAAGCGCCGCTAGGCCCCCACCAGCTCCTGATGCCCCTGACAAAGAAAAGAACGTCTATTTGACTCGTCAGGAGGACCACAAATTAGTTTATTGTGGCATACTGTATGGGCTAGAGCCAAAACTTCGAAATCGTTTTGAAAATGGTAATGCCTTTGATAGCATGGGTGAATTCAAAATGATTTTCGATACCCATGCTGCCGTAGAGAGTTATAATGCTTCTGAAAAGTTCTTTAGCTGCATGATGGAAGAGAACTCCTCCGTTAGCGAGCACGTACTCAAACTATCTAGGTACACTGATAGGATTGTGTCCTTGGGAATAACGATTCCCATTGACTTAGGCATACATCGTGTTATCCAATCTCTACCACCTAGCTACAAGATCTTCATGATGAACTATAATATTCAGGGCATGAAGAAGTCTCTCCCCGAGCTTCTGTCAATGCTTAAGACTTCAGACGTGGAGATCAAGAAAGAACATCAAGTGTTGATGATCAATAAGACCACCGGTTTCAAGAAAGACAAGAAGGGTAAGCAGAAGGGAAAGAAGGGCGGAAAATATGTTGCCACACCTGAAAAGAAATCCCGAGCTGGCCCTCATCCTGATACCGAGTGCTATTATAGTAAGGGGACTGGCCATTGGAAGCGCAACTACCCCAAGTATTTGGCAGACAAGAAGGCCGGCAAGGCAAACAAAGGTATATATGATATACATGTTATTGATGTGTACTTGACTAGTACTCGCAGTAGCACCTAGGTATTTGATACTGGATCAGTTGCTAATATATGTAAATCGAATCAAGGGCTACGGAACAAGCAACCGCAAGCAAGGGGTGAGGTCAAGATGCATGTCGGCAATGGATCAAGAGTTGTTTTGATCGCCGTCGGAACGCTGCCTCTCCACCTGCCATCGGGATTAGTTATAAACCTGAATAATTTTTATTTGGTGCCTGCACTGAGCATGAACATTATATCTGGATCGTGTTTGATGCGAAGTGGTTATTCATTTAAGTCTAAAAACAATGGTTGTTCGATTTATATGAATGATATCTTTTATGGTCATGCACCTGTGATGAATGGTTTATTTCTGTTGGATCTCGATAATAGTGTTACACATATTCATAATGTTGATGCTAAAAGGATTAAACATGATGATGATATATCTGCATATATGTGGCACTACCGTCTAGGTCATATTGGTGTTAAACGCATGAAGAAACTCCATTCTAATGGACTTTTGGAATCACTTTATTTTGAATCATTTGCTACATGTGAGCCATGCCTTATGGGCAAGATGACTAGAACGTCGTTTTTCGGTTCAATGGAACAGGCGACAGATTTATTGGAAATCATACATACTGATGTATGTGGTCCAATGAGTGTGTCGGCGCGTGGTGGATATCATTATTTTGTTACTTTCACAGAGTAGATACGGTTATATCTATTTGATGAAACACAAGTTTGAAACCTTTGAAAAGTTCAAGGAATTTCAGAGTGAACTGGAAAATCATCGTAATAGAAAGATCAAATTTCTACAGTCTGACCATGGAGGTGAGTATCTAAGTTACGACTTTAGCACACATATGAAAGAGTGGAATAGTTTCACAACTCACACCTTCCGGAGCACCACAGCGTAATGGTGTGTCGGAACGTCGTAATCGTACTTTATTAGATATGGTTTGATCTATGATGCCTCTGACTGACTTTCCATTGTCATTTTGGGGTTATGCACTGGAAACCGCTGCATTCACTTTAAATCGAGCACCATCTAAATCCATTGAAAAGACACCGTATGAATTGTGGTTTAGAAACAAACCTAAGCTGTCATTTCTTAAAGTTTGGGGTTGTGATGTTTATGTGAAGAAACTTCAGCCGGATAAACTCGAACCCAAAGCAGAAAAATGCGTCTTCATAGGATACCCTAAGGAAACTATTGGGTATTCCTTCTATCACAGATCTGAGGGCAAGGTTTTCGTTGCCAAGAACGGATCCTTTCTAGAGAAAGAGTTTCTCGCGAAAGGTGTGTGTAGTCGGAAGGTAGAACTCGAAGAGGTTATAGAACCTTCTCTTCATGAAACGGTGAGTAGCGCAACACCGGAAATTGTTCCAGAGTTGACTTCACCAAATGAAGAGGGAACTAATGATAATGATCATGAAACTCCGAAAGAGGATACTACCGAACCTCGCAGGTCAAGCAGGACACGTGCAGCTCCTGAGCTATACGGAAATCATGTTATGAATTTCATGGTTGATGAAATAGATGAGTCTGCGACGTATGAAGAAGCGATGATGAGCCAGGATTCCAACAAATGGCTAGACGCCATGAAATCCGAGATGGAATCCATGTACGAAAACCAGGTTTGGACCTTGGTGGACTTACCTCATGACCGAAAGGCCATTGAGAATAAATGGATTTTCAAAAGAAAAACGGATGCTGATGGTAATATAACCATCTATAAAGATCGACTTGTCGCAAAGGGGTTTCGACAAATTCAAGGAGTTGAATATGATAAGACATTCTCTCCTAGAGAGATGCTTAAGTTAGTTAGGATTATGTTAGCAATTGTTGCATATTTCGATTATGAGATATGGCAGATGGATGTCAAAACTACGTTCCTCAATGGCAACATCGAAGAAGAGTTATATATGATACAACCAAAGGGTTTTGTCGATACTAAGGATGCTAACAAGGTATGCAAGCTTCAGCGATCCACCTATGGACTGAAGCAAGCATCCCGGAGTTGGAATCTCCGCTTTGATGAGGTGATCAAAGAGTTTGGATTTGTCCAAACTTGTGGAGAGGCTTGTATTTACAAGAAAGTGAGTAGGAGCAATGTGGCATTTCTGATATTATATGTGGATGACATATTACTCATTGGAAATGATGTAGATCTTTTAAACAGTGTTAAAAGTTATCTAAACAGCAAATTTTCGATGAAGGACCTAGGTGAAGCGTCATACATATTAGGCATAAAGATCTATAGAGATAGATCAAGGCACCTAATAGGGCTATAACAGAGTACATACCTTGATAAGATTTTAAAGAAGTTTAAAATGGATGAAAGTAAGAAGGGGTTCTTACCTATGTTACAAGGCAAGACATTAAGACTCAAAGTCTGGCTATGGCGGAAGAAAGAGAGATAATGGATAAGGTCCCCTATGCTTCAGCCATAGGCTCTATAATGTATGCCATGCTATGTACAAGACCGGATGTGGCACACGCTATTAGTTTGACTAGTAGGTATCAATTTGATCTAGGTGCAGAACTCTGGATAGCAGTCAAGAATATCCTTAAGTACTTAAGAAGAACTAAGGAAATGTTTCTTGTACATAGAGGTGAAGAAGAGTTGGTCGCTAATTGTTATGTTGACGCTAGCTTTAACACTGATCCGGATGACTCTAAGTCTCAATCTGGATACGTATTTCTCATGAACGGAGCATCAGTTAGTTGGAGGAGCTCCAAACAACCTATGGTGACAAGATCAACGACGGAGGCGGAATATATTGCTGCTTCATAAGCATCGCAGGAAGTGGTTTGGATGAAGGAGTTCATAACTGAACTAGGTGTGGTTCCTAGTGTGTTGGACCCAATGGTTATCTATTGTGACAACAATGGAGCCATATCCAACACCAAGGAACCAAGGTCTCATAAGAATTCCAAGCATATTAAGCGTCGGTTTCACTCCATCCGCGAACATGTCAAGGATGGAGATATAAAGATTTGTAAAGTACACACAGATCTCAATGTAGCAGATCCTATTGACTAAGTTCTCCCTAGGGCAAAACATGATCAGCACCGGAACTCCATGGGTGTTAGATTTATCACTATGTAACTACATTACTGTCTCTAGTGCAAGTGGGAGACTGAAGGGAATATGCCCTGAGAGGCAATAATAAAGTTGTTATTATATGTATTCCAAGTATATGATAGATGTTTAATTTGCATGTTATAATTGTATTAATACGGAAACATTAATACATGTGTGTTTAATAAACAAATAGAAAGTTCATAGTTATTCCTCTCTTTGAACTAGCTCGTTGATTAACAAGATGATCAAAGTTTCCTGATCATGGACATTGGATGTTGTTAATAACAAGGTCACAATAGTTGTGAAATGATGTGATGAACATTCATCCGAAGTATAGCATTACAATCAAAGTCATTGTGTTTATATTGCCATAACATCATACGAAGTAATCCTAGTCCTTCGACCATGAGATCATGTTAATCACTAACACGGGAAGAGTATCTTGATGACATCAAACGTCACACCGTGAAAGGGTGACTATAAAGGTGGGTTCAGTGCTACGAAAGTGTTATGAAGAGGCTCATGGATCAAGAGTGGGATTTGTCCATCCCGATAATGGATAGATATACTCTGGGCCCTCTCGAATAGATAGCACATTAAGAATAGCTTGCAAGCAAGTGATGTGATGTGATCACTAGAATGTTATATCAGGGGAACAAGAAAAGAGTGCATGTCGGTAACGAGATCAAACTAGGTATTTGGATACCGATGATCGAATCTTGGACATGGAATATATCGTGAGACAAAGGGATTAAGTTACAAGCGTTAAAGGTTCTCACGATCATAGAAGTCATCGTTGAATGTGTAGGATTCAGAATGGACCTCCAGGTCCTGCTTCTGATTATTGATCTGAGAGGGGTCTCGATCATGTTTGTATTATTTGCGAACCGTAGGGTGACACATTTAAGGGTATCCAACACCATTTGGAGCAAATATGTTTTAGACGAAAGAATTGCAAAGCGCTGGAATCATTTCAATGGACACCGGAATTGATTCGGGTGAAATTGCTAAAATTGGTTCAGCATGTGATATTGAAATATTGTAGGGGGTTTTATGTGAATTCTTGTTAATTAAAGTAATTAACAACATTCTGAATGAAATAAATAAAATAGTTTTATTAAATGAGAGTTGCATTAAATTTGGTGGAAATTTAATGCATATGAGTGGGATTTTTGAGTCGAGAAAATGGAGGGGCGATTTATGTGAGTGGAGCTTCCACCACATGAATGAGGAAGAGGTGGGGCTACCCCCCATGGGAACCGGCCATGGGAGGGGGCAGCCCCCCCCTCTCCTATAAAAAGCCCCCTCTCCCTCCTTCTCACTCACACCTCCTCATGAAGGATCTCTCTCCCCTTCTAGATATATTCCCCTATGGTCTCGGATTAGCGAGATACATGTTCCCGGTGGCATTTCGTCTGGAAGGAGTTACTGCTTCCGCTAATTCACTGGAGCGAGGAGATGGAGGTTGTTCAGTGGCCTGAACGTGTGTGCGAGGACGGATGCGCTGCTGATTTTGTGGCGCTAGGACTTCCACATGATCTTGAGATCAGCAAGCATTCGACTACATCATCCACGAGTTCAAGCTCGTTAACAAAGCTTTGTTGTTCTTCAAGGGTATGTTCTCTATGGATGTATATCCACCCTTTGCTTGTATCTAATAGATAGATCCTGGCATATAATAGTTCCCATCATAGGAAATTTTTTGTTTTCTATGCTGCGAACCCAACAGGCTCGAGGAACATGGTGGAACTTGCACCCCTCGAAGTAGGCACATAGTTGTCGGACGAAGAAATGATATAGGGCCATGTTCACATCCTTGGCATTCCAATTGCCTAACACTTGTTGCACCACTAGGTCCAAGTCGCCGAAGCAGAGGATTCGTCGGATGCTGTTCTCTTTTGCCATCTTGAGGCCATGGACGAGCTCTTCGTACTTGGCGACGTTGTTGGATGTGCGGAAGTGGATTTGCAGAACATACTCCAGCCGGTCTCCTTTTGGAGAGGTGATGGTGACTTCAGCTCCGAGCCCCCCGTACATCTTGGAGCCATAAAAATGCAGCTTCTAGTGTGTGGAGTCAGGAACCGGCAGCAAGTACTGGTTTCCGCCCAGTCGACCAGGAAATCTGCCAGCGCTTGAGACTTGATCGCTGTCCTTGGCTCCTACAGATGCTGTGGGTGGCGAGCTCTATTGCCCACTTCGCCACCTGGCCCGTGGTTTCCTTATTGCCGATGATCTACGAAAGTGGTGACAACGCCACCACCCGGATGGAGTGCTCTTGGAAGTAGTGCTTCAGTTTCTTGGCGGCCATGTACATGTCGTACACCAGCTACTGGTAGTGGGGGTAGTTCTACTTTGAGAGCGAGAGTACCTCACTCAGGTAGTACACTGGGTGTTGGACCGGTTGCGCCTTTCCTTCTTCCGGCCTCTTAACCACGAGTATGACACTAACAACCCGATTGGTAGCTGCAATATACATGAGCAATGGCTCCTTTGTAGCAGGGGCCACCAGTATTGGTGGGGAGGAGAGCATGCGCTTGAGGTCACGGAAGGCCTCATCTGCCTGTGTCGTCAAGCCGAACTTGCCTATTTTCTTCATGAGCTGGTATAGTGGGAGTGCTTTCTTGCCCAGCCGGCTGACGAACCGGCTGAGGGAGGCAAGGCACCAGGTAAAATTCAACATGTCATGTAGCTTCTGTGGTGGCTGCATGCACTCGATTGCACCTATCTTCTTTGGGTTGGCCTCGATTCCTCGTTATGAGACAAAAAAACTGAGGAGCTGGCCGGCTGGGACGCTGAACACGCACTTCTCCGGGTTTAGCTTCATCTGGAACTGTTGGAGGTTGGCGAATGTCTCCTTAAGGTCCTCGAGGAGCGTTCGTCATTCTTTCGTCTTGACCACCACGTCATCGACATGGGCGTGCACGTTTCTGCCGATCTACGTTTGCAGGAATTTCTACATACAGCACTAGTATGTTGCCCCTGCATTTTTCAGTCCAGAAGGTATGGTGGTATAATAGTAAGCCCCATGTGGGGTGATGAGTGTTGCCTATATTAGATCAGCAGGGTTCAACCGGATCTGGTGTTAACCTGAATAGGCATCTAGAAACGACAATTGTTCGTAGCTAGCCATGGAGTCGATCATTTGATCTATCCTTGGTAGGGCGAATGGATCTTTGGGGCATGCCTTGTTGAGGCTGGTGTAGTCGACACACATGCGCCAAGTCTTGTTCTTTTTTAGTACTAGCACTGGGTTCTTCAGCCATTTTGGGTGGAAAACCTCCATGATGAATCCAGCTGCAAGGAGCCGCGTGATTTCTTCACCAATCGTTCTTCTATTTTCTTCTGCAAAGTGGAGTAGGGGTTTCTTGACCGTCTTTGCATCCGGCCTCACATGTAAAGAGTGCTTGGTGAGCTCCCTCGAAACACCTGGCATGTCCTTGGGGGACCATGCGAAGATATCCTGATTCTCTCGGAGGAAGTCGATGGGCGTGCTTTCCTACTTGCTATCAAGGCCATATCCGACTAGAACAAACTTGTCCGGCTCAGCCTTGTTGAGCAAAATCTTCTTTGTGCCCTTGGATGGCTTGAACTGTGCCTCCCCAGCTGGCTTTGGCTCGCCAGCCGGCATTTCCGCCTACATGGCCGCCATGTTTTGCATGATGACACGTTTCTCCTCCATGATGATCATAGCCTTGGCTAGCTTGGAGTCGTTTGTGGCATATTCCACCGATCTCTTGTAGCAATCGTCGATGGTGATTACTCCCTTGGGCCCGGGGAGCTTCATCTTGAGGTACGCGTAGTGCGGTACCGCCATGAACTTGGTGAGCGCCGCGCGTCCGAGGATGGCGTGGCATGTGCTAGAGAAGTTGACCACCTCAAACTAGATAGGCTCGTGGAAGAAATTGCCCTCCATACCTAAAATGATGTCCAACCGGATCTTTCCAATGGGCGAATGCGACAGACCCAGGATAGCTTCGTGGAAAGAGGTGTTGGACCGCTCTAATTGAGACTCGTTGATGCCGAGCCGGTCCAACGAGCTGCGTTACAGGAGGTTGATGATGCTGCCTCCGTCCACGAGGACACGCGAAAACCTACAGGAGTGCTTATTGGAGACGGTGATGGGATCTAGGACCATCGCGTAAGTGCTTGGGTGAGGCGGCACCGCCGGCTGGTACTTCCTGCTCCACGTGATCTCTTGCTTGGACTAGTTTAGGTACTGAGGAACCGGGAGAATGATTGAGTTCACCTCCACCTTGTGGCACCTCTTGCTGTGCTTGGTCTCCGGCTCGGTGGTGAAAATGTGGTAGTTTCCCACCCAGTGAGGGTAATCACCTTCATCCTTGTCTTGGAGGTTCTCGCACTCGCGGTTGTCCTGCGGGCCACCGGCTAGTGGAGGAGGTGGTGGTGGTGGTGGGATCCCAGTGACATCATCCATCTTCCTGGTCCAGCTGCATTTGCGAGTTTTCTATGTAGCCAGCTTGTTACCGCTACTGTGATACTTGCACGGCCCATCAAGCATCGATTCGATGGTGTACTTGGGCCACGGCGGCCTGTCATCAGGCTTCTTCCTTCGGTTGCCGCCCGCAGCCGGATCCTCTTGGACGACTACCACTTGCTTGGACCCCTACTGGTTATCCAGCTGGTCATCCTTTCTTTTTCTGTGGCGGTTGTCGTGGCCGTGCCGCCTGGGGCTGTTATGATGCTCGCTAGGGTGGCATCGGTCTGTGGAGTTGTCCACAATGATCTACCCTTGGTCATCCACCATGATGGCCTTCTTCATCACCACGTCGGTGGTGGCGTACTTGTCCGCAATGGCCATGGCCTGAGCCATGGTTTAGGGTTCCACCCGACTGAGCTTATGCTTGAGCATGGTGCCGTCTGTGCAGTCGTTGGTGAAGAAGTCAATCGCCTGGTGCTCGTGCACCCCCTCATAGGAGTTGTGCATGCTTGTCCACCGGGTGAGGTAGGAGCGGTCGGACTTGTCCTTGCCTTGTACACAAAGGGCGAGCTCGCGAGGCCTCCCAGGACTTTTTTAGGTGCCTGTGAAGTTGTGGATGAATGCCTCCTCGAAGTCGACCTAGACGTTGATGTTGTCATTGGGGAGACTATTCAGCCAGGTTTTGGCTGAGTCGAGGAGCATGAGGGGGGCGTAGGGCACCGCCACTCGCCAGTTTCCTATGGCTATACCCACCATGGTGACTGATGACTGCAAGTGCACAGATTATTTGTAGCTAGTTTCGAAATAAAGATATCGATCCCACAGGGAGAAGGAGTCTGAAGTCTAATAACTCTTAAAATAAGTATTACGATAGAAATGCTAGATAAAGTTCTAAGTGAGAAGATAAAATGCGAGTATTGTGTAAAAATGTGTTTTGGGGTTTTGGGTATCAGAGCAATAATAAAGTAAAGTAAAACAACTGAGTACAGAAAGTAAGTATCACGTATGTAAGAGAGATTGGAACTGTGGTAGGGAAAAGGCGTTCTCAGGGAGTAGCGGATACACCACTAGTATTGTAAAGATCTAAGATAATTAGCATCATGAATATTCTCAACTATGTATGTGTGGGAGGAACTCCGTATATGGACGATTAGCCAGCAACCGCTGTGCACATCGTCCTCATAACCACAGTAGACAACAATCGACATCAATCGAATTACTATGCTATTAAGGGACATAATCCCGTAGGACGTACCCCATGACATGGATAATGTTATGTGAGTTCCCTCGGTTTCCCAAGTCGATACGTAAGGGGTGCCAATAGCTTTATAGTCACTGTAAGTGCTAGCACACCTCCGTCTACCAACAAGTAGTTTCCTCCATCAAGTCCCCACAAGAGGCAAATATTGAAAGGTCGACTTCTCTCAACATCAAGATATATAAAATCTAACACATGGTCATAGTGATGAATATCATAATAGACTTTATCTTATTTCAATCTCATACTAGGGTTTCTCCATCTCCCCAAGAACTAATGATCTACTCAGACATGGAGGCAATCAACATCATATCAATGGTAATGGAAACAATCATAGATGAATAGTACTTGTATAAATCCACAAAGAGTATAGGAATTACAACAAGATCTAGACAAGATGTAGATATGATAGATGGATATGGTGGTGATGCAGCGATGGATGATGAGGATTGGTGCCTTAGCCTCCCGGATCTGCGCAGGACGAAGATGGATCCCTTGTGGACGAGTTCCCCCTCCAGATGCCTTCCGGAGGTGAGGTTTCTGCGATTTCTGGGTGTTCTGTATGTCGTCTCTCCAAACCAATTGTACTAGGTGAAACTATTTGACAAGGCGGAGGCAGCGCTAACTATACGGCCGGAGCTATACGGTCAGAAAAATTGCTCCGCCTGTATAGTTGGTCGTTGAACTCTCTGCCTCCCTTATTCGCTTCTAGTTTTCTTCTGGTATTATTAGTATTTCCCAAATAAGCGATTTATGTTGTTCTTTACTCCTTTTCTTCATAGTACAACTGCTCCAATAATTGTATCTATTGGATCCATCATCTGTCATGATCCGGGTGAAAATAGACATAAAATGTGCGCGTGAACGCCGTAAAATACCAAAATCCTATAGCTACAATGCAAAATAATAATGTAAAACATGATGCAAATATGCACTCATCAACTTCCCCAAGCTTAGACTCTTGCTTGTCCCGAGAAAGCTCTAGCTTAATGGAAGTGATCCTCATATTCATGAAGCTGTGTCGATAAAATAAATGAGGCAATTGCAACATGTGTTTATCATGTACGATACATACGAATAAGTTCATGAATAGTACCTTACTCGAACCATCTGAATGGTATTAGAAGGCTTCCACACCTTAGTAACTAACAGTTCATAAAAGATGAATCTCAACATAATGCAAAAGTATCCGGTTCAACTGAATGAGTTAGCGAGGTAGTCCCAAGTGTTTTTAGGATTCACGTATTCACTTGGGATTCAAAATCTCAAAGGTTTAACTTTGTCCTACTACAATGCAGTGGTATATGCCTACTTGCTCTTTGCACACTCGCTCTTTTTCTTTTTCTCTTTTCTCTTTTTTTATATATGCTCACTCTTTTGTTTTAAGTGTTGTGCAAAGGAGCTAGCCATACATTCCACTTTATGTAGGAATCGAAATTTTAATGATCTCAATTATCAAATTCCAATTGTATATGAAACATTCTTGTGACTTGAAGATTCTACCACGTCTTGCTCTCACTTTATTTTGATAGCACTTGTATTTCCCTTTGTTCAACGTTTCTTTTTCAACTTAACTGTATAGATAATTTTTCTTTGTAAATCAAACCTTAGACTTACAACATGTTGAGTAAATTATCTTTAGGTGTTCTATTAATACCAATGGTGTGGAAGACTCCTATTGCTATCATCAAGTGCAAGTAAAATTATACTCAAGCCATTCATATATCAATAAAGCAAACACAAACTCAATATTGGTCCATATATAATAATAAACTCGAAATTTCATAAAAGGGATCGACTATTCCTGAAGGGAATTCTAATGATGCAAACTTTATTTTTAGTTTGAACTAATGCGAAAATAGTAATAAAAACTTATAAGATAGATTACAAGGTCTTAAAGATCTCCCCAAGTTTGGAATCAAGCCAGGCAGGATCAAATAATCCCTTGATTATTTGATACCGTGATTGTTGTAGATCATTGTGGCGCCATGGCATGTAACACCGTAGTGCGTAGCTTCTTATTGGTCTCCTCCAAAAAGTAGTTATGCGGCTGTAGTACCTCCGCAAATCAGACTGCAGAGTGTCCACTCTATCTGCGAGCTTAGTCACCAATGGAAGGAGGTCTTCCTTCTTCTCCATCTCATCGAGACGGTGACAGACTTCAACGTGATGGAGTAGCTCCTGCTTCTGATATATCTCCAATGCATGCATGCGCTCCTTGGTCCTTAGAATAGCTTCTTCTTCCTCATCCATAATTGATGGATCGGGTAAGTGGAAACCATACCTCTACTCTTCTTGAGGCTTGACCTTCATACGAGCACCGATGGTCGGCTTCAAAAGTGGTTCCTCCATTATTTTGCTAGAATCTGCACCAATATTAGATAATTCCTTACGCTTGTGTGGTCTTTGATCCGTAGTGATGAACTTGACCGTCTCCACACGCCCTTTTCCATGTGGTTTGCGATCATCTCTCTCTTGTTGAGCTTTCTTAATCGCCATCCAATTGATCTCCGGTGGATCATAGACGTCATGGCGGATGTAGACATTAACCACATCATCGTCGGAATCATTGTTGAAGTAGCTTGGCTCGACGTACTCCTTGTACCTTGGGCTAAACCTCTCCACCTCCTCGTCATCGTCCTCCATGGACGGGCTGCTAGAGCGGTCCCTGGAAGGAGCAATGAGCCCCAAGGGTTTGCCACGGCATGGGACGGGATAACGCATCGCTAGATTTGTTCCTGGAGATTATGATTAGAGAAAAAGACAATGGCAGTATAAAAGGGGGGTCAGAGGTCGGTAAAACTCACGAGAAACACCAAATTGTCGCCCATGAAAAGAATCTGAACAAAATAGGGAAAGAAATCACGGATTTGGAAGTGTCCTGCCGCGTAACGACCAACTATACGGGAGCGGCCCATATAGCTCCGGCCGTATAGTTGGTTCTGGGAAGATATTTCCAAATATCTCGAGTCCTGGTCGATTAAATCACAACTCGGAACCGACAATAATGTTTTTTTAGATGAATAAACGAAAGATCAAACGAAAAAAGTGTCTGAATTTAACGACCAACTATATGGCTAGAATTTTTGGTTCGGGTCATATAGTTGCGATCGTATAGATACAGACATCAAAAGCAAAACCATCTGAGAGTTTAACGACCAACTATACGGCTGGAATTTTTTGCTCCAGTCATATAGTTGCGACCGTATAGGCCCAGATAGCGAAAACAATTTCACGAAGATGATACAGAGAGTTTAACGAACAACTATACGGTGGGAGCTCCCTCTCTAGTCGTATAGCTCTGCCCGTATAGTTGGTAAAACCCCTCTAAAACTTCAGAAAAACACAAGGAATTCAAACACAGAATTTTCAAAAGTAAAAATTGTGAAAACAAATCACTTATTTGGGTAAGAACACTTACCTTGCACTTACCATTGTTTATTCAGGGATGAAAAGTTACTCCCATAGCAAATACTTCTTCTCTTTTAGAGGAATTGACCTTAGTTCATTGAAAATTCTCGTAAACGAAAATCACCAGGACTAAAGTTCCTCTCAATAAGATTGGTGTCTTGCGGGGCAACCATGGACACTGCATCCAACATTTTTATTTCTTGCCTCTGCATAATCTGCAAATCAAATTCTTGAAGTGAAAGAATCCAAGGGATCAGTCTTGGCTGATGGTCTTTCCTTTCAAGGAGTTCTTTCAAGCCATCATGATCCATGTGAACTCTTACCTTTGCATCAACTATATAGGAACGAAATTTATCACAAGAGAAAAATACAGCAAAAAGTTCCTTTTCTTCCTTAGGGTAGTTCTTTTGGGCACCATTGAGAGTTCTACTAGCATGATGTATAGTATTAAATCTACGACCAATATGTTGTCCTAGAGTTACTCCTACAACATCATCACTAGCTTCACATATTAAATCAAAGGTTGTATCCCAGATAGGTGGTTTAATAATTGGGGCACGAGATAAAGCATTTTTGAGTTTATCAAAGGCTTCAAGACACTTATCATAAAAATTAAATCTCATTCCCTTTTGCAAGAGGTTTGTCAACGGTTTAGATATTCCAGAGAAAATTCTAATGAACCTTCTATAAAAACCCACATGACCAAGAAAACTTCTTATACCTTTAATATCCCTAGGTGGTGGCATTCTCTCTATTGCTTCAACCTTAGCTCTATCAACTTCAATTCCCTTACCTGATACCTGGTGTCCAAGGACTATAACTTCTTTGACCATAAAATGGAACTTCTCCCATTTTGGAACAAGATTAGTTTCTTCACAACACTGAAAAACTCTTTTGAGATTATCCAAGCAACTAATAAAAGAAGTTCCATAGACAGAAAAGTCATCCATAAACACTTCCATTATAAGTTCTATAAAATCAGCAAAAATAGCATTCATACATCTTTGAAAAGTAGTTGGAGCATTACATAAACCAAAAGGCATACGTCGGTAAGCATGTAAACCATAAGGACTAATGAAAGTTGTTTTAAGTTGGTCATCAGGATGAACAGCTATTTGAGAGAAAACAGAGTATCCGTCCAAGTAGCAAAAATGAGTATGATTTGCTAGCCTTTCTAAAGTTTGATCAATGAACGGTAATGGATAGTGATATTTTCTAGTCTCTTTATTTAATTTCCTAAAGTCTATGCACATCCTATGCCCAACAATAGTTCTAGTAGGTATCAATTCATTGTTTTCATTAGGAACAACAGTAAAACCGCCCTTCTTAGGAACACTGTGAATAGGACTTACCCATTCACTTTCTTTAACAGGATAGATTATACATGAGTCCAATAGGCGTACTATTTCTTTTCTTACCACTTCTTTCATTTTAGGCTTCAGTCTTCTATTGAATTCTACAACTGGTTTAGCACCTTCTTCCATGAATATTCGATGGACGGCTATCATGGGACTAATGCCCTTCAAGTCATCCATTGAGTACCCAAAGGCCTGGCGATGCTCCTTAAGTATCTTCATGAGTTCCTCTTCTTCTTCCCCTGAAATTTTAGCACTTATAATAACGGGAAATTATTTGTATCATCTAAAAACCTGTATTTAAGATTTTTTGGTAGATTCTTCAATTCTGGGGGCGGAAGTTCTTCGTCCCCTCTCTTTTCTGGCTCTTCAAAAGCCTCATCGGTAGGAGGTCCCAAAATGGGAAGTGAATCGAATTCATTTTCTAGTGCTCCCAGGGACTTGTCCCCCATAACTATTTGTTCATAATTTGGATCTTCGTCCATTTCTTCTTCTTGGTTACTAAATAAAAGAGCTACCATTTCCTCAATAGTTCTCTCTTCTTCTTGTATTTGTGGAGGCCTGACTTTAAATTTGGAAAAGTGGAACTTATTTTCCATTCCCCCAAGCTTAAGAGACACAATCTCCTTCTTGAAGTTAACATAGGAACCTATATCACCCAAAAAGTCCTTCCAAATATAATTGGGCAAAGAGTGTCAGCTAGCATATCAACAACTACAAAATTGATAGGAAAGTTTTGTTGCCAATTGTGACAGTTGCATCTTCAACTACTCCCATTGGAATTCTCAATTTTTTATTGGCTAACATAATTGTCATATCAGTATTTTCAATTGTAGCCGGTTCTATTTCTTCCTTTATTTCTAAGTAGAAATCATAAGATATAACATTAACTTTGGTGCCAAGATCGCATAAACCATAATGAGAGGTTTCTTTAAATATGCAGGGAAGAATAGGCTTACCCACATCTTTTACCTTTGTTTTACCTTCAACCAATACGGAAGTCTCTTCATCAAGTTCAACTATGTTATAGTGTGAGTACATAGCCATAATTGCTTCCTTGGTTACCTCTTCATCTTTGGTTTCTTCCAGGTGTTCCTTGACTCCTGGCATGCTTTCCTCTTCTCTCTTTTCCTGTATTGCTTTGACATGTTCATATTCAAAAATATGCTTTTGTGCAGTGTTAGGGAAAGGAATTTCACATATTGGTTCTACGGAGGCCAGTGTTGCTTTATCTTCTCTTTTCTTTTTTGGTTCAGGTGGTGGATCATACTTGACTGGACCCTCCTTTGGAGCTTTAATATGTTTTGTAAAATCTTTAACAACTTGCAACACAAGATTTGAATCCAAATAAAGTTCTTTAGATAATTCTTTAACATGGCCCTTTTTATTATATTCATGAATACAATCATGCTCTATTTCTACGCCTCCTTCACTTCCTAGACCAAAATTCCATGAAACTCTATGATCACAAATTCTATTAAGTAAAGCCCAAGCTTTAGGTATAGGAAGATTCATAAAGGCTCCTTCCACGAAATAGTCTAGTTCAATTTTATTAGGTTCAATTAAACCGCCATAAAAGATATGTAGTAAATACCATTCAGGCAAATCATGATGAGGACATAGTCATAGTAAATCTTTAAATCTAATATAAGCTCTTACTAGTCCTTCATTAGAACGATTCTTCCAAGTCATTATAAGATGCCTGATTCCAAAAGATTTGATAATGGATAATATTTGGATTGAAATTCACAAGCTAGATTATCCCAAGTAGTAGTGGCTTCAGGGGGTAGAGATCTATACCATGAGAGAGTTGTACTTGTCAAAGTTTGACTAAAAAGTTTAACCCTTACCTCATCAGCGGTATATCCTGTCAATAGAAAAGTGCCACATATATCCTTAAAACATGCAATATGTTCATATGGATCCAGATCTTCTTCATCTCTAGTAAATTGCAACTTATGTAGAATACTAAGTAGTAGAGGATTTATTTAAAACCCTCTTGTCTTCTCATTGGAGTTATCTCTTTTATAAATATCACAGGGCTTCCCAAAATGGTTGAGTGGGCTAGCACTAGTGACATGTTCAAACTCCATTATGTTGGTGGAAACCTATAACTCAAAAAAAATTAGCAAGACAAAAATAAATAAGCAAAAACTAAAAGACCTACAGCGCTTAGCACCCGGGCAACGACGCTAGAAAATAGCTTGATGACTGCAAGTGCACAGATCATTTGTATCTAGTTTCGAAATAAAGATATCGATCCCACAGGGAGCAGGATTGTGAAGTCTAATAACTCTTGAAATAAGTATTACGATAGAAATGCTAGATAAAGTTCTAAGTGACAAGATAAAATGCGAGTATTGTGTAAAAAGGTGTTTTGGGGTTTTTGGTATAAGAGCAATAATAAAATAAAGTAAAACAACCGAGTACAGAAAGTAAGTAAGAGAGATTGGAACTGCAGTAGGGAAAATGTGTTCTCAAGGAGTAGCGGATACACCACTAGTATTGTAAAGATCTAGAATAAAGATTATCATCATAAACATTCTCAACTATGTATGTGTGGGGGGAACTCCGTATATGGACGATTAGCCAGCAACCGCTGCGCACATCGTCCTCATAACCACATCAGACAGCAATCGACATCAATCGAATTACTACGCTATTAAGGAACATAATCCAGTAGGACATATCCCATGGCATGGATAGTGTTTTGTGAGTTTCCTCGGTTTCCCAAATCGATACCTAAGGAGTGCCAACAGCTTTATAGTCACTGTAAGTGCTAGCACACCTCCATCTACCAACAAGTAGTTTCCTCCATCAAGTCCCCACAAGAGGCAAATATTGAGTGGTCGACTTCTCTCAACATCAAGATGTAGAAAATCTAACACATGGTCACAGCGATGAATATCATAATAGACTTTATCTTATTTCAATATCATACTAGGGTTTCTCTATCTTCCCAAGAACTAATGATCTACTCAGACATGGAGGCAATCAACATCATAGCAATGGTAATGGAAACAATCATAGATGAATAGTACTTGTATAAATCCACAACGAGTATAGGAATTACAACAAGATCTAGACAAGATGTAGATGGGATGGATGGAGATGGTGGTGATGCAGCGGTGGATGATGAAGATCGATGCCTTAGCCTCCTGGATATACGCAGGGCGAAGATGGATCCCTTGTGGATGAGTTCCCCCTCCAGATGCCTTCCCGAGGTGAGGTTTCTGTGATTTCTGGGTGTTCTATATGTCGTCTCTCCAAACCAATTGCACGGGGTGAAACTATTTGATGAGGCGGAGGCGACGCCAACTATACGGTTGGAGCTATATGGTCGGAAAAATTGCTCCGCCCGTATAGTTGGTCGTTGAACTCTCTGCCTCCCTTGTTCGCTTCTGGTTTTCTTCTAGTATTATTAATATTTCCCAAATAAGCGATTTACGTTGTTTTTGACTCTTTTTCTCCACGGTACATCTTCTCCAAGAATTGTATCTATTGGATCCATCATCTGTCCTGATCCTGGTGAAAACAGACATAAAATGTGAACGCCGTAAAATACCAAGATCCTACATCTACAATGCAAAATAATAATGTAAAACATGATGCAAATATGCACTCATTAGTGACATAATCCACCAGTTATCTTCTGGCTTGACCGAGCCGTCGTACTTTGGCTTGTCCCTTGGGAGCGAAAATCCCTTTGGAAACGGTTCGTTTCGGATGTGCAGTCCAAAACATCTTTGACCGATTGGACTTTCCTCCTCCAACGCGCGATTGTATCAGGAGGTCAATGTGTGCGCGCGCATCGCGTGCCTCTGGCTCGCATGGGCCGAGTTGCCCTATCAGGCGGGACTTGGGCGGCGGGAGGCTTCTTACGGATTCATCAGCCGGATGGTGACGTTGCCCTTGTCCAGCTCCGTCAATCGGAGCACGGTTTCTGCTGGTGACTACTGCGGCATCATGCGGATGATGCACGCAGCTTGCTGTTCTGCTGTGTGGACGGTTGTTCTGCCTCGCTCAGTTTGGAGAGGAGGCCTTGCTTCCACCAGGTGCAGGATCCTCCATCCGGAGAGGTGGCTAGCTCTTGCTATTTCCCCCAGGCTGAGTCCTGCCTCGGCTTGCTGCTTGTTGGCCGTGGCCACAAGGAGCTGGATGTGGGCCTATTGGCGACGCAGTTCTTCGCCCTCAAGGTGGCTCAGCTCAGCGGTTGTCGCCTCTGCAACCCTCATGTTCTTGGCGGGAGTGCTGTAGACCGGCTGAACCACGGGAGTACGAGGGTTAGCGGAATGGTCCATATCCGAGCCAAGGTTTCGGCCCGGGGACAGAATCTGTCGGTTGGCACCGGGCAGGAGGGCGAAGTCGTGAGAAGTGTTATACTCGCGCATAGTCGCGTTTAGCCGTCACTGGGCGGCGGCGACATTGTTGGCTACCTCCAGGAGATTTTGGCGGGTGGACTCCAGCACAGCCGCATCCATTGTCAGATCTGCCTCGGGGTTGATAGGGTTGCGGAGGTCCTGAATGGAGGTGGACAGCGGATCTTGGTCTTGTTCACGTGAGGCGGAGCTGTTGCCTCCCACGCTGTGCTCCAGAGGCGGGTGGTGTCCTTCACCTGAGCCGTCCATCATGACCTCGACGCTGCCACTAGCGACACTCGGAGCGGCAAAACCGGGCGGCACGCCAGTGACGGTGATGACTCGAGAAAGCCTCGGCGATGGTGGCGACATAGACACGGTGGCCGCGGAAGTTCATGATGGAGCCGCCGCTGGGGAAGGTCTCCCCAATGAAGCATGACGTGTTGTTGATGACACAGTCGAAGGAGCCGAGAGTGAGGACGAGGCTGGAGGCGACTCGCTCACCGACGATGAGCGGAAGTCTCGTGTGAAAGATGACCCTAGCCGAAGCGCCGTGCCCCATGGTGGGCGCCAACTGTCATGGTGTGGAACACGGCAGTGCCATCAGGGATGGCATGAGAGGGGACAATCAGGATGCTATCGGTGGCTACTCGCAACGGGTTTTGCATAGATACTACAGACACAGCAATATACCCAGGTTCAGAGCCCTCTTGGCAAGGTAACACTCCTAGTCCTACTCCTACAAGGATCTACTATATTGGGGGTGAATGCCCAGTACAAGTGCTCCTTGAGTTGTTTCCCTAGCTGCTATCATGAGCTAGAGGAAGAAGATGAACTAGTGAACTATGAGAATGAACCTGGATCCCCTGGAACACTAGCTCTACCCTCCCTTATATACTGGCTGGGAGTGGTAGGTTACAATGTGGGCTCTAGGGTTTACTGTTTGGGCTTTGGGTTTACAAAATGGGTCGGCTGGCAGGGTCCAGCCGGTGGGCTAGGACCCAGTCAAGCCTCTAGTACAGGAGGGACACCGCTACAATGTCCCAGCGCTAGTGCTTTGGGTGTCACCCGACGCTTTAACAATAAGCTGGAGCTTTAGCGGTCAGCCGATAGCACCTCGCTCAGCTTCCATCTTTGGCAGAGTTGTCTTCTAGCGCACGGCAGGGTGGTGTGCTAGCCTGTTTTGGTGATGCAAGGAGTTAGGGGCGCGCTCAGCAAAGAGCGTCACCCCTCCACAACCTTGCCACTGAATCCGAGGCGGTCAGGTGGAAGCGTCCACCTAGCCGGTTCTTCTGGCCATCCGGCTAGACGGGCCAGCCGGGGAATCTTGAGGGCGGACTGGCTAGAGCGGTCCACCTGGTTGTGGTCCTCTATATTGCGGCTATCGGGCCAAGCGTCCCTGGAGCCGGCCAGCTAGGCCTGGCGTAGCCTACCGGGGGTCATCCCCCCGACAGTTGTTGTAGTTCCCTCTTGGGTGGGTTGTGGCTAATGTGGAATGTTGATTTGGAAATTCATGTTCATATTACTAGTTTTCATGTAATATTAGGAACTGTTGTAAATAGTACTACTAGCAAAAAAATGACCTTGTTTGTATCTATGGTGATCCTTACCATCGCCAAACTAGTGACATCTGGAATATGGTTGCTAATTTTGTATATGATAATCTGAGCCTTCCTATGGTTTGTATAGGAGACTTGAATGAGCTTTTGTATGATATGGATAAGAGTTCCACCAATATTAATCGTTCTCGTATGTATGCGTTCCGCTCATTTGTAAAAGATTGTGGTTTGTTTGATTTAGGTTTTAGTGGACCTGCTTATACTTGGACAAATAAATGGTTCTCATCCAAACCAACTTTCCAAATATTAGATAGGTGTTTGGTAAATGCCGAGTGGTGTGCTGATTATCCCATTTCAAATATCTATAACATGCCTCTCATTCACAGTTTTAGTGATCAGCTACCATTCTTCTTTCCACGGATGGGCCTGTTCGTAGAATTAAAAAACCTTTTAAATTTGAGAATCGGTGGCTTAAAGAGAGAGACTTCCAAGATTATGCTAAATCAATTTGGATCACTTCCAAAAATAAATCTTTCTCGAATAGAACTAACCATCTTGCAGGTTCTCTCAAAGTTTGGTGCAAAAAGAAAAGGCCTTTCCAGCAAGAATTAAATAACCTTAAAGATGAGATCAAACAAATCCAAATCAAAACGCTGGATCAACAAGATCACGCAGTCGAAGCTTCTCTAGTAGCAAGGTATGAATAAACAACGACAAATCTACTCGTACATGTAGAGAGTAAAAAAACAATGGATCAAAGATGGAGACAGGAACACTTCCTTTTTTTACTGAGCCATTGTCAAGAGAGAAGAAGGAGAAATACTATAGTTTCTGTCAAGGACGAAAGCAATGTTCTTCATTTCATGCCGGACAGAATTAGCAATACTTTTGTTAATTACTTCATATCTATTTTTGCTTCCACTCAGACTAACAATGGCAGGCCCTTCATACATACACAGTTACCTCAGGATTATACTTACTCAATTCCAGATGATAAGGAGGTACTATAAACACTCAAGGAGATGAAAACAAATGCCTCCTCAGGACCATATGGCCTCAATTTAGAATTCTACATTGCCACATAGGAGTGGATAGGGCAAGATGTTATGCAGCTGATCAAGAACTTGTCAAACAGGTATTATGCCAACTCATATCAATGATACCCATGTTGCTCTTATCCCTAAAAAGCTTGTTCCTTTGGTTCCGGCTGATTATAGACCTATCAATCTTTGTAATGTCATCTACAAAATCACTGCTAAATGTATTGCTAATAGATTGAAACCCCACTTGCCGGACTATATACACCCCTCGCAGCAAGCTTTCATTGAAGGTAGATGCATAAATAATAACATTATCATTGCCCAGAAATAATAAAGCCTTTATGCTTAAAATAGTTCTTGCAAAAGCTTTCGGTAGGCTAGAGTGGAATTTCATTGTCGCAGCTCTCGCACGTAAAGGGATGCATGGTCATCTTGTTAATATTATTCAAGCTTGTGTCTCCACGCCAACATTCTCTGTGATCATTAATGGCCAGCCGTTTGCGAAATTTCGAGGGGAGAGAGGTATCCGACAAGGGTGTCCCATGCCCCTTCTCTTTTTGTCCTTTCTATAAATGAATTGTCTATTGCATTACAGAAAGCCATGTCTACTGATTGTTTAGCAGGGATAGTTCTATGACCAAATTGCCCCCGAATACACTCGCTTCTATTTGCAGACGATCTCCTTATTTGCGGACAAGCTACGGTTGAAGCAAATTCTGAATAATTTTTGTATTCAGTCAGGCCAAATTCCAAATTGAGCGAAATCTGGAATCATCTTCAGTAAGCATGTTTCTCCAAGTGTTTGTCATTCCATCAAACAAATATTCCCTGTCCCAGATATTGACAACAACTTCATACATCTAGGACATCCTCTTATTATTCCTGGTAAGGACAGAACTACCTCTTATAATTTTGTTTTTGAAAAATTTAGATCCAAACTTTCAGCTTACAAAGCAAACCAACTCTCCCATGATGCAAGACTGGAGCTCATTAAATCTGCCTTCTCCTCTATTCATGTTTATTACATGTCTAACATTCTTTTCACCAAAAAGTTTATTGCCAAACTCATAGCTATCATTAGGAATTTTTGGTGGACGGGGATTAAAGAGGAGACAAATTCTAGGAGTCTTTGCTTGAAAGCTTGGAAGGACATTTGCTCACCAAAGAAGAAAGGTGGTCTAGGCATTAGAAATCTTCAAGCAATGAACCAGGGACTCATTCTCATGGCGGCTTGGAGAATAGCTGGGAAGCCAAATGATTTTCTCCATCAGGTTTTAAAATCCAAATACTTCCCTGATTCCTCCATTTGGCGACCAAATTCAAATGCTCCTAAATCTGCCTTTTGGGCTTCTATCATCAAAATCCTTCCCATTCTAAGGCTCATTCCTTCTATCAGATATCCAGGGCCAAATTTCTATCTGGAGCACTCCTTAGTGTAGAGACTGAGCCCATATTTATGACTCTCTCATCATTCAACCCGACAACTACTCTTATACAGCTCAAGTTAAAGACTTGTGGATCCAAAATCAACAAACTTGGGATCATCAACTGATAGACACTCTTACTACCTCCCATGGCTGACACTATCAACAGGTTTGCACGGTGTAAACTCGACAGGTCTGGGAGTATACTATCAATTACAACAGTCTCAAGGGAATGCTACAGTCATGATTCAAGCTTCATCAACGATGGCTCCTTCTCCACTACATGCAGAAGCTCTGGCACTTACTCTTGCAGCTTAGACTGCCAAGCTAATCCAGGCGCAACAGGTCACTTTTCTTACAGATAATCTGACGCTTGCAAGAGCAGCTGCAACAGCAAGAACATCTGACACTCAGATCCCTTGGGAGATTAGGGAACAAATTGCTAATTACAAGCAAGTCTCCAAGGAGACTCAAGCTAAGATATTCCACATAAAAAGAGAGATCAATGATGTTACTCACAACTGTGTGCATCAGGCAATTAGATAATCTTAGTCTATGCCTATCTTTAGTTGTTCCAATTCAGCTCATTCTCAAAACAATTGCCCTATAGCTCTAGCTCTTCAAAATCTTATTCTACAGGGGATTGTACTTCATGCTGTAAACTGTTTGTGAGCTGAATGAATATAGGCACCCCCGGCGCCTCCTTTGTTTCAAAAAAGCAAAACAGAATTTTTTTTCTAGAACATTAGTTATTATCTCTTTTATACATGTGAATATTCATGTGTATTATGTTTACACAGATGTTGAGAAAAAACTTAGAGACCATAGCAACGCACGGGCATTCAACTAGTCTTCCTAATAATGATCGATGTGTTCTAGTATCATATCCATCCACTTTCCTCCATCAAGCACATGAGCCAACGGTGAAGATCGCTGCCTGAAAACATGCTATATTTCAGGCACCTGAAATACAGAAATTCAGAACGGTAAGATCAATAATTAATGTTTTCTTACAAAAACCAAAAGTAAAAGGTAGAGGCAGAGACAGACGCCACCTTTGATCCAGACTTTAATTTATGAGCAGCTTTTTTGCCATCCATAGGTTGCTGCTTGAAAGGAAGGAACTCAATTCCTCCCATGTATGCTCGCAGCACTTTTGGCACTTCAACACCCCCCTCCTTTTGGTAGTTCTCCAGAATACAGCAGAGCGTCCTCTCAGTGGCAGTCAAAGTGGAGTTCAACATATGAACAAATTTATTATTTGATGACTGGTCATCAAGCTACAAGCATCAGTTGGGAGAAATGGTCAGGCAATTTGAGCTACACTGGTGATGATAAGCAAAAAAGCAAGGAGTAATGAGATGAAACCACCTTCTGGCCATAGGCGATCCCAAGCCTTCTTGCTTGATAGTCTGTACAATTTGAACACGACACAAGTTCTCTGTAGGTGTTTGATGCCGGGAACCAAGCTTCTAAATCGTACTTCTTAGAAGCAGCATCATTAAGAGCACCAGATACTATAGAAACAACCTGGTATGGCAGACCAATCTGCAAGACAGAGACTTCAAAAGATATTTCAACTTGTCAATACAGATGTTCACAAAGCAATTATATGCCCACCTCCTTGTAGAAATCTTCTGAATTTTTAATCATCTCTTCAAACATTTCCCAGGAATCGTTGTCATTTGGGCTTGTGATACAGAATTGCTCAATCTTTTCAAACTGGTGCACTCTGAAGATGCCAGCTGTGTCCCTTCCATGTGAACCAGCTTCTTTTCGGAAGCAGGTGGAGTAACCAGCATATCTGAATGAGGAAAAACCCATTTTCCATCAACGTAATGGTGGACACAACATTCAGGACATACTAGTTTGAGGGGTCACCCACCTAATTGGCAATTCATCTGGATGAACTCGATCGCCTAGATGATAAGCACACATCGCTTGTTCAGATGTGGCTATAAGATACTTTTCTTCCCCATCACCTGTTACCTGGAAATTTCTTCTCATGGTCATTTACTTTGTAATAGCATATATTCTTTTTCTCACAGAACACAACTAAAAATATGAATTGCATTCAAGATAGTCATGAGAAGTGTTCATTTTCAGACTGATAGTTATCTATTCTTCTCTTTTTTTTTTGGAACTACAGCCAACCTAAGTAATGATGTTGCAAAATATTGGAAACCAACCAGTACTGAAATTAGATCAATTTTTCCATCATACATTTAGATTTTGAAGACACACAAGTTCTGTTCAACAGCAAAAAAGGTCTCATTCAACAGTGCTGGCTGGGTGTAGTTGCAGACTGCTGCAGCCAAAGCGCATCAGCAGCTGCAAAAATCACATTCTAACAGGAACATGGCTTTCCCACAGAAACAGAAGTGAAAACACAAATCATGAAACTAGACAGATGCATGATATATGAAAGTGAGGAACGGATCAGCAGCCTTACTTTGTATAGCTCCTCATCGAACTGGGCTAATTGGGCACATTTACTCATTGTTTCCTTTCTCATGAAAAAGGGAGTGTGCAGTAGGTCAAAGCCACGATTTTGCAGGAAAGCTAGGCCAAAATTTATCAATGCCTGGTTCAGGAGGACACCATAACCCTTCAAAAAGTAACCCCTTCCACCGGCCACATCAGCACCTGCAGAAGTTGTGAAGGTAACAGATTCGGCTGTCAAAAACAAATCTAAATTTCTGAAAATAGCGTGTACTAGACAGATGACTAAGCAATCTAAATTTCTGAAAACTGAAAGCATCACGACATGGCCTTTTTCTTCAACATATACTTAATTAGTCAATCAACCAACAGTGCCACTGGCAGATAAATCACCTAACACAATGCACAATTACATAATAAAATATTTAAACAGGAGAAATCAAGTACCAAGAACAAGCAACTATTAGTTCTACTTCTATGTTCCAAATTATAGGTTATTTTGACTTAGCTACACACCTAGATATAAGCCAAAACAACCCATAATTTGGGATGGAGGGAGTATATGTCCATGTGGTCTAGTCTTGGCACAGAAGACATTATGAATATTTGCAACCAATAGCTATGATTCAGCTTTAACAGCAAAACTTCCCTGGTTTTAATTAACAAACTTATCCTATAGTACAAAGCATTTGATCTAAGTAGGGTTAAAGAGCCTGATTATAAGAGGATCGGTTCAGTTGAGATTTAAGTTAGTACAAAGCATTTGATCCTATGCGGGGTTAAAAAGCCTGATTATAAGAGGATCGGTTCAGTTTGAGACCATGAGCCACTGGCAGTAGTAACTATTGCATGACTCCCTGGTAAAAATAAAAGTAATATAGGAGATAGGAAACAGGGCTAACTTGATAGAAACCGTTCTGTGCCAAGATAAAAAAAATGCAACAAATGCTTAACTGAATTGTTTAAAAATGTCATCAATGAACAGAAAGTTCCAGTGATGCAATCGTTTTTTTTTTGTAAAAGCCATCGAATTATATTGAAAATGTTGATTGCAACTCAATAGCCCTAAGAGATAACAAAGGTGACAAGTGTACTAAAAAATTGGTGGAATCATCCTAAATCCTCAATCACAAAACACTGAAAGTACATTTCCTTAACATAACATTGGCAGCCAAAATCAATTAGTGTTCTTAAGCAAGACATGAAATAAATTCTCGACATGTATAATGACATATGGAAAGCCTCAGTAAATAAACAGAAGCCCCAGAACAAAACTAAATATTCTTCTATATCACTATAGAGTTGATGAGTGGTTCCACTTTCTAAGACACAGATAAACATTGCAACACAAGGGAAATACCATCATGTGCAGCCACACTAGAAAGGCAGCTAAGAATAAAACCAAGATAATGAGAAGAGCAGAAAACAAGTTAGAATAAACAATGTTGAAAGCTAGAAAGAACTTGAGGAACAGAGGGAAGTTGTGAGAGCATGTACCTCGCTCAAAAGCCACAATGTCAAGCTTCCTGCAAAGATCCACATGATTCTTCAAGTTTGTCTCCATTCTCCTCTCTCCCCATGTCCTTAAAACAACATTATTTTCCTGTAACAAGTAACTTAATAAATCCAACCGGCTATTGATATCAGCTAAGCAGAATGAGTTTCTAGTAACCAGCTAGGAGGGACATCTCTGAATTTCTAGGATCGAATCATGAAAGACAGGCCCCACAAGCCAAGCTACCGGGGATGGCAGTGAAGAAAGAAAAAAAGCACTTTTTAAATATATAAATAATAATAAATTGTTTGTCTTGCTAGAACTAGAACTAGATTGACCTCGAGAATTCTAGCGCACCTCATTGTCACTGATGGGCACAGAATAATGCACAATATTGCCAATAGCCATAAGCTTGGTGTCAAGCATGATCTTGATGCGCCGCACCTCATCTTCTGTGGCAGCCAACCTCTCCTTTATCTGCTTGGTGGATTCCATCAGCTCCTTTAATTTTAGTTGGTTATTTCTCTGCACGTGAAACAAAGAAAGAAACCATCATGGCAAACCCAAGCAGAGATTAATCTGAATTGTTGGATTATCAAAGTTCCAGAAGAATAGGTTGCAGGATTTGAAAAAAAAAAATCATGATGTACCACATCATCATTGTCAGGCAACTTTTCCTCGATGTGTTTCTGTAATTCCTTGTTCGCATTGAGTTTCTGTTCAACCTGACGCATGACCTGCAGAGAAACAAAAGCACATCATCACACAGCCAAAATTGGAAGATTTTAGTCGATTGATCTAGGTCTTCGATTGAACGTACCATCTTCAGCTTGCCCGTATTTCGGCTGTTGTCGTTGAGCTCCTTTCGGATCTTATCGAGATCAAACTGCCCTGCAGCGACGAGAATGCTGCAAGTCAGATAGATGTACGCCGGCCCAAGATCTGGAAGAGAACTTACTAGTGCGCCACAGCTCGTCTAGGTCGATGACCTCGTCGACAATATCGACGGAAGCAAAGCGACTGCGCTGCGACTCGCGGACGGCGTCCGGATCGCCGTCCTCTTTCTTACCGCCACGGCGGCCGGTGCGGAAGAGGTTGATATCAAGCATCGCCGTGGAGCAGCGCGGACGGACGACTTTCGGTTGGCAAAGTACAACGAGCGGCGGCGGCGGCGGCGGCGGCGCACGGATGCCGAAACCCTATTCTCTCGGCGACTCGGCGTGCGGCGGCGGCGGAAGGGTTAGGACTTCTTTTTTTTGAAATCACAAAGGGTTAGGACTTCAATGAGATACGTGGGTTTTATTTTTCCCTTTCAGGTTCCTAGATCATGTAGGCCCACGTTGCGTGTCCCGTCCATTATAATAATAAATTGTTAAAAATTTATAAAATATATTTGGTTTTAACATGCTAGAAGTGTTTACACGACCGTGACACTGCCATGTACATAACATAGCAGAAAAACATGCATCGCAAGCCTAAATGAAGTTATATAGCAACTGGTTCATAGGTCATATAAGATACAACAATATTTGCAAAAAAAAATCACAACTCAAAGTCTAGGTAATTTAACATATTAGTAAGCTGCCCACAATCTTGGAGCCAAGGTATTGCACAACGGTGTCTCCTGGTCCAAAGAACAAAAGAGACCGCGTCCATACAACTTACACCATTTGTCTTCTATGCAAATGTCGAATGGAAGTCAATCTGCATCGCATCAAAAGTCACGTGTAAATATGAAAAAGAAAAAGCTATAATTTTAATATTAGATGACAGTAAAGTAAATGCAAAAATTTCTTTCCAAACCTACTATGTAGGTGACTAATTTGTTTTACGTGCACCTAGATGGTCAAAGCAGAAATTCGTACTCGCTTTATTTAGGTTTATAAGACCCCCTCGATTTACGAGTCAAAATTTAACCACGATTTTAACTAACAAAATATGAGTTTATGACATAAATATTCTACCACCGGAAACTTCTTTCAAATACAAATCAATAATCTATGAGAGGATCTTTATATCTATATACAATCAATGCATTGAGGGCCGGAGGCCTAAAGTGAGGTATGAACAATTCTAGAAGGTGTTACATGCTGCCCTAATATGGATATTGTCAATAATAAAAATATTTTTCTTCATGTGATGGAATGGTAAATTTATCTGCAAGCGCTAACTAAATTCAACTTCTCAATCCTTAGGTAAAATATATTTTTCAATATTCATGAGCGAAGGATGTTCTTATTAAATTCAGATATGTTGCAGAGTGTCATGCCCACAATCAACTATACACCTGAAGCAACAGACATTCAATGGTACTTTATTCTTTTCAGAATCTATAGAAACAATATAATGTCATTTGATCAGATAAGGAAATGAATTAAGTGTGTGTGGGAACAACTACAATATATGTTGCCTTGCATCTGACTCCATACCTGAAGGTTGTCTCTGTGCATAACCCTATTCTGAGAGGCGAACTTGATCTGTGCAACTTGATTTTAAGAAGGATATTAGTTACTGAAATGGGCTAAGGAAATCAATAACTATCAAAAGCGGTGTTACACGAATGATAAGATAGGTACTAAAATGATTGCAATTAGATCAGGTTCAGTACTGTAACTAATATGATCAGTTGGCAATTTTTGTTTGCTTACTGCATATATGCTTGAAGATTTACTTTGCCAATTTTAATCCCCGCTAAAGTACTTCAATCTCTTGAAAATCAGGCCGGTAGCCAGGGACTCACGCCACTCCCCAAACCGCACATGTGGTCTTTCCCACCACATGATATACCATGGCCTGAAATATCAATAAAAAGAGCATTGATAATTAACATCCATAGTAGACAATTAACTTAATGTGGTGTATCTTAAGGCTCTTTTAAATTCGAACAAAAGGACAATGTAATCCATCAAGGCTAAAAGAAAAATTAATAGTGTTACTAACATATTGCAGTTTAATCTAAAAAATGAGTTTTTTGTCAGCTTTCTAATTTTCAGTTCCCAGAAAATATTCATCCTAGACTCGCCATTTATGTGATTGATAACAGCCTAGAGATAGAACATTCAACTTATGTGCATGTTTTAAGTAAAACATATGCAGCCACCTTATGTGAATCGGCAAATCTTAGTGCAATCAGCATATGTAGCAACTGAACCTAGAAAATGCTGTAAGCAGATAGCCAGATACGCGCAACAGTAAAGGATAAATACCACATGGACCAGCAAGGAGTGTTGCGCATGAGCTCATCAACATCAGTTCCCGAGCACGTTTGTAGTCGAGCTCACCTCTGTAGAGCCTCCCTCACCACCTAGGATTTCAAGGGGTCTAGGGGATGGAGTGCAGATCGGCGACATACCGCTGTTTCTTCTTCAAAAATGGACGGTCTTTGGATGTGGTGTTGGGACCATGCTTCTCCCTGGCCCTCGGCACGCCCGCAAACCAGTTCTCGTGGCACCGCCGCTGAGAGAGGTGGCGAGGTGCGGTGGGCGCTGGGCTGCTGCTCGAGGTCAACCTATGGGGGAATCGACCATGGCGATTTGGGGCTACGTCCGAAGGGGGAGCAGGTGTCGACGTGAGAGACCACCCATTGTCGCCGTCGCCGGAGTCGACCTAGGGTTCTATGGATATATTTCTGGGGTGAGGATGGACGCCGCCATCAAAGGGCTGGGTCGAGGACGGTGCTGCGAGCGTTGTGAGTTGGGAATAGCGGAGGTGGCGGCCCATCTTGGGTCTCCTCCCTTCACGAGAGAGGAGAGGTCGGGTGGGGTGGAATCGTGAATGTCGAGCGAGCGAGTGAGATCAGTCTAGGAAGAAATGCCTAGCTCAGATTGATATATACACACTTCTATTCTTGTAGACAGTTATTGGGCCTCCAAGTGCAGAGGTTTGTAGAACAGCAGCAAGTTTCCCTTAAGTGGATTACCCAAGGTTTATCGAACTCAGGGAGGAAGTGGTCAAAGGTATTCCCTCTCAAGCAACCCTGCAATCAAGATACAAGAAGTCTCTTGTGTCCCCAACACACCCAATACACTTGTCAGGTGTATAGGTGCACTAGTTCGGCGAAGAGATAGTAAAATACAAGTGGTATGGATATAAAACAACGGTGCTAGAAAATAGCTTGATGGCGTGGAAGAGACTAAAGGCAAACTGAAATAAAGATGAAAGCAAGCAAACATGTAATATATCTAATTGCAAACGGTGTTTCAATGCTTAGAAACAAGGCCTAGGGATCATACTTTCACTAGTGGACACTCTCATATAAATATCTTCTCTTTATGATACTATTCTGAACTACTCTCCGGTTGGACACTCTAATCCATGGTAGGGCTATAATAGCACACCTCAAAGTTTGCTTTCCACATCTAGATAACCCCACAATGTCACCTTGACCACTAGATGGTTCCAACAAACACCACAATTTCATAAAGACATCCAACTCCAAATATAACTCATAACAAGTATTTGTAATCTCTAGCCTAAGTGCCACCATGGTGTGCACGCTGTCACTTTCACACACATGGGGAGAGCAGAGATCTAATAAAGCACTTGAGTAGCAAGGTAGATCTACTTGATTACAAAGCTCATGATCACAATATGATCATGCATAGAGAGAGAGAGAGAGATGCACACATAGCTACCGGTAGAACCCTTAGCCTCGAGTAAGAACTACTCCCTCATCATCATGGGAATCAACAACGGCGATGCATATGGTGGTTGAGATCGATGGAGATGGCTCCGGGGGCACTTCCCCGTCTCGACAGGGTGCCGAAACAGAGACTTTCTGTCCCCCGAATCTCCCCTTCGGTGGCGACGGCGCTGCGGAACTTTTCGTGGCTAGAGGCTGGACTTTTTAGGGTTTTTGCATCGGGGGAGATATATAGGCAAAAGAGGCAAGATCGGTGCCCGGCCAGGGGGCCCACACCATGCCCTGGCGTGGCCAGGGGGACCCGTGCCTAGGGGTGGGGTGGCCACCCTGTGGCCCCTCTCCGTCTCGTCACATACCGTTGTTTCTTCTTCAAAAATGGACGGTCTTTGGATGTGGCGTTGGGACCATGCTTCTCCCTGGCCCTCAACACGCCCGCAAACCAGTTCTCGTGGCACCGCCGCTGAGAGAGGTGGCGAGGTGCGGTGGGCGTCGGGCTGCTGCTCAAGGTCAACGTATGGGGGAATCGACCATGGTGATTTGGGGCTACGTCCGAAGGGGAAGGAGGTGTCGACGTGAGAGACCACCCATTGTCGCCATCGCCGGAGTCGACCTAGGGTTCTATGGATATATTTCTGGAGTGAGGATGGACGCCGCCATCAAAGTGTTGGAATTATGCCCTAGAGGCAATAATAAAGATGTTATTATTATAATTCTTGTTCATGATAAAGTTTATATTCCATGCTAGAATTGTATTAAGCGGAAACATTAATACTTGTGTGGTTTGTAAACAACACCGTGTCCCTAGTACGCCTCTATGGACTAGCTCATTGATTAATGATGGTTAAGGTTTCCTAACCATGGACATGAGTTGTCAATTAATAATGAGATCATATCATTGGGAGAATGATGTGATGGACAGACCCAAACTAAGCGAAGCAATTAGATCGTGTCATCGTGTTCATCTTTGCGAAGTTTTTCCTATGTAAAATATTGTATTCCTTAGACCATGAGATAATACAACTCCCTGGTATCGGAAGAAAGCTTTGAGGTCATCAAACGTCATCCTATGAGAGGGTGATCATAAAGGTGTCTCTCAGGTGATCGGAAAGTATCATTGGGTTGTATGTATCGAGATGGGATTTGTCCCTCCCAAGTCGGAGAGATATACTTGGGCCTACTCGAATCGATATCAACACCGCTTGCAAGCATGTGGTTAAGGAGTTAATCACAAAGTGATATCGGATTACGGAACGAGTAAAGTATTCTTGTGAACGAGATTGAACTAGGTATGACGATACCGACGATCGAATCTCGCAAGTAAAATATCGCGAGAAGGGAATATATATATGGGATTGATTGAATCTGGCATCGTGGTTCATCCGATATGATCATCGATGAATGTGGGAGTCAATATGGGTGCCTGCACCCGTTGTTGATTATTGATAGAAGATCATGTCCGCATATTCTCGAACCCGCAGGTCACACACTTAACGTGTCTCGACGCTAGGATAGATTGGATAATTGGTTTATGAATTTTTGTTCGAGTCTCGGATGGGATCCGGACATCACGAGAGGTTCAAATGGTCCGAGAATAAGATTCATATAAGGCAGTGCAGTTTTTGGAGTTCGGAATTGTTCCGGGTTAATCGGTATTGTACCGGAAGCTTCTAGAACCTTCCGGAAGGGGGCCAACATGGTCCCACCTTCCGGGAGGGGGCATGGGCCTATGAGGGAGTATCCTGGCCGCATTGGGCCAGGGGCACAAGGCCCCATAGGGCCCAGCCGATCCTAGATAAGTTTAAATCGTTTAAACTAGAGATAAGATAAGATAGGATTTCTAGATAAGGGAGAGTTTAAATTGTTTAAACTAGAGATAGGCTTGGAGGAGAGGCTAGGGCTGGCCGCACCCCCCCTCTATATATAGAGGGCTGGTGCGCCCCCTCCCACACACCTTTCCTCCAAACCCTAGTTGCCCTGTTGCCCTCCTCTCTCCCTCCCGACTGTTTGTGGGCGAAGCCCTGCTGCAGAAATTCTCCACCATATACACCACGCCGTCGTGTTGTAGATCCAATCCATCTCTCCACCATACTTGCTGGTCCGAGGAAGGAGGATACGTCGAGGTGCTGCACGTGTGCATCTCACGGAGGCACCGCCACTTGTGGTGCTAGATCGGATCGGATCGCGAGGAGGAGAAGCGAGTACGACTACATCACCCACGTTCCGACGAACGCTCATTGTCGCGAATCTTCAAGGGTATGAAGATCTAATCCAATCTCTCGTTGTTTGCATCTCCTAGATTAGATCTTGGCTTTCCTCCGCTCGCTTAGTAGAAAATTTGATTTACTATGTTGCGAAACCCTTCAGTGGTATCAGAGCTAGATCTATGCGTAGATGTGATTCACGAGTAGAACGCAACATGGTTGTTGCGGGCGTTGATGTTTTCTGTTGCAAGCCTCTTGTTTGTGTTCTTCTTATGGCGCGGATAGTGAGATTGAAGCGTCCAGGCCAACCTTACGCGACGCCGTCATGAGACCGCTCGCGCTTGACGTGTGGCTTGTTCCACACATGCGGCTGGTGGATGCCTGTTTCTCTCACTATAGTTGTCATGGGATTAACACCGGAGTTTGGCAACCATAATATCACCGTTGTGGCTTTCCGTAGGTAAGAATCGTTCTTAGCATCTACTCCCATGAGCCACGAAACATGCAACAACAAAGTAGAGGCGTCTAACTTGTTTTTGCAGGAGTGTTTTCGTGATATGGTATGGCCCAAGATATGATGTGTATATTGTATGATGATCATGTTTTGTAATGTTTCACGACTTGCATGTCGATGAGTACACAACCGCAGGAGCCATATGGTTGTCTTTATAATTGTGTATGACCTGAAGTCAACTTCTTATACGCCATGTAATAACTTTACTTTATCGCTAAGTAGTTAGCAATAGTTGTAGTTGCTATTCATGGTGGAGGCAATCATGGTGGAGTGATGGAGATCATGCCGGAACGCACAAGATGGAGATCATTGCGCGAAGATTGGATATACCATGTCACATAAAGTTATATGCATGTGATGTTTATCCTTTATGTATCTTATTATGCTTAGATCGCGGTAGCATTATAAGATGATTCCTCACTTAAAGATCAAGATAAAACTGTGTTCTCCCCATGTATGCACTGCTATGAAAGTTCGTCGTGTCCAAGCATCATGTGATGATCGGGTGCTATAGACTCTACGCCACATACAACGGGTGCAAGCCGCTTTTGACACGCGAAATACTTGGGTCTAACTTGACGAGCCTAGCATGTACAGACATGGCCTCGGAACACAAGAACCGAAAGGTTAAGCATGAGTCATATGAAGGATATGATCGACACTTCGTTGTCCACAATTGAAACCACATCTCTTCACGTGATGATCGGATTAGGTTTGGTGAATTTGGATCGTGTTCACTAAACAACTTGAGGGATGTTGAATTTAGTGGAGTTCATCTAGTAATTTGATTAAGTTGAACTATTTATCATGAACATAGTCTAAATTGTACTTGCAAATCAGAGATCACATGGCCAAGTCCAAATTCAACTTAAAATTTTTTTCTGATAAAGAAAAGATTAGAAACAATGGGTCTAACTTCACCAACTGGTTCAGCAATCTAAGAATCATTCTGTCTGGTGTACAAAAGGTCTATGTCCTTGAGAAAGCGTTAGGTGACACCTCCGCAATCAATCGGCCGCTAATGAGAAAGCATCTATCATCGTGCAAAGATGATTATGGTGTGATTAAGAGCACCATGTTGTTTGCTATGGAACCGAACTTCAAAATCGTTTTGAAAGCTATCCCGGCCCTTTGAGATTCTCGAAGAGTTGAAAACCATGTTTCGGACTCAGTCCGCTCGAGAGATATGAGATCTCCGAGAAGTTCTTTAACGCAAGATGGAGGAAGGAGTTCCATAGTGAGCACGCCATTAAGATGTCGGGCTACACTCAACGCCTTTGAGCAACTGGATCCAAGATTCCAGAGGAGCTCAAGATTGACAGGTTCTGCAATCACTCCTCCCAGCTACAAAAGTTTTGTAGTGACTCATAATCGATTGGTTCCATCGATACGATCACCGAGCTCTTCGCAAAGTGAAGGTCATGGAGGTGGACATCAAGAAGGATAATCATGTGTTGATGGTCAACAAGCCCTCCTTTAAGAAAGGTAAAGGTGCAAAGAAGCCCTTCAAGAAAGGCGGCGGTAAGCGTTGCTGTTCTGCCGAGAAGAAGCTCAAGTCCGGTCCTAAGCCGGACAATCGAGTGCTTCTATTGCAAGGACAAGGGTTACTTTGAAGGCAATCGTCCAAGTACTTAGCGGACAAGAAGGCTGGCACCATCAAAGTTATATTTGATATACATGTTATTGATGTTTTCCTTACTAGCCCTCGTTGTAGTGCACGGGTATTTGATACCGGTTCGGTTGCTAATATTTGTAACTCAAACAGAGCTACGGAATAGACGGCTTGCGAGGGATGAGGTGACGATGCTGGCGTTAACGGATCAAGAGTTGATGTGATGGCCGACGCGCTCTCCTTAGTTTTACCTTCGGATTAGTTTTAAACCTTAATAAATGTTATTATGTGCCTGCGTTGAGCATGAACATTATTTCTGGATCGTGTTTATTGCAAGACGGTTATTCATTTAAATCGAAGAATAATGGTTGTTCCATTTATATGAGTAACATCTTTTATGGTCATGCACCTCTTGTGAGTGGTTTATTTCTTCTAAATCTCGAAAGGGATGAAACACACATCCATAACATTGAGGCTAAGAAATGCAAAGTAGATAGTGATAATACTACTTATTTGTGGTAATCGCTGCTCAGGTCATATTGGTGTAAAGCGATGAAGAAACTCCATTCTGATGGACTTTTGGAGTCTCTTGATTTTGAATCATTTGACACATGCGAATCATGCCTCATGGGCAAGATGATCAAAACCCCGTTCTCCGGTATGATGGAGCGAGCAACGGACTTGTTGGAAATCATACATACCGATGTATGCGGACCGATGAGTGTTTCGACGCGCGGTGGATATCGCTATTTTCTCACTTTTACCGATGACTTAAGTAGATATGGGTATATCTATTTAATGAAACATAAATCTGAAACGTTTGAAAAGTTCAAAGAATTTCAGAATGAAGTGGAGAACCATCGTAATGAAAGATTAAGTTTCTACGATCCGATCGTGGGGCGAATATTTGAGTTATGATTTTCTCACGCATCTCAAAGCAAGTGGAATCGCTTTCACAACTCACGCCACCGGAACACCACAATAATGGTGTGTCTGAACACCGAATCGAACCCTATTAGATATGGTCCGATCGATGATGTCTCTTACTGATTTGCCGTTATCATTTTGGGGTTATGCATTAGAAACCGCTGCATTCACTTTAAATAGGGCTCCATCTAAACTGCTGAGACGACACCGTATGAACTGTGGTTTGGTGCTAAACCTAAGTTGTCGTTTCTTAAAGTTTGGGGATGCGGCTTACGCCAAGAAGTTGATGCCGACAAGCTCGAACCCAAAGCGAGAAATGCGCCTTCATAGGATACCCTAAGGAAACTATTGGGTATACCTTCTATCACGTAATCAAGGCAAAGTGTTTGTCATGAAGAACGGTTCCTTTCTTGAGAAGGAGTTTCTCTCGAAAGAAGTGAGTGGGAGGAAAGTAGAGCTAGACGAGGTTATTGAACCTTCTCTTGAATTGGAGAGTAGCAAAGACCTGAAATTGTTCCGGTCACCGCACCAACAATAGAGGAAGCTAATGACAAGGATCATGAAGCTTCGGACGATGTCTCTCGAACGTCAGAGGTCGACAAGGTCGCGTGCCCTCCCCGAGTGGTACGGCAACCTGCTTCGACTGTCTTGTTAGTAGAAGACAGCGAACCTACGAACTATGAGGAAGCGATGATGAGCCCAGACTCGAGAAATGGCTAGAAGCCATGAACCGAATTGGGATCCATGAGCGAAAACCAAGTATGGACTTTGGTGGACCCTCCTAGCGACCGAAAGGCCGTTGAGTGCAAATGGATCTTCAAGAAGAAAACAGACGGATGGTAATGTTACCGCCTATAAAGCACGCTTGTTGCGAAAGGTTTTCGACAAGTTCAAGGTGACTACGATGAGACTTTCTCTCCGTAGCGATGTTTAAGTCCATTCGGATTTTATTAGCAATTGCTGCGTTTCATGATTATGAAATATGGCAAATGGATGTCAAGATCGCTTTCCTCAATGGCAACATTGATGAAGAGTTGTATATGATGCAACCCAAGGTTTTGTCGATCCTAAGGATGCCGATAAAGTATGCAAACTTCAGCGTTCCATTTATGGATCAAGCAAGCATCTCGGAGTTGGAACCTTCGTTTGATCAAGTGATCAAGAGCTTTGGATTTGTTCCAAATTGCTAAAGCTTGCATCTACAAGAAAGTGAGTGGGAGCTCGGTGACGTTTCGGTACTATATGTGGATGACATATTGATTATTGGAAATGACATCAACATGCTTAACGATGTGAAGAGTTATTTGAACAAGTGTTTTCAATGAAAGACCTAGGTGAAGCTGCTTATATATTGGGCATCAAAATCTATAGAGATAGACAAAGACGCTCGATAGCTTTAAGCCATAGTACATACCTAGACAAAGTTCAAAAGGTTCAATGGATAAGGCATTGAAAGGTTCAATTGCCTATGTTGTCGAGTAAGATATTGAGCAAGGCTCGGTCCATTATGGTAAATGATAGGAAGCTATGAGCAAAGTGCCTTATGCCTCGGCCATAGGTTCCATCATGTATGCCATCTTGTGTACTAGACCGGATGTGTCCAATGCTCTTAGTTTGACGAGCAGATATCAAAGTGATCCAGGAGTGGAACACTGGACAGCCGTAAAGAACATCCTAAGGTACCTAAATAGGACTAAAGAAATGTTCTTAGTCTATGGGGGTGATGAACAGCTCGTCATAAAAGGTTACGTCGATGCTAGTTTCGACACCGACAAGGATGATCATAAATCTCGAATGGGATACGTGTATATTTTGAATGGAGGAGCCAGAGTGGAGAAGCTGCAAGCAAAGCGTGATCGGGATCTACAGAGAAGCGAATACATGGTCGCCGCAGCGTCAAGTGAAGGAGTTTGGATCGAAACTTCATCATCGAAGCTTGGTGGTTCCAAGTGCATTGGACCCATCAAGATATTGTGTGACAACACCGGCGCCATAGCACTTGCTAAGGAACCAAGATATCATCCAAAGACCAAGCATATCAACTGAAGTTTCATATAATCCGAGATTATATAGCGATGGAGATCAAGATTAGCAAAGTACAGATCTGAATGTCGCAGATCCATTGACTAAACCTCTTCCACGTGTAAAACATGATCAGACCTCGATTGCCATGGGTGTGAGATTGTTGCCAAATGTAAACTAGATTATTGACTCTAGTGCAAGTGGGAGATTGGAATTATGCCCTAGAGGCAATAATAAAGATGTTATTATTATAATTCTTGTTCATGATAAAGTTTATATTCCATGCTAGAATTGTATTAAGCGGAAACATTAATACTTGTGTGGTTTGTAAACAACACCGTGTCCCTAATGCGCCTCTATGGACTAGCTCATTGATTAATGATGGTTAAGGTTTCCTAACCATGGACATGAGTTGTCAATTAATAATGAGATCATATCATTGGGAGAATGATGTGATGGATGACCCAAACTAAGCGAAGCAATTAGATCGTGTCATCGTGTTCATCTTTGCGAAGTTTTTCCTATGTCAAATATTGTATTCCTTAGACCATGAGATAATACAACTCCACGGTATCGAAGAAAGCTTTGAGGTCATCAAACGTCATCCTATGAGAGGGTGATCATAAAGGTGTCTCTCGGTGATCGGAAAGTATCATTGGGTTGTATGTATCGAGATGGGATTTGTCCCTCCCAAGTCGGAGAGATATACTTGGCCCACTCGGTAATCGATATCAACACCGCTTGCAAGCATGTGGTTAAGGAGTTAATCACAAAGTGATATCGGATTACGAAAGTAAAGTACTAACGTGAACGAGATTGAACTAGGTATGACGATACCGACGATCGAATCTCGGCAAGTAAAATATCGCGAGACGAAGGGAATATATATATGGGATTGATTGAATCCTGGCATCGTGGTTCATCCGATATGATCATCGAATGTGGGAGTCAATATGGGTGCCTGACCCACTGTTGATTATTGATAGAAGATCATGTCGCATATTCTCGAACCAGGTCACACACTTAACGTGTCTCGACGCTAGGATAGATTGGATAATTGGTTTATGAATTTTTGTTGGTCTCGGATGGGATCCGGGACATCACGACAGTTCGAATGGTCCGGAGAATAAGATTCATATAAGGCAAAGGCAGTTTTTGGAGTTCGAATTGTTCCGGTTAATCGGTATTGTACCAAGCTTCTAGAACCTTCCTAAGGGCGCCAACGTGGTCCCACCATCAGGGATGGGGCATGGGCCTATGAGGGAGTGTCCTGGCCGCATTGGTCCAGGGGCACAAGGCCCCATAGGGCCCAGCCGATCCTAGATAAGTTTAAATCGTTTAAACTAGAGATAAGATAAGATAGGATTTCTAGATAAGGGAGAGTTTAAATTGTTTAAACTAGAGATAGGCTTGGAGGAGAGGCTAGGGCTGGCCGCACCCCCCTCTATATATAGAGGGCTGGTGCGCCCCTCCCACACACCTTTCCTACAAACCCTAGTTGCCCTGTTGCCCTCCTCTCTCCCTCCCGACTGTTTGTGGGCGAAGCCCTGCTGCAGAAATTCTCCACCATATACACCACGCCGTCGTGTTGTAGATCCAATCCATCTCTCCACCATACTTGCTGGTCCGAGGAAGGAGGAGACGTCGAGGTGCTGCACGTGTGCATCTCACGGAGGCACCGCCACTTGTGGTGCTAGATCGGATCGGATCGCGAGGAGGAGAAGCGAGTACGACTACATCACCCACGTTCCGATTTAACGCTCACTGTATGAATCTTCAAGGGTATGAAGATCTAATCCAATCTCTCTTGTTGTTTGCATCTCCTAGATTAGATCTTGGCTTTCCCTCTGTTCTCTTCCATAGAAAAATTTGATTTACTATGCTGCGAAACCCTTCACAAAGGGCTGGGCCGAGGACGGTGTTGCGAGCGTTGTGAGTTGGGAATAGCGGAGGTGGCGGCGCATCTTGGGTCTCCTCCCTTCACGAGAGAGGAGAGGTCGGGTGGGGTGGAATCGTGAATGTCGAGCGAGCGAGTGAGATCAGGCTAGGAAGAAATGCCTAGCGCAGATTGATATACACACACTTCTATTCTTGTAGACAGTTGTTGGGCCTCCAAGTGCAGAGGTTTGTAGAACAGAAGCAAGTTTCCCTTAAGTGGATTACCCAAGGTTTATCGAACTCAGGGAGGAAGTGGTCAAAGTATTCCCTCTCAAGCAACCCTGCAATCAAGATACAAGAAGTCTCTTGTGTCCCCAACACACCCAATACACTTGTCAGGTGTATAGGTGCACTAGTTCGGCGAAGAGATAGTAAAATACAAGTGGTATGGGTAGAAAACAACGGTGCTAGAAAATAGCTTGATGGCGTGGAAGAGACTAAAGGCAAACTGAAATAAAGATGGAAGCAAGAAAACATGTAACAGATCTAATTGCAAACGGTGTTTCAATGCTTAGAAATAAGGGCTAGGGATCATACTTTCACTAGTGAACACTCTCATATAAATATCTTCTCTTTATGATAGTATTCTAAACTACTCTTCGGTTGGACACTCTAATCCATGGTAGGGCTATAACAACACACCTCAAAGTTTGCTTTCCGCATCTAGATAACCCCACACTATCACCTCGAGCACTAGATTGTTCCAATAAACACCACAATTTCATAAAGACATCTAACTCCAAATATAACTCATAACAAGTATTTGTAATCTCTAGCCTAAGAGCCACCATGGTGTGCACGCTGTCACTTTCACACACATGGGGAGAGCAGATATCTAATAAAGCACTTGAGTAGCAAGGTAGATCTACTTGATTACAAAGCTCATGATCACAATATGATCATGCATAGAGAGAGACAGATGAACACATTGCTACCGGTAGAACCCTTAGCCTTGAGTAAGAACTACTCCCTCATCATCATGGGAATCAACAACGGCGATGGATATGGTGGTTGAGATCGATGGAGATGGCTCCGGGGGCACTTCCCCGTCCCGACCGGGTGCCGGAACAGAGACTTTCTGTCCCTCGAATCTCCCCTTCGGTGGCGGCAGCGCTGCGGAACTTTTCGTGGATGGAGGCTGGAGTTTTTAGGGTTTTTGCATCAGGGGAGATATATAGGCAAAAGAGGCAAGGTCGGTGGCTATCCAGGGGGCCCACACCATGCCCTGGCGTGGCCAGGGGTACCCGCGCCTAGGGGTGGTGTGGCCACCCTATGGCCCCTCTCCGTCTCGTCTTCTGGCTTTGTGAGTCTTCCGGTAAAATATTAACTTTGGCTTTTGTCCCGTCCAATTCCGAGAATATTCATTTTCTAACTTTCCTGGAACCAAAAACAGCAGAAAACAGGCAATTGGCATTGTGGCATCTTGTTAATAGGTTAGTCCAAGAAAGTGTATGAAAAGTACTCTAAAGTTGGAACAAAACATAAGAAAGTAGATAAAAACCAAGCATGGAACATCAAAAATTATAGATACATTTGCAATGTATCAACATCCCCAAGCTTAACTCCTGCTCGTCCTCAAGTAGGTAAGTGATAAAAAGAAAGAATATTTTTTGAGGTGACATGCACCATCATAAACTTGATCAAAGTATTTGTAAAACATTGAAAGTTTGGATCATAGTACTTCAATCATAACATGAAAGACAAAGTTCTAGCAATAAGACAAAGCAACTATGTTGCAACATGAAAAGGCACAAACAAAAGATTCATGAATAACAATACTTTGCAAGACGTTTGTTTGTTTCACATAAAGAAAACATAGCATAGTGGCATTCATCTTGTCCCTCATAGAGTAGCAAATATAAATGCATAGGACACCTTCAAAGTTCATAAGAGTGACTAGATACAAATAGTTTAAAACAAGCAATATCAAGTTATGCATCAATCAACAAGTCTTGGGACAATGCACATAGAACTAAGAATGGCCACTATGCTCTCAAAGTAGGTGCATAAAGATAGAAGGTGGGGACTCAACATAAAAGTAAAAGAAAGACCTTCATAGAAGGAAGCAGAGATTCAAGTTTCATAAAGAGCTTCCAAAAATTATGGTACTTATTAGCTTTTAGCTCTCATTGCCCCTATCATAAGCATCTTGAAGTAATTAAGGTTAAAGTGAACAAACTATGGAGTATATGCTTGCCAAAGTATAAGTTGGAAATCTCATGCCCCTTGAATATGAGGGTCGCTCCTCATGCTACTCAAGTTTAGTTACCGGTAAGTTCTTGTCATAGTAAGTACAAATGTATCATAGAGAACCGCCAACGGGGTACCCCTTGCCCGATGATACGGAAGAATCCCCATATCAAAATGACAAGGCAAGCAGACAACGAGCATCTCAGCAATCTTCTTATTTATCATGGGAAAATGGCGCATTTTTCTCTCTTTCCTCTTTTCTCATATCTTTTTTCCTTTTTTTCAATCTCTATCTCTTTTTTTCATAAGAAGAATTCTTCATAGACAGCTCATTATGGTTATGTTGCAGGTTTCCACCATGACGACATGGATTAGACCGGTGGCCCAGGCGTTTCTCTAACACACATACATAACTCCATGGACTTAAAAGCTCCCCTTTCATTTCACACCGACGACATCGATAAACAAAAGAGCATGATATCAACTAGGTATAAAGTACAAGTGCAATGTTGAAAGAGGTCCCCATGACAGCATGGTTCTGCTAATCCCCAACATATAAGTGCAAGCATATACAACATAGACGACACAATGGTTCAAGTTTATTAAGGGCAAGAAAATTAAAGTGTGCCATCAAGTTCGTGAGATCTTTAATCACTAGTTTTCTCATAACAAGTTTAATTCGGAAGGTAAAAAAAACATGAATATACTTGGAATAGCATATGCTAATAGGTAGGTATGGTGGACTCTTTGGAATAACTTGGTTTAAGGAGTTGGATGCATGAGTGGAACTCACACTTGGTTACGGAGGCTAGCAAAAGACTGGGAGCGACCAACTAAGAGAGCAATAATGGCCATAATCATGCAGAGCGACAAAACATCATTAATCAAAGCATAAAGTGATACTACAAGTTGAAAACTAAAGGATCATAAAGGTTATGGTGACTTGGGATAGTCATAACATGGTGTGAGCATGTGCCAAGTCAACCCAAATAAAGCATCAAAGGAGAATACCACAATACTATGCTTTAATATGCTAAAACAATGCATGATCCTTCCAAGGCACATTAAGCAATCTCAATTGTTTATAACAAGTCATGATACAGCAAAGAATACTAAGCATAAAGCCAAAACAATATCAAGCATGGCATGACAAAGCATAGGCCACAGTCAAAAACAAGCTCTCTTTACCACTTAAGCATGAACTTTCCTACACTTTTCTAATCCAAACCAACTTATTTGAAAACCAATGTATGAAAGAGGGGGTCCAACCAATTTATTCAGCAAACTAAGCAAACCAAGCAAACGAAAAACCAAAAACAAAAACGAAGACGCTCCAAGAACAACACAACTATGCATGAAATAATAAAAATGAAGTGTTTGGAAGAAACCTGAGATTTTTATTGATGAAGAAGGGGATGCCTTGGGCATCCCCAAGCTTTAAAGCTTGTACTTCTTGGATATTTCTTGGGGTGACACGCGTGGCATCCCCAAGCTTGAGCTTTAGTCCATTCTTCATCTCATTACTCATTCCTTCCATACACCTGAAATTTTTCCTTCATACAAAACTTCACACAATCTTTATTAGCAACATTAGTGCACTTAAGATAATAAGTCTTTGGTTTCAGTTTTAACACCAATAAAACTTCCATTAAAACAAAAGCTACTGTAGCACTTCCCTCAAAAAGCTCAATTCCCTAAAAGAACTCAAAAAGGAATCAACAAGAAGAAAATGCAGATAATGGCAGAAATCTGTCAAAACAAACCAGCAGGTGTGTGCATTGCATTCATACATAGAAAATCCGGATAATTTTCGCGCTTGTAAATAAAACTAGTCAAAGTGATTTAAGCTTCTCTTAACTTGGTGGAACTGAAGTAGATCGTCAAGTTGACTGCGATAAGTTTCAATATGATCTTTGCTAAAACCTTATCTTTGGGTAATATAATTTGATCTAAGGGTAGATCAAATGTTATAAAACTAAGTTATAACACACTACTTAATAAGGAGTACTTGATCTTCTAGAGATCCTTACATGGTATTCCATACCACAACTCAAGGATGAATACTTAATATTCTGAAGATGATATCAAGGTATTATATACCACAAACCTTGAATACCAAGTTAAGGATATTATTTAAGTAAAAGAAACTTTATAACTACCTGCTTGATACACTTGATTGCCATAGTGATACCTACCATGGGTATCATGGTAGTTCTTAAATATTAATTCTTACCACAAAGGAAGTATAATGGAAGACAAGCCAATACCATGCATCACATACCCTTAGTGTCATGTTAATGGATGACAATTCTGTTAAAACTAAGTTTTAGTGTCTATTGATCATCAATATTGAGTGATAAATTCTTAACCTAGCACTTGTTAACATCCAGCTTTGACCTATTATATTGACCTTCCAAATACCTTAAGTAAGTTAATCTGAAGGAAGAACTAGTTATGGTTAAGAGTACCATCATCAATGAAATGTGATCCTTAGTGGAGATCAAACCATTTGATGTTGGAGGAGTTAACTCACTCTTGAGTTAACTAGAAGCAGTACCTAAAACCAAGAGTTGAGCTAGTAATTGAGGAGCTATGAGAAAGCTAGTAGTATTAGTACATTAGATAACAACCTTGTTAGGACAAGTGGATATAGACTTAGAATAAGCTTGCTTAACAAGATAAGTCTATAGAGAGACTAATACAAGTTTACTACTTAGTTGAGTATAGATCTTGATCAGACAAGAATGAGACTAAGCTTAGTTTGATCAAATGATGGTGGTCATTATTCTCAAGTCACTTGAGAATAGAGGACTAGGTGTTGAAGAAGACTTATGAGTATACCAAGTAGGTAAGTCCTAGTAAGCTGAATCATCTGCTTGATCATTAGAAGTCAAGCTAGAATATGATGAAGTGTTTAATGAGTTGTATGGAGTAGTTGGAGGCATAGTAGCTTAAACAAGTTAATATAAGGACAACTAGTATTATGGGAGGAGTACTATACTTATTTCAAAGGATTGATATCGTTTGTATGTATAGTAAGGATTGTAGACTTGCAAACCTTAGAAGTAGTTGCAAGATGAAGTTAAGGAAGTTAATAGATGGAGTTAGCGGTAGCTACGTTGATAGGTGTATCAATGGTAGTTGATTAAGAAGAGTTATATACTAAGAGTAAGGATGGAGTAATGTTGAAGTGGCATGACCATGTCATCATATGATGATGGATATGGTGGAGTCAGATGATTGTCTTATTCAGGAAGATGTGATCTTTGTGAATAAGATAAGAGGGATATATAGAGTATATTTAGGAAAAGAATTCCTTATCTCAAGATATCATTAGTGAGGTATTAAGGTAAGGATTCTTTAGAAGCCTTAACCAAGATCTTATCAAGCCCTGACATACCCATGCCTACCTCATTGTCCAAAAACATAGAATGATAGAACTGTCATGATCATATTACTAAGTAATTCCAATATCTCACTCTATGTGGAAATATCAAACCCACTCATAGATTTAGAAGTAGTTGCCCTAAACCATGATCCCTGTTCCTATCTATAATTGAATATGGGTTATTAAATCCTCTCAAAACATATATACCTATATTTGAATAAACCTTGGTATTTTACCACCAATGTTTATTGTTAATTCATCATTACCTAACCAAAGATGTTCTGTAGTAAATCTAAACTCTACAAACCAAGTAGAATTGGATTTGGTAAATCCCCAAATAGGGAACTATAAAACTTATATCATCCCATTATAAACCACAAAGATAAATTCCTTATCATGTATTTAGATAAATCCTTTATGAAGATAAGTGGGAATGAGATTCTATATACATGGATACGCATTTCAACTCAGTACCATTATGATTGTCAAGTGAAATCAAAATAATCTTTGTGAAGTTTTACCAAAAGAAACAAACCCTAAAACCCTAATCCTTATTAATCTTTCTTAATAAAAGAAAAAGACTTTTAATATAATGAATATATTGTAATGCCCAATAAGAAATTAAGAGAAGATGGTTAGAAATTCTACAAACAATAATACTTATAACTTACAAAATCTCTGGATATTAAAATCCCTAAAGAAAATCAGATTTAAAAAGATTTTGTAAAAGAAGAGAAAACAAAAAATGTAATTGAAAAAGAAAAAGAATAGAAGTAGCGCATCACTTTGGCCCATGGCCCATTCCTTACTCCCAGCTCACAAGCAGTAGCAGTACTTTTTCGCTCGCTTTGCTACGGCCCAGTACCAGCCCATCTCACCTCTCACTCTCTCACTGACGCGTGGGACCAGAGGCGGACCGCGGGTTAATTTGCAGAAACACTAGGGGGTTTTCTGGAAAACACCGTCATCGTCACCGTGATGCACACATGCAGCTCACTGGAGGTCTGTGCCGTCGCTGGATGCGAGTCCCTGGTGTCAGCAGGATCCAACCGCCCAGAGTCTTGCCGTCGTCCTAGCCAAGGATAAGAATGACACCACGAAGCCTCATCCTCATATCCTCGCTTGCTCTCGCTCTCTCTGTCTCTGATCCCCACACGGCCGAAACCCTAGCTTCGAGTCCACCTCAAATCGTCGTTGCTCCGGTCTTCCCCGTGCCCTGGTGATCAAGCTCGGAGCACCGCTATGTTCTTCTGCATCCAATAGCCGAAGGAATCGAGCCGGGGTTCTCGAAATCGAGCCCCACAGCCGCTTCTTCCTAAGCTCCGGTCGAGCGCCGCCGAGACCGTGTCGTCGTCTCCGTCCTCCCCTGCTTCATCTGAGGCCACTAGCGCGTCAAGGGTAAGCCACTGAATCCTTTGCACCTCTTAGATCCCTTCCTCACGTGATGTATCGCCGTTGCATTGAGCGCCTCCGTTCATCGCCGTTAGTCGTCGTCGGTGACGTTGATCCGGTGACCATATCGTAGCGGAGCCACCAGTAGTTGGTTCGTCTCGTTCTCCTTGTTCAGACGCACCGCTTTTCGTTGCCCCTGGTGCCAGAAATTGGTGGCACCGCCGTGCGCCGGCGTTCTGCCGCCGTGCTCCGCCGTGCTCCGCCGTGCTTATGTCATAGTGACGTCGAGCTCACGTCATCCCTGCCCGCCGATCACGTTTGACTGGGTCCTTGCCCAGGTGGCAAGTGACGTGGCCAATGGCCCACTTGTCTGTGACCCTGGGTAGGGTTAGTGTTAGTGTAAAAAGTATTATCTATTAGTAAATAGATAAAACCAAATAAGTTAAATATAAATATAATTCCAGAAATTTAATAAAATAGTTAAATCTTGTTAATTCTATATCTTTTGTTTTATAATTCAGAAAAATACATATTATATATCAAAATGTTAAGAAAAATAAAATCTATAATTTAACCTTATTGTCTAATATTATTGTGTTAATTATTTAAATAATTATTATTCAATAAAGATTTTATAAGTAATAAAACTTTAAATTCATATTTTCATATTAGTAAATAAGAAAAATATAAATAATATAGCAAAATTCTTATAAAAACAAAATCTACATTTACAAACTTATTTAAATTATTTTTGTATCACTTAACTAATAATAATTATTTATTTACTATTTATAAAGTGAATAAACTTATAAAAATCATATCTTATTATTTAAAATCACAAAAATACTTATAATATACCAAAACCATCACAAAAATAAATTCTACACATCAAAAATGTCAAATCTCACTTTTGAAGTAAAATAAAAGGTAAAGGTCTAATAAATCTTATTTAAACCCTTTTCTTATATTTTAGTTCATTAAAAATTATATAAACCTTTACAAATGTCTTTAGCATTATTTGTTTGAAGTCTCAACAAATGTAATAACAAGTAAATTAATGTTAAGTGAAGGTAACATAGGTAAAACCATTTTAAAATATATCTACTAAAACTATCATCTCAAATTAAAGGTATTTTAATTTCCTAAAAAGATTTAAACCAAATTCTAAAGTAAGTAAAGTAATACCTATCATTTACTTGTTAAGTATAACCATTAATTTCTAAGATAGAGGTAAATGCATCCACTTATACTATTCTTGTTTAATGTAGCAATGTCTTCCTTTTTAATAATCTTAGTTAATAAGAAAACCTTAAAGTGTTAACTTTAAGTTTAAATACTTCTTACTTTGTAAAGTAATATTTTCTCCAAGAGTTATTCCTTTAAGAAAGATTAAAATTAATCCTTGAACACCTATTTAAAAGCTCTAATGGAATATTAATCTTGTTTAAGAAATGTTTTAGATACCATGATCCATTTGAATGCTTTAGTATTGTATACTACTTGTTGTATTTACTTATTGTTTCACACACTCTCACAAGCCTTAATAAGAAGCACAAGTGTGAATCTATTATAAAAGTGCAACACATTCTAAAGAACTCATTTCCAGATTCCAAACCCTAGATCAGATACGACTATTCTGGGAATTCGCGGTTCTCAAATTGCATTACATTATTTATGCATCGTTGCATCTTGCTTCTTTAAACATTAGTCCTTACCGGACCGATGATGCTGTTTACAGAATTTGGATCTTCTAGTTTTTGAAGACTGTGAGTGCATAATCTTGCAATCACAAAAGGCAAGTTCACAACTTGCTCATGTGCTTTGATTATTTTCTATGCTTGTAACTCAATTGTGTCATCACCTGCATTTCAAAAAGGTCGAAAACACTATTTTCGCAATTAACTAGAAATATCGGTTACTGATCCAGGGTGATCAGCTAACCTATCATAACTGGCAATGGAAACACCATTGTACAGTAATGTATCATCTAGGACTTAACAACCAATATCGCTAGTAATTCTAGCGCCGTATATTACGCGTCAACCATGAGATTTGGAATGGGACAGAGAAGTCAGCTGTATCTTCTTCCTTTCATATGGAGGCGAGATGACCTTATCATGACGTTGTGGTTCCTTGTGTAGATCCAGCACATGGGTGGGACCCCTTAGTTCCCCACGAGATGGGTGTCTAGATTATCTATGCATAGTTGTCTAGGTCATAGTTCACCATAGCTGATGGTGACCGCCAGTCAGAGTTGCTTACAGAATCTTCGGGAACTCCCATGGTTATAGCTTGCCCTGGTTGGCAGCTTAACAAGGTGTAGTCAGCCCCGAAGTATCGTGCAGACATATGGGGTCACGGAGAGGGTAGTGATTGGCTTGGATCTTAAGTTGGGCCTCAAACCAAGGAAGTTTGAACGGGGACATACTCCCGGTTGTGCAACAAAGCTTATGGTCTCTTGTGGTAAAAGTGACGCACCTCTTCAGAGTGTAAAAATTGTGACATGTTACTCCCTATTCCGGGAAGGAGCTACGAACGCGGTAGGAAAGGAACCCCACGAAGGTTCTAGTCAACCTGTGAAGGCTGTCGGACATAGTTTTCAGAATAAAAGCAACCTTTGAAGAAATTTTATGAAAACCTGCATTGCCTACGACCTATGGTCTATGGATGTAGACATAGTGCATCATACACTCCTTTTTAGTGAACTTGCTGAGTACGCTCGTATTCAACCGTACCTTCTTAACCGTTGCTAGGTTCTAAGCCATTGAAGATGACGTCAACATCAATTTATGCTCAAGAAACCATCATTGAAAACTCAAGTTCTTCAATAAAGTCAATGAAGTCAACATATACATCAGCTGAAGTGAAGATAAACTGTCGGTTTAGATAGGACTAGATTCTCTAGCCATAAAACCCATTTTTGTAGAGTGATATGTCCAAAATGTATCTACTTTCCCGAACACTTTTGCTATTGTTTCTCCTCTATACTTGTGTGATTTGGATGCAACTAATGCGGACTGACGCTATATTCAGCAGAATTGCCTTGGTGTCTACTTTTTGTGCAGAAAATCAGCTATCAGGAAAAATCCCGGAAAATATGCCAAAAATCCTATTTCACCCGAAGACTCCAGGAGCCAGAATACGAGATGGAGAAGAGCCCTGGGGTCGGCACACCACCTGGTGGCGCGGGCCAGGCCAGGCCGCGCCAGGGGGTGGTGTGGGCCCCCCAGGCACCCCTCGGCCTCTCTCTTTGCCGGGTGATTTACAACGACCCTAAGACTCGATACATGTTTGAGAGTTATGACCAAAAACTCGTCGTTTTTCACGTTTTATGGCCGTTTTAGTGAGCTATTGCACACTGTTTTGGCGCTCTTGGGGGATTTACAACAATCCTAAGACCTGATACATGTTCGAGAGTTATGACCAAAAACTCATCGTTTTCACGTTTTAGGGTCATTTTCATGAGTTATTCCACACTGTTTTGGTGCTCCATGGGGATTTGCATGGACCATTAGACCCGATGCATGTTTAAGGGGATGACCAACAATTCGTCGTTCTTGTGTTTTATGACCGTTTTCATGAGCTATTCCATAGTTCTAGGGTTTTAGGGTGAATTACAACGACCATTAGACCCGATACATGTTTGACAATTTTAACCAAAAAATTGTCCATTTCGCATATTATGGCCGTTTTCATGAGTTATTGCCCACAGTTTTGGCGCTCTTGGGGGATTTACAACGATCCTAAGACCCGATACATGTTTGAGGGTTATGACCAAAAACTCATCGGTTTCGCGTTTTATGGCCGTTTTCGTGAGCTATTGCACACTGTTTTGGCGCTCTTGGGGGATTTACAACTATCCTAAGACCCAATAAATGTTTGAGAGTTATGACCAAAAACTCATCGTTTTCGCGTTTTAGGGTCATTTTCATGAGTTATTCCACACTGTTTTGGTGCTCCACGGGGATTTGCATGGACCATTAGACCCGATGCATGTTTAAGGGGATGACCAACAATTCATTGTTCTTGTGTTTTATGAGCGTTTTTATGAGCTATTCCACAATTCTAGGGTTTCAGGGCGAATTACAACGACCATTAGACCCGATACATGTTTGACAATTTTAACCAAAAAATTGTCGATTTCGCATATTATGGCCATTTTCATGAGTTATTGCCCACAGTTTTGGGGTTCTAGGGTGATTTACAACGACCCTAAGACCCGATATATGTTTGAGAGTTATGACCAAAAAAGCGTCGTTTTTCACGTTTTATGGCCGTTCTCTTGAGCTATTGCACACTGATTTGGCGTTTTTGGGGGATTTACAACGATCCTAAGACCCGATACATGTTTGAGAGTTATGACCAAAAACTCATCGTTTTCGCGTTTTAGGGTCATTTTCATGAGTTATTCCACACTGTTTTGGTGCTCCACGGGGATTTGCGTGGACCATAAACCCGATGCATGTTAAAGGGGATGACCAACAATTCGTCGTTCTTGTGTTTTATGACCGTTTTCATGAGCTATTCCACTGTTCTAGGATTTCAGGGCGAATTACAACGACCATTAGACCCGATACATGTTTGACAATTTTAACCAAAAAATTGTCGATTTCGCATATTATGGCCGTTTTCAAGAGTTATTGCCCACATTTTTGGGGTTCCAGGGTGATTTACAACGACCCTAAGACCCGATACATGTTTGAGAGTTATGACCAAAAACTCGTCGTTTTTCATGTTTTATGGCCGTTTTCGTGAGCTATTGCACACTGTTTTGGCGATCTTGGGGGATTTACAATGATCCTAAGACCCGATACATGTTTGAGAGTTATGACCAAAAACTCATCGTTTTCTCGTTTTAGGGTCATTTTCATGAGTTATTCCACACTGTTTTGGTGCTCCACGGGGATTTGCTTGGACCATTAGACCCGATGCATGTTTAAGGGGATGACCAACAATTCGTCGTTCTTGTGTTTTATGACCGTTTTCATGAGCTATTCCACAGTTCTAGGGTTTTAGGGCGAATTACAACGACCATTAGACCCGATACATGTTTGATAATTTTAACCAAAAAATTGTCGATTTCGCATATTATGGCCGTTTTCATGAGTTATTGCCCATAGTTTTGGGGTTTCAGGGTGATTTACAACGACCCTAAGACCCGATACATGTTTGAGAGTTATGACCAAAAACTCGTCGTTTTTCACGTTTTATGGCCGTTTTCGTGAGCTATTGCACACTGTTTTGGCGCTCTTGGGCGATTTACAACGATCCTAAGGCCCGATACATGTTTAGGAGTTATGACTAAGAACTTATCGTTTTCGCGTTATAGGGTCATTTTCATGAGTTATTCCACACTGTTTTGTTGCTCCACTGGGATTTGCATGGACCATTAGACCCGATGCATGTTTAAGGGGATGACCAACAATTCGTTGTTCTTATGTTTTATGACCGTTTTCATGAGCTATTCCACAGTTCTAGGGTTTCGGGGCGAATTACAACGACCATTAGACCCGATACATGTTTGACAATTTTAACCAAAAAATTGTCGATTTCGCATATTATGGCCATTTTCATGAGTTATTGCCCACAGTTTTGGGGTTCTAGGGTGATTTACAACGACCCTAAGACCCGATACATGTTTGAGAGTTATGACCAAAACCTCGTCGTTTTTCACGTTTTATGGCCGTTTTCGTGAGCTATTGCACACTGTTTTGGCGCTCTTGGGGGATTTACAACGATCCTAAGACCCGATACATGTTTGAGAGTTATGACCAAAAACTCATCGTTTTTGCCTTTTAGGGTCATTTTCATGAGTTATTCCACACTGTTTTGGTGCTCCACGGGGATTTGCATGGACCGTTAGACCCGATGCATGTTTAAGGGGATGGCCAACAATTCGTCGTTCTTGTGTTTTATGACCGTTTTCATGAGCTATTCCACAGTTCTAGGGTTTCAGGGCGAATTACAACGACCATTAGACCCGATACATGTTTGACAATTTTAACCAAAATTTGTCGATTTCGCATATTATGGACGTTTTCATGAGTTATTGCCCACAGTTTTGGGGTCCCAGGGTGATTTACAACGACCCTAAGACCCGATACATGTTTGAGAGTTATGACCAAAAACTCGTCGTTTTTCACGTTTTATGGCTATTTTCGTGAGTTATTGCACACTGTTTTGGTGCTCTTGGGGGATTTACAACGATCCTACGACCCGATACATGTTTGAGAGTTATGACCAAAAACTCATCGTTTTCACGCTTAAGGGGCATTTTCATGAGTTATTCACACTGTTTTGGTGCTCCACGGGGATTTGCATGGACCATTAGACCCGATGCATGTTTAAGGGGATGACCAACAATTCATCGTTCTTTTGTTTTATGAGCGTTTTCATGAGCTATTCCAAAGTTCTAGGGTTTTAGGGTGAATTACAACGACCATTAGACCCGATACATGTTTGATAATTTTCACCAAAAATTGTCCATTTCGCATATTATGGCCGTTTTCATGAGTTATTGCCCATAGTTTTGGGGTTCCAGGGTGATTTACAATGACCCTAAGTCCCGATAGATGTTTGAGAGTTATGACCAAAAACTCGCTGCTTTTCACGCTTTTATGGCCGTTGTCGTGAGCTATTGCACCTTTGTTTTGGCGCTCTTGGGGATTTACAACGATCCTAAGACCGATACATGCTTGAGAGTTATGACCAAAACTCATCGTTTCCGCTGCTTTAGGGTCATTTTCATGAGTTATTCCACACTGCTTTTGGTGCTCCACGGGATTTGCATGGACCATTGTACATGCATGTTTAAGGGGATGGCCAACAATTCGTCGTTCTTGTGTTTTATGACCGTTTTCATGAGCTATTCCACTGTTCTAGGGTTTCAGGGCGAATTACAACGACCATTAGACCCGATACATGTTTGACAATTTTAACCAAAAAATTGTCGATTTCGCATATTATGGCCGTTTTCATGAGTTATTGCCCACATTTTTGGGGTTCCAGGGTGATTTACAACGACCCTAAGACCCGATACATGTTTGAGAGTTATGACCAAAAACTCGTCGTTTTTCACGTTTTATGGCCGTTTTCGTGAGCTATTGCACACTGTTTTGGCGCTCTTGGGGGATTTACAACGATCCTAAGACCCGATACATGTTTGAGAGTTATGACAAAAACCTCATCGTTTTAGGGTCATTTTCATGAGTTAGTCCACACTGTTTTGGTGCTCCACGGGGATTTGCATGGACCGTTAGACCCGATGCATGTTTAAGGGGATGACCAACAATTCGTCGTTCTTATGTTTTATGACCGTTTTCATGAGCTATTCCACTGTTCTAGGGTTTCAGGGCGAATTACAACGACCATTAGACCCGATACATGTTTGACAATTTTAACCAAAAAATTGTCGATTTCGCATATTATGGCCGTTTTCATGAGTTATTGCCCATAGTTTTGGGGTTCCAGGGTGATTTACAACGACCCTAAGACCCGATACATGTTTGAGAGTTATGACCAAAAACTAGTCGTTTTTCACGTTTTATGGCCTGCTGAGCTATTGCACACTGTTTTGGCGCTCTTGGGCGATTTACAACGATCCTAAGGCCCGATACATGTTTAGGAGTTATGACTAAGAACTTATCGTTTTCGCGTTTTGGGGTCATTTTCATGAGTTATTCCACACTGTTTTGTTGCTCCACTGGGATTTGCATGGACCATTGTTCGATGCATGTTTAAGGGGATGACCAACAATTCGTTGTTCTTGTGTTTTATGACCGTTTTCATGAGCTATTCCACAGTTCTAGGGTTTCAGGGCGAATTACAACGACCATTAGACCCGATACATGTTTGACAATTTTAACCAAAAAATTGTCGATTTCGCATATTATGGCCGTTTTCATGAGTTATTGCCCACAGTTTTGGGGTTCTAGGGTGATTTACAACGACCCTAAGACCCGATACATGTTTGAGAGTTATGACCAAAAACTCGTCGTTTTTCACGTTTTATGGCTATTTTCGTGAGTTATTGCACACTATTTTGGTGCTCTTGGGGGATTTACAACGATCCTAAGACCCGATACATGTTTGAGAGTTATGACCAAAAACACATCGTTTTTGCCTTTTAGGGTCATTTTCATGAGTTATTCCACACTGTTTTGGTGCTCCACGGGGATTTGCATGGACCGTTAGACCCGATGCATGTTTAAGGGGATGGCCAACAATTCGTCGTTCTTGTGTTTGATGACCGTTTTCATGAGCTATTCCACAGTTCTAGGGTTTCAGGGCGAATTACAACGACCATTAGACGCGATACATGTTTGACAATTTTAAGCAAAAAATGTCGATTTCGCATATTATGGCCGTTTTCATGTGTTATTGCCCACAGTTTTGGGGTTCCAGGGTGATTTACAACGACCCTAAGACCCGATACATGTTTGAGAGTTATGACCAAAAACTCGTCGTTTTTCACGTTTTATGGCTATTTTCGTGAGCTATTGCACACTATTTTGGCGCTCTTGGGGGATTTACAACGACCCTACGTCCCGATACATGTTTGAGAGTTATGACCAAAAACTCATCGTTTTCACGTTTAAGGGGCATTTTCATGAGTTATTCACACTGTTTTGGTGCTCCACGGGGATTTGCATGGACCGTTAGACCCGATGCATGTTTAAGGGGATGACCAACAATTCATCGTTCTTTTGTTTTATGACCGTTTTCATGAGCTATTCCACAGTTCTAGGGTTTCAGGGCGAATTACAACGACCATTAGACCCGATACATGTTTAACAATTTTAACCAAAAAATTGTCCATTTCGCATATTATGGACGTTTTCATGAGTTATTGCCCATAGTTTTGGGGTCCCAGGGTGATTTACAATGACCCTAAGACCCGATACATGTTTGAGAGTTATGACCAAAAACTCGTCGTTTTTCACGTTTTATGGCCGTTTTCGTGAGCTATTGCACACTGTTTTGGCGCTCTTGGGGGATTTACAACGATCCTAAGACCCGATACATGTTTGAGAGTTATGACCAAAAACTCATCGTTTTCGCCTTTTAGGGTCATTTTCATGAGTTATTCCACACTGTTTTGGTGCTCCACGGGGATTTGCATGGACCGTTAGACCCGATGCATGTTTAAGGGGATGACCAACAATTCGTCGTTCTTGTGTTTTATGACTGTTTCCATGAGCTATTCCACTGTTCTAGGGTTTCAGGGCGAATTACAACGACCATTAGACCCGATACATGTTTGACAATTTTAACCAAAAAATTGTCGATTTCGCATATTATGGCCGTTTTCATGAGTTATTGCCCATAGTTTTGGGGTTCCAGGGTGATTTACAACGACCCTAAGATCCGATACATGTTTGAGAGTTATGACCAAAAACTCGTCGTTTTTCACGTTTTATGGCCGTTTTCGTGAGCTATTGCACACTGATTTGGTGTTCTTGGGGGATTTACAACGATCCTAAGACCCTATACATGTTTGAGAGTTATGACCAAAAACTCATCGTTTTCGCGTTTTAGGGTCATTTTCATGAGTTATACCACACTGTTTTGGTGCTCCATGGGGATTTGCATGGACCATTAGACCGATGCATGTTTAAGGGGATGACCAACAATTCATCGTTCTTGCGTTTTATGAGCGTTTTCATGAGCTATTCCATAGTTCTAGGGTTTAGGGTGAATTACAACGACCATTAGACCCGATACATGTTTGATAATTTTAACCAAAAAATTGTCCATTTCGCATATTATGGCCGTTTTCATGAGTTATTGCCCATAGTTTTGGGGTTCCAGGGTGATTTACAACGACCCTAAGACCCGATACATGTTTGAGAGTTATGACCAAAAACTCGTCGTTTTTCATGTTTTATGGCCGTTTTCGTGAGCTATTGCACACTGTTTTGGCGCTCTTGGGCGATTTACAACGATCCTAAGGCCCGATACATGTTTGGGAGTTATGACTAAGAACTTATCGTTTTCGCGTTTTAGGGTCATTTTCATGAGTTATTCCACACTGTTTTGTTGCTCCACTGGGATTTGCATGGACCATTAGACCCGATGCATGTTTAAGGGGATGACCAACAATTCGTCGTTCTTGTGTTTTATGACCGTTTTCATGAGGTATTCCACAGTTCTAGGGTTTCAGGGCGAATTACAATGACCATTTGACCCGATACATGTTTGACAATTTTAACCAAAAAATTGTCGATTTCGCATATTATGGCCGTTTTCATGAGTTATTGCCTACAGTTTTGGGGTTCTAGGGTGATTTACAATGATCCAAAGTCCCAATACATGTTTGAGAGTTATGACCAAAACCACGTCGTTTTTCACGTTTTATGGCCGTTTTCGTGAGCTATTGCATACTGTTTTGGCGCTCTTGGGGGATTTACAACGATCCTAAGACCCGATACATGTTTGAGAGTTATGTCCAAAAACTCATCGTTTTTGCCTTTTAGGGTCATTTTCATGAGTTATTCTGTAATAATAAAAGTGGTTATTATTATATCTTTGTGTTTATGATGAATGTTTACATCCCATGCTATAATTGTATTATTAGGAAACACTAATACTTGTGTGTTGTGTAAACATAAAAGAGTCCCTAGTAAGCCTCTTGTTGAACTAGCTTGTTGATTAATTGATGATCATGGTTTCCTGATCATGGACATTGGATGTGATTAATAACAAGGTTATATCATTAGGAGAATGATGTGATGGACACACACCCATAGTAAGCGTAGCATAAGATCAAGTCATTAAGTTCGTATTGCTGTAAGCTTTCAAATACATAGTAATCTAATCCTTCGACCATGAGGTTATGTTAATCACCATCACCGGATGAGTACTTTGATGACATCAAACACCGCTTTGTAATTGGATGGTTATAAAGCTGTCATTGGGTATTCTGAAAGTATGTGTTGAAGCGCATAGACCAAGATTGGGATTTGTCCATCCATATGACGGATAGATATACTCTGGGCCCTCTCGGTGGAATGTCATCTAGATAGCTTGCAAGTATGTGACTGGGTCACAAGGGATGACATAACAAGGAACGAGTAAAGAGTACTTATCAGTAACGAGTTAGAACTAGGTATAGAGATACCGACGATCAAACCTCGGATAAGTAGAATATCGTGTGACAAAGGGAATTGGTTTTGTATGTTAATGGTTCTATCGATCACAAAGTCATCGTTGAGTATGTGGGAGACGTTATGGATCTCCAGATCCCGCTGATGGTTATTGATCGGAGAGGTGTCTTCATCATGTCTGCATATTCACGAACCGTAGGGTGACACACTTAAGGTTCGAAGTTGTTTTAAGTAGATATGGAATATGCGTAGGAGACCGAATGATGTTCAGAGTCTCGAAATGGATCCGGGACATCACGAGGAGATCCGGAATGGTCCGGAGAATAAGATTCATATATTGGGGATCAGTTTCTAAGTTAGGAAATGTTCCGGAGTGTTTGTATGGAGATTCTAGAAGGTTTCAGAATGTTCTAGAAGGTTCTAGAGGATTTTTTGGAGTTTACTTGAAAACCAAGAAAGGGATCAAGGGAGTCCAAGTGGGGCAATACACGGATTCGTGGGGGAGGAGGACTCCTCCCCCCAACCCGCCGGCCCAAGGAGGAGGGGAGTCCTACTAGGACTCCCCCTCCCCAGGCGCGCCTCCCTCCTTTAAATAGAAGGGAGGGGCGCCCCCTCTTGCTCCTCCTATCACAACAAACAATCTCTGCCGCCTCTCTCCTCCACCTTTCTTCTGCACAGGCATAGGCGAAGCCCTGCAGAATTCTCATCTCCACCACCACCACCACGCCGTCGTGCTGCTGGGATTCCGTGGAGAAGATCTACTACCTCCGCTACTTGCTGGAACGGGGAGAGGAAGGTCTGCTTTGACTCTGCACGTGTGACCGTCTGCGGAAGCGCTGCTGGAACGCGACGCCGGAAGGATCGTCCACACGATCTTGAGATCGGCAAGTGATCGACTACATCATCTATGAGATCTAATCTCGTAACGCTTTCGGTTCTACGAGGGTTAGTACCGATCTATCTCGTTGCTCATGTCTAATAGATTAGATCTTGGCTTTTATCTAGATTAGATCTAGGTTTTGTTCGTTCTTGCGGTAGAAACTTTTTGTTTTCCATGCTACGAACCCATCAGTGGTATCAGAGCCTTGTCTATGCGTAGATCTGTTGCACGAGTAGAACACAATGAGGTTGTGGGCGTTGGTGCTCGTGCCGTCTTTTGCTATGTGTGTACTTTGCATCTTGCGGTATGGTGGGATGAAGCGGCTCGGGCTAACATTACATGTCATCGTACATGAGACTTGCTCCACGCTTGACGTGCAACTTGCTTTGCACAAGTGGCTTTGCGGGTGTCTGTCTCTCCCATCATAGTATAGATCAAATCTACACTTTGCACTTGATAGCACTTGTATCAATGTTGTGGTTCAGTTTCGTAGGTAAGATCCGTTCTTAGTCGAAAGCCCCAAGCCACGTAAAACTTGCAAATAAAATTAGAGGCGTCTAACTTGTTTTTGCAGGGGTTTTGTGATGTGATATGGCCATCATGTGATTGTGATTGTATTTGATGTATGCAATGATCCTTGTTGTAATATGGCAACCGGCAGGAGCCTAATGGTTGTCTTTAATTTTGTTAAGACCTGCATGTCTATTCATCTTGTAATAGCTTTGTTCCAAGTAGTTGAAATAGTTGCTAGTGAAGATGAACAACCATGAAGCGGCACCACGGACCTTGACGCAATGCTGGTGATGATGGAGATCATGTCCGTGCTTTGGAGATGGAGATCAAAGGCATAAGAAGAAAGGGCCATATCATATCACACTAATTATGAATTGCCTGTGATCTTAATCCTTTATGCATCTTGTATTGCTTAGATCGCGACGGTAGCATTATAAGATGATCCCTCTCACTAAATATCAAGTAATAAAGTGTTCGTCCTTAGTTGGCACCGTTGCTAAGACTCGTCGTTTCGAAGCATCTCGTGATGATCGGGTGTGATAGACTCTACGTGTGCATACAACGGGTGCAAGCCAGATTTGCACATGCGGAAACTAAGGTTAATCTTGACGAGCCTAGCATGTACATTACATGGTCTCTAACACGGAATACCGAAAGGTAGAGCATGAGTCATATGATTGATATGATGAACATGAAGATTGTTCGCCAATGAAACTACATCTTCTCTCGTGATGATCGGACTTGGTGTAGTGGATTTGGTTCATGTAATCACTAAGACAACATGAGGGATGTTGTTTTGAGTGGGAGTTCACCTAATTAATTTAAAGATTAAATTTGAACACTATTTATCATAAACTTAGTCTAAACTACTTGCAAATTTGTTGTAGATTATGGCGAACGTTTCCATCAATTTCAATACGTTCCTAGAGAAAGAAAAGCTTAAGAACAATGGAAGCAATTTCACGGACTGGTTCCGTGGTCTGAAGATTGTCCTCAGGGCTGGTCAGATGACCTATGTGCTCGAAGCACCGCTAGGTGACCCACCTGCAGAAGATGCCACCGATGACGTAAAGAATGTTTATGCCACTCATAAACATCACTACTCCACAGTTCAGTGTGCCATCCTGTACGGTTTAGAATCGGAGCTTCAAAAACATTTTGATCACCATGACCCGTTTGAGATCATTAAGGAGCTCAAACTCATTTTTGAGACTCGCACGGCCATGGAAAGCTATGAAGCTTCCGAGAAGTTCTTTACCTGCAAGATGGAAGAGGGTAGCTCCATTAGCGAGCACGTGCTCACCATGTCTGGGCACGCAAACAAACTCCGAGAGTTGGGGATACCGATTCCTAATGAATTGGGGATTCACCGTGTCCTCCAATCGCTGCCACCAAGTTACAAGAACTTTGTGATGAACTACAATATGCACTGCATGAACAAGACGTTGCCTGAACTATCGTCCATGCTGAAAACTGCTGAAGTGGAGATCATGAAGGAGCACCAAGTGTTGATGGTCAATAAGACCACCAATTTCAAGAAACGGGGCAAGCCTAAGAACAAGGGCAACTTCAAGAAGGACGGCAAGAAAGCTGCCGCACCTGCTAAGAAGCCCAAGGCTGGTCCTAAACCTGAAACTGAGTGCTTCTACTGCAAGGGTGCTGGTCACTGGAAGCGTAACTGCCCCAAATACCTGGCGGATCTGAAGAACGGCAACATCAAGAAGAAAGGTATATTCGATATACATGTTATAGATGTGTATCTTACTAGTAATCGTAGTAGTGCCTGGGTATTTGATACTGGTTCGGTTGCTCATATTTGTAACTCGAAACAGGAGCTGCGGAATAAACGAAGACTGGCGAGAGACGAGGTGACGATGCGCGTTGGAAATGGCTCCAAGGTTGATGTGATCGCCGTCGGCACGCTCCCTCTGCATCTACCATCGGGATTAGTTTTAAATTTAAATAATTGTTATTTGGTGCCTGTGTTAAGCATGAACATTATATCTGGATCTTGTTTATTGCGAGACGGTTACTCTTTTAAGTCTGAGAATAAAGGTTGTTCGATTTATATGAGTAATATCTTTTATGGTTATGCACCTGAGATGAATGGTTTATTCTTATTGAATATCGATAGTAGTGATACACATGTTCACAACATAGATGCTAAACGAATAAAATTGAATGATAATTCTACATACATGTGGCACTATCGTCTTGGTCACATTGGAGTGAAGCGTATGAAGAAACTCCATTCTGATGGACTTCTTGAATCACTTGATTTTGAATCACTTGAAAGATGCGAAGCATGTCTAATGGGAAAAATGACTAAGACTCCATTCTCTGGAATAATGGAGCGAGCTACGAACTTATTGGAAATAATACATACCGATGTATGCGGTCCAATGAGTGTAGCATCGTGTGGTGGATATCGTTATGTTCTCACTTTCACGGATGACTTGAGTAGATATGGGTATGTCTACTTTATGAAACATAAGTCCGAAACTTTCGAGAAGTTTAAGGAATTTCAAAGTGAAGTGGAAAATCATCGTAACAAGAAGATTAAGTTTCTGCGTTCTGACCGCGGAGGTGAATATCTGAGTTATGAGTTTGGCATGCATTTAAAGAAATGTGGAATACTTTCACAATTGACACCGCCGGGAACACCACAGCGTAATGGTGTGTCCGAACGTCGTAATCGAACTCTCTTAGATATGGTTCGGTCTTAAATAGGGCACCATCTAAATCCGTTGAAACGACACCGTACGAATTGTGGTTTGGTAAGAAACCTAAGTTGTCGTTCCTTAAAGTTTGGGGTTGCGAAGCATATGTAAAGAAGTTACAGCCTGATAAGCTTGAACCCAAAGCGGATAAATGCGTCTTCATAGGATACCCTAAAGAAACAATTGGGTATACCTCCGAAGGCAAAGTTTTCGTTTCTAAGAATGGATCCTTTCTGGAGAAGGAATTTCTCTCGAAAGAAGTGACTGGAAGGAAAGTAGAACTCGATGAGGTTATTGAACCTTCTTTCAGAGTTGAGAGTAGCACAACACCGAAAGATGTTTCTGTGCCGCCTGCACCAACTGGAGAGGAAGCTAATGATGATGATCTTGAAACTTCGAACGAAGTTACTACTGAACCTCGCAGGTCAACGAGGGTTCGTACCACTCCTGAGTGGTATGACTCTGCCTTGAACGTCATGTTGGTGGACAACACTGATGACCCTGCGACGTATGAAGAAGCTATGGTGAGCCCAGATTCTGACAAATGGCTATAAGCCATGAAATCCGAAATGGGATCCATGTACGAAAACCAAGTATGGACTTTGGTGGACTTACCGGATGGCCGTAAGGCTGTCGAGAACAAATGGATTTTCAAAAGAAAAACAGATGCTGATGGTAATGTTACCATCTATAAAGCTCGACTTGTCACGGAAGGGTTCCGACAAATTCAAGGAGTTGACTACGATGAGACTTTCTCACCAGTAGCAAAGCTAAAGTCTGTGAGGATTATGTTAGCAATCGCTGCATATTTCGATTATGAAATTTGGCAGATGGATGTCAAAACGGCGTTCCTTAATGGTGACATTGAGGAAGAGTTGTATATGGTACAACCCAAGGGTTTTGTCGATCCTAAAGATGCTGACAAGGTATGCAAACTTCAGCGCTCCATTTATGGACTGAAGCAAGCATCCCGGAGTTGGAATCAACGTTTTGATAAAGTAATCAAAAACTTTGGATTTATACAAACTTATGGAGAAGCTTGTATTTACAAGAAAGTGAGTGGGAGATCTGTAGCATTCCTAGTACTATATGTAGATGGCATATTGTTGATTGGGAATGATATAGAACTTCTTAATAGCGTCAAAACCTATTTGAATAATAGTTTTTCAATGAAGGATCTTGGTGAAGCGGCATATATTCTAGGCAGCAAGATTTATAGAGATAGATCAAGACGCCTAATAGCGCTTTCACAAAGTACATACTTAGACAAAGTTCTAAAGAAGTTTAGAATGGAAGAGAGCAAGAAAGGGTTCATGCCCATGTTGTCAGGTAAGACCTTGAGTAAAACTCAAAGTCCAGCTACGACAGAAGATAGAGAAAAGATGAATAAAATTCCCTATGCCTCGGCCATAGGTTCTATCATGTATGCCATGCTGTGTACAAGACCGGATATATCACATGATGTTAGTTTGACTAGTAGATATCAAAGTGATCCTGGAATGGAACACTGGACAGCGGTCAAGAATATCCTAAAGTACCTGAATAGGACTAAGGATATGGTTCTTTCTTATGGAGGTGATGAACAGCTTGTTGTAAATGGTTACACTGATGCTAGTTGGAACACCGATCCAGAGGACTCGAAGTCACAGTATGGATACGTATTTATTTTGAATGGTGCTGCAGTGAGCTGGAGGAGTGCCAAGCAGAGCGTTGTGGCGAAATCTTCAACTGAATCGAATACATAGTCGCTTGAGGCTGCACAAGAAGCCATATGGATGAAGGAGTTCATTACTGAACTTGGCGTGGTTCCCACGTTGGACCCGATGGCCATCTACTATGACAACACAAACAGTGCCATAGCTAATGCACAGGAGCCAAGGTCACATAGCAAGCACATCAAGCTACGGTTCCATGCTATTCATGAGTATGTCCAAGATGGTGACATAAAGATTTGCAAAGTACACCGATCCGAATGTAGATCCGTTGACTAAACCTCTCCCTAGAGCAAAGCATGACCAACACCAGAACGCCATGGGTGTTAGGTATATTACCATGTAATCTAGATTATTGACTCTAGTGCAAGTGGGAGACTGTTGGAGATATGCCCAAGAGGCAATAATAAAAGTGGTTATTATTATATCTTTGTGTTTATGATGAATGTTTACATCCCATGCTATAATTGTATTATTAGGAAACACTAATACTTGTGTTTTGTGTAAACATAAAAGAGTCCCTAGTAAGCCTCTTGTTGAACTAGCTTGTTGATTAATTGATGATCATGGACATTGGATGTGATTAATAACAAGGTTATATCATTAGGAGAATGATGTGATGGACACACACCCATAGTAAGCGTAGCATAAGATCAAGTCATTAAGTTCGTATTGTTGTAAGCTTTCAAATACATAGTAATCTAATCCTTCGACCATGAGGTTATGTTAATCACCATCACCGGATGAGTACTTTGATGACATCAAACGCCGCTTCATAACTGGGCGGTTATAAAGGTGTCACTGGGTATTCTGAAAGTATGTGTTGAAGCGCATAAACCAAGATTGGGATTTGTCCATCCATATGACGGATAGATATACTCTGGGCCCTCTCGGTGGAATGTCATCTAGATAGCTTGCAAGTATGTGACTGGGTCACAAGGGATGACATAACATGGAACGAGTAAAGAGTACTTATCAGTAACGAGTTAGAACTAGGTATAGAGATACCGACGATCAAACCTCGGATAAGTAGAATATCGTGTGACAAAGGGAATTGGTTTCGTATGTTAATGGTTCTATCGATCACAAAGTCATCGTTGAGTATGTGGGAGCCGTTATGGATCTCCAGATCCCGCTGATGGTTATTGATCGGAGGGGTGTCTTCATCATGTCTGCATATTCATGAACCGTAGGGTGACACACTTAAGGTTCGAAGTTGTTTTAAGTAGATATGGAATATGCGTAGGAGACCGAATGATGTTCGGAGTCTCGGAATGGATCCGGGACATCACGAGGAGATCCGGAATGGTCCGGAGAATAAGATTCATATATTGGGGATCATTTTCTAAGTTAGGAAATGTTCCGGAGTGTTTGTATGGAGATTCTAGAAGGTTTCGGAATGTTCTAGAAGGTTCTAGAGGATTTTTTGGAGTTTACTTGAAAACCAAGAAAGGGATCAAGGGAGTCCAAGTGGGGCAATACACGGATTCGTGGGGGAGGACTCTCCCCCAACTCCGACCCAAGGAGGAGGGGAGTCCTACTAGGACTCCCCCTCCCCAGGCGCGCCTCCCTCCTTTAAATAGAAGGGAGGGGGCGCCCCCTCTTGCTCCTCCTATCACAACAACCAATCTCTGCCACCTCTCTCCTCCACCTTTCTTCTACACAGGCATAGGCGAAGCCCTGCAGAATTCTCATCTCCACCACCACCACCACGCCGTCGTGCTGCTGGGATTCCGTGGAGAAGATCTACTAGCTCCGCTGCTCGCTGGAACAGGGAGAGGAAGGTCTGCTTCGACTCTACACGTATGACCGTCTGCAGAAGCGCTGCCGGAACGCGGCACCAAAAGGATCGTCCACACGATCTTGAGATCGGCAAGTGATCGACTACATCATCTACGAGATCTAATCTCGTAACGCTTTCGGTTCTACGAAGGTTAGTACCAATCTATCTCGTTGCTCATGTCTAATAGATTAGATCTTGGCTTTTATCTAGATTAGATCTGGGTTTTGTTCGTTCTTGCGGTAGAATTTTTTTGTTTTTCATGCTACGATCCCATCATATTACACCCGATGCATGTTTAAGGGGATGACCAACAATTCGTCGTTCTTGTGTTTTATGACCGTTTTCATGAGCTATTCCACAGTTCTAGGGTTTCAGGGCGAATTACAACGACCATTAGACCCGATACATGTTTGACAATTTTAACCAAAAAATTGTCGATTTCGCATATTATGGCCGTTTTCATGAGTTATTGCCCACAGTTTTGGGGTTCCAGGGTGATTTACAACGACCCTAAGACCCGATACATGTTTGAGAGTTATGACCAAAAACTCGTCGTTTTCAGGTTTATGGCTGTTTTCATGAGCTATTGCACACTGTTTTGGCGCTCTTGGGGGATTTACAATGATCCTAAGACCCGATACATGTTTGAGAGTTATGACCAAAAACTCATCGTTTTCGCGTTTTAGGGTCATTTTCATGAGTTATTCCACACTGTTTTGGTGCTCCACGGGGATTTGCATGGACCGTTAGACCCGATGCATGTTTAAGGGGATGACCAACAATTCATCGTTCTTGTGTTTTATGACCGTTTTCATGAGCTATTCCACAGTTCTAGGGTTTCAGGGCGAATTACAACGACCATTAGACCCGATACATGTTTGACAATTTTAACCAAAAAATTGTCGATTTCGCATATTATGGCCGTTTTCATGAGTTATTGCCCACAGTTTTGGGGTTCCAGGGTGATTTACAACGACCCTAAGACCCGATACATGTTTGAGAGTTATGACCAAAAACTCGTCGTTTTCACGTTTTATGGCCATTTTCGTGAGCTATTGCACACTGTTTTGGCGCTCTTGCAGGATTTACAACGATCCTAAGACCCGATACGTGCTTGAGAGTTATGACCAAAAACTCATCGTTTTCGCGTTTTAGGGTCATTTTCATGTGTTATTCCACACTGCTTTGTTGCTCCACGGGGATTTGCATGGACCATTAGACCCGATGCATGTTTAAGGGGATGACCAACAATTCATCATTCTTGTGTTTTATGACCGTTTTCATGAGCTATTCCACAGTTCTAGGGTTTCAGGGCGAATTACAACGACCATTAGACCCGATACATGGTTGACAATTTTAATCAAAAAATTGTCGATTTACATATTATGGCCGTTTTCATGAGTTATTGCCCAGTTTTGGGGTTCGGGGTGATTTAGCGACCCTAAGACCCGATACATGTTTGAGAGTTATGACCAAAAACTTCGTCGTTTTCACGTTTTATGGCCGTTTTAAGTGAGCTATTGCACCTTTGTTTTGGCGCTCTTGGGGATTTACAACGATCCTAAGACCCGATACATGTTTGAGAGTTATGACCAAAAACTCATCGTTTTCGCGTTTTAGGGTCATTTTCATGAGTTATTTCACCTTTGTTTTGGTGCTCCACGAGATTTCCATGGACCATTAGTCCTGTTGCATGTTTAAGGGATGACCAACAATTCGTCGTTCTTGTGTTTTATGACCGTTTTCATGAGCTATTCCACAGTTCTAGGGTTTCAGGGCGAATTACAACGACCATTAGACCCGATCCATGTTTGACAATTTTAACCAAAAAATTGTCGATTTCGCATATTATGGCCGTTTTCATGAGTTATTGCCCACAGTTTTGGGGTTACGGGGTGATTTAGCGACCCTAAGACCCGATACATGTTTGAGAGTTATGACCAAAAACTTCGTCGTTTTCACGTTTTATGGCCGTTTTAAGTGAGCTATTGCACACTTGTTTTGGCGCTCTTGGGGATTTAGATCCTAAGACCCGATACATGTTTGAGAGTTGTGACCAAAAACTCATCGTTTTTGCGTTTTAGGGTCATTTTCATGAGTTATTCCACACTGTTTTGGTGCTCCACAGGGATTTGCATGGACCATTAGACCCGATGCATGTTTAAGGGGATGACCAACAATTCGTCGTTCTTATGTTTTATGACCGTTTTCATGAGCTATTCCACGGTTCTAGGGTTTCAAGGCGAATTACAACGACCATTAGACCCGATCCATGTTTGACAATTTTAACCAAAAAATTGTCGATTTCGCATATTATGGCCGTTTTCATGAGTTATTGCCCACAGTTTTGGGGTTCCAGGGTGACTTACGACAACCCTAAGACCCGATACATGTTTGAGAGTTATGACCAAAAACTCGTCGTTTTTCACGTTTTATGGCCGTTTTCGTGAGCTATTGCACACTGTTTTGGCGCTCTTGGGGGATTTACAACGATCCTAAGACCCGATACATGTTTGAGAGTTATGACCAAAAACTCATCGATTTCGTGTTTTAGGGTCATTTTCATGAGTTATTCCACACTGTTTTGGTGCTCCACGGGGATTTGCATGGACCATTAGACCCGATGCATGTTTAAGGGGATGACCGACAATTAGTCGTTCTTGTGTTTTATGACCGTTTTCATGAGCTATTCCACAGTTCTAGGGTTTCAGGGCGAATTACAACGACCATTAGACCCGATACATGTTTGACAATTTTAACGAAAAAATTGTCGATTTCGCATATTATGGCCGTTTTGATGAGTTATTGCCCACAGTTTTGGGGTTCCAGGGTGATTTACAACGACCCTAAGACCCGATACATGTTTGAGAGTTATGACCAAAAACTCGTCGTTTTTCACGTTTTATGGCCGTTTTCGTGAGCTATTGCACACTGTTTTGGCGCTCTTGGGGGATTTACAACGATCCTAAGACCCGATACATGTTTGAGAGTTATGACCAAAAACTCATCGTTTTCGCGTTTTAGGGTCATTTTCATGAGTTATTCCACACTGTTTTGGTGCTCCACGGGGATTTGCATGGACCATTAGACCCGATGCATGTTTAAGGGGATGAACAACAATTCGTCGTTCTTGTGTTTTATGACCGTTTTCATGAATTATTCCACAGTTCTAGGGTTTCAGGGCGAATTACAACGACCATTAGACTCGATACATGTTTGACAATTTTAACCAAAAAATTGTCGATTTCGCATATTATGGCCGTTTTCATGAGTTATTGCCCACAGTTTTGGGGTTCCAGGGTGATTTACAACGACCCTAAGACCCGATACATGTTTGAGAGTTATGACCAAAAACTCGTTTTTTTCATGTTTTATGGCCGTTTTCGTGAGCTATTGCACACTGTTTTAGCGCTCTTGGGGGATTTACAACGATCCTAAGACCGATACATGTTTGAGAGTTATGACCAAAAACTCATCGTTTTAGGGTCATTTTCATGAGTTATTCCACACTGTTTTGGCGCTCCACGGGGATTTGCATGGAGCATTAGACCCGATGCATGTTTAAGGGGATGACCAACAATTCGTCGTTCTTGTGTTTTATGACCGTTTTCATTAGCTATTCCACAGTTCTAGGGTTTCAGGGCGAATTACAACGACCATTAGACCCGATACATGTTTGACAATTTTAACCAAAAAATTGTCGATTTTTCATATTATGGCCGTTTTCATGAGTTATTGCCCACAGTTTTGGGGTTCGGGGTGATTTAGCGACCCTAAGACCGTATACATGTTTGAGAGTTATGACCAAAAATTCGTCGTTTTTCACGTTTTAGGGCCGTTTTAAGTGAGCTATTGCACCTTGTTTTGGCGCTCTTGGGGATTTAGCGATCCTAAGACCCGATACATGTTTGAGAGTTATGACCAAAAACTCATCGTTTGACGTTTTAGGGTCATTTTCATGAGTTCTTCCACCTTGTTTTGGTGCTCCACGGAATTTGCATGGACCATTAGACCCGATGCATGTTTAAGGGGATGACCAACAATTTGTCATTCTTGTGTTTTATGACCGTTTTCATGAGCTATTCCACAGTTCTAGGGTTTCAGGGCGAATTACAACGACCATTAGACCCGATACATGTTTGACAATTTTAACCCAAAAATTGTCGATTTCGCATATTATGGCCGTTTTCATGAGTTATTGCCCACAGTTTTGGGGTTCCAGGGTGATTTTCAACAAACCTAAGACATTATACATTTTTGAGAGTTATGACCAAAAACTTGTCGTTTTTCACGTTTTATGGCTGTTTTAAGTGAGCTATTGCACCTTTGTTTTGGCGCTCTTGGGGGATTTAGATCCTAAGACCCGATACATGTTTGAGAGTTATGACCAAAAACTCATCGTTTTCGCGTTTTGGGGTCATTTTCATGAGTTATTCCACACTGTTTTGGTGCTCCACGGGGATTTGCATGGACCGTTAGACCCGATGCATGTTTAAGGGGATGACCAACAATTCATCGTTCTTGTGTTTTATGACCGTTTTCATGAGCTATTCCACAGTTCTAGGGTTTCAGGGCGAATTACAACGACCATTAGACCCGATACATGTTTGACAATTTTAACCAAAAAATTGCTGATTTCGCATATTATGGCCGTTTTAAATAGTTATTGCCCACAGTTTTGGGGTTCCAGGGTGATTTACAACGACCCTAAGACCCGATACATGTTTGAGAGTTATGACCAAAAACTCGTCGTTTTCACGTTTTATGGCCGTTTTCGTGAGCTATTGCACACTGTTTTGGCGCTCTTGGGGGATTTACAATGATCCTAAGACCCGATACATGTTTGAGAGTTATGACCAAAAACTCATCGTTTTCGCGTTTTAGGGTCATTTTCATGAGTTATTCCACATTGTTTTGGTGCTCCACGGGGATTTGCATGGACCATTAGACCCGATGCATGTTTAAGGGGATGACCAACAATTCGTCGTTCTTGTGTTTTATGAGCGTTTTCTTGAGCTATTCCACAGTTCTAGGGTTTCAGGGCGAATTACAACGACCATTAGACCCGATACATGTTTGACAATTTTAACCAAAAAATTGTCGATTTCACATATTATGGCCGTTTTCATGAGTTATTGCCCACAGTTTTGGGGTTCCAGGGTGATTTACAACGACCCTAAGACCCGATACATGTTTGAGAGTTATGACCAAAAACTCGTCGTTTTTCACGTTTCATGGCCGTTTTCGTGAGCTATTGCACACTGTTTTGGCGCTCTTGGGGGATTTACAATGATCCTAAGACCCGATACATGTTTGAGGGTTATGACCAAAAACTCATCGTTTTCGCGTTTTAGGGTCATTTTCATGAGTTATTCCACACTGTTGGTGCTCCACGGGGATTTGCATGGACCATTACACCCGATGCATGTTTAAGCGGATGACCAACAATTACGTCGTTCTTGTGTTTTATAACCGTTTTCATGAGCTATTCCACTGTTCTAGGGTTTGAGGTCGTATTACAACGACCATTAGACCCGATACATGTTTGACAATTTTAACCAAAAATTGTCGATTTACGCATATTATGGCCGTTTTCATGAGTTATTGCCCACAGTTTTGGGGTTCGGGGTGATTTAGCGACCCTAAGACCCGATACATGTTTGAGAGTTATGACCAAAAACTCGTCTTTTTTCACGTTTTATGGCCGTTTTAATGAGATATTGCACCTTTTTTTGGCGCTCTTGGGGGATTTACAACGATCCTAAGACCCGATACATGTTTGAGAGTTATGACCAAAAACGCATCGTTTTCGTGTTTTAGGGTCATTTTCATGAGTTATTCCACCTTTGTTTTGGTGCTCCACGAGGATTTGCATGGACCGTTAGACCCGATGCATCTTTAAGGGATGACCAACAATTAAATCGTTCTTGTGTTTTATGACCGTTTTCATGAGCTATTCCACAGTTCTAGGGTTTGAGGCGAATTACAACGACCATTAGACCCGATACATGTTTGACAATTTTAACCAAAAATTGTCGATTTACATATTATGGCCGTTTTCATGAGTTATTGCCCACAGTTTTGGGGTTACAGGGTGATTTACAACGACCCTAAGACCCGATACATGTTTGAGAGTTATGAGCAAAAACTCGTCGTTTTTCACGTTTTATGGCCGTTTTCGTGAGCTATTGCACACAGTTTTGGCGCTCTTGGGGATTTACAACGATCCTAAGACCCGATACATGTTTGAGAGTTATGACCAAAAACTCATCGTTTTCTCGTTTTAGGGTCATTTTCATGAGTTATTCCACACTGTTTTGGTGCTCCACGAGGATTTGCATGGACCGTTAGACCCGATGCATGTTTAAGGGGATGACCAATAATTCGGCGTTTCTTGTGTTTTATAACCGTTTTCATGAGCTATTCCACAGTTCTAGGGTTTCAGGGCGAATTACAACGACCATTAGACCCGATACATGTTTGACAATTTTAACCAAAAAATTGTCAATTTCCCATATTATGGCCGTTTTCATGAGTTATTACCCACAGTTTTGGGGTTCCAGGATGATTTACAACGACCCTAAGACCCGATACATGTTTGAGAGTTATGACCAAAAACTCGTCGTTTTCACGTTTTATGGCCGTTTTCGTGAGCTATTGCACACTGTTTTGGCGCTCTTGGGGGATTTACAATGATCCTAAGACCCGATACATGTTTGAGAGTTATGACCAAAAACTCATCGTTTTCGCGTTTTAGGGTCATTTTCATGAGTTATTCCACACTGTTTTGGTGCTCCACGGGGATTTGCATGGACCGTTAGACCCGATGCATGTTTAAGGGGATGACCAACAATTCGTCGTTCTTGTGTTTTATGACCGTTTTCATGAGCTATTCCACAGTTCTAGGGTTTCAGGGCGAATTACAACGACCATTAGACCCGATACATGTTTGACAATTTTAACCAAAAAATTGTCGATTTCGCATATTATGGCCGTTTTCATGAGTTATTGCCCACAGTTTTGGGGTTCGAGGGTGATTTACAACGACCCTAAGACCCGATACATGTTTGAGAGTTATGACCAAAAACTCGTCGTTTTTCACGTTTTATGGCCGTTTTCGTGAGCTATTGCACACTGTTTTGGCGCTCTTGGGGGATTTACAATGATCCTAAGACCCGATACATGTTTGAGAGTTATGACCAAAAACTCATCGTTTTCGCGTTTTAGGGTCATTTTCATGAGTTATTCCACACGGTTTTGGTGCTCCACGGGGATTTGCATGGACCATTACACCTTATGCACGTTCTTGTGTTTTATGACTGTTTTCATGAGCTATTCCGCAGTTCTAGGGTTTCATGGCGAATTACAACGACCATTAGACCCGATACATGTTTGACAATTTTAACCAAAAATTGTCGATTTCACATATTATGGCCTTTTCATGAGTTATTGCCCACAGTTTTGGGGTTCCAGAGTGATTTACAACGACCCTAAGACCCGATACATGTTTGAGAGTTATGACCAAAAACTCGTCGTTTTTCACGTTTTATGGCCGTTTTCGTGAGCTATTGGACGTTGTTTTGGCACTCTTGGGGGATTTACAATGATCCTAAGACCCGATACATGTTTGAGAGTTATGACCAAAAACTCATCGTTTTCGCGTTTTAGGGTCATTTTCATGAGTTATTCCACACTGTTTTGGTGCTCCACGGAGATTTGCATGGACCATTAGACCCGATGCATGTTTAAGGGGATAACCAACAATTCATCGTTCTTGTGTTTTATGACCGTTTTCATGAGCTATTCCACAGTTCTAGGGTTTTAGGGCGAATTACAACGACCATTAGACCCGATACATGTTTGACAATTTTAACCAAAAAATTGTCGATTTACATATTATGGCCGTTTTCATGAGTTATTGCCCACAGTTTTGGGGTTCGGGGTGATTTAGCGACCCTAAGACCCGATACATGTTTGAGAGTTATGACCAAAAACTTCGTCGTTTTCACGTTTATGGCCGTTTTCTTGAGTTATTGCACACTGTTTTGGCGCTCTTGGGGGATTTACAACGATCCTAAGACCCGATACATGTTTGAGAGTTATGACCAAAAACTCATCGATTTCGTGTTTTAGGGTCATTTTCATGAGTTATTCCACCTTTGTTTTGGTGCTCACGAGGATTTGCATGGACCATTAGACCCGATGCATGTTTAAGGGGATGACCAACAATTAAATCGTTCTTGTGTTTTATGACCGTTTTCATGAGCTATTCCACAGTTCTAGGGTTTGAGGCGAATTACAAGCGACCATTAGACCCGATACATGTTTGACAATTTTAACCAAAAATTGTCGATTTACATATTATGGCCGTTTTCATGAGTTGTGCCCACAGTTTTGGGGTTCGGGGTGATTTAGCGACCCTAAGACCCGATACATGTTTGAGAGTTATGACCAAAAACTTCGTCGTTTTCACGTTTATGGCCGTTTTAAGTGAGCTATTGCACCTTGTTTTGGCGCTCTTGGGGATTTAGCGATCCTAAGACCCGATACATGTTTGAGAGTTGTGACCAAAAACTCATCGTTTTTGCGTTTTAGGGTCATTTTCATGAGTTATTCCACCTTTGTTTTGGTGCTCCACGAGGATTTACATGGACCATTAGACTCGATGCATGTTTAAGTGGATGACCAACAATTAAATCGTTCTTGTGTTTTATGACCGTTTTTATGAGCTATTCCCCAGTTCTAGGGTTTTAGGCGAATTACAACGACCATTAGACCCGATACATGTTTGACAATTTTAACCAAAAATTGTCGATTTACATATTATGGCCGTTTTCATGAGTTATTGCCCAGTTTTGGGGTTCGGGGTGATTTACAACGACCCTAAGGCCCGATACTTGTTTGAGAGTTATGACCAAAAACTCGTCGTTTTTCACGTTTTATGGCCGTTTTCGTGAGCTATTGCACACTGTTTTGACGCTCTTGGGGGATTTACAATGATCCTAAGACCCGATACATGTTTGCGAGTTATGACCAAAAACTCATTTTTTTCGCATTTTAGGGTCATTTTCATGAGTTATTCCACATTGTTTTGGTGCTCCACGGGGATTTGCATGGACCATTAGACCCGATGCATGTTTAAGGGGATGACCAACAATTCGTCGTTCTTGTGTTTTATGACCGTTTTCATGAGCTATTCCCCAGTTCTAGGGTTCAGGGCGAATTACAATGACCATTAGACCCGATACATGTTTGACAATTTTAACCAAAAAATTGTCGATTTACATATTATGGCCGTTTTCATGAGTTATTGCCCACAGTTTTGGGGTTCGGGGTGATTTACAACGACCTAAGACCCGATACATGTTTGAGAGTTATGACCAAAAACTCGTCGTTTTCATGTTTTATGGCCGTTTTCGTGAGCTATTGCACCCTGTTTTGGCGCTCTTGGGGGATTTACAACGATCCTAAGACCCGATACATGTTTGAGAGTTATGACCAAAAACTCATCGTTTTCGCGTTTTAGGGTCATTTTCATGAGTTATTCCACATTGCTTTGGTGCTCCAAGGGGATTTGCATGGACCATTGGGCCGATGCATGTTTAAGGGATGACCAACAATTACGTCGTTCTTGTGTTTTATGACCGTTTTCATGAGCTATTCCACCGTTCTAGGGTTTGAGGCGAATTACAGCGACCATTAGACCCGAAACATGTTAGACAATTTTAACCAAAAATTGTCGATTTACATATTATGGCCGTTTTCATGAGTTATGGCCCACAGTTTTGGGGTTCTAGGGTGATTTACAACGACCCTAAGACCCGATACATGTTTGAGAGTTATGACCAAAAACTCATTGTTTTTCACGTTTTATGGCCGTTTTCATGAGCTATTGCACGCTGTTTTGGCGCTCTTGGGGGATTTACAATGATCCTAAGACCCGATACATGTTTGAGAGTTATGAGCAAAAACTCATCGTTTTCGCGTTTTAGGGTCATTTTCATGAGTTATTCCACACTGTTTTGGTGCTCCACGGGGATTTGCATGGACCGTTAGACCCGATGCATGTTTAAGGGGATGACCAACAATTCATCGTTCTTGTGTTTTATGACCGTTTTCATGAGCTATTCCACAGTTCTAGGGTTTCAGGGCGAATTACAACGACCATTAGACCCGGTACATGTTTGACAATTTTAACCAAAAAATTGTCGATTTCACATATTATGGCCATTTTCATGAGTTATTGCCCACAGTTTTGGGGTTCCAGGGTGATTTACAACGACCGTAAGATCCGATACATGTTTGAGAGTTATGACCAAAAAACGCGTCGTTTTTCACGTTTTATGGCCGTTTTCATGAGCTATTGCACACTGTTTTGGCGCTCTTGGGGGATTTACAACGATCCTAAGACCCGATACATGTTTGAGAGTTATGACCAAAAACTCATCGTTTTCGCGTTTTAGGGTCATTTTCATGAGTTATTCCACACTGTTTTGGTGCTCCACGGGGATTTGCATGGACCGTTAGACCCGATGCATGTTTAAGGGGATGACCAACAATTCGTCGTTCTTGTGTTTTATGACCGTTTTCATGAGCTATTCCACAGTTCTAGGGTTTCAGGGCGAATTACAACGACCATTAGACCCGATACATGTTTGACAATTTTAACCAAAAAATTGTCGATTTCGCATATTATGGCCGTTTTCATGAGTTATTGCCCGCACTTTTGGGGTTCCAGGGTGATTTACAACGACCCTAAGACCCGATACATGTTTGTGAGTTATGACCAAAAACTCGTCGTTTTTCACGTTTTATGGCCGTTTTCGTGAGCTATTGCACACTGTTTTGGCGCTCTTGGGGGATTTACAATGATCCTAAGACCCGATACATGTTTGAGAGTTATGACCAAAAACTCATCGTTTTCGCGTTTTAGGGTCATTTTCATGAGTTATTCCACACTGTTTTGGTGCTCCACAGGGATTTGCATGGACCATTAGACCCGATGCATGTTTAAGGGGATGACCAACAATTCATCGTTCTTGTGTTTTATGACCGTTTTCATGAGCTATTCCACAGTTCTAGGGTTTCAAGGCGAATTACAACGACCATTAGACCCGATACATGTTTGACAATTTTAACCAAAAAATTGTCGATTTACATATATTATGGCCGTTTTCATGAGTTATTGCCCACAGTTTTGGGGTTCCGGGGTGATTTAGCGACCCTAAGACCCGATACATGTTTGAGAGTTATGACCAAAAACTCGTCGTTTTCAAATTTATGGCCGTTTTAGTGAGCTATTGCACCTTGTTTTGGCGCTCTTGGGGATTTAGCGATCCTAAGACCCGATACATGTTTGAGAGTTATGACCAAAAACTCATCGTTTTCGCGTTTTAGGGTCATTTTCATGAGTTATTCCACCTTTGTTTTGGTGCTCCACGAGATTTGCATGGACCATTAGACCCGATGCATGTTTAAGGGATGACCAACAATTCGTCGTTCTTGTGTTTTATGACCGTTTTCATGAGCTATTCCACAGTTCTAGGGTTTTAGGGCGAATTACAACGACCATTAGACCCGATACATGTTTGACAATTTTAACCAAAAAATTGTCGATTTCACATATTATGGCCGTTTCATGAGTTATTGCCCACAGTTTTGGGGTTCCAGGGTGATTTACAACGCCCCTAAGACCCGATACATGTTTGAGAGTTATGACCAAAAACTTGTCGTTTTTCACGTTTTATGGCCGTTTTCGTGAGCTATTGCACCCTGTTTTGGTGCTCTTGGGGGATTTACAACGATCCTAAGACCCGATACATGTTTGAGAGTTATGACCAAAAACTCATCGTTTTCGCGTTTTAGGGTCATTTTCATGAGTTATTCCACACTGTTTTGGTGCTCCACGGGGATTTGCATGGACCGTTAGACCCGATGCATGTTTAAGGGGATGACCAACAATTCGTCGTTCTTGTGTTTTATGACCGTTTTCATGAGCTATTCCACAGTTCTAGGGTTTTAGAGCGAATTACAACGACCATTAGACCCGATACATGTTTGACAATTTTAATCAAAAAATTGTCCATTTCGCATATTATGGCCGTTTTCATGAGTTATTGCCCACAGTTTTGGGGTTCCAGGGTGATTTACAACGACCCTAAGACCCGATACATGTTTGAGAGTTATGACCAAAAACTCGTCGTTTTCACGTTTTATGGCCGTTTTCGTGAGCTATTTCACAAAGTTTTTGCGCTCTTGGGGGATTTACAATGATCCTAAGACCCGATACATGTTTGAGAGTTATGACCAAAAACTCATCGTTTTAGCGTTTTAGGGTCATTTTAATTAGTTATTCCACAAAGTTTTCGTTCTCAACGAGGATTTGCACGGACCATTAGACCCGATGGATGTTTAAGGGGATGACCAACAATTCGCCGTTCTTGTGTTTTATGACCGTTTTCATGAGCTATTCCACAGTTCTAGGGTTTCAAGGCGAATTACAACGACCATTAGACCCGATACATGTTTGACAATTTTAACCAAAAAATTGTCGATTTCGCATATTATGGCCGTTTTCATGAGTTATTGCCCACAATTTGGGGGTTCCAGGGTGATTTACAACGACCCTAAGACCCGATACATGTTTGAGAGTTATGACCAAAAAGTCCTCGTTTTTCACGTTTTATGGCCGTTTTTGTGAGCTATTGCACACTATTTTGGCGCTCTTGGGGGATTTATAGTGATCCTAAGACCCGATACATGTTTGAGAGTTATGACCAAAAATTCATCGTTTTTGCGTTTTAGGGTCATTTTCATGAGTTATTCCACACTGTTTTGGTGCTCCACGGGGATTTGCATGGACCATTAGACCCGATGCATGTTTAAGGGGATGACCAACAATTCGTCGTTCTTGTGTTTTATGACCGTTTTCATGAGCTATTCCACAGTTCTAGGGTTTCAGGGCGAATTACAACGACCATTAGACCCGATACATGTTTGACAATTTTAACCAAAAAATTGTCGATTTCACATATTATGGCCATTTTCATGAGTTATTGCCCACAGTTTTGGGGTTCCAGGGTGATTTACAACGACCCTAAGACCCGATACATGTTTGAGAGTTATGACCAAAAACTCGTCGTTTTCACGTTTTATGGCCGTTTTCGTGAGCTATTGCACCCTGTTTTGGCGCTCTTGGGGGATTTACAATGATCCTAAGACCCGATACATGTTTGAGAGTTATGACCAAAAACTCATCGTTTTCCCGTTTTAGGGTCATTTTCATGAGTTATTCCACCATGGTTTGGTGCTCAAAATGGATTTGCATGGACCGTTAGACCCGATGCATGTTTAAGGGGATGACCAACAATTCATCGTTCTTGTGTTTTATGACCGTTTTCATGAGCTATTCCACAGTTCTAGGGTTTCAGGGCGAATTACAACGACCATTAGACCCGATACATGTTTGACAATTTTAACCAAAAAATGCCGATTTCGCATATTATGGCCGTTTTCATGAGTTATTGCCCACAGTTTTGGGGTTCCAGGGTGATTTACAACGACCCTAAGACCCGATACATGTTTGAGAGTTATGACCAAAAACTCGTCGTTTTTCACGTTTTATGGCCGTTTTCGTGAGCTATTGCACACTGTTTTGGCGCTCTTGGGGGATTTACAATGATCCTAAGACCCGATACATGTTTGAGAGTTATGACCAAAAACTCATCGTTTTCGCGTTTTAGGGTCATTTTCATGAGTTATTCCACACTGTTTTGGTGCTCCACGGGGATTTGCATGGACCGTTAGACCCGATGCATGTTTAAGGGGATGACCAACAATTCATCGTTCTTGTGTTTTATGACCGTTTTCATGAGCTATTCCACAGTTCTAGGGTTTCAGGGCGAATTACAACGACCATTAGACCCGATACATGTTTGACAATTTTAACCAAAAATTGTCCATTTCGCATATTATGGACGTTTTCATGAGTTATTGCCCATAGTTTTGGGGTTCGGGGTGATTTAGCGACCCTAAGATCCGATACATGTTTGAGAGTTATGACCAAAAACTCGTCGTTTTTCACGTTTTATGGCCGTTTTCGTGAGCTATTGCACACTATTTTGGCGCTCTTGGGGATTTACAACGATCCTAAGACCCGATACATGTTTGAGAGTTATGACCAAAAACTCATCGTTTTCGCGTTTTGGGGTCATTTTCATGAGTTATTCCACACGGTTTTGGTGCTCCACAGGGATTTGCATGAACCGTTAGACCCGATGCATGTTTAAGGGGATGACCAACAATTCATTGTTCTTGTGTTTTATGACTGTTTTCATGAGCTATTCCACAGTTCTACGGTTTCAGGGCGAATTACAACGACCATTAGACCCGATACATGTTTGACAATTTTAACCAAAAAATTGTCGATTTCGCATATTATGGCCGTTTTCATGAGTTATTGCCCACAGTTTTGGGGTTCCAGGGTGATTTACAACGACCCTAAGACCCGATACATGTTTGAGAGTTATGACCAAAAACTTGTCGTTTTCACGTTTTATGGCCGTTTTCATAAGCTATTGCACACTGTTTTGGCGCTCTTGGGGGATTTACAATGATCCTAAGACCCGATACATGTTTGAGAGTTATGACCAAAAACTCATCGTTTTCGCGTTTTAGGGTCATTTTCATGAGTTATTCCACCTTTGTTTTGGTGCTCCACGGGTATTTGCATGGACCGTTAGACCCGATGCATGTTTAAGGGGATGACCAACAATTCGTCGTTCTTGTGTTTTATGACCGTTTTCATGAGCTATTCCACAGTTCTAGGGTTTCAGGGCGAATTACAACGACCATTAGACCCGATACATGTTTGACAATTTTAACCAAAAAATTGTCGATTTCGCATATTATGGAAGTTTTAATGAGTTATTGCCCAGTTTTGGGGTTCGGGGTGATTTAGCGACCCTAAGACCCGATACATGATTGAGAGTTATGACCAAAAACTTCGTCGTTTTCACGTTTTATGGCCGTTTTAAGTGAGCTATTGCACATTGTTTTGGCGCTCTTAGGGGATTTACAATGATCCTAAGACCTGATACATGTTTGAGAGTTATGACCAAAAACTCATCTTTTTCGCGTTTTAGGGTCATTTTCATGAGTTATTCCACCTTTGTTTTGGTGCTCCACGGGGATTTGCATGGACCATTAGACCCGATGCATGTTTAAGGGGATGACCAACAATTCGTCGTTCTTGTGTTTTATGACCGTTTTCATGAGTTATTCCACAGTTCTAGGGTTTCAGGGCGAATTACAACGACCATTAGACCCGATACATGTTTGACAATTTTAACCAAAAAATTGTCGATTCTGCATATTATGGTCATTTTCATGAGTTATTGCCCATTGTTTTGGGGTTCGGGGTGATTTAGCGACCTAAGACCCGATACATGTTTGAGAGTTATGACCAAAAACTTCGTCGTTTTCACGTTTATGGCCGTTTCGTGAGCTATTGCACCTTGTTTTTGGCGCTCTTGGGAGATTTACAACGATCCTAAGACCCGATACATGTTTGAGAGTTATGACCAAAAACTCATCGTTTTTAGCGTTTTAGGGTCATTTTCATGAGTTATTCCACCTTTGTTTTGGTGCTCCACGAGATTTGCATGGACCATTAGACCCGATGCATGTTTAAGGGATGACCAACAATTACGTCGTTCTTGTGTTTTATGACCGTTTTCATGAGCTATTCCACAGTTCTAGGGTTTGAGGCGAATTACAGCGACCATTAGACCCGATACATGTTTGACAATTTTAACCAAAAATTGTCGATTTACATATTATGGCCGTTTTCATGAGTTCGTGCCCACAGTTTTGGGGTTACAGGATGATTTACAACGACCCTAAGACCCGATACATGTTTGAGAGTTATGACCAAAAACTCGTCGTTTTCACGTTTTATGGCCGTTTTAGTGAGCTATTGCACACTGTTTTGGCGCTCTTGGGGGATTTACAATGATCCTAAGACCCGATACATGTTTGAGAGTTATGACCAAAAACTCATCGTTTTAGCGTTTTAGGGTCATTTTCATGAGTTATTCCACACTGTTTTGGTGCTCCACGGGGATTTGCATGGACCGTTAGACCCGATGCATGTTTAAGCGGATGACCAACAATTCGTCGTTCTTGTGTTTTATGACCGTTTTCATGAGCTATTCCACAGTACTAGGGTTTTAGGGCGAATTTCAACGACCATTAGACCCGATACATGTTTGACAATTTTAACCAAAAAATTGTCGATTTCACATATTATGGCCGTTTTCATGAGTTATTGCCCACAGTTTTGGGGTTACAGGGTGATTTACAACGACCCTAAGACCCGATACATGTTTGAGAGTTATGACCAAAAACTCGTCGTTTTTCACGTTTTATGGCCGTTTTCATGAGCTATTGCACACTGTTTTGGCGCTCTTGGGGGATTTACAATGATCCTAAGACCCGATACATGTTTGAGAGTTATGACCAAAAACTCATCGTTTTCGCGTTTTAGGGTCATTTTCATGAGTTATTCCACATAGTTTTGGTGCTCCACGGGGATTTGCATGGACCGTTAGACCCGATGCATGTTTAAGGGGATGACCAACAATTCATCGTTCTTGTGTTTTATGACCGTTTTCATGAGCTATTCCACAGTTCTAGGGTTTTAGGGCGAATTACAACGACCATTAGACTCGATACATGTTTGACAATTTTAACCAAAAAATTGTCGATTTCGCATATTATGGCCGTTTTCATGAGTTATTGCCCACAGTTTTGGGGTTCCAGGGTGATTTAAAACGACCCTAAGACCCGATACATGTTTGAGAGTTATGACCAAAAACTCGTCGTTTTTCACGTTTTATGGCCGTTTTAATGAGCTATTGCACACTGTTTTGGCGCTCTTGGGGATTTACAACGATCCTAAGACCCGATACATGTTTGAGAGTTATGACCAAAAACTCATCGTTTTCGCGTTTTAGGGTCATTTTCATGAGTTATTCCACACTGTTTTGGTGCTCGACAGAGATTTGCATGGAGCATTAGACCTTATGCATGTTTAAGGGGATGACCAACAATTCGTCGTTCTTGTGTTTTATGACCGTTTTCATGAGCTATTCCACTGTTCTAGGGTTTCAGGGCAAATTACAATGACCATTAGACCCGATACATGTTTGACAATTTTAACCAAAAAAATGTCGGTTTCGCATATTATGGCCATTTTCATGAGTTATTTCCCACAGTTTTGGGGTTTCAGGGTGATTTACAACGACCCTAAGACCCGATACATGTTTGAGAGTTATGACCAAAAACTCGTCGTTTTACACGTTTTATGGCCGTTTTCGTGAGCTATTGCACACTATTTTGGCGCTCTTGGGGGATTTACAACAATCCTAAGACCCGATACATGTTTGAGAGTTCTGACCAAAAACTCATCGTTTTAGTATTTTAGGGTCATTTTCATGAGTTATTCCACCTTTGTTTTGGTGCTCCACGAGATTTGCATGGACCATTGGGCCGATGCATGTTTAAGGGATGACCAACAATTACGTCGTTCTTGTGTTTTATGACCGTTTTCATGAGCTATTCCACAGTTCTAGGGTTTTGGTGAATTACAACGACCATTAGACCCGATACATGTTTGACAATTTTAACCAAAAAATTGTCGATTTCGCATATTATGGCCGTTTTCATGAGTTATTGCCCACAGTTTTGGGGTTACAGGGTGATTTACAACGACCCTAAGACCCGATACATGTTTGAGAGTTATGACCAAAAACTCGTCGTTTTTCACGTTTTATGGCCGTTTTCGTGAGCTATGGCACACTTGTTTTGGCGCTCTTGGGGGATTTACAATGATCCTAAGACTCGATACATGTTTGAGAGATATGACCAAAAACTCATCATTTTCGTGTTTTAGGGTCATTTTCATGAGTTATTCCACACCGTTTTGGTGCTCCACGGGGATTTGCATGGACCATTAGACCCGATGCATGTTTAAGGGGATGACCAACAATTCGTCGTTCTTGTGTTTTATGACCGTTTTCATGAGCTATTCCACAGTTCTAGGGTTTCAGGGCGAATTACAACGACCATTAGACCCGATACATGTTTGACAATTTTAACCAAAAAGTTGTCGATTTCGCATATTATGGCCGTTTTCATGAGTTATTGCCCACAGTTTTGGGGTTCCAGCGTGATTTACAACGACCCTAAGACCCGATACATGTTTGACGGTTATGACCAAAAACTCGTCGTTTTTCACGTTTTATGGCCGTTTTCGTGAGCTATTGCACACTGTTTTGGCTCTATTGGGGGATTTACAACGATCCTAAGACCCGATACATGTTTGAGAGTTATGACCAAAAACTCATCGTTTTCGCGTTTTAGGGTCATTTTCATGAGTTATTCCACCTGTTTTGGTGCTCACGAGGATTTGCATGGGCCATTAGACCCGATGCATGTTTAAGGGGATGACCAACAATTCAACGTTCTTGTGTTTTATGACCGTTTTCATGAGCTATTCCACAGTTCTAGGGTTTTAGGGCGAATTACAACGACCATTAGACCCGATACATGTTTGACAATTTTAACCAAAAATTGCCGATTTCGCATATTATGGCCATTTTCATGAGTTATTGCCCAGTTTTGGGGTTCGGGGTGATTTACAACCTAAGACCCGATACATGTTTGAGAGTTATGAGCAAAAACTAAATCGTTTTCACGTTTTATGGCCGTTTTAAGTGAGCTATTGCACCTTGTTTTGGCGCTCTTGGGGGATTTACAATGATCCTAAGACCCGATACATGTTTGAGAGTTATGACCAAAAATTCATCGTTTTTGCGTTTTAGGGTCATTTTCATGAGTTATTCCACCTTTGTTTTGGTGCTCCACGGGGATTTGCATAGACCGTTAGACCCGATGCATGTTTAAGGGGATGACCAAATTTTCGTCGTTCTTGTGTTTTATGACCGTTTTCATGAGCTATTCCACAGTTCTAGGGTTTCAGGGCGAATTACAACGACCATTAGACCCGATACATGTTTGACAATTTTAACCAAAAAAATTGTCGATTCGCATATTATGGCCGTTTTCATGAGTTGTGCCCACATTTTTGGGGTTCCAGGGTGATTTACAACAACCCTAAGACCCGATACATGTTTGAGAGTTATGACCAAAAACTCGTCGTTTTTCACATTTTATGGCCGTCTTCGTGAGCTATTGCACCCTGTTTTGGCGCTCTTGGGGGATTTACAACGATCCTAAGACCCGATACATGTTTGAGAGTTATGACCAAAAACTCATCGTTTTCGCGTTTTAGGGTCATTTTCATGAGTTATGCCACACTGTTTTGGTGCTCCACAGGGATTTGCATGGACCGCTAGACCCGATGCATGTTTAAGGGGATGACCAACAATTCGTCGTTCTTGTGTTTTATGACCGTTTTCATGAGCTATTCCACAGTTCTAGGGTTTCAGGGTGAATTACAACGACCATTAGACCCGATACATGTTTGACAATTTTAACCAAAAAAATGTCGGTTTTGCATATTATGGCCGTTTTCATGAGTTATTTCCCATAGTTTTGGGGTTCTAGGGTGATTTACAACGACCCTAAGACCCGATATATGTCTGAGAGTTATGACCAGAAAATCGTTGTTTTCACGTTTTATGGCCGTTTTCGTGAGCTATTGCACACTGTTTTGGCGCTCCTGGGGGATTTACCATGATCGTAAGACCCGATACATGTTTGAGAGTTATGACCAAAAACTCATCGTTTTCGCGTTTTAGGGTCATTTTCATGAGTTATTCCACCCTATTTTGGTGCTCCACCGGGATTGGCATGGACCGTTAGACCCGATGCATGTTTAAGGGGATGACCAACAATTCATCGTTCTTGTGTTTTATGACCGTTTTCATGAGCTATTCCACAGTTCTAGGGTTTCAGGGCGAATTACAACGACCATTAGACCCGATACATGTTTGACAATTTTAACCAAAAAATTGTCGATTTCGCATATTATGGCCGTTTTCATGAGTTATTGCCCACAGTTTTGGGGTTCCAAGGTGATTTGCAACGACCCTGAGACCCGATACATGTTTGAGAGTTATGACCAAAAACTCGTCGTTTTTCTCGTTTTATGGCAGTTTTCGTGAGCTATTGCACTCTGTTTTGGCGCTCTTGGGGGATTTACAATGATCCTAAGACCCGATACATGTTCGAGAGTTATGAACAAAAACTCATCGTTTTCGCGTTTTAGGGTCATTTTCATGAGTTATTCCACACTGTTTTGGTGCTCCACGGGGATTTGCATGGACCATTAGACCCGATGCATGTTTAAGGGGATGAATAACAATTCGCCGTTCTTGTGTTTTATGACCGTTTTCATGAGCTATTCCACAGTTCTAGGGTTTCAGGGCGAATTACAACGACCATTAGACCCGATACATGTTTGACAAATTTTACCAAACAATTTTCGATTTCGCATATTATGGCCGTTTCCATGAGTTATTGCCCACAGTTTTGGGGTTCCAGGGTGATTTACAACGACCCTAAGACCCCATACATGTTTGAGAGTTATAACCAAAAACTCGTCGTTTTTCACGTTTTATGGCCGTTTTCGTGAGCTATTGCACATTGTTTTGGCGCTCTTGGGGGATTTACAACGATCCTAAGACCCGATACATGTTTGAGAGTTATGACCAAAAATTCATCGGTTTCGCGTTTTAGGGTCATTTTCATGAGTTATTCTACCTTTGTTTTGGTGCTCCACGAGATTTGCATGGACCATTAGACCCGATGCATGTTTAAGGGATGACCAACAATTCATCGTTCTTGTGTTTTATGACCGTTTTCATGAGCTATTCCACAGTTCTAGGGTTTCAGGGCGAATTACAACGACCATTAGACCCGATACATGTTTGACAATTTTAACCAAAAAAATTTCGATTTCACATATTATGGCCGTTTTCATGAGTTATTACCCACAGTTTTGGGGTTCAGGATGATTTACAACGACCCTAAGACCTGATACATGTTTGAGAGTTATAACCAAAAACTCGTCGTTTTTCATGTTTTATGGTTGTTTTCGTGAGCTATTGCACACTGTTTTGGCGCTCTTGGGGGATTTACAACGATCCTAAGACCCGATACATGTTTGAGAGTTATGACCAAAAACTCATCGTTTTCGCGTTTTAGGGTCATTTTCATGAGTTATTCCACCTTTGTTTGGTGCTCCACGAGGATTTGCATGGACCATTAGACCCGATGCATGTTTAAGGGATGACCAACAATTACGTCGTTCTTGTGTTTTATGACCGTTTTCATGAGCTATTCCACAGTTCTAGGGTTTGAGGCGAATTACAACGACCATTAGACTCGATACATGTTTGACAATTTTAACCAAAAAATTGTCGATTTCGCATATTATGGCCGTTTTAATGAGTTATTGCCCACAGTTTTGGGGTTCCAGGGTGATTTACAACGACCCTAAGACCCGATACATGTTTGAGAGTTATGACCAAAAACTCGTCGTTTTTCACGTTTTCTGGCCTTTTTCGTGACCTATTGCACACTGTTTTGTCGCTCTTGGGGGATTTACAATGATCCTAAGACCCGATACATGTTTGAGAGTTATGACCAAAAACTCATCGGTTTCATGTTTCAGGGTCAATTTCATGAGTTATTCCACACTGTTTTGGTGCTCCACGGGGATTTGCATGGACCATTAGACCCGGTGCATGTTTAAGAGGATGACCAACAATTCGTCGTTCTTGTGTTTTATGACCGTTTTCATGAGCTATTCCCCAGTTCTAGGGTTTCAGGGCGAATTACAACGACCATTAGACCCGATACATGTTTGACAATGTTAACCAAAAAATTGACGATTTAGCGCATATTATGGCCGTTTTCATGAGTTGTGCCCACAGTTTTGGGGTTCGGGGTGATTTAGCGACCCTAAGACCCGATACATGTTTGAGAGTTATGACCAAAAACTCGTCGTTTTTCACGTTTTATGGCCGTTTTAGTGAGCTATTGCACACTGTTTTGGCGCTCTTGGGGGATTTACAATGATCCTAAGACCCGATACATGTTTGAGAGTTATGACCAAAAACTCATCGTTTTCGCGTTTTAGGGTCATTTTCATGAGTTATTCCACACTGTTTTGGTGCTCCACGGGGATTTGCATGGACCGTTAGACCCGATGCATGTTTAAGGGATGACCAACAATTCGTCGTTCTTGTGTTTTATGACCGTTTTCATGAGCTATTCCACAGTTCTAGGGTTTCAGGGCGAATTACAACGACCATTAGACCCGATACATGTTTGACAATTTTAACAAAAAATTGTCGATTTTGCATATTATGGCCGTTTTCATGAGTTATTGCCTGCAGTTTTGGGGTTCGGGGTGATTTAGCGACCCTAAGACCCGATACATGTTTGAGAGTTATGACCAAAAACTCGTTCTTTTTCACGTTTATGGCCATTTTTGTGAGCTATTGCACACTATTTTGGCGCTCTTGGGGGTTTACAACGATCCTAAGAACCGATACATGTTTGAGAGTTATGACCAAAAACTCATCGTTTTCGCGTTTTAGGGTCATTTTCATGAGTTATTCCACATTGTTTTGGTGCTCCACGGGGATTTGCATGGACCATTAGACCCGATGCATGTTTAAGGGGATGACCAACAATTAATCGTTCTTGTGTTTTATGACCGTTTTCTTGAGCTATTCCACACTTCTAGGGTTTCAGGGCGAATTACAACGACCATTAGACCCGATACATGTTTGACAATTTTAACCAAAAAATTTGTCGATTTCGCATATTATGGCCGTTTTCATGAGTTATTGCCCACAGTTTTGGGGTTCCAGGGTGATTTACAACGACCCTAAGACCCGATACATGTTTGAGAGTTATGACCAAAAACTCTTCGTTTTTCACGTTTATGGCCGTTTTAAGTGAGCTATTGCACCTTTGTTTTGGCGCTCTTGGGGGATTTACAATGATCCTAAGACCCGATACATGTTTGAGAGTTATGACCAAAAACTCATCGTTTTCGCGTTTTAGGGTCATTTTCATGAGTTATTCCGAACTGTTTGGGTGCTCACGGGGATTTGCATGAACCATTAGACCCGATGCATGTTTAAGGAGATGACCAACAATTCGTCGTTCTTGTGTTTTATTACCGTTTTCATGAGCTATTCCACAGTTCTAGGGTTTTAGGGCGAATTACAGCGACCATTAGACCTGATCCATGTTTGACAGTTTTAACCAAAAAATTGTCGATTCGCATATTATGGCCGTTTTCATGAGTTATTGCCCACAGTTTTGGGGTTCCAAGGTGATTGACAACGACCCTAAGACCCGATACATGTTTGAGAGTTATGACCAAAAACTCGTCGTTTTTCACGTTTTATGGCCGTTTTTGTGAGTTATTGCACATTGTTTTGGCGCTCTTGGGGGATTTACAATGATCCTAAGACCCGATACATGTTTGAGAGTTATGAGCAAAAACTCATCGTTTTCGCGTTTTAGGGTCATTTTCATGAGTTATTCCACATTCTTTTGGTGCTCCACGAGGATTTGCATGGACCATTAGACCCGATGCATGTTTAAGGGATGACCAACAATTACGTCGTTCTTGTGTTTTATGACCGTTTTGATGAGCTATTCCACATTTCTAGGGTTTTGAGGCGAATTACAACGACCATTAGACCAGATACATGTTTGACAATTTTAACCAAAAATTGTCGATTTACATATTATGGCCGTTTTCATTAGTTTTTGCCCTTTGTTTTGGTGTTCCTGGGTGATTTAGAACGACCCTAAGACCCGATACATGTTTGAGAGTTATGACCAAAAACTCGTCGTTTTTCACGTTTTATGGCCGTTTTCGTGAGCTATTGCACGCTGTTTTGGCACTCTTGGGGGATTTACAATGATCCTAAGACCCGATACATGTTTGAGAGTTATGAGCAAAAACTCATCGTTTTCGCGTTTTGGGGTCATTTTCATGAGTTATTCCACACTGTTTTGGTGCTCCACGGGGATTTGCATGGACCATTAGACCCGATGCATGTTTAAGGGATGACCAACAATTACGTCGTTCTTGTGTTTTATGACCGTTTTCATGAGCTATTCCACAGTTCTAGGGTTTGAGGCGAATTACAGCGACCATTAGACCCGATACATGTTTGACAATTTTAACCAAAAATTGTCGATTTACATATTATGGCCGTTTTCATGAGTTATTGCCCAGTTTTGGGGTTCGGGGTGATTTAGCGACCCTAAGACCCGATACATGTTTGAGAGTTATGACCAAAAACTCTTCGTTTTTCACGTTTTATGGCCGTTTTTGTGAGTTATTGCACATTGTTTTGGCGCTCTTGGGGGATTTACAATGATCCTAAGACCCGATACATGTTTGAGAGTTATGACCAAAAACTCATCGTTTTAGCCTTTTAGGGTCATTTTCATGAGTTATTCCCACACTGTATTGGAGCTCCACGGGTATTAGCATGGACCGTTAGACCCGATGCATGTTTAAGGGGATGACCAACAATTAAATCGTTCTTTTGTTTTATGACCGTTTTCATGAGCTATTCCACAGTTCTAGGGTTTAAGGTCGAATTACAACGACCATTAGACCCGATACATGTTTGACAATTTTAACCAAAATATTGTCGATTTCGAATATTCTGGCCGTTTTCATGATTTATTGCCCACAGTTTTGGGGTCCTAGGGTGATTTACAACGAACCTAAGACCCGATAAATGTTTGAGAGTTATGACCAAAAACTCGTCGTTTTCACGTTTTATGGCCGTTTTCGTGAGCTATTGCACCCTGTTTTGGCGCTCTTGGGGGATTTACAATGATCCTAAGACCCGATACATGTTTGAGAGTTATGACCAAAAACTCATCGTTTTCGCGTTTTGGGGTCATTTTCATGAGTTATTCCACACTGTTTTGGTGCTCCACGGGGATTTGCATGGACCGTTAGACCCGATGCATGTTTAAGGGGATGACCAACAATTCGTCGTTCTTGTGTTTTATGACCGTTTTCATGAGCTATTCCACAGTTCTAGGGTTTCAGGGCGAATTACAACGACCATTAGACCCGATACATGTTTGACAATTTTAACCAAAAAATTGTCGATTTCGCATATTATGGCCGTTTTCATGAGTTATTGCCCACAGTTTTGGGGTTCCAGGGTGATTTAGAATGACCCTAAGACCCGATACATGTTTGAGAGTTATGACAAAAAACTCGTCGTTTTTCACGTTTTATGGCCGTTTTCGTGAGCTATTGCACCCTGTTTTGGCGCTCTTGGGGGATTTACAACGATCCTAAGACCCGATACATGTTTGAGAGTTATGACCAAAAACTCATCGTTTTCGCGTTTTAGGGTCATTTTCATGAGTTATTCCACACTGTTTTGGTGCTCCACGGGGATTTGCATGGACCGTTAGACCCGATGCATGTTTAAGGGGATGACCAACAATTCGTCGTTCTTGTGTTTTATGACCGTTTTCATGAGCTATTCCACAGTTCTAGGGTTTCAGGGCGAATTACAACGACCATTAGACCCGATACATGTTTGACAATTTTAACCAATAAATTGTCGATTTCGCATATTATGGCCGTTTTCATGAGTTATTGCCCACTGTTTTGGGGTTCCAGGGTGATTTACAACGACCCTAAGACCCGATACATGTTTGAGAGTTATGACCAAAAACTCGTCGTTTTTCATGTTTTATGGCCGTTTTCGTGACCTATTGCACCTTGTTTTGGTGCTCTTGGGGGATTTACAATGATCCTAAGACCCGATACATGTTTGAGAGTTATGACCAAAAACTCATCGTTTTCGCGTTTTAGGGTCATTTTCATGAGTTATTCCACACTGTTTTGGTGCTCCACGGGGATTTGCATGGACCATTAGACCCGATGCATGTTTAAGGGGATGACCAACAATTAAACGTTCTTGTGTTTTATGACCGTTTTCATTAGCTATTCCACAGTTCTAGGGTTTCAGGCCGAATTACAACGACCATTAGACCCGATACATGTTTGACAATTTTAACCAAAAAATTGTCGATTTCACATATTATGGCCGTTTTCATGAGTTATTGCCCAGTTTTGGGGTTCGGGGTGATTTAGAACGACCCTAAGACCCGATACATGTTTGAGAGTTATGACCAAAACCTTGTCGTTTTCGCGTTTTATGGCCGTTTTCTTGAGCTATTGCACCCTGTTTTGGCGCTCTTGGGGGATTTACAATGATCCTAAGACCCGATACATGTTTGAGAGTTATGACCAAAAACTCATCGTTTTAGCCTTTTGGGGTCATTTTCAAGATTTATTCCACCTTTGTTTTGGTGCTCACGAGGATTTGCATGGACCATTAGACCCGATGCATGTTTAAGGGATGACCAACAATTAAATCGTTCTTGTGTTTTATGACCGTTTTCATGAGCTATTCCACAGTTCTAGGGTTTGAGGCGAATTACAGCGACCATTAGACCCGATACATGTTTGACAATTTTAACCAAAAATTGTCGATTTACATATTATGGCCGTTTTCATGAGTTATTGCCCAGTTTTGGGGTTCGGGGTGATTTAGCGACCCTAAGAAACGATACATGTTTGAGAGTTATGACCAAAAACTCGTCGTTTTTAATGTTTTATGGCCGTTTTAGTTAGCTATTTCAACTTATTTTGGTGCTCTTGGGGGATTTACAATGATCCTAAGACCCGATACATGTTTGAGAGTTATGACCAAAAACTCATCGTTTTCGCGTTTTAGGGTCATTTTCATGAGTTATTCCACCTTTGTTTGGTGCTCCACGAGGATTTGCATGGACCATTGGGCCGATGCATGTTTAAGGGATGACCAACAATTAAATCGTTCTTGTGTTTTATGACCGTTTTCATGAGCTATTCCACAGTTCTAGGGTTTGAGGCGAATTACAACGACCATTAGGCGCGATACAAGTTTGACAATTTTAAAAAAAAAATTGTAGATTTAGCATAATATTTCCCTTTTAATTATTTATTGCCCACACTTTTGGGGTTACATGGTGATTTAAAAAGACCCTAATAACCGATACATGTTTGAGAGTTATGACCAAAAACTTCGTTTTTCACGTTTATGGCCGTTTTCGTGTGCTATTGCACCCAGTTTTGGCGCTCTTGGGGGATTTACAATGATCCTAAGACCCGATACATGTTTGAGAGTTATGACCAAAAACTCATCGTTTTCGCGTTTTAGGGTCATTTTCATGAGTTATTCCACCTTTGTTTTGGTGCTCCACGAGATTTGCATGGACCATTAGACCCGATGCATGTTTAAGGGGATGACCGACAATTCGTCGTTCTTGTGTTTTATGACCGTTTTCATGAGCTATTCCACAGTTCTAGGGTTTCAGTGCGAATTACAACGACCATTAGACCCGATACATGTTTGACAATTTTAACCAAAAACTTGTCGATTTCGCATATTATGGCCGTTTTCATGAGTTGTGCCCACAGTTTTGGGGTTCGGGGTGATTTAGCGACCCTAAGACCCGATACATGTTTGAGAGTTATGACCAAAAACTTCGTCGTTTTCACGTTTATGGCCGTTTTCGTGAGCTATTGCACCCTGTTTGGGTGCTCTTGGGGGATTTACAACGATCCTAAGACCCGATACATGTTTGAGAGTTATGACCAAAAACTCATCGTTTTCGCGTTTTAGGGTCATTTTCATGAGTTATTCCACACTGTTTTGGTGCTCCACGGGGATTTGCATGGACCATTAGACCCGATGCATGTTTAAGGGGATGACCAACAATTCGTCGTTCTTGTGTTTTATGACTGTTTTCATGAATTATTCCACAGTTCTAAGGTTTCAGGGCGAATTACAACGACCATTAGACTCGATACATGTTTGACAATTTTAACCAAAAACTTGTCGATTTCGCATATTATGGCCGTTTTCATGAGTTATTGCCCACAGATTTGGGGTTCCAGGGTGATTTACAATGACCCTAAGACCTGATACATGTTTGAGAGTTATGACCAAAAACTCGGCATTTTTCACGTTTTATGGCCGTTTTCGTGAGCTATTGCACACTGTTTTGGCGCTCTTGGGGGATTTACAACGATCCTAAGACCCGATACATGTTTGAGAGTTATGACCAAAAACTCATCGTTTTCGCGTTTTAGGGTCATTTTCATGAGTTATTCCACACTGTTTTGGTGCTCCACGGGGATTTGCATGGACCATTAGACCCGATGCATGTTTAAGGGGATGACCAACAATTCGTCGTTCTTGTGTTTTATGACCGTTTTCATGCATTATTCCACAGTTCTAGGCTTTCAGGGCGAATTACAACGACCATTAGACTCGATACATGTTTGACAATTTTAACCAAAAAATTGTCGATTTCGCATATTATGGCCGTTTTCATGAGTTATTGCCCATAGTTTTGGGGTTCGGGGTGATTTAGCGACCCTAAGACCCGATACATGTTTGAGAGTTATGACCAAAAACTTCGTCGTTTTCACGTTTATGGCCGTTTTAGTGAGCTATTGCACCTTTGTTTTCGCGCTCTTGGGGGATTTACAATGATCCTAAGACCCGATACATGTTTGAGAGTTATGACCAAAAACTCATCGTTTTCGCGTTTTAGGGTCATTTTCATGAGTTATTCCACATTGTTTTGGTGCTCCACGAGGATTTGCATGGACCATTAGACCCGATGCATGTTTAAGGGATGACCAACAATTACGTCGTTCTTGTGTTTTATGACCGTTTTCATGAGCTATTCCACAGTTCTAGGGTTTGAGGCGAATTACAGCGACCATTAGACCCGATACATGTTTGACAATTTTAACCAAAAATTGTCGATTTACGCATATTATGGCCGTTTTCATGAGTTATTGCCCACAGTTTTGGGGTTCGGGGTGATTTACAAAGACCCGATACATGTTTGAGAGTTATGACCAAAAACTTCGTCGTTTTCACGTTTTATGGCCGTTTTAGTGAGCTATTGCACCTTTTTGGCGCTCTTGGGGATTTACAATGATCCTAAGACCCGATACATGTTTGAGAGTTATGACCAAAAACTCATCGGTTTGACGTTTTAGGGTCATTTTCATGAGTTATTCCACATTGTTTTGGTGCTCCATGAGGATTTGCATGGACCATTAGACCCGATGCATGTTTAAGGGGATGACCAACAATTACGTCGTTCTTGTGTTTTATGACCGTTTTCATGAGCTATTCCACAGTTCTAGGGTTTGAGGCGAATTACAACGACCATTAGACCCGATACATGTTTGACAATTTTAACCAAAAATTGTCGATTTACATATTATGGCCGTTTTCATGAGTTATTGCCACAGTTTTGGGGTTCGGGGTGATTTAGCGACCCTAAGACCCGATACATGTTTGAGAGTTATGACCAAAAACTTCGTTTTTCACGTTTATGGCCGTTTTCGTGAGCTATTGCACACTGTTTTGGCGCTCTTGGGGAATTTACAATGATCCTAAGACCCGATACATGTTTGAGAGTTATGAGCAAAAACTCATCGTTTTCGCCGTTTAGGGTCATTTTCATGAGTTATTCCACCTTTGTTTTGGTGCTCCACGCGGATTTGCATGGACCATTAGACCCGATGCATGTTTAAGGGATGACCAACAATTACGTCGTTCTTGTGTTTTATGACCGTTTTCATGAGCTATTCCACAGTTCTAGGGTTTTGAGGCGAATTACAACGACCATTAGACCCGATACATGTTTGACAATTTTAACCAAAAATTGTCGATTTACATATTATGGCCGTTTTCATGAGTTATTGCCCAAAGATTTGGGGTTCGGGGTGATTTACAACGACCCTAAGACCCGATACATGTTTGTGAGTTATGACCAAAAACTTCGTCGTTTTCACGTTTTATGGCCGTTTTAAGTGAGCTATTGCACCTTTGTTTGGCGCTCTTGGGGGATTTACAATGATCCTAAGACCCGATACATGTTTGAGAGTTATGAGCAAAAACTCATCGTTTTAGCCTTTTAGGGTCATTTTAATGTGTTATTCCACCTTTGTTTTGGTGCTCCACGAGATTTGCATGGACCATTAGACCCGATGCATGTTTAAGGGATGACCAACAATTACGTCGGTCTTGTGTTTTATGACCGTTTTCATGAGCTATTCCACAGTTCTAGGGTTTTGAGGCGAATTACAGCGACCATTAGACCCGATACATGTTTGACAATTTTAACCAAAAATTGTCGATTTACATATTATGGCCGTTTTCATGAGTTATTGCCCACAGTTTTGGGGTTCGGGGTGATTTAGCGACCCTAAGACCCGATACATGTTTGAGAGTTATGACCAAAAACTCGTCGTTTTTCACGTTTTATGGCCGTTTTCGTGAGCTATTGCACGCTGTTTTGGCACTCTTGGGGGATTTACAATGATCCTAAGACCCGATACATGTTTGAGAGTTATGACCAAAAACTCATCGTTTTCGCGTTTTAGGGTCATTTTCATGAGTTATTCCACACTGTTTTGGTGCTCCACGGGGATTTGCATGGACCGTTAGACCCGATGCATGTTTAAGGGGTTGACCAACAATTCATCGTTCTTGTGTTTTATGACCGTTTTCATGAGCTATTCCACAGTTCTAGGGTTTCAGGGCGAATTACAACAACCATTAGACCCGATACATGTTTGACAATTTTAACCAAAAAATTTGTCGATTTCGCATATTATGGCCGTTTTCATGAGTTATTGCCCACAGTTTTGGGGTCCTAGGGTGATTTACAACGACCCTAAGACCCGATACATGTTTGAGAGTTATGACCAAAAACTCGTCGTTTTTCACGTTTTATGGCCGTTTTTGTGAGTTATTGCACATTGTTTTGGCGCTCTTGGGGGATTTACAATGATCCTAAGACCCGATACATGTTTGAGAGTTATGAGCAAAAACTCATCGTTTTCGCCTTTTAGGGTCATTTTCATGAGTTATTCCACACTGTTTTGGTGCTCCACGAGGATTTGCATGGACCGTTAGACCCGATGCATGTTTAAGGGGATGACCAACAATTAAATCGTTCTTTTGTTTTATGACCGTTTTCATGAGCTATTCCACAGTTCTAGGGTTTTTGGCGAATTACAGCGACCATTAGACCCGATACATGTTTGACAATTTTAACCAAAAATTGTCGATTTACATATTATGGCCGTTTTCATGAGTTATTGCCCACAGTTTTGGGGTTCGGGGTGATTTAGCGACCCTAAGACCCGATACATGTTTGAAGTTATGACCAAAAACTTCGTCGTTTTTCACGTTTTATGGCCGTTTTAAGTGAGCTATTGCACCTTTGTTTTGGCGCTCTTGGGGGATTTACAATGATCCTAAGACCCGATACATGTTTGAGAGTTATGACCAAAAACTCATCGTTTTTCGCGTTTTAGGGTCATTTTCATGAGGTATTCCACCTTTGTTTTGGTGCTCACGAGGGATTTGCATGGACCATTAGACCCGATGCATGTTTAAGGGATGACCAACAATTAGTCGTTCTTGTGTTTTATGACCGTTTTCATGAGCTATTCCACAGTTCTAGGGTTTGAGGCGAATTACAACGACCATTAGACCCGATACATGTTTGATAATTTTAACCAAAAATTGTCGATTCCACATATTATGGCCGTTTTCATGAGTTATTGCCCACAGTTTTGGGGTTCCAGGGTGATTTACAACGACCCTAAGACCCGATACATGTTTGAGAGTTATGACCAAAAACAACGCGTCGTTTTCACGTTTTATGGCCGTTTTCGTGAGCTATTGCACAATGTTTTGGCGCTCTTGGGGGATTTACAACGATCCTAAGACCCGATACATGTTTGAGAGTTATGACCAAAAACTCATCGTTTTAGGGTCATTTTCATGAGGTATTCCACCTTTGTTTTGGTGCTCCACGAGATTTGCATGGACCATTAGACCCGATGCATGTTTAAGGGATGACCAACAATTACGTCGTTCTTGTGTTTTATGACCGTTTTCATCAGCTATTCCACACTTCTAGGGTTTGAGGCGAATTACAAGCGACCATTAGACCCGCTACATGTTTGACAATTTTAACCAAAAATTGTCGATTTCGCATATTATGGCCGTTTTCATGAGTTATTGCCCACAATTTTGGGGTTCCAGGGTGATTTACAACGACCCTAAGACCCGATACATGTTTGAGAGTTATGACCAAAAACTCGTCGTTTTTCACGTTTTATGGCCGTTTTCGTGAGCTATTGCACACTGTTTTGGCGCTCTTGGGGGATTTACAACGATCCTAAGACCCGATACATGTTTGAGAGTTATGACCAAAAACTCATCGTTTTTCGCGTTTTAGGGTCATTTTCATGAGTTATTCCACACGGTTTTGGTGCTCCACAGGGATTTGCATGGACCATTACACCCGATGCATGTTTAAGGGGATGACCAACAATTCGTCGTTCTTGTGTTTTATGACCGTTTTCATGAGCTATTCCACAGTTCTAGGGTTTCAGGGCGAATTACAACGACCATTAGACCCGATACATGTTTGACAATTTTAACCAAAAAATTGTCGATTTCACATATTATGGCCGTTTTCATGAGTTATTGCCCACAGTTTTGGGGTTCTAGGGTGATTTAAAACGACCCTAAGACCCGATACATGTTTGAGAGTTATGACCAAAAACTAAATCGTTTTTCACGTTTATGGCCGTTTTCGTGAGCTATTGCACACTGTTTTGGCGCTCTTGGGGATTTACAACGATCCTAAGACCCGATACATGTTTGAGAGTTATGACCAAAAACTCATCGTTTTCGCGTTTTAGGGTCATTTTCATGAGTTATTCCACATTGTTTTGGTGCTCCACGAGGATTTGCATGGACCATTAGACCCGATGCATGTTTAAGGGGATGACCAACAATTCATCGTTCTTGTGTTTTATGACCGTTTTCATGAGCTATTCCATAGTTCTAGGGTTTGAAGGCGAATTACAACGACCATTAGACCCGATACATGTTTGACAATTTGAACCAAAAATTGTCGATTTACATATTATGGCCGTTTTCATGAGTTATTGCCCAGTTTTGGGGTTCGGGGTGATTTAGCGACCCTAAGACCCGATACATGTTTGAGAGTTGTGACCAAACACTCGTCGTTTTCACGTTTATTGCCCTTTTAAGTGAGCTATTGCACCTTGTTTTGGTGCTCTTGGGGATTTACAATGATCCTAAGACCCGATACATGTTTGAGAGTTATGACCAAAAACTCATCGTTTTCGCGTTTTAGGGTCATTTTCATGAGTTATTCCACCTTTGTTTTGGTGCTCCACGAGGATTTGCATGGACCATTAGACCCGATGCATGTTTAAGGGATGACCAACAATTAAATCGTTCTTGTGTTTTATGACCGTTTTCATGAGCTATTCCACAGTTCTAGGGTTTGAGGCGAATTACAACGACCATTAGACCTGATACATGTTTGACAATTTTAACCAAAAATTGTCGATTTACATATTATGGCCGTTTTCATGAGGTATAGCCCACAGTATTGGGTTTAAATGGTGATTTACAACTAACATAAGACCTGATACATGTTTGGGATATATGACCAAAAACTTCGTCGTTTTCACGTTTATGGCCGTTTTAGTGAGCTATTGCACCTTTGTTTTGGCGCTCTTGGGGATTTACAGCGATCCTAAGACCCGATACATGTTTTTGAGTTATGACCAAAAACTCATCGTTTTCGCATTTTATGGTCATTTTCATGAGTTATTCCACCTTTGTTTTGGTGCTCCACGGGGATTTGCATGGACCATTAGACCCGATGCATGTTTAAGGGGATGACCAACAATTCGTCGTTCTTGTGTTTTATGACCGTTTTCATGAGCTATTCCACAGTTCTAGGGTTTCATGGCGAATTACAACGACCATTAGACCCGATACATGTTTGACAATTTTAACAAAAAATTGTCGATTTATAATATTATGGCCGTTTTCATGAGTTATTGCCCACAGTTTTGGGGTTCCAGGGTGATTTACAACGATCCTAAGACCCGATACATGTTTGAGAGTTATGACCAAAAACTCGTCGTTTTTCACGTTTTATGGCCGATTTCGTGAGCTATTGCACACTATTTTGGCGCTCTTGGGGGATTTATAGTGATCCTAAGACCCGATACATGTTTGAGAGTTATGACCAAAAATTCATCGTTTTTGCGTTTTAGGGTCATTTTCATGAGTTATTCCACACTGTTTTGGTGCTCCACGGGGATTTGCATGGACCATTAGACCCGATGCATGTTTCAGGGGATGACCAACAATTCGTCGTTCTTGTATTTTATGACCGTTTTCATGAGCTATTCCCCAGTTCTAGGGTTTCAGGGCGAATTACAACGACCATTAGACCCGATACATGTTTGACAATTTTAACCAAAAAATTGTCGATTTCGCATATTATGGCCGTTTTCATGAGTTATTGCCCACAGTTTTTGGATTCCAGGGTGATTTACAACGACCCTAAGACCCGATATATGTCTGAGAGTTATGACCAGAAACTCGTTGTTTTTCACGTTTTATGGCCGTTTTCGTGAGTTATTGCACACTGTTTTGGCGCTCTTGGGGGATTTACCATGATCCTAAGACCCGATACATGTTTGAGAGTTATGACCAAAACTCATCGTTTTCGCGTTTTAGGGTCATTTTCATGAGTTATTCCACACTGTTTTGGTGCTCCACGGGGATTTGCATGGACCATTAGACCCGATGCATGTTTAAGGGGATGACCAACAATTCGTCGTTCTTGTGTTTTATGACCGTTTTCATGAGCTATTCCACAGTACTAGGGTTTTAGGGCGAATTTCAACGACCATTAGACCCAATACATGTTTGACAATTTTAACCAAAAAATTGTCGATTTCACATATTATGGCCTTTTCATGAGTTATTGCCCGCAGTTTTGGGGTTCCAGGGTGATTTACAACGACCCTAAGACCCGATACATGTTTGAGAGTTATGACCAAAAACTCGTCGTTTTTCACGTTTAAGGCCGTTTTCGTGAGCTATTGCACCCTGTTTTGGCGCTCTTGGGGGATTTACAACGATCCTAAGACCCGATACATGTTTGAGAGTTATGACCAAAAACTCATCGTTTTCGCGTTTTAGGGTCATTTTCATGAGTTATTCCACACTGTTTTGGTGCTCCACGGGGATTTGCATGGACCATTAGACCCGATGCATGTTTAAGGGGATGACCGACAATTCGTCGTTCTTGTGTTTTATGACCGTTTTCATGAGTAATTCCCCAGTTATAGGGATTCAGGGCGAATTACAACGACCATTAGACCCGATACATGTTTGACAATTTTAACCAAAAAATTGTCGATTTCGCATATTATGGCCGTTTTCATGAGTTATTGCCCACAGTTTTGGGGTTCCAGGGTGATTTAGAACGACCCTAAGACCCGATACATGTTTGAGAGTTATGACCAAAAACTCGTCGTTTTCACGTTTTATGGCCGTTTTCGTGAGCTATTGCACCCTGTTTTGGCGCTCTTGGGGGATTTACAATGATCCTAAGACCCGATACATGTTTGAGAGTTATGACCAAAAACTCATCGGTTTCACGTTTTAGGGTCATTTTCATGAGTTATTCCACACTGTTTTGGTGCTCCACGGGGATTTGCATGGACCGTTAGACCCGATGCATGTTTAAGGGGATGACCAACAATTCATCGTTCTTGTGTTTTATGACCGTTTTCATGAGCTATTCCACAGTTCTAGGGTTTCAGGGCGAATTACAACAACCATTAGACCCGATACATGTTTCACAATTTTAACCAAAAAATTGTCGATTTCGCATATTATGGCCGTTTTCATGAGTTATTGCCCACAGTTTTGGGGTTCCAGGGTGATTTACAACGACCCTAAGACCCGATACATGTTTGAGAGTTATGACCAAAAACTCGTCGTTTTTCACGTTTTATGGCCGTTTTCGTGAGCTATTGCACACTGTTTTGGCGCTCTTGGGGGATTTACAATGATCCTAAGACCCGATACATGTTTGAGAGTTATGAGCAAAAACTCATCGTTTTCGCCTTTTAGGGTCATTTTCATGAGTTATTCCACACTGTTTTGGTGCTCCACGGGGATTTGCATGGACCGTTAGACCCGATGCATGTTTAAGGGGATGACCAACAATTCGTCGTTCTTGTGTTTTATGACCGTTTTCATGAGCTATTCCACAGTTCTAGGGTTTCAGGGCGAATTACAACGACCATTAGACCCGATACATGTTTGACAATTTTAACCAAAAAATTGTCGATTTCGCATATTATGGCCGTTTTCATGAGTTATTGCCCACAGTTTTGGGGTTCCAGGGTGATTTACAACGACCCTAAGACCCGATACATGTTTGAGAGTTATGACCAAAAACTCGTCGTTTTTCACGTTTTATGGCCGTTTTCGTGAGCTATTGCACCCTGTTTTGGCGCTCTTGGGGGATTTACAACGATCCTAAGACCCGATACATGTTTGAGAGTTATGACCAAAAACTCATCGTTTTCGCGTTTTAGGGTCATTTTCATGAGTTATTCCACACTGTTTTGGTGCTCCACGGGGATTTGCATGGACCATTAGACCCGATGGATGTTTAAGGGGATGACCAACAATTCATCGTTCTTGTGTTTTATGACCGTTTTCATGAGCTATTCCACAGTTCTAGGGTTTCAGGGCGAATTACAACGACCATTAGACCCGATACATGTTTGACAATTTTAACCAAAAAATTGTCGATTTCGCATATTATGGCCGTTTTCATGAGTTATTGCCCACAGTTTTGGGGTTCCAGGGTGATTTACAACGACCCTAAGACCCGATACATGTTTGAGAGTTATGACCAAAAACTCGTCGTTTTTCACGTTTTCTGGCCTTTTTCGTGACCTATTGCACACTGTTTTGTCGCTCTTGGGGGATTTACAATGATCCTAAGACCCGATACATGTTTGAGAGTTATGACCAAAAACTCATCGTTTTCGCGTTTTAGGGTCATTTTCATGAGTTATTCCACCCTGTTTTGGTGCTCCCCGGGTTTTTAATGGACCATTAGACCCGGTGCATGTTTAAGAGGATGACCAACAATTCGTCGTTCTTGTGTTTTATGACCTTTTTCATGAGCTATTCCACAGTTCTAGGGTTTCAGGGCGAATTACAACGACCATTAGACCCGATACATGTTTGACAGTTTTAGCATAAAATTGTCGATTTACATATTATGGCCGTTTTCATGAGTTGTGCCCACAGTTTTGGGGTTCGGGGTGATTTAGCGACCCTAAGACCCGATACATGTTTGAGAGTTATGACCAAAAACTTCGTCGTTTTCACGTTTTATGGCCGTTTTAGTGAGCTATTGCACCTTTGTTTCGGCGCTCTTGGGGGATTTACAATGATCCTAAGACCCGATACATGTTTGAGAGTTATGACCAAAAAATCAAGTTTTTCTCGTTTTAGGGTCATTTTCGTGAGTTATTCCACCTTGTTTTGGTGCTCCACGAGATTTGCATGGACCATTAGACCGATGCATGTTTAAGGGATGACCAACAATTAAATCGTTCTTGTGTTTTATGACCGTTTTCATGAGCTATTCCACAGTTCTAGGGTTTTGAGCGAATTACAAGGACCATTATACCTGATACTTGTTTGACAATGTTAACAAAAAAATTGACGATTTCGAATATTATGTCCGTTTTAATGAGTTATTGCCCACAGTTTTGGGTTTCCAGGGTGTTTTACAACGACCCTAAGACCCGATACATGTTTGAGAGTTATGACCAAAAACGCGTCGTTTTTCACGTTTTATGGCTGTTTTCGTGAGCTATTGCAACCTGTTTTGGCGCTCTTGGGGGATTTACAATGATCCTAAGACCCGATACATGTTTGAGAGTTATGACCAAAAACTCATCGTTTTTCGCGTTTTAGGGTCATTTTCATGAGTTATTCCACCTTGTTTTGGTGCTCCACGAGATTTGCATGGACCATTAGACCCGATGCATGTTTAAGGGGATGACCAACAATTAAATCGTTCTTGTGTTTTATGACCGTTTTCATGAGCTATTCCACAGTTCTAGGGTTTGAGGCGAATTACAACGACCATTAGACCCGATACATGTTTGACAATTTTAACCAAAAATTGTCGATTTACATATTATGGCCGTTTTCATGAGTTATTGCCCAGTTTTGGGGTTCGGGGTGATTTACAACGACCCTAAGACCCGATACATGTTTGAGAGTTATGACCAAAAACTCGTCGTTTTTCACGTTTTATGGCCATTTTCGTGAGTTATTGCACGCTGTTTTGGCGCTCTTGGGGGATTTACAACGATCCTAAGACTCGATACATGTTTGAGAGTTATGACCAAAAACTCAACGTTTTCGTGTTTTAGGGTCTTTTTCACGAGTTATTCCACACAGTTTTGGTGCTCCATGAGGATTTGCATGGACCATTAGACCCGATGCATGTTTAAGGGGATGACCAACAATTCGTCGTTCTTGTGTTTTATGACCGTTTTCATGAGCTATTCCATAGTTCTAGGGTTTGAGGCGAATTACAGCGACCATTAGACCCGATACATGTTTGACAATTTTAACCAAAAATTGTCGATTTACATATTATGGCCGTTTTCATGAGTTATTGCCCAGTTTTGGGGTTCGGGGTGATTTAGCGACCTAAGACCCGATACATGTTTGAGAGTTATGACAAAAAACTAATCGTTTTTCACGTTTATGGCCGTTTTTAGTGAGCTATTTCACTTTGTTTTGGCGCTCTTGGGGGATTTACAATGATCCTAAGACCCGATACATGTTTGAGAGTTATGACCAAAAACTCGTCGTTTTTCACGTTTTAGGGTCATTTTCATGAGTTATTCCACACTGTTTTGGTGCTCCACGGGGATTTGCATGGACCATTAGACCCGATGCATGTTTAAGGGGATGACCAACAATTATTCGTTCTTGTGTTTTATGACCGTTTTCATGAGATATTCCACAGTTATATGGTTTGAGGCGAATTAGAACGACCATTAGACCCGATACATGTTTGACAATTGTAACCAAAAAATTGTCGATTTACATATTATGGCCGTTTTCATGAGTTGTGCCCACAGTTTTGGGGTTCGGGGTGATTTAGCGACCCTAAGACCCGATATATGTCTGAGAGTTATGACCAGAAACTCGTTTTTCACGTTTTATGGCCGTTTTTTGTGAGTTATTGCACACTGTTTTGGCGCTCTTGGGGGATTTACAATGATCCTAAGACCCGATACATGTTTGAGAGTTATGACCAAAAATTCATCGTTTTTGCGTTTTAGGGTCATTTTCATGAGTTATTCCACCTTTGTTTTGTTGCTCCACGTAGATTTGCATGGACCGTTAGACCCGATGCATGTTTAAGGGGATAACCAACAATTCGTCGTTCTTGTGTTTTATGACCGTTTTCATGAGCTATTCCACAGTTCTAGGGTTTTAGGGCGAATTACAACGACCATTAGACCCGATACATGTTTGACAATTTTAACCAAAAAATTGTCGATTTCGCATATTATGGCCGTTTTCATGAGTTATTGCCCACAGTTTTGGGGTTCCAGGGTGATTTACAACGACCCTAAGACCCGATACATGTTTGAGAGTTATGACCAAAAACTCGTCGTTTTTCACGTTTTATGGCCGTTTTCGTGAGCTATTGCACCCTGTTTTGGCGCTCTTGGGGGATTTACAATGATCCTAAGACCCGATACATGTTTGAGAGTTATGAGCAAAAACTCATCGTTTTCGCCTTTTAGGGTCATTTTCATGAGTTATTCCACACTGTTTTGGTGCTCCACGGGGATTTGCATGGACCGTTAGACCCGATGCATGTTTAAGGGGATGACCAACAATTCATCGTTCTTGTGTTTTATGACCGTTTTCATGAGCTATTCCACAGTTCTAGGGTTTCAGGGCGAATTACAACGACCATTAGACCCGATACATGTTTGACAATTTTAACCAAAAAATTGTCGATTTCACATATTATGGCCTTTTCATGAGTTATTGCCCACAGTTTTGGGGTTCTAGGGTGATTTACAACGACCCTAAGACCCGATACATGTTTGAGAGTTATGACCAAAAACTCGTCGTTTTTCACGTTTTATGGCCGTTTTCGTGAGCTATTGCACGCTGTTTTGGCACTCTTGGGGGATTTACAATGATCCTAAGACCCGATACATGTTTGAGAGTTATGAGCAAAAACTCATCGTTTTCGCGTTTTGGGGTCATTTTCATGATTTATTCCACACTGTTTTGGTGCTCCACGGGGATTTGCATGGACCGTTAGACCCGACGCATGTTTAAGGGGATGACCAACAATTCGTCGTTCTTGTGTTTTATGACCGTTTTCATGAGCTATTCCACACTTCTAGGGTTTCAGGGCGAATTACAACGACCATTAGACCCGATACATGTTTGACAATTTTAACCAAAAAATTGTCGATTTCGCATATTATGGCCGTTTTCATGAGTTATTGCCCACAGTTTTGGGGTTCCAGGGTGATTTACAACGACCCTAAGACCCGATACATGTTTGAGAGTTATGACAAAAAACTCGTCGTTTTTCACGTTTTATGGCCGTTTTCGTGAGCTATTGCACCCTGTTTTGGCGCTCTTGGGGGATTTACAACGATCCTAAGACCCGATACATGTTTGAGAGTTATGACCAAAAACTCATCGTTTTCGCGTTTTAGGGTCATTTTCATGAGTTATTCCGAACTGTTTGGGTGCTCCATGGGGATTTGCATGGACCTGCCGATGCATGTTTAAGGGATGACCAACAATTAAATCGTTCTTGTGTTTTATGCCCTTTTTCATGAGCTATTCCACAATTCTGGGGTTTCAGGGCGAATTACAACGACCATTAGACCCGATCCATGTTTGACAATTTTAACCAAAAATTGTCGATTTACATATTATGGCGTTTTCATGAGTTGTGCCCACAGTTTTGGGGTTCGTGGGTGATTTACAACGACCCTAAGACCCGATACATGTTTGAGAGTTATGACCAAAAACTTCGTCGTTTTCACGTTTATGGCCGTTTTAGTGAGCTATTGCACCTTTGTTTTGGCGCTCTTGGGGATTTAGCGATCCTAAGACCCGATACATGTTTGAGAGTTATGACCAAAAACTCATCGTTTTTGCGTTTTAGGGTCATTTTCATGAGTTATTCCACCCTGTTTTGGTGCTCCACGGGGATTTGCATGGACCATTAGACCCGATGCATGTTTAAGGGGATGACCAACAATTCGTCGTTCTTGTGTTTTATGACCGTTTTCATGAGCTATTCCACAGTTCTAGGGTTTCAGGGCGAATTACAACGACCATTAGACCCGATACATGTTTGACAATTTTAACCAAAAATTGTCGATTTCGCATATTATGGTCGTTTTCATGAGTTGTACACAGTTTTGGGGTTCGGGGTGATTTACATGACCCTAAGACCCGATACATGTTTGAGAGTTATGACCAAAAACTCGTCGTTTTTCACGTTTTATGGCCGTTTTAGTGAGCTATTGCACACTGTTTTGGCGCTCTTGGGGGATTTACAATGATCCTAAGACCCGATACATGTTTGAGAGTTATGACCAAAAACTCATCGTTTTCGCGTTTTAGGGTCATTTTCATGAGTTATTCCACACTGTTTTGGTGGTCCACGGAGATTTTCATGGACCATTAGACCCGATGCATGTTTAAGGGATGACCAACAATTAAATCGTTCTTGTGTTTTATGACCGTTTTCATGAGCTATTCCACAGTTCTAGGGTTTCAGGGCGAATTACAACGACCATTAGACCCGATACATGTTTGACAATTTTAACCAAAAATTGTCGATTTCGCATATTATGGCCGTTTTCATGAGTTATTGCCCACAGTTTTGGGGTTCCAGGGTGATTTACAACGACCCTAAGACCCGATACATGTTTGAGAGTTATGACCAAAAACTCGTCGTTTTTCACGTTTTATGGCCGTTTTCGTGAGCTATTGCACGCTGTTTTGGCGCTCTTGGGGGATTTACAATGATCCTAAGACCCGATACATGTTTGAGAGTTATGACCAAAAACTCATCGTTTTCGCGTTTTAGGGTCATTTTCATGAGTTATTCCACATTGTTTTGGTGCTCCACGGGGATTTGCATGGACCGTTAGACCCGATGCATGTTTAAGGGGATGACCAACAATTCATCGTTCTTGTGTTTTATGACCGTTTTCATGAGCTATTCCACCGTTCTAGGGTTTCAGGGCGAATTACAACGACCATTAGACCCGATACATGTTTGACAATTTTAACCAAAAATTGCCGATTTCGCATATTATGGCCGTTTTCATGAGTTATTGCCCACAGTTTTGGGGTTACAGGGTGATTTACAACGACCCTAAGACCTGATACATGTTTGAGAGTTATGACCAAAAACTCGTCGTTTTTCACGTTTTATGGCCGTTTTTGTGAGCTATTGCACATTGTTTTGGCGCTCTTGGGGGATTTACAATGATCCTAAGACCCGATACATGTTTGAGAGTTATGACCAAAAACTCATCGTTTTCGCGTTTTAGGGTCATTTTCATGAGTTATTCCACACTGTTTTGGTGCTCCACGGGGATTTGCATGGACCATTAGACCCGATGCATGTTTAAGGGGATGACCAACAATTCGTCGTTCTTGTGTTTTATGACCGTTTTCATGAGCTATTCCACAGTTCTAGGGTTTCAGGGCGAATTACAACGACCATTAGACCCGATACATGTTTGACAATTTTAGGCAAAAATGTCGATTTCACATATTATGGCCGTTTTCATGAGTTATTACCCACAGTTTTGGGGTTCAGGGTGATTTACAACGACCCTAAGACCCGATACATGTTTGAGAGTTATGACCAAAAACTCGTCGTTTTCACGTTTTATGGCCGTTTTCGTGAGCTATTGCACACTGTTTTGGCGCTCTTGGGGGATTTACAATGATCCTAAGACCCGATACATGTTTGAGAGTTATGACCAAAAACTCATCGTTTTCGCGTTTTAGGGTCATTTTCATGAGTTATTCCACACTGTTTTGGTGCTCCAAGGGAATTTGCATGGACCGTTAGACCCGATGCATGTTTAAGGGGATGACCAACAATTCGTCGTTCTTGTGTTTTATGACCGTTTTCATGAGCTATTCCACAGTTCTAGGGTTTCAGGGCGAATTACAACGACCATTAGACCCGATACATGTTTGACAATTTTAACCAAAAAATTGTCGATTTCGCATATTATGGCCGTTTTCATGAGTTATTGCCCACAGTTTTGGGGTTACAGGATGATTTACAACGCCCTAAGACCCGATACATGTTTGAGAGTTATGACCAAAAACTCGTCGCTTTTCACGTTTTATGGCCGTTTTCGTGAACTATTGCACACTGTTTTGGCGCTCTTGGGGGATTTACAATGATCCTAAGACCCGATACATGTTTGAGAGTTATGACCAAAAACTCATCGTTTTCGCGTTTTAGGGTCATTTTCATGAGTTATTCCACATTGTTTTGGTGCTCCACGGGGATTTGCATGGACCATTAGACCCGATGCATGTTTAAGGGGATGACCAACAATTCGTCGTTCTTGTGTTTTATGACCGTTTTCATGAGCTATTCCACAGTTCTAGGGTTTCAGGGCGAATTACAACGACCATTAGACCGATACCTGTTTGACAATTTTAACCAAAAATTGTCGATTTACATATTATGGCCGTTTTCATGAGTTATTGCCCAGTTTTGGGTTTCAGGGTGATTTACAATGACCCTAAGACCCGATACATGTTTGAGAGTTATGACCAAAAACTCGTCGTTTTTCACGTTTTATTGCCGTTTTTAAGTGAGCTATTGCACCTTTGTTTTGGCGCTCTTGGGGATTTAGCGATCCTAAGACCCGATACATGTTTGAGAGTTATGACCAAAAACTCATCGTTTTCGCGTTTTAGGGTCATTTTCATGAGTTATTCCACCTTTGTTTTGGTGCTCCACGAGATTTGCATGGACCGTTAGACCCGATGCATGTTTAAGGGGATGACCAACAATTCATCGTTCTTGTGTTTTATGACCGTTTTCATGAGCTATTCCACAGTTCTAGGGTTTCAGGGCGAATTACAACGACCATTAGACCCGATACATGTTTGACAATTTTAACCAAAAAATTGTCGATTTCACATATTATGGCCTTTTCATGAGTTATTGCCCACAGTTTTGGGGTTCCAGGGTGATTTACAACGACCATAAGACCCGATACATGTTTGAGAGTTATGACCAAAAACTCGTCGTTTTCACGTTTTATGGCCGTTTTCGTGAGCTATTGCACACTGTTTTGGCGCTCTTGGGGGATTTACAATGATCCTAAGACCCGATACATGTTTGAGAGTTATGACCAAAAACTCATCGTTTTCGCGTTTTAGGGTCATTTTCATGAGTTATTCCACACTGTTTTGGTGCTCCACGAGGATTTGCATGGACCATTAGACCTGATGCATGTTTAAGGGGATGACCAACAATTCGTCGTTCTTGTGTTTCATGACCGTTTTCATGAGCTATTCCACAGTTCTAGGGTTTTAGGGCGAATAACAATGACCATTAGACCCGATACATGTTTGACAATTTGAACCAAAAAATTCTGGATCTCGCATATTATGGCCGTTTTCATGAGTTATTGCCCACAGTTTTGGGGTTCCAGGGTGATTTACAACGACCCTAAGACCCGATACATGTTTGAGAGTTATGACCAAAAACTCGTCGTTTTCACGTTTTATGGCCGTTTTCGTGAGCTATTGCACAGTGTTTTGGCACTCTTGGGGGATTTACAATGATCCTAAGACCCGATACATGTTTGAGAGTTATGACCAAAAACTCATCGTTTTAGGGTCATTTTCATGAGTTATTCCACACTGTTTTGGTGCTCCACGGGGATTTGCATGGACCATTCACTAGTGCACACCCCCTCCCTCTAACACCGGTTTGGAGGGCCCTCTAACAGCGGTTGTAGAACCGCTGTTGAGGGTTCGGTGTTAGTGGGCCCCCCTTTAACACCGGTTTTGTACCTGGCGGTGTTAAAGGGTAACACGATGGGGCTGCGAGAACTCAGGCCTCCTTTAACACCGGTTCGTAACACAATCGGTGTTAAAATTCTATCTGTGGCGAGAAAAGAGATAAATCTCATGGCAGAAAACAGCCTAAATCTCTGCCAGCGAGTTACGCCTGCCCGTTAGGCGTGTTACCATGGTAGGGGAGGGGGGGAGGGGGAATCGATCGGGAGCGGTATACACATACATCGTCATCGGTACATACGAGTACATGAATAATTAACCAACTATTATTATACACAACATCGTCATTGTATGGTATTCTCCATAAACGTTGAAGCATCAAGTACAAGACAAACACGTTCAAGCATATATACATATTCATTTTTGTGGATATCTAAAGAGTTCTCCGCCAGGCGTGACGACCTCATCAAGTATGAACCCCGCCAATTCCTCTTGAGTGGCTCGTATGCGGTCAAATGGTAGGAGTTGGTCCTCCATCCGTTCGATCTGAATATATATGAAGAATGGGGCCAATATATATATATAAGAATAAAACTCAACACAATTGATGGTAATAAAATAATGTTGTGTACTTTGTTTACTTACTCTAAGTTGTTCTAGTGCGGCTTGGCCCGTCGCACATATCGTGTTGCGAATGAACTCGCAAACATAGTACCCACATAAGTTATTGCCATGTCCCTGATGCGCGCACTTTACGAGAATAAACAGTTCAATCAAAATAATAATCAATAAAGCATGATATAATGGAATTGGAAGCAGAATCAAAGAGATACGCAGACCTAGCTAGCTAGTATTACTTACATTTTGGTCTACAAATTTTAGTTCTTCTAACCATTCACCCATAGCCCTGCCCGTGAACCTTTTCCAAACCCTGTCCGGCAAAGAAAATGGATAAAGGAGTAATTAATTACTTGTTGTCACGAAAGTTGCCGATCTAGTGCGATAATATGATTGAAATTACCTCTGGAGCATCTCTCTAAAGTCTGCCCATAGCTCTTTTTCTTTTCGTAACTAGTCCATGACAAGGACTTTTCCTGAGTCAGGTTGAATGACTAGCAGAATAAAGTGGAACCTACGCACGCATAACTCATCATCAGTTACACTTAACATCGAGTAAGCCGAAACATAATGTGTACAAGTGAGGGTAACAATACTCACGAGAAGTTGTAAGGCAATAATATTTCCCTTTTGGTTTGTTGTCTCAGTAAAGACCTTAGCAATAAATCTTCTGTTTGCCCGGGTTTGGTTCTTACCACTTCTTCATGAACTCTATTTGGGTCAACGAACCCAATGTCAAAAGGTCCTCCTTTCATGCATTCCATAACCTTTTTCCTGCATAATAGTATATACATATATGGTGAGCATATATATATACATGCAATTAATGAAGTGAATGAGGTGAGATAGAAAATACAGAAATAGTACTTACACACAATAAAGGCTGATGGCAGCTTTGTCGAGTTCCTTCTGATTGAATAGAAAATGCAAGTCTTGAATGTTGAAGTCGATCTCGTCATCTCTGCACAAGAAAATCTCATCTCTTATATGCGCCGTGATCCATTCTTCCTTTCTCGTCTTGCAGAAATCAAGGTACCACTTGTGCAATCTTCGCATCTTTGTTGGTAGATTCTTGAGCTCCTCTTTCTTGACGAGATTCTTCCCATACTTCCATGACTGTATGGGGTTGGCATCGCATTTGGGAAAGTTGTCTCCCATGATGTTCAAGTATGCAATGTAAGTCATCCCCATCTCATTGGCCTTTCTTTGTAGCTCTGCCTCGTAATCATTTACAGGAGGAGCGTCCCGTGTGTCGAACACTTGGAGCGGGGCGCATGATTGGTTTTCCTGCTCTCCGAGCATGGGAACTATTTTCTAGGGTGCCGCACGACTGCTACTTTCAGTCTCCCTACGGCGCCTTGCATCCGCCTTCAAAATCTGGCGCTCGTAGTCCGGCACAAGTGGGGTTTCAGGTTTCAAAAGATTTTTGTAAAACTTCTCCACCACCGCCGGATCTATTTTCTCCTTTGGCTCGGCCCGTCTAGGTGCAAATAATTTCTTCACCTCTTCTTCCGAGATCCTATTGGTCTCCTCGTCGCTGCGATTCCACGGTAAAACCGGCAATGGCTTGGCGGAAGGCTGCGGGACGTAGTTTTTTGAACTCTTGGGCGTACGGTTTCCTACGGATTTCTTTGTGGCAGTGCTAGTGATGCTCTTCATGGAAGTGCTCTTCGCTTCTGGCCGAGAGATGGCTGAAGCCAGGAGATGGCTGGCCTTGAGCGAGGAGATGGCTGGCGGGCAGCCGACGTGGAGATGGCGGGGGTGCCAGTTGCCTCCAATTTGGAAGCACGATGTGTTCCTTCTTCTAAAGAATGGTTGTTTTCACTGCAAATTTGAGTTGAGTTTCCCCTTCACCTGTAGCATGGTCAAGCTGTGCTTCCTCATATTCCTTCACAACCTCATCCACCCCGACAATAGAATAGCCATCTAGAATCGGTCGGCACTGGTAAGTTCCACCAGCTACAGGAGGTAAGGCATAGCCAACAGCCACCTTAATGGATAAGCCCATTAATCTCACATGCAGCTCAGCGTGTTCGCTCTCCGTGATCTCATCCACGGGGTATCGAGGACCCGCCATTTCAAGCGTGGGCTGCATGTTCTCCGTGGAAGCCATGCTGCTTTTCCGCCCAGAGTCTGGGCCGCCGGCAGCTTCCAATGCAGGCTCTTCGTGCCGCTGAGATGGGTCGGTATCTTGATGGCTCTGTTGTGCATTCACTTGCGCCTGCAGCGCCACAAGTGCATGTTCTATCCGTGTCATCCGCTCTATACGCTCTTTTTCTTTTCTGCCGCGCCATCTGTAAGAGTCGCTCCACTCGGCATACCCATCCTTCCACGTCATACCCCCTGTGCCTCGTGCATGTCTAGGGTGTTCTTTTTTACCGATGGCGCGTGTGAGCTGGTCATTCTCTCTGTCGGGATGGAAGGTCCTGGTGGTTGTTTCCTCGCATGCTGTGATGAGTTCAGTGATGGGTTTGGCAAGGAGGGTTGGGAATATACACAATCCTGTTTCTGGGTCCAACCTTGCCCCGATTTCGTAGAACCAAGTCTTTGCACGTAGGTCCCACCCATGTGTCTGGGGTGTGATCCCTCATCGCAGGCCTTCTTAGCTTCCTCCCACTTAGGCCTCTCGAGATATGTAGCCACGACCACCTGTCCTCTGGTGATATTCCTTCTTCTGGGCATTTAGCGTATTGGTTTCTGACCTCTTTGTAGCTATAGCACCTTCCTTGTATGCCACAAATTCGCGCCAGTGAGGTCTTATCTTCGCATAATATGCGTCTTCGAAATCTGGAGTCTTCCAGTTGCGGAAAGCGTCAGCCATCTTCTTTAGAGTCCACTCTTTGACCTTTTCCTTTATAACCGGTTTGTTTTCGTCCTCCTCTAGCGGAAGGGTGAAATTTACCAACAGCGAATTCCAAAGCGTTTCTTTGGATCTTTTATCGATAAAGGTACCGTCGCCCTTCTTTGGCTTATTCCAATATTCAATTATGATTGGGATTTGGTCCCTAACAAGAACTCCAGCCTGACGTACAAATTTGTCTGCGGCCTTCTTGGGCTCCATCGGCCTGCCATCAACACGGACTGCTTCGATCGTGAACTTTGCATGATCTTTCAACCGATGGATCGCGCCTTGCTTGCTCTTTTTCGTAGAAGAAGATGGTTTCTGGCTGGTCGATCCAGAGGGCTAAAAGAAGAATGAAGCGTTAATTAATACATGTAGAAGAAGATTGTTGGTGGAAGTCAGCAGAGGCTTAATCAATGCATATACCTCGCCGGATTTTGTAATCACTAAATTGCGTTCACCGGAGTCTTCATCTTCTCCATGACTACTTGAGCTGTCATCATGTCCCTCCAAGTTTAGATATTGTGAGGTGTCCTCATCGATAACGTTCTCCATTATTTCTTCTTCTTCAAGGTTTCTACTAAATGGATCCATAGTTTCTAAAACAATAATATTATCTAGAGTAAGAGACTAAACATTCAAGTGGACTTGGATTCATACACAAATATACATATTATTCATACAAAAATACACAAATAAATACACAAATGAAATTAAAACCCTAAGGATGCCTGATCATTTTAAACGAGTTCCGAGGGGTCCAAACCCTAATTCGGAGAAATCCCGGATGCATATGAGAGGGGCTAGCTACAGTGGATGACCGGAGGATGCTCCAGAAAGCGGCGGCTGGCGGCGCTAGAGAGCGACCTAGGGCGAGGTGAGTTCGCCTCGGCGTGATCGTCCTACCTAAAAGCAGGCGCCACTACCTAGGGGTCACTTAGGGCGGCGTTACGACGGCGGCCAGCCAAGCGCTTGCGAGCAAAAGGTGGCGACCTAAACTAATACTAACTATAAAATACACTAAATAACCCTAAACTAAATACACTAAACTACACTAAATAAATAACCCTAAACTAAATAACCCTAAACTAAATAAATAACCCTAAACTAATAACCCTAAACTAAAGAAACCCTAAACTAATAACACTAAACTAAATAAACCCTAAACTAAATAAATAACCCTAAACTAATAACCCTAGACTAATAACACTAAAATAAATAAACCCTAAACTAATACTAACACTAAACTACTAATAATACACACTAAACTACACACTTATAAAATACTAATAACTAATTATATACATATATGCAACAATATATACAACATATATGCAACAATATATATATGCAATTACACACAAATAAAATTATTCATACACAACAATATATATACATATATGCAACATTTATCCAATATACACACAAATAACATTTATCACCAATATCCAATATCTCCAAAACACAAACAGAGCTCTCACACTTGGTGCGGCAACTCTCAAACGGGTCGGCGGCATGATGCGTGGACGCGGGGTTGGCGGCGGCGGCTCCGAGTTGGCGGAGGCTTTGGTGTTGGCGCACTGCGGATCCGAGCAGCAGCGGCAGGGTGGCGGCAGCGGTGGCGACGCAGTGCTGGCCGCGCGGCCGACTTCGACGGCGACGGCAGCATGTGAGAAGCGGCAGCGGTCCCGCGGGATGGCGATGGCGAGGTCGGCGACGGCGAGGGCTGGACGGCGACGGCTGGACGGCGCCGGCTCTCCTCTGCTTTTCTCTACGCGCGCACTTTCGATCTGGCTAGGGGGAAGAAGGAAGGGGAAGGCGCGCGGGATGTGGACATCTCGGAACGATATCAAGGCTATGTATCCAGCGAGCCGGCAGCTCCTTCTTCTCCTCCTGCATCATAGATTGCCAGAAACATTTGTATTATTCTGAAAAAACATGATGGTTCTGTAAATATGCAGTACTATAATTTTGCTAGTGCTAAGATTTTGACATATTCAGCACTTTTGGCTTTAAGTTTTTGTGTGCCTGAAATGTTTACATTATAACCCCCCTTTAAGACCGGTTTGTGGCTGGAACCGGTGTTAAAGAGATTAAGATTATTCTTTAACACCGGTACCAGCCACGAACCGGTGTTAAAAGAAATGTCTTGCCATGAAATAAATAAATCGCCCCATTTAACTCCGGTTCGTGGCTGGCACCGGTGTTAAAGAAACATTTATTCATGCATTAAAGGGTGGGGGCATTTATAATTCAAAAAATAGGATATGAATTTAGAAAATTCATATCTTATTCATTTCAACTCAGAAAAATATGAATAATATATCATAATTTTCAGAAAAATAATATCTATCCATTCATGTAAAAACATTTTATATTTACTTTAGATGAAAATTTTCAAAATGATTAAAACACTTACATATAAATTTTGATTATTCAATTCAAACAAAAATAAATTGTCAAATCCTAAAACTTTGAACATAAGAAATATTAAGCATCTAAAAAGGAATCTAACCCTATTTTATTAGAGCAAATCATATTTTATTTTGTATTAACATTTTTGAATTAAATGGATATTTAAATGCCGCATCTTTTGAATACACTTGAATCTGACAAAGCCTCGCTCAAGTTGCATTGGATTTTTGATAAAATAGCATATTGTGAAACTAAAAATGATTTTTGTAAAAAATCATGAGCATCGTATCATGTACCTGTAGTTCATATCGACCCACTTCACCGATTCGGCGAATTTTATCTTCACGAGAGGTGGGCGGAAAAGGTTTCAGATCCCCTTGTTGGTACATTGTCCATATAAGGCGGTCTAGTATTTTTGTAAAATGTGGTGGTGGTTTTTTGAATTAGCCATTTGGTGGTTGCTTCACAAAACCGTCCGTTTTTTATGCTCGGAAAATGGAAAATGCCTTTTTGGTGCGATAAAAAGGAAAACTTCCTCTTGCAACATTGTTTGCCATGCCATGATGCACATGTATGCACAATCTGGCCATATTATCACAAACTATGCCTTGATTCTAGCCATAACATTGGTCATTTGACCCGAAAGCCAAGAAACCTCGAATGAGATAGGTCATTTTGTGAAGGAGATAGAACTGGAATTAAAATACAGAATGCAACTAATAGTAAGTTATATAAAGCACGATTGAAAATTAAGATACATAAAAGAACTGAAAATTAAGATACATGGCCAGATTAAGTAACAATCGGCCGAACTTGTTTCGGAATGTTGGAGTGATTCAGTCATGCTCCTGCCTACACCTGTAATACTCGCCACTATAGTCGTCGTACTCGCTGCCACCGTCATCGCTATCGTCGTCGGGGTCGCCGTAATTGAACCTTGAAGGCTGAGTACGCGTGGGCTAGACTTGAGGGTAGCGCAGACGGGGGTTAGAGTCGATGGCAGTGTCATAGGCCATGACGCTCTGGAGAGTCCGACCGCGCCACCATAGCCGACGGCCGGCCTCGTTGAAGTTCGGAGGAGGTGGGCCGTCCTCCTCGTGCTTGGCGAGCGCCCTCTCACGCCGATCCATGAAGAAGGCTTCCCAAGTAGGGAAATAGTCGGGATGCCATCTGGGATTCCTCCACTGCTCCGGCGTGAGCTCGAAGTAGTAGTGGTTCGTGATGGCCATCCGACGCGCCACACCTAGAGGGATAGGAGGAACCGTCACGCCTCCGGCGCTCAGCATCCAGCCGACGGGGACACGATTGCCGGCGAGCAGGGTAATTCGGCGCAAAGCGCCTCCGCCTCCTAGGGGGTTAGTGCTACGGTGGAAGCCATGGGAAAGAGTGATGAGGTTGCAGATATGAGTCTAGAGATGTGCAATGACAATGGAGGCCAACCCTACATATATATATATAGTGAAGAACTGGCGGGAAGAAAAATGGCAGGAAAAATGGCGGGAAAAAATGGCGGAAAGAAAAATGGCGGGAAAAAATGGCGGGAAGAAAAATGGAGGGAAGAAATAGAACGAAGAAAAATGGCTCATTTAATACATATACTGTTAACAGAAGAAATATGACATTGATTTCCATGCTGAGATACATATGTGTGCCAAAAATGGCTCAATTAATACATATAGTCAATCTTATGATCGCGTCGGCCGTAACCATGGAGTATCAACAACGTTTAACAGGATGGTTGGGTCAGTCTTCACTCTGAAGGGCGGAATTTCATCAAACTTATTATAATCTTCTGACATGTCTGTCTTGTCCTCCACTCCCACGATGTTTCTTTTCCCTGAAAGAACTATGTGACGCTTTGGCTCATCGTCTGATGTATCTGTTTGCTTATTTTTTCTTTTTTTCGGTTTGGTAGACATGTCCTTCACATAGAAAACCTGAGCCACATCATTGGCTAAGACGAATGGTTCGTCTAAGTTCTTGTCTACCTTCATAAGATTGTTGAGATCCACCGTTGTCATTCCGTAGTCTTGTCTACCTCAACCCCCCTGCTGTTAGCTTGACCCATTTGCATCGAAACAAGGGGACCTTAAAATTAGGTCCATAGTCAAGTTCCCATATCTCCTCTATGAACCCATAATACGTGGTCTTTTGCCCATTGTCTTCTGCTGCATCGAAGAGGACACCACTATTTTGGTTGGTGCTCTTTTTATCTTGGCCTATCGTGTAATATGTATTCCCATTTATCTCGTACCCTTGGAAAGTACATACAGTCGAAGATGGTGTCCTGGCCAACAAGTACAGCTGATCCCCAACAGTGGTGTTATTTGTGAGAAGTCTTTGCAGCCAGCCGCCAAAACTCGCCATGTGTTCACTTATAATCCATTCATCGATTGCCGGGTGTTTGAGGCGTATTAAATTCTTGTGTTCATTGATATCTGAAACCAAGATAGATCTTTGTAAAACCGTGTAGTGTGCTTGATTGAGAGAATGCCGTCCCTACATATCATTGCTTTACATCCTAGGGTGCCTTTTCCACGCGGTCTCCCCTCATGTCGTGATTACGGAACACCAATCGCCTTAAGGTCAGAATAAAATCAACACGAACTCAATGACCTCCTCATTACATAGCCCTTGGAGATGCTTCCTTCGCCTACGGTTATGAACATATTTCTTTAAGACTCCCATGTACCTCTCAAAGGGGAACATATTGTGTAGAAATACAGGACCGAGAATGGCAATCTCTTCTACTAGGTGAACCAGGAGATGCATCATAATATTGAAGAAGGATGGTGGGAACACCAACTCAAAGCTGACAAGACATTGGGCCACATCTGTCTCTAACCCTGGTAGGCTTTCTGGATCGATTACCTTCTGAGATATTGCATTGAGGAATGCACATAGCTTCACAATGGGTACTCGGACATTTTCAGGTAGAAGCCCCCTCAATGCAATCGGAAGCAATTGTGTCATAATCACGTGGCAGTCATGAGACTTCAGGTTTTGGAATTTTTTCTATGCCATATTTATTATTCCCTTTATATTCGACGAGAAGCCAGACGGGACCTTGATACTGCTCAGGCATTCAAAAAATATTTCCTTCTCTGCTTTGGTAAGAGCGTAGCTGGCAGGAGTTAAGTGGCATCGTTTACCCTTCTCGTTCTCAGGATGCATAGGCTCTTCAGGGCCTTTCAGATGTTGCTGGTCCTGCCGTGCTTCCGGTGTATCTTTTGTCTTCCCATACACTCCTAGGAAGCCTAGCAGGTTCACACAAACATTCTTCGTCACGTGCATCACGTCGATTGAAGAGCGGACCTGTAAGACTTTCCAATAGGGTAGGCCCCAAAATATAGATTGCTTCTTCCACATGGGCGCATGTCCGACATCGTCATTCGGAACAGATAGACTGCCAGGACCTTTTCCAAAGATTACTTCTAGGTCCTTGACCATACCAAATACCTCCTCACCGGTACGGAGGACAGGCTTCCTCTGGGGTTCTGCCAGACGTTTGAAATGCTTGCCTTTCTTTCTTACTGGATGCAGGTTCGGAAGAAATCGACGATACCCTAGGTACACAACCTTCTTACATTTATCCAAATATACACTTTCAGTCTCATCTAAACAGTGTGTGCATGCATTATATCCCTTGTTTGTCTGCCCTGAAATGTTACTAAGAGCAGGCCAATCATTGATGGTTACGAAAAGCAATGCTCATAGGTCAAATGGCTCCCCTTTGTGCTCATCCCACATACGTACACCTGGTTTGGCCCACAGCTGTAAAAGTTCTTCAACTAATGGCCTTAGGTACACATCAATGTCGTTGCCGGGTTGCCTCGGGCCTTGGTTGAGCACTGGCATCATAATAAACTTCCTCTTCATACACAACCAAGGAGGAAGGTTATAGATAAATAGAGTCACAGGCCAGTCTTTGTGTTGCAGCTCTGCTCACCAAAAGGATTCATGCCATCTGTACTTAGACCAAACCTTAAGTTCCTTGCATCACGTGTGTAGTCCGGGTACTCTCGCTCGACTTTTCTCCACTGTGACCCATCAGCGGGGTGTCTCAACATCGCGTCTTTCTTGCGGTCTTCCATGTGCCATCGCAACAACTTGGCATGCTCTTTATTTCTGAAGAGACGTTTTAACCGTGGTATTATAGGAGCATACCACATAACCTTGGCAGGAACCTTCTTCCTAGGGGCCTCGCCCTCAACATCGCCAGGATCGTCTCGTTTGATCTTATACCGCAGTGCAGTGCATACCGGGCATGCATCCAAATTCTCGTACTTCTCACCGCGGTAGAGGATGCAGTCATTAATGCAGGCATGTATCTTCTGCACGTCTAATCCTAGAGGGCAGACAACCTTCTTTGCTTGGTATGTACTGTCGGGCAACTCATTATTTCTTGGAAGAAGATTCTTCATTTTTACCAACAACTTTGAAAATGCACTATCAGTCACACCGTTCTCTGCCTTCCATTGCAGCAAATCTAGTGTGGTACCTAGGTTTTTGTGGCCATCTTCGCAAGTTGGGTACAACAATGTTTTGTGATCCTTTAACATCTGCTCCATCTTCTCCTTCTCCTTTTTAGTTTCACATTCTTCCTTTGCATCAGTAATGGGCCGACCAAGATCGTCATCAGCGGGCCCATCTGCTGCCTCTTGATCTTCATTATCTACCCCCGTTGCACTATCATCATATTCAGGATACATATTATGATAGTTGTCATCATCCTCTTCTTCTTCGTTGTCTTCCATCACAACCCCTTTTTCTCCGTGCTTGGTCCAACAATTATAGCTAGGCATCAAACCGGGTCGAAGCAGGTGGGCGTGAATGGTTCTGGTATTTGAGTAGTCTTTCTTGTTCTGACAGTGAACACACGGACAGCACATAAAACCATTGTGACCATGGTTTGCATTAGCCACAACGATGAAATTTTGGAGGCCCGTAATGTACTCGGAAGTGCGGCGGTCACCGTACATCCATTGCCGGTTCATCTGCATTAATATATAGTATATATCAAAAAATAATAGGGAGATGACCAGTTATATATATAGTACATCAATGATACATGAAAGGATAGTTGCCGACCTCGACCGAGAAGGAAAGAGCAACGAGAAAACTTATTTTGAGCTCTCGGGCATTTGACCGAACTCCTCTTGTGCATACGAAAAAACACAAACTAGCACACTTCACACCCTCTTGCTAGGCTCCAAAATGAGATAGTGAAAAAATGGAAGAGTGGGGTGTGGGCTGCGGTGTCTTATATAGCCCCCCTTTAACACCGGTTCAAGCCACGAACCGGTGTTAAAGGGGGGGTGCACGGGCCAATGGTGCAGGGGCCTTTAACACCGGTTCGTGCGACGAACCGGTGTTAAAGGGGGGCTCCTTTTTGCTGCACGGGCCACGCTGGTACAGCCCCCCCCTTTAACACCGGTTCGTAGAAGAACCGGTGTTAAAGCCCATTCCCAAGCTCAACCAAAGGCCTCGTTTCCACTAGTGATTAGACACGATGCATGTTTAAGGGGATGGCTAACAATTCGACGTTCTTGTGTTTGATGACCGTTTTCATGAGCTATTCCAAAGTTCTAGGGTTTCAGGGCGAATTACAACGACCATTAGACCCGATACATGTTTGACAATTCTAACCAAAAAATTGTCGATTTCGCATATTATGGCCGTTTTCATGAGTTATTGCCCACAGTTTTGGGGTTCCAGGGTGATTTACAATGACCCTAAGACCCAATAAATGTTTGAGAGTTATGACCAAAAACTCGTCGTTTTTCATGTTTTATGGCCGTTTTCGTGAGCTATTGCACACTGTTTTGGCGCTCTACATGTTTGACAATTTTAACGAAAAAATTGTCGATTCCACATATGATGGCCATTTTCATGAGTTATTCCCACAGTTTTGGGGTTCCAGGGTGATTTACAACAACCCTATGACCCGATACATGTTTGAGAGTTATGACCAAAAACTCGTCGTTTTTCACGTTTTATGGCCGTTTTCGTGAGCTATTGCACACAGTTTTGGCACTCTTGGGGGATTTACAATGATCCTATGACCCGATACATGTTTGAGAGTTATGACCAAAAACTCATCGTTTTCGCGTTTTAGGGCCATTTTCATCAGTTATTCCACACTGTTTTGGTGCTCCACGGGGCTTTTCGTGGACCATTAGACCCGATGCATGTTTAAGGGGATGACCGATAATTCGTCGTTCTTGTGTTTATGACTGTTTTCATGAGCTATTTCATAGTTCTAGGGTTTCAGGGCGAATTATAACAACCATTAGACCCGATACATGTTTGACAATTTTAACCAAAAAATTGTCGATTTCGCATATTATGGCCGTTTTCATGAGTTATTGCCCACATTTTTGGGGTTCCAGGGTAATTTACAATGACCCTAAGACCCGATACATGTTTGAGAGTTATGACCAAAAACTCGTCGTTTTTCATGTTTTATGGCTGTTTTCGTGAGCTATTGCATACTGTTTTGGCGCTCTACATGTTTGACAATTTTAACGAAAAAATTGTCGATTCCACATATGATGGCCATTTTCATGAGTTATTCCCACAGTTTTGGGGTTCCAGGGTGATTTACAACAAACCTAAGACCCGATACATGTTAGAGAGTTATGACCAAAAACTCGTTGTTTTTCACGTTTTATGGCCGTTTTCGTGAGCTATTGCACACTATTTTGGCGCTCTTGGGGGATTTACAACGATCCTAAGACCCGATAAATGTTTGAGAGTGATGACCAAAAACTCATCATTTTCACGTTTTAGGGTCATTTTCATCAGTTATTCCACACTGTTTTGGTGCTCCACGGGGATTTGCATGGACCTTTAGACCCGATGCATGTTTAAGGGGATGACCAAAAATTCATCGTTCTTGTGTTTTATGACCGTTTTCATGAGCTATTCCATAGTTCTAGGGTTTCAGGGCGAATTACAATGACCATTAGACCCGATACATGTTTGACAATTTTAACCAAAAAATTGTCGATTTCGCATATTATGGCTGTTTTCATGAGTTATTGCCCCACCGTTTTGGGGTTCCAGGGTGATTTACAACGACCCTAAGACCCGATACATGTTTGAGAGTTATGACCAAAAAATCGTCGTTTTTCACGTTTTATTGCCGTTTTCATGAGCTAGCACACTGTTTTGGCGCTCTTGGGGGATTTAGAACGATCCTAAGACCCGATACATGTTTGAGAGTTATGACCAAATACTCACCGTTTTCGCGTTTTAGGGTCATTTTCATGAGTTATTCCACACTGTTTTGGTGCTCCACGGGGCTTTCATGGACCATTAGACCCGATGCATGTTTAACGGGATGACCGATAATTCGTCGTTCTTGTGTTTATGACCGTTTTCATGAGTTATTCCACAGTTCTAGGGTTTTAGGGCGAATTGCAACGACCATTAGACCCGATACATGTTTGACAATTTTAACCAAAAAATTGTCGATTTCGCATATTATGGTTGTTTTCATGAGTTATTGCCCCACCGTTTTGGGGTTCCAGGGTGATTTACAACGACCCTAAGACCCGATACATGTTTGAGAGTTATGACCAAAAACTCGTCGTTTTTCACGTTTTATGGCCGTTTTCGTGAGCTATTGCACACTATTTTGGCGCTCTTGGGGGATTTACAACGATCCTAAGACCCGATACATGTTTGAGAGTTATGACTAAAAACTCATCGTTTTCACGTTTTAGGGTCATTTTCATCAGTTATTCCACACTGTTTTGGTGCTCCACGGGGATTTTCATGGACCTTTAGACCCGATGCATGTTTAAGGCGATGACCAACAATTCGTCGTTCTTGTGTTTTATGACCGTTTTCATGAACTATTCCACATTTCTAGGATTTCAGGGCGAATTACAATGACCATTAGACCCGATACATGTTTCACAATGTTAACCAAAAAATTGTAGATTTCGCATATTATGGCCGTTTTCATGAGTTATTGCCCACATTTTTGGGGTTCCAGGGTGATTTACAACGACCCTAAGACCCAATAAATGTTTGAGAGTTATGACCAAAAACTCGTCGTTTTTCATGTTTTATGGCCGTTTTCGTGAGCTATTGCACACTGTTTTGGCGCTCTACATGTTTGACAATTTTAACGAAAAAATTGTCGATTCCACATATGATGGCCATTTTCATGAGTTATTCCCACAGTTTTGGGGCTCCAGGGTGATTTACAACAACCCTAAGACCCGATACATGTTTGAGAGTTATGACCAAAAACTCGTCGTTTTTCACGTTTATGGGCGTTGAGCTATTGCACAGTTTGGCACTCTTGGGGGATTTACAATGATCCTATGACCCGATACATGTTTGAGAGTTATGACCAAAAACTCATCGTTTTCGCGTTTTAGGGCCATTTTCATCAGTTATTCCACACTGTTTTGGTGCTCCACGGGGCTTTTCGTGGACCATTAGACCCGATGCATGTTTAAGGGGATGACCGATAATTCGTCGTTCTTGTGTTTATGATTGTTTTCATGAGCTATTTCATAGTTCTAGGGTTTCAGGGCGAATTATAACAACCATTAGACCCGATACATGTTTGACAATTTTAACCAAAAATGTGTCGATTTCTCCTATTATGGCCGTTTTCGTGAGCTATTGCACACTATTTTGGCGCTCTTGGGGGATTTACAACGATCCTAAGACCCGATAAATGTTTGAGAGTGATGACCAAAAACTCATCATTTTCACGTTTTAGGGTCATTTTCATCAATTATTCCACACTGTTTTGGTGCTCCACGGGGATTTGCATGGACCTTTAGACCCGATGCATGTTTAAGGGGATGACCAACAATTCATCTTTATTGTGTTTTATGACCGTTTTCATGAGCTATTCCATAGTTCTAGGGTTTCAGGGCGAATTACAACGACCATTAGACCCGATACATGTTTGACAATTTTAACCAAAAAATTGTCGATTTCGCATATTATGGCTGTTTTCATGAGTTATTGCCCCACCGTTTTGGGGTTCCAGGGTGATTTACAACGACCCTAAGACCCGATACATGTTTGAGAGTTATGACCAAAAAATCGTCGTTTTTCATGTTTTATTGCCGTTTTCGTGAGCTAGCACACTGTTTTGGCGCTCTTGGGGGATTTAGAACGATCCTAAGACCCGATACATGTTTGAGAGTTATGACCAAATACTCACCGTTTTCGCGTTTTAGGGTCATTTTCATGAGTTATTCCACACAGTTTTGGTGCTCCACGGGGCTTTTCATGGACCATTAGACCCGATGCATGTTTAACGGGATGACCGATAATTCGTCGTTCTTGTGTTTATGACCGTTTTCATGAGTTATTCTACAGTTCTAGGGTTTTAGGGCGAATTGCAACGACCATTAGACCCGATACATGTTTGACAATTTTAACCAAAAAATTGTCGATTTCGCATATTATGGCTGTTTTCATGAGTTATTGCCCCACCGTTTTGGGGTTCCAGGGTGATTTACAACGACCCTAAGACCCGATACATGTTTGAGAGTTATGACCAAAAACTCGTCGTTTTTCACGTTTTATGGCCGTTTTCGTGAGCTATTGCACACTATTTTGGCGCATTGGGGGATTTACAGTGATCCTAAGAATCGATACATGTTTGAGAGTTATGACCAAAAACTCATCGTTTTCACGTTTTAGGGTCATTTCCATGAGTTATTCCACACTGTTTTGGTGCTCCAAGGGGATTTGCATGGACCATTAGACCCGATGCAAGTTTAAGGGGATGACCAACAATTCATCGTTCTTGTGTTTTATGACCGTTTTCATGAGCTATTCCATAGTTCTAGGGTTTCAGGGCGAATTACAACGACCATTAGACCCGATACATGTTTGACAATTTTAACCAAAAAATTGTCGATTTCGCATATTATGGCTGTTTTCATGAGTTATTGCCCCACCGTTTTGGGGTTCCAGGGTGATTTACAACGACCCTAAGACCCGATACATGTTTGAGAGTTATGACCAAAAAATCGTCGTTTTTCACGTTTTATTGCCGTTTTCATGAGCTAGCACACTGTTTTGGCGCTCTTGGGGGATTTAGAACGATCCTAAGACCCGATACATGTTTGAGTTATGACCAAATACTCACCGTTTTCGCGTTTTAGGGTCATTTTCATGAGTTATTCCACACTGTTTTGGTGCTCCACGGGGATTTCATGGACCAATAGAACCGGTGCCATGTTTAACGGCATGACCGATAATTAAATGTTCTTGTGTTTATGACCGTTTTCATGAGTTATTCCACAGTTCTAGGGTTTTAGGGCGAATTGCAACGACCATTAGACCCGATACATGTTTGACAATTTTAACCAAAAAATTGTCGATTTCGCATATTATGGTTGTTTTCATGAGTTATTGCCCCACCGTTTTGGGGTTCCAGGGTGATTTACGACGACCCTAAGACCCGATACATGTTTGAAAGTTGTGACCAAAAACTCGTCGTTTTTTACGTTTTATGGCCGTTTTAATGAGCTATTGCACACTATTTTGGCACTCTTGGGGGATTTACAACGATCCTAAGACCCGATAAATGTTTGAGTTATGACTAAAAACTCATCGTTTTCACGTTTTAGGGTCATTTTCATCAGTTATTCCACACTGTTTTGGTGCTCCACGGGGATTTTCATGGACCTTTAGACCCGATGCATGTTTAAGGCGATGACCAACAATTCGTCGTTCTTGTGTTTTATGACCGTTTTCATGAACTATTCCACATTTCTAGGATTTCAGGGCGAATTACAATGACCATTAGACCCGATACATGTTTCACAATGTTAACCAAAAAATTGTAGATTTCGCATATTATGGCCGTTTTCATGAGTTATTGCCCACATTTTTGGGGTTCCAGGGTGATTTACAACGACCCTAAGACCCAATAAATGTTTGAGAGTTATGACCAAAAACTCGTCGTTTTTCATGTTTTATGGCCGTTTTCGTGAGCTATTGCACACTGTTTTGGCGCTCTACATGTTTGACAATTTTAACGAAAAAATTGTCGATTCCACATATGATGGCCATTTTCATGAGTTATTCCCACAGTTTTGGGGCTCCAGGGTGATTTACAACAACCCTAAGACCCGATACATGTTTGAGAGTTATGACCAAAAACTCGTCGTTTTTCACGTTTTATGGACGTTTTCGTGAGCTATTGCACACAGTTTTGGCACTCTTGGGGGATTTACAATGATCCTATGACCCGATACATGTTTGAGAGTTATGACCAAAAACTCATCGTTTTCGCGTTTTAGGGCCATTTTCATCAGTTATTCCACACTGTTTTGGTGCTCCACGGGGCTTTTCGTGGACCATTAGACCCGATGCATGTTTAAGGGGATGACCGATAATTAAATGCGTTCTAGTGTTTTATGACCGTTTTCATGAGCTATTCCAAAAGTTCTAGGGTTTCAAGGCGAATTACAACAACCATTAGACCTGATACATGTTTGACAATTTTAACCAAAAAATTGTGGTTTTCACGTTTTATGGCCGTTTTCGTGAGCTATTGCACACTGTTTTGGCGCTCTTGGGGGATTTAAGAACGATCCTAAGACCCGATAAATGTTTGAGAGTGATGACCAAAAACTCATCGTTTTCACGTTTTAGGGTTATTTTCATCAGTTATTCCACACTGTTTTGGTGGTCCACGGGGATTTACATGGACCTTTAGACCCGATGCATGTTTAAGGGGATGACCAACAATTCGTCGTTCTTGTGTTTTATGACCGTTTTCATGAGCTATTCCATAGTTCTAGGGTTTCAGGTCGAATTACAACGACAATTACACCCGATACATGTTTGACAATTTTAACCAAAAATTGTCGATTTATATATTATGGCTGTTTACATGAGTTATTGCCCAACCTTTTTGGGGTACAGGGTGATTTAGCGACCCTAAGACCCGATACATGTTTGAGAGTTATGACCAAAAAATCGTCGTTTTCATGTTTTATTGTCGTTTTGTGAGCTAGCACCTTTGTTTTGGCGCTCTTGGGGGATTTACAACGGTCCTAAGACCCGATACATGTTTGAGAGTTCTGACCAAAAACTCATCGTTTTCGCGTTTTAGGGTCATTTTCATCAGTTATTCCACACCGTTTTGGTGCTCCACGGGGCTTTTCATGGACTATTAGACCCGATGCATGTTTAAGGGGATGACCGACAATTCGTCGTTCTTGTGTTTTATGACCATTTTCATGAGCTATTCCACAGTTCTAGGGTTTCAGGCGTACTTACACAGACCATTAGACCCGATACATGTTTGACAATTTTAACCAAAAAATTGTCGATTTCGCATATTATGGCCGTTTTCATGAGTTATTGCCCACCGTTTTGGGGTTCCAGGGTGATTTACAACGACCCTAAGACCCGATACATGTTTGAGAGTTATGACCAAAAACTCGTCGTTTTTCACGTTTTATGGCCGTTTTCGTGAGCTATTGCACACTAATTTGGCGCTCTTGGGGGATTTACAACGATCCTAAGACCCGATACATGTTTGTGAGTGATGACCAAAAACTCATAGTTTTCGCGTTTTAGGGTCATTTTCATGAGTTATTCCACAATGTTTTGGTGCTCCACGGGGATTTGCATGGACCGTTAGACCCGATGCATGTTTAAGGGGATGACCAAAAATTCATCGTTCTTGTGTTTTATGACCGTTTTCATGAGCTATTCCACAGTTCTAGGGTTTCAGGGCGAACTACAACAACCATTAGACCCGATACATGTTTGACAATTTTAACCAAAAAATTGTCGATTTCTCATATTATGGCTGTTTTCTTTAATTATTACCCACAGTTTTGGGGTTCCAGGGTGATTTACAATGACCCTAAGACCCGATACATGTTTGAGAGTTATGACCAAAAACTCGTCGTTTTTCACGTTTTATGGTCGTTTTCATGAGGTAGCACACTGTTTTGGCGCTCTTGGGGGATTTACAACGATCCTAAGACCCGATACATGTTTGAGAGTTATGACCAAAAACTCAACGTTTTCGCGTTTTAGGGTCATTTTCATGAGTTATTCCACCTTTGTTTTGGTGCTCACAGGGCTTTCATGGACCATTAGACCCGATGCATGTTTAAGGGGATGACCGACAATTCGTCGTTCTTGTGTTTTATGACCGTTTTCATGAGCTATTTCCCAGTTCTAGGGTTTCAGGGCGAATTACAATGACCATTAGACGTGATACATGTTTGACAATTTTAACCAAAAAATTGTCGATTTCGCATATTATGGCCGTTTTCATGAGTTATTGCCCACAATTTTGGGGTTTGAGGGTGTTTTACAACGACCCTAAGACCCAATACATGTTTGAGAGTTATGACCAAAAACTCGTCGTTTTTTCACGCTTTATGGCCGTTTTCGTGAGCTATTGCACACTTTTTTGGCGCTCTTGGGGGATTTACAACGATCCTAAGACCCGATACATGTTTGAGAGTTATGACCAAAAACTCATCGTTTTCGCGTTTTAGGGTCATTTTCATGAGTTATTCCACACTGTTTTGGTTCTCCACGGGGATTTGCATGGACCATTAGACCCGACGCATGTTTAAGGGGATGACCAACAATTCGTCGTTCTTGTGTTTTATGACCGTTTTCACGAGCTATTCCACAGTTCTAGGATTTGGTAATTACAATGACCATTAGACCCGATACATGTTTCACAATGTTAACCAAAAATTGTAGATTTACATATTATGGCCGTTTTCATGAGTTATTGCCCACATTTTGGGGTTCGGGGTGATTTAGCGACCCTAAGACCCAATAAATGTTTGAGAGTTATGACCAAAAACTCGTCGTTTTCATGTTTTATGGCCGTTTTAGTGAGCTATTGCACACTGTTTTGGCGCTCTACATGTTTGACAATTTTAACGAAAAAATTGTCGATTCCACATATGATGGCCATTTTCATGAGTTATTCCCACAGTTTTGGGGCTCCAGGGTGATTTACAACAACCCTAAGACCCGATACATGTTTGAGAGTTATGACCAAAAACTCGTCGTTTTTCACGTTTTATGGACGTTTTCGTGAGCTATTGCACACAGTTTTGGCACTCTTGGGGGATTTACAATGATCCTATGACCCGATACATGTTTGAGAGTTATGACCAAAAACTCATCGTTTTCGCGTTTTAGGGCCATTTTCATCAGTTATTCCACACTGTTTTGGTGCTCCACGGGGCTTTTCGTGGACCATTAGACCCGATGCATGTTTAAGGGGATGACCGATAATTCGTCGTTCTTGTGTTTATGATTGTTTTCATGAGCTATTTCATAGTTCTAGGGTTTCAGGGCGAATTATAACAACCATTAGACCCGATACATGTTTGACAATTTTAACCAAAAAATTGTCGATTTCGCATATTATGGCCGTTTTCGTGAGCTATTGCACACTATTTTGGCGCTCTTGGGGGATTTACAACGATCCTAAGACCCGATAAATGTTTGAGAGTGATGACCAAAAACTCATCATTTTCACGTTTTAGGGTCATTTTCATCAATTATTCCACACTGTTTTGGTGCTCCACGGGGATTTGCATGGACCGTTAGACCCGATGCATGTTTAAGGGGATGACCAACAATTCATCGTTATTGTGTTTTATGACCGTTTTCATGAGCTATTCCACAGTTCTAGGGTTTCAGGGCGAATTACAACGACCATTAGACCCGATACATGTTTGACAATTTTAACCAAAAAATTGTCGATTTCGCATATTATGGCTGTTTTCATGAGTTATTGCCCCACCGTTTTGGGGTTCCAGGGTGATTTACAACGACCCTAAGACCCGATACATGTTTGAGAGTTATGACCAAAAAATCGTCGTTTTTCACGTTTTATTGCCGTTTTCGTGAGCTAGCACACTGTTTTGGCGCTCTTGGGGGATTTAGAACGATCCTAAGACCCGATACATGTTTGAGAGTTATGACCAAATACTCACCGTTTTCGTTTTGGGTCATTTTCATGAGTTATTCCACACGTTTTGGTGCTCCACGGGCTTTTCATGGACCATTAGACCCGATGCATGTTTAACGGATGACCGATAATTAAATCGTTCTTGTGTTTTATGACCGTTTTCATGAGCTATTCCACAGTTCTAGGGTTTCAGGGCGAATTACAACGACAATTAGACCCGATACATGTTTGACAATTTTAACCAAAAAATTGTCGATTTCGCATATTATGGCTGTTTCCATGAGTTATTGCCCCACCGTTTTGGGGTTCCAGGGTGGTTTACAACGACCCTAAGACCCAATACATGTTTGAGAGTTATGACCAAAAACTCGTCGTTTTTCACGTTTTATGGCCGTTTTCGTGAGCTATTGCACACTGTTTTGGCGCTCTTGGGGGATTTACAACGATCCTAAGACCCGATACATGTTTGAGAGTTATGACCAAAAACTCATCGTTTTCACGTTTTAGGGTCATTTTCATCAGTTATTCCACACTGTTTTGGTGCTCCACGGGGATTTTCATGGACCTTTAGACCCGATGCATGTTTAAGGGGATGACCAACAATTCGTCGTTCTTGTGTTTTATGACCGTTTTCATGAGCTATTCCACAGTTCTAGGGTTTCAGGGCGAATTACAATGACCATTAGACCCGATACATGTTTGACAATTTTAACCAAAAAATTGTCGATTTCGCATATTGTGGCCGTTTTCATGAGTTATTGCCCACCGTTTTGGGGTTCCAGGGTGATTTACAACGACCCTAAGACCCGATAAATGTTTGAGAGTTATGACCAAAAACTCATCGTTTTCACGTTTTATGGCCGTTTTCGTGAGCTATTGCACACTGTTTTGGCGCTCTACATGTTTGACAATTTTAACGAAAAAATTGTCGATTCCACATATGATGGCCATTTTCATGAGTTATTCCCACAGTTTTGGGGTTCCAGGGTGATTTACAACAACCCTAAGACCCGATACATGTTTGAGAGTTATGACCAAAAACTCGTCGTTTTTCACGTTTTATGGCCATTTTCGTGAGCTATTGCACACAGTTTTGGCACTCTTGGGGGATTTACAATGATCCTATGACCCGGTACATGTTTGAGAGTTATGACCAAAAACTCATCGTTTTCGCGTTTTAGGGCCATTTTCATCAGTTATTCCACACTGTTTTGGTGCTCCACGGGGCTTTTCGTGGACCATTAGACCCGATGCATGTTTAAGGGATGACCATAATTAAATCGTTCTTGTGTTTATGACTGTTTTCATGAGCTATTTCATAGTTCTAGGGTTTCAGGGCGAATTATAACAACCATTAGACCCGATACATGTTTGATAATTTTAACCAAAAAATTGTCGATTTCGCATATTATGGCCGTTTTCATGAGTTATTGCCCACATTTTTGGGGTTCCAGGGTGATTTACAATGACCCTAAGACCCGATACATGTTTGAGAGTTATGACCAAAAACTCGTCGTTTTTCATGTTTTATGGCCGTTTTCGTGAGCTATTGCATACTGTTTTGGCGCTCTACATGTTTGACAATTTTAACGAAAAAAATGTCGATTCCACATATGATGGCCATTTTCATGAGTTATTCGCACAGTTTTGGGGTTCCAGGGTGATTTACAACGAACCTAAGACCCGATACATGTTTGAGAGTTATGACCAAAAACTCGTTGTTTTTCACGTTTTATGGCCGTTTTCATGAGCTAGTGCACACTGTTTTGGCGCTCTTGGGGGATTTAAGAACGATCCTAAGACCCGATAAATGTTTGAGAGTGATGACCAAAAACTCATCGTTTTCACGTTTTAGGGTTATTTTCATCAGTTATTCCACACTGTTTTGGTGCTCCACGGGGATTTGCATGGACCATTAGACCCGATGCATGTTTAAGGGGATGACCAACAATTCGTCGATCTTGTGTTTTATGACCGTTTTCATGAGCTATTCCCAAGTTCTAGTGTTTTAGGGCGAATTACAACGACCATTAGACCCAATACATGTTTGACAATTTTAACCAAAAAATTGTCGATTTCGCATATTATGGCCGTTTTCATGAGTTATTGCCCATAGTTTTGGGGTTCTAGGGTGATTTACAACGACCCTAAGACCCGATACATGTTTGAGAGTTATGACCAAAAAATCGTCGTTTTTCACGTTTTATTGCCATTTTCGTGAGCTAGCACACTGTTTTGGCGCTCTTGGGGGATTTAGAACGATCCTAAGACCCGATACATGTTTGAGAGTTATGACCAAATACTCACCGTTTTCGCGTTTTAGGGTCATTTTCATGAGTTATTCCACACTGTTTTGGTGCTCCACGGGGATTTGCATGGACCGTTAGACCCGATGCATGTTTAAGGGGATGACCAACAATTCATCGTTCTTGTGTTTTATGACCGTTTTCATGAGCTATTCCATAGTTCTAGGGTTTCAGGGCGAATTACAATGACCATTAGACCCGATACATGTTTGACAATTTTAACCAAAAAATTGTCGATTTCGCATATTATGGCCGTTTTCATGAGTTATTGCCCACCGTTTTGGGGTTCCAGGGTGATTTACAACGACCCTAAGACCCGATACATGTTTGAGAGTTATGACCAAAAACTCATCGTTTTCACGTTTTATGGCCGTTTTCGTGAGCTATCGCACACTGTTTTGGCGCTCTTCGGGGATTTACAACGATCCTAAGACCCGATACATGTTTGAGAGTTATGACCAAATACTCATCGTTTCGCGTTTAGGGTCATTTTCATGAGTTATTCCACTGTTTTGGTGCTCCACGGGGCTTTTCATGGACCATTAGACCCGATGCATGTTTAAGGGATGACCATAATTAAATCGTTCTTGTGTTTATGACCGTTTTCATGAGTTATTCCGCAGTTCTAGGGTTTTAGGGCGAATTGCAACAACCATTAGACCCGATACATGTTTGACAATTTTAACCAAAAAATTGTCGATTTCGCATATTATGGCTGTTTTCATGAGTTATTGCCCACCGTTTTGGGGTTCCAGGGTGATTTACAACGACCCTAAGACCCGATACATGTTTGAGAGTTATGACCAAAAACTCGTCGTTTTCACGTTTTATGGCCGTTTTCGTGAGCTATTGCACACTATTTTGGCGCTCTTGGGGGATTTACAACGATCCTAAGACCCGATACATGTTTGAGAGTTATGACCAAAAACTCATCGTTTTCACGTTTTAGGGTCATTTTCATCAGTTATTCCACCTTTGTTTTGGTGCTCCACGGGATTTTCATGGACCTTTAGACCCGATGCATGTTTAAGGGGATGACCAACAATTAAATCTTTCTTGAATTTTATGACCGTTTTCATGAGCTATTCCACATTTCTAGGATTTCAGGGCGAATTACAATGACCATTAGACCCGATACATGTTTCACAATTTTAACCAAAAAATTGTCGATTTCGCATATTATGGCCGTTTTCATGAGTTATTGCCCACATTTTTGGGGTTCCAGGGTGATTTACAATGACCCTAAGACCCAATAAATGTTTGAGAGTTATGACCAAAACTGCGTTTTCATGTTTTATGGCTGTTTTCTGAGCTATTGCACAATGTTTTGGCGCTCTACATGTTTGACAATTTTAACGTAAAAATTGTCGATTCCACATATGATGGCCATTTTCAAGAGTTATTCCCACAGTTTTGGGGTTCCAGGGTGATTTACAACAACCCTAAGACCCGATACATGTTTGAGAGTTATGACCAAAAACTCGTCGTTTTTCACGTTTTATGGCTGTTTTCGTGAGCTATTGCACACCGTTTTAGCACTCTTGGGGGATTTACAATGATCCTAAGACCCGATACATGTTTGAGAGTTATGACCAAAAACTCATCGTTTTCACGTTTTAGGGTCATTTTCATCAGTTATTCCACACTCTTTTGGTGCTCCACGGGGCTTTTCGTGGACCATTAGACCCGATGCATGTTTAAGGGGATGACCGATAATTCTTCGTTCTTGTGTTTATGACTGCTTTCATGAGCTATTTCATAGTTCTAGGGTTTTGAGGTAATTATAACAACCATTAGACCCGATACATGTTTGACAATTTTAACCAAAAAATTGTCGATTTCGCATATTGTGGCCGTTTTCATGAGTTATTGCCCACCGTTTTGGGGTTCCAGGGTGATTTACAACGACCCTAAGACCCGATACATGTTTGAGAGTTATGACCAAAAACTCGTTGTTTTTCACGTTTTATGGCCGTTTTCATGAGCTAGTGCACACTGTTTTGGCGCTCTTGGGGGATTTAAGAACGATCCTAAGACCCGATAAATGTTTGAGAGTGATGACCAAAAACTCATCGTTTTCACGTTTTAGGGTTATTTTCATCAGTTATTCCACACTGTTTTGGTGGTCCACGGGGATTTACATGGACCTTTAGACCCGATGCATGTTTAAGGGGATGACCAACAATTCGTCGTTCTTGTGTTTTATGACCGTTTTCATGAGCTATTCCATAGTTCTAGGGTTTCAGGGCGAATTACATCGACCATTAGACCCGATACATGTTTGACAATTTTAACCAAAAAATTGTCGATTTCGCATATTATGGCTGTTTTCATGAGTTATTGCCCCACCGTTTTGGGGTTCCAGGGTGATTTACAACGACCCTAAGACCCGATACATGTTTGAGAGTTATGACCAAAAACTCGTCGTTTTTCATGTTTTATGGCCGTTTTCGTGAGCTATTGCACACTGTTTTGGCACTCTTGGGGGATTTACAATGATCCTAAGACCCGATACATGTTTGAGAGTTATGACCAAAAACTCACCGTTTTCGCGTTTTAGGGCCATTTTCATCAGTTATTCCACACTGTTTTGGTGCTCCACGGGGCTTTTCATGGACCATTAGACCCGATGCATGTTTAACGGGATGACCGTTAATTCGTCGTTCTTGTGTTTATGACCGTTTTCATGAGTTATTCCACAGTTCTAGGGTTTTAGGGCGAATTGCAACGACCATTAGACCCGATACATGTTTGACAATTTTAACCAAAAAATTGTCGATTTCGCATATTATGGCTGTTTTCATGAGTTATTGCCCCACCGTTTTGGGGTTCCAGGGTGATTTACAACGACCCTAAGACCCGATACATGTTTGAGAGTTATGACCAAAAACTCGTCGTTTTTCACGTTTTATGGCCGTTTTCGTGAGCTATTGCACACTATTTTGGCGCTCTTGGGGGATTTACAACGATCCTAAGACCCGATACATGTTTGAGAGTTATGACTAAAAACTCATCGTTTTCACGTTTTAGGGTCATTTTCATCAGTTATTCCACACTGTTTTGGTGTTCCACGGGGATTTTCACGGACCTTTAGACCCGATGCATGTTTAAGGGGATGACAAACAGTTCGTTGTTCTTGTGTTTTATGACCGTTTTCATGAGCTATTCCACATTTCTAGGATTTCAGGGCGAATTACAATGACCATTAGACCCGATACATGTTTCACAATTTTAACCAAAAAATTGTCGATTTCACATATTATGGCCGTTTTCATGAGTTATTGCCCACATTTTTGGGGTTCGAGGGTGATTTACAACGACCCTAAGACCCAATACATGTTTGAGAGTTATGACCAAAAACTCGTCGTTTTTCATGTGTTATGGCCGTTTTCGTGAGCTATTGCACACTGTTTTGGCGCTCTACATGTTTGACAATTTTAACGAAAAAATTGTCGATTCCACATATGATGGCCATTTTCATGAGTTATTCCCACAGTTTTGGGGTTCCAGGGTGATTTACAACAACCTAAGACCCGATACATGTTTGAGAGTTATGACCAAAAACTCGTCGTTTTTCACGTTTTATGGCCATTTTCGTGAGCTATTGCACCTTTTTTGGCACTCTTGGGGGATTTACAATGATCCTATGACCCGGTACATGTTTGAGAGTTATGACCAAAAACTCATCGTTTTCGCGTTTTAGGGCCATTTTCATCAGTTATTCCACACTGTTTTGGTGCTCCACGGGGCTTTTCGTGGACCATTAGACCCGATGCATGTTTAAGGGGATGACCGATAATTCGTCGTTCTTGTGTTTATGACTGTTTTCATGAGCTATTTCATAGTTCTAGGTTTTTGGTAATTATAACAACCATTTAGACCCGATACATGTTTGACAATTTTAACCAAAAAATTGTCGATTTCGCATATTATGGCCGTTTTCATGAGTTATTGCCCACATTTTTGGGGTTCCAGGGTGATTTACAATGACCCTAAGACCCGATACATGTTTGAGAGTTATGACCAAAAACTCGTCGTTTTTCATGTTTTATGGCCGTTTTCGTGAGCTATTGCATACTGTTTTGGCGCTCTACATGTTTGACAATTTTAACGAAAAAATGTCGATTCCACATATGATGGCCATTTTCAAGAGTTATTCGCACAGTTTTGGGGTTCCAGGGTGATTTACAACGAACCTAAGACCCGATACATGTTAGAGAGTTATGACCAAAAACTCGTTGTTTTTCACGTTTTATGGCCGTTTTCGTGAGCTATTGCACACTATTTTGGCGCTCTTGGGGGATTTACAACGATCCTAAGACCCGATAAATGTTTGAGAGTGATGACCAAAAACTCATCATTTTCACGTTTTAGGGTCATTTTCATCAGTTATTCCACACCGTTTTGGTGCTCCACGGGGATTTGCATGGACCTTTAGACCCGATGCATGTTTAAGGGGATGACCAACAATTCATCGTTCTTGTGTTTTATGACCGTTTTCATGAGCTATTCCATAGTTCTAGGGTTTCAGGGCGAATTACAACGACCATTAGACCCGATACATGTTTGACAATTTTAACCAAAAAATTGTCGATTTCGCATATTATGGCTGTTTTCATGAGTTATTGCCCCGTTTTTGGGGTTCGGGGTGATTTAGAACGATCCTAAGACCCGATACATGTTTGAGAGTTATGACCAAAAAATCGTCGTTTTTCACGTTTTATTGCCGTTTTCGTGAGCTAGCACACTGTTTTGGCGCTCTTGGGGGATTTAGAACGATCCTAAGGCCCGATAAATGTTTGAGAGTTATGACCAAAAACTCATCGTTTTCACGTTTTAGGGTCATTTTCATCAGTTATTCCACACTGTTTTGGTGCTCCAAGGGGATTTGCATGGACCATTAGACCCGATGCATGTTTAAGGGGATGACCAACAATTCGTCGTTCTTGTGTTTTATGACCGTTTTCATGAGCTATTCCACAGTTCTAGGGTTTCAGGGCGAATTACAACAACCATTAGACCCGATACATGTTTCACAATTTTAACCAAAAAATTGTCGATTTCGCATATTATGGCTGTTTTCATGAGTTATTGCCCCACCGTTTTAGGATTCCAGGGTGATTTACAACGACCCTAAGAACCGATACATGTATGAGAGTTATGACCAAAAACTCGTCGTTTTTCACGTTTTATGGCCGTTTTCGTTAGCTATTGCACACTATTTTGGCGCTCTTGGGGGATTTACAACGATCCGAAGACCCGATACATGTTTGAGAGTTATGACTAAAAACTCATCGTTTTCACGTTTTAGGGTCATTTTCATCAGTTATTCCACACTGTTTTGGTGCTCCACGGGGATTTTCATGGACCTTTAGACCCGATGCATGTTTAAGGGGATGACCAACAATTCGTCGTTCTTGTGTTTTATGACCGTTTTCATGAGCTATTCCACAGTTCTAGGGTTTCAGGGCGAATTACAACGACCATTAGACCCGATACATGTTTCACAATTTTAACCAAAAAATTGTCGATTTCGCATATTATGGCCGTTTTCATGAGTTATTGCCCACAGTTTTGGGGTTCCAGGGTGATTTACAATGACCCTAAGACCCAATAAATGTTTGAGAGTTATGACCAAAAACTCGTCGTTTTTCATGTTTTATGGCTGTTTTCTGAGCTATTGCACAATGTTTTGGCGCTCTACATGTTTGACAATTTTAACGAAAAAAATTGTCGATTCCACATATGATGGCCATTTTCATGAGTTATTCCCACAGTTTTGGGGTTCCAGGGTGATTTACAACAACCCTAAGACCCGATACATGTTTGAGAGTTATGACCAAAAACTCGTCGTTTTTCACGTTTTATGGCTGTTTTCGTGAGCTATTGCACACCGTTTTAGCACTCTTGGGGGATTTACAATGATCCTATGACCCGATACATGTTTGAGAGTTATGACCAAAAACTCATCGTTTTCGCGTTTTAGGGCCATTTTCATCAGTTATTCCACACTCTTTTGGTGCTCCACGGGGCTTTTCGTGGACCATTAGACCCAATGCATGTTTAAGGGGATGACCGATAATTCTTCGTTCTTGTGTTTATGACTGCTTTCATGAGCTATTTCATAGTTCTAGGGTTTCAGGGCGAATTATAACAACCATTAGACCCGATACATGTTTGACAATTTTAACCAAAAAATTGTCGATTTCGCATATTATGGCTGTTTTCATGAGTTATTGCCCCACCGTTTTGGGGTTCCAGGGTGATTTACAACGACCCTAAGACCCGATACATGTTTGAGAGTTATGACCAAAAACTCGTCGTTTTTCACGTTTTATGGCCGTTTTCGTGAGCTATTGCACACTATTTTGGCGCTCTTGGGGATTTACAACGATCCTAAGACCCGATAAATGTTTGAGAGTGATGACCAAAAACTCAATATTTTCACGTTTTAGGGTCATTTTCATGAGTTATTCCACACTGTTTTGGTGCTCCACGGGGATTTGCATGGACCTTTAGACCCGATGCATGTTTAAGGGGATGACCAACAATTCATCGTTCTTGTGTTTTATGACCGTTTTCATGAGCTATTCCACAGTTCTAGGGTTTCAGGGCGAATTACAACGACCATTAGACCCAATACATGTTTGACAATTTTAACCAAAAAATTGTCGATTTCGCATATTATGGCTGTTTTCATGAGTTATTGCCCCACCGTTTTGGGGTTCCAGGGTGATTTACAACGATCCTAAGACCCGATACATGTTTGAGAGTTATGACCAAAAACTCGTCGTTTTTCATGTTTTATGGCTGTTTTTAGTGTATTGCTGCAGTTTGGCACTCTTGGGGGATTTACAATGATCCTATGACCCGATACATGTTTGAGAGTTATGACCAAAAACTCATCGTTTTCGCGTTTTAGGGCCATTTTCATCAGTTATTCCACACTGTTTTGGTGCTCCACGGGGCTTTTCGTGGACCATTAGACCCGATGCATGTTTAAGGGGATGACCGATAATTCGTCGTTCTTGTGTTATTACTGTTTTCATGAGCTATTTCATAGTTCTAGGGTTTCAGGGCGAATTACTACAACCATTAGACCCGATACATGTTTGACAATTTTAACCAAAAAATTGTCGATTTCGCATATTATGGCCGTTTTCATGAGTTATTGCCCACAGTTTTGGGGTTCCAGGGTGATTTACAACGACCCTAAGACCCGATACATGTTTGAGAGTTATGACCAAAAACTCGTCGTTTTTCACGTTTTATGGCCGTTTTCGTGAGCTATTGCACACTGTTTTGGCGCTCTTGGGGGATTTACAACGATCCTAAGACCCGATACATGTTTGAGAGTTATGACCAAAAACTCATCGTTTTCGCGTTTTAGGGTCATTTTCATGAGTTATTCCACACGGTTTTGGTGCTCCACGGGGATTTGCATGAACCGTTAGACCCGATGCATGTTTAAGGGGATGACCAACAATTCATTGTTCTTGTGTTTTATGACTGTTTTCATGAGCTATTCCACAGTTCTACGGTTTCAGGGCGAATTACAACGACCATTAGACCCGATAAATGTTTGACAATTTTAACCAAAAAATTGTCGATTTCGCATATTATGGCCGTTTTCATGAGTTATTGCCCACAGTTTTGGGGTTCCAGGGTGATTTACAACGACCCTAAGACCCGATACATGTTTGAGAGTTATGACCAAAAACTCGTCGTTTTTCATGTTTTATGGCTGTTTTCGTGAGCTATTGCACACTGTTTTGGCGCTCTTGGGGGATTTACAACGATCCTAAGACCCGATACATGTTTGAGAGTTATGACCAAAAACTCATCGTTTTCGCGTTTTAGGGTCATTTTCATGAGTTATTCCACACTGTTTTGGTGCTCCACGGGGCTTTTCATGGACCATTAGACCCGATGCATGTTTAAGGGGATGACCGATAATTCGTCGTTCTTGTGTTTATGACTGTTTTCATGAGCTATTTCATAGTTCTAGGGTTTCAGGGCGAATTATAACAACCATTAGACCCGATACATGTTTGACAATTTTAACCAAAAAATTGTCGACTTCGCATATTATGGTTGTTTTCATGATTTATTGCCCCACCGTTTTGGGGTTCCAGGGTGATTTACAACGACCCTAAGACCAGATACATGTTTGAGAGTTATGACCAAAAACTCGTCGTTTTTCACGTTTTATGGCCGTTTTCGTGAGCTATTGCACACAGTTTTGGCGCTCTTGGGGGATTTACAACGATCCTAAGACCCGATAAATGTTTGAGAGTTATGACCAAAAACTCATCGTTTTAGGGTCATTTTCATGAGTTATTCCACACTGTTTTGGTGCTCCACGGGGATTTGCATGGACCGTTAGACCCGATGCATGTTTAAGGGGATGACCAACAATTCATCGTTCTTGTGTTTTATGACCGTTTTCATGAGCTATTCCACAGTTCTAGGGTTTCAGGGCGAATTACAACGACCATTAGACCCGATACATGTTTGACAATTTTAACCAAAAAATTGTCGATTTCGCATATTATGGCTGTTTTCATGAGTTTTGGGGTTCCAGGGTGATTTACAACGACCCTAAGACCCGATACATGTTTGAGAGTTATGACCAAAAACTCGTCGTTTTTCACGTTTTATGGCCGTTTTCGTGAGCTATTGCACACTGTTTTGGCGCTCTTGGGGGATTTACAACGATCCTAAGACCCGATACATGTTTGAGAGTTATGACAAAAACCTCATCGTTTTCGCGTTTTAGGGTCATTTTCATCAGTTATTCCACACTGTTTTGGTGCTCCACGGGGATTTTCATGGACCTTTAGACCCGATGCATGTTTAAGGGGATGACCAACAATTCGTCGTTCTTGTGTTTTATGACCGTTTTCATGAGCTATTCCACAGTTCTAGGATTTCAGGGCGAATTACAATGACCATTAGACCCGATACATGTTTCACAATTTTAACCAAAATATTGTCGATTTCGCATATTATGGCCGTTTTCATGAGTTATTGCCCACATTTATGGGGTTCCAGGGTGATTTACAACGACCCTAAGACCCGTTACATGTTTGAGAGTTATGACCAAAAACTCGTCGTTTTTCACGTTTTATGGCCGTTTTCGTGAGTTATTGCCCACATTTTTGGGGTTCCAGGGTGATTTACAACGACCCTAAGACCCGATAAATGTTTGAGAGTTATGACCAAAAACTCATCGTTTTCACGTTTTAGGGTCATTTTCATCAGTTATTCCACACTGTTTTGGTGGTCCACGGGGATTTTCATGGACCTTTAGACCCGATGCATGTTTAAGGGGATGACCAACAATTCGTCGTTCTTGTGTTTTATGACCGTTTTCATCAGCTATTCCACAGTTCTAGGGTTTCAGCGTGAATTACAATGACCATTAGACCCGATACATGTTTGACAATTTTAACCAAAAAATTGTCGATTTCGCATATTATGGCCGTTTTCATGAGTTATTGCCCACATTTTTGGGGTTCCAGGGTGATTTACAACGACCCTAAGACCCGATACATGTTTGAGAGTTATGACCAAAAACTCGTCGTTTTTCACGTTTTATGGCCGTTTTCGTTAGCAAGTGCACACTGTTTTGGCGCTCTTGGGGGATTTACAACGATCCTAAGACCCGATAAATGTTTGAGAGTTATGACCAAAAACTCATCGTTTTCACGTTTTAGGGTCATTTTCATCAGTTATTCCACACTGTTTTGGTGCTCCACGGGGATTTGCATGGACCATTAGACCCGATGCATGTTTAAGGGGATGACCAACAATTCATTGTTCTTGTGTTTTATGACCGTTTTCATGAGCTATTCCACAGTTCTAGGGTTTCAGGGCGAATTACAACGACCATTAGACCCGATACATGTTTGACAATTTTAACCAAAAAATTGTCGATTTCGCATATTATGGCTGTTTTCATGAGTTATCGCCCCACCGTTTTGGGGTTCCAGGGTGATTTACAACGACCCTAAGACCCGATACATGTTTGAGAGTTATGACCAAAAACTCGTCGTTTTTCACGTTTTATGGCCGTTTTCGTGAGCTATTGCACACTGTTTTGGCGCTCTTGGGGGATTTACAACGATCCTAAGACCCGATACATGTTTGAGAGTTATGACCAAAAACTCATCGTTTTCACGTTTTAGGGTCATTTTCATCAGTTATTCCACACTGTTTTGGTGCTCCACGGGGATTTTCATGGACCTTTAGACCCGATGCATGTTTAAGGGGATGACCAACAATTCGTCGTTCTTGTGTTTTATGACCGTTTTCATGAGCTATTCCATAGTTCTAGGGTTTCAGGGCGAATTACATCGACCATTAGACCCGATACATGTTTGACAATTTTAACCAAAAAATTGTCGATTTCGCATATTGTGGCCGTTTTCATGAGTTATTGCCCACCGTTTTGGGGTTCCAGGGTGATTTACAACGACCCTAAGACCCGATACATGTTTGAGAGTTATGACCAAAAACTCGTTGTTTTTCACGTTTTATGGCCGTTTTCATGAGCTAGTGCACACTGTTTTGGCGCTCTTGGGGGATTTAAGAACGATCCTAAGACCCGATACATGTTTGAGAGTTGTGACTAAAAACTCATCGTTTTCACGTTTTAGGGTCATTTTCATCAGTTATTCCACACTGTTTTGGTGCTCCACGGGGATTTGCAAGGACCTTTGGGCCGATGCATGTTTAAGGGATGACCAACAATTCCGTTCTTGTGTTTTATGACCGTTTTCATGAGCTATTCCACAGTTCTAGGATTTCAGGGCGAATTACAATGACCATTAGACCCGATACATGTTTCACAATTTTAACCAAAATATTGTCGATTTCGCATATTATGGCCGTTTTCATGAGTTATTGCCCACATTTTTGGGGTTCCAGGGTGATTTACAACGACCCTAAGACCCGATACATGTTTGCGAGTTATGACCAAAACTGCTGCTTTTTCACGGTTTTGTGGCCGTTTTCATGAGTTATTGCCCACCGTTTTGGGGTTCCAGGGTGATTTACAACGACCCTAAGACCCGATAAATGTTTGAGAGTTATGACCAAAAACTCATCGTTTTCACGTTTTAGGGTCATTTTCATCAGTTATTCCACACTGTTTTGGTGCTCCACGGGGATTTGCAAGGACCTTTAGACCCGATGCATGTTTAAGGGGATGACCAACAATTCGTCGTTCTTGTGTTTTATGACCGTTTTCATGAGCTATTCCACAGTTCTAGGATTTCAGGGCGAATTACAATGACCATTAGACCCGATACATGTTTCACAATTTTAACCAAAATATTGTCGATTTCGCATATTATGGCCGTTTTCATGAGTTATTGCCCACATTTTTGGGGTTCCAGGGTGATTTACAACGACCCTAAGACCCGATACATGTTTGCGAGTTATGACCAAAAACTCGTCGTTTTTCACGTTTTATGGCCGTTTTCGTGAGTTATTGCCCACATTTTTGGGGTTCCAGGGTGATTTACAACGACCCTAAGACCCGATAAATGTTTGAGAGTTATGACCAAAAACTCATCGTTTTCACGTTTTAGGGTCATTTTCATCAGTTATTCCACACTGTTTTGGTGCTCCACGGGGATTTGCAAGGACCTTTAGACCCGATGCATGTTTAAGGGGATGACCAACAATTCGTCGTTCTTGTGTTTTATGACCGTTTTCATGAGCTATTCCACAGTTCTAGGATTTCAGGGCGAATTACAATGACCATTAGACCCGATACATGTTTCACAATTTTAACCAAAATATTGTCGATTTCGCATATTATGGCCGTTTTCATGAGTTATTGCCCACATTTTTGGGGTTCCAGGGTGATTTACAACGACCCTAAGACCCGATACATGTTTGAGAGTTATGACAAAAACTCTTTTTCACGCTTTTATGGCCGTTTTGTGAGTTATTGCCCACATTTTGGGGTTCCAGGTGATTTACAACATCCTAAGACCCGATAAATGTTTGAGAGTTATGACCAAAAACTCATCGCTTTTCACGCTTTTAGGGTCATTTTCATGAGTTATTCCACATTGCTTTGGTGGTCCACGTGGATTTTCATGGACCTTTAGACCCGATGCATGTTTAAGGGGATGACCAACAATTCGTCGTTCTTGTGTTTTATGACCGCTTTTCATGAGCTATTCCACGCTTCTAGGATTTCAGGGCGAATTACAATGACCATTAGACCCGATACATGTTTCACAATTTTAACCAAAATATTGTCGATTTCGCATATTATGGCCGTTTTCATGAGTTATTGCCCACATTTTTGGGGTTCCAGGGTGATTTAAAATACCAGATAAATGTTTTAGAGTTATGACCAAAAACTCGTGCTTTTTCACGTTTTATGGCCGTTTTCGTGAGTTATTGCCCACATTTTTGGGGTTCCAGGGTGATTTACAACGACCCTAAGACCCGATAAATGTTTGAGAGTTATGACCAAAAACTCATCGTTTTCACGTTTTAGGGTCATTTTCATCAGTTATTCCACACTGTTTTGGTGCTCCAAGGGGATTTGCATGGACCTTGTAACCCGATGCATGTTTAAGGGATGACCAACAATTGCGTTCTTGTGTTTTATGACCGCTTTTCATGAGCTATTCCACGCTTCTAGGGTTTCGCGAATTACAACGACCATTAGACCCGATACATGTTTCAGAATTTTAACCAAAAAATTGTCGATTTCGCATATTATGGCCGTTTTCATGAGTTATAGCCCCACGTTTTTGGGTTCGGTGATTTACAACGACCTAAGACCCGATACATGTTTGAGAGTTATGACCAAAAACTAAATGCTTTTCACGTTTTATGGCCGTTTTCGTGAGCTATTGCACACTGTTTTGGCGCTCTTGGGGGATTTACAACGATCCTAAGACCCGATACATGTTTGAGAGTTGTGACTAAAAACTCATCGTTTTCACGTTTTAGGGTCATTTTCATCAGTTATTCCACACTGTTTTGGTGCTCCACGGGGATTTGCAAGGACCTTTAGACCCGATGCATGTTTAAGGGGATGACCAACAATTCGTCGTTCTTGTGTTTTATAACCGTTTTCATGAGCTATTCCACAGTTCTAGGATTTCAGGGCGAATTACAATGACCATTAGACCCGATACATGTTTCACAATTTTAACCAAAATATTGTCGATTTCGCATATTATGGCCGTTTTCATGAGTTATTGCCCACATTTTTGGGGTTCTAGGGTGATTTACAACGACCCTAAGACCCGATACATGTTTGAGAGTTATGACCAAAAACTCGTCGTTTTTCACGTATTATGGCCGTTTTCATGAGTTATTGCCCACATTTTTGGGGTTCCAGGGTGATTTACAACGACCCTAAGACCCGATACATGTTTGAGAGTTATGACCAAAAACTCATCGTTTTCACGTTTTAGGGTCATTTTCATCAGTTATTCCACACTGTTTTGGTGCTCCACGGGGATTTGCAAGGACCTTTAGACCCGATGCATGTTTAAGGGGATGACCAACAATTCGTCGTTCTTGTGTTTTATGACCGTTTTCATGAGCTATTCCACAGTTCTAGGATTTCAGGGCGAATTACAATGACCATTAGACCCGATACATGTTTCACAATTTTAACCAAAATATTGTCGATTTCGCATATTATGGCCGTTTTCATGAGTTATTGCCCACATTTTTGGGGTTCCAGGGTGATTTACAACGACCCTAAGACCCGATACATGTTTGCGAGTTATGACCAAAAACTCGTCGTTTTTCACGTTTTATGGCCGTTTTCGTGAGTTATTGCCCACATTTTTGGGGTTCCAGGGTGATTTACAACGACCCTAAGACCCGATACATGTTTGCGAGTTATGACCAAAAACTCGTCGTTTTTCACGTTTTAGGGTCATTTTCATCGATTATTCCACCTTTGTTTTGGTGCTCCACGGGGATTTGCAAGGACCTTTAGACCCGATGCATGTTTAAGGGGATGACCAACAATTCGTCGTTCTTGTGTTTTATGACCGTTTTCATGAGCTATTCCACAGTTCTAGGATTTCAGGGCGAATTACAATGACCATTAGACCCGATACATGTTTCACAATTTTAACCAAAATATTGTCGATTTCGCATATTATGGCCGTTTTCATGAGTTATTGCCCACATTTTTGGGGTTCCAGGGTGATTTACAACGACCCTAAGACCCGATACATGTTTTAAGTTATGACCAAAAACTCGTCGTTTTTCACGTTTTATGGCCGTTTTCGTGAGTTATTGCCCACATTTTTGGGGTTCCAGGGTGATTTACAACGACCCTAAGACCCGATAAATGTTTGAGAGTTATGACCAAAAACTCATCGTTTTCACGTTTTAGGGTCATTTTCATCAGTTATTCCACACTGTTTTGGTGGTCCACGGGGATTTTCATGGACCTTTAGACCCGATGCATGTTTAAGGGGATGACCAACAATTCGTCGTTCTTGTGTTTTATGACCGTTTTCATGAGCTATTCCACAGTTCTAGGATTTCAGGGCGAATTACAATGACCATTAGACCCGATACATGTTTCACAATTTTAACCAAAATATTGTCGATTTCGCATATTATGGCCGTTTTCATGAGTTATTGCCCACATTTTTGGGGTTCCAGGGTGATTTACAAGACCCGATACATGTTTGAGAGTTATGACCAAAAACTCGTCGTTTTTCACGTTTTATGGCCGTTTTCGTGAGTTATTGCCCACATTTTTGGGGTTCCAGGGTGATTTACAACGACCCTAAGACCCGATAAATGTTTGAGAGTTATGACCAAAAACTCATCGTTTTCACGTTTTAGGGTCATTTTCATCAGTTATTCCACACTGTTTTGGTGCTCCACAGGGATTTGCATGGACCATTAGACCCGATGCATGTTTAAGGGGATGACCAACAATTCGCCGTTCTTGTGTTTTATGACCGTTTTCATGAGCTATTCCACAGTTCTAGGGTTTCAGGGCGAATTACAACGACCATTAGACCCGATACATGTTTGACAATTTTAACCAAAAAATTGTCGATTCGAATATTATGGCAGTTTACATGAGTTATCGCCCACGTTTTGGGGTTCGGGGTGATTTACGACCCTAAGACCCGATACATGTTTGAGTTATGACCAAAAACTCGTCGTTTTCACGTTTATGGCGTTTTTGTGAGTTATTGCCCACATTTTTGGGGTTCCTGGGTTATTTACAACGACCCTAAGACCCGATAAATGTTTGAGAGTTCTGACCAAAAACTCATCGTTTTCACGTTTTAGGGTCATTTTCATCAGTTATTCCACCTTTGTTTGGTGCTCCACGAGGATTTTCATGGACCTTTAGACCCGATGCATGTTTAAGGGGATGACCAACAATTCATCGTTCTTGTGTTTTATGACCGTTTTCATGAGCTATTCCACAGTTCTAGGGTTTCAGGGCGAATTACAACGACCATTAGACCCGATACATGTTTGACAATTTTAACCAAAAAATTGTCGATTCTGCATATTATGGTCATTTTCATGAGTTATTGCCCACCGTTTTGGGGTTCCAGGGTGATTTACAACGACCCTAAGACCCGATACATGTTTGAGAGTTATGACCAAAAACTCGTCGTTTTTCACGTTTTATGGCCGTTTTCGTGAGCTATTGCACACTGTTTTGGCGCTCTTGGGGGATTTAAGAACGATCCTAAGACCCGATACATGTTTGAGAGTTATGACCAAAAACTCATCGTTTTCACGTTTTAGGGTCATTTTCATCAGTTATTCCACACTGTTTTGGTGCTCCACGGGGATTTGCATGGACCTTTAGACCCGATGCATGTTTAAGGGGATGACCAACAATTCGTCGTTCTTGTGTTTTATGACCGTTTTCATGAGCTATTCCATAGTTCTAGGGTTTCAGGGCGAATTACAATGACCATTAGACCCGATACATGTTTGACAATTTTAACCAAAAAATTGTCGATTTCGCATATTATGGCCGTTTTCATGAGTTATTGCCCACATTTTTGGGGTTCCAGGGTGATTTACAACGACCCTAAGACCCGATACATGTTTGAGAGTTATGACCAAAAACTCGTCGTTTTTCACGTTTTATGGCCGTTTTCGTGAGTTATTGCCCACATTTTTGGGGTTCCAGGGTGATTTACAACGACCCTAAGACCCGATAAATGTTTGAGAGTTATGACCAAAAACTCATCGTTTTCACGTTTTAGGGTCATTTTCATCAGTTATTCCACACTGTTTTGGTGCTCCACGGGGATTTTCATGGACCTTTAGACCCGATGCATGTTTAAGGGGATGACCAACAATTCGTCGTTCTTGTGTTTTATGACCGTTTTCATGAGCTATTCCACAGTTCTAGGGTTTCAGGGCGAATTACAATGACCATTAGACCCGATACATGTTTCACAATTTTAACCAAAATATTGTCGATTTCGCATATTATGGCCGTTTTCATGAGTTATTGCCCACATTTTTGGGGTTCCAGGGTGATTTACAAGACCCGATACATGTTTGAGAGTTATGACCAAAAACTCGTCGTTTTTCACGTTTTATGGCCGTTTTCGTGAGTTATTGCCCACATTTTTGGGGTTCCAGGGTGATTTACAACGACCCTAAGACCCGATAAATGTTTGAGAGTTATGACCAAAAACTCATCGTTTTCACGTTTTAGGGTCATTTTCATCAGTTATTCCACACTGTTTTGGTGCTCCACGGGGATTTGCATGGACCTTTAGACCCGATGCATGTTTAAGGGGATGACCAACAATTCGTCGTTCTTGTGTTTTATGACCGTTTTCATGAGCTATTCCACAGTTCTAGGGTTTCAGGGCGAATTACAACGACCATTAGACCCGATACATGTTTGACAATTTTAACCAAAAAATTGTCGATTTCGCATATTATGGCTGTTTTCATGAGTTATCGCCCCACCGTTTTGGGGTTCCAGGGTGATTTACAACGACCCTAAGACCCGATACATGTTTGAGAGTTATGACCAAAAACTCGTCGTTTTTCACGTTTTATGGCCGTTTTCGTGAGCTATTGCACACTGTTTTGGCGCTCTTGGGGGATTTACAACGATCCTAAGACCCGATACATGTTTGAGAGTTATGACCAAAAACTCATCGTTTTCACGTTTTAGGGTCATTTTCATGAGTTATTCCACACTGTTTTGGTGCTCCACGGGGATTTTCATGGACCTTTAGACCCGATGCATGTTTAAGGGGATGACCAACAATTCGTCGTTCTTGTGTTTTATGACCGTTTTCATGAGCTATTCCATAGTTCTAGGGTTTCAGGGCGAATTACATCGACCATTAGACCCGATACATGTTTGACAATTTTAACCAAAAAATTGTCGATTTCGCATATTGTGGCCGTTTTCATGAGTTATTGCCCACCGTTTTGGGGTTCCAGGGTGATTTACAACGACCCTAAGACCCGATACATGTTTGAGAGTTATGACCAAAAACTCGTTGTTTTTCACGTTTTATGGCCGTTTTCATGAGCTAGTGCACACTGTTTTGGCGCTCTTGGGGGATTTAAGAACGATCCTAAGACCCGATACATGTTTGAGAGTTGTGACTAAAAACTCATCGTTTTCACGTTTTAGGGTCATTTTCATCAGTTATTCCACACTGTTTTGGTGCTCCACGGGGATTTGCAAGGACCTTTAGACCCGATGCATGTTTAAGGGGATGACCAACAATTCGTCGTTCTTGTGTTTTATGACCGTTTTCATGAGCTATTCCACAGTTCTAGGATTTCAGGGCGAATTACAATGACCATTAGACCCGATACATGTTTCACAATTTTAACCAAAATATTGTCGATTTCGCATATTATGGCCGTTTTCATGAGTTATTGCCCACATTTTTGGGGTTCCAGGGTGATTTACAAGACCCGATACATGTTTGAGTTATGACCAAAAACTTCGTCGTTTTCACGTTTATGGCCGTTTTAAGTGAGTTATTGCCACATTTTTGGGGTTCATGGGTGATTTACAACGATCCTAAGACCCGATAAATGTTTGAGAGTTATGACCAAAAACTCATCGTTTTCACGTTTTAGGGTCATTTTCATCAGTTATTCCACACTGTTTTGGTGCTCCACGGGGATTTGCATGGACCTTTAGACCCGATGCATGTTTAAGGGGATGACCAACAATTCGTCGTTCTTGTGTTTTATGACCGTTTTCATGAGCTATTCCACAGTTCTAGGGTTTCAGGGCGAATTACAACGACCATTAGACCCGATACATGTTTGACAATTTTAACCAAAAAATTGTCGATTTCGCATATTATGGCCGTTTTCATGAGTTATTGCCCACAGTTTTGGGGTTCCAGGGTGATTTACGACGACCCTAAGACCCGATACATGTTTGAGAGTTATGACCAAAAACTCGTCGTTTTTCACGTTTTATGGCCGTTTTCGTGAGTTATTGCCCATAGTTTTGGGGTTCCAGGGTGACTTACGACGACCCTAAGACCCGATACATGTTTGAGAGTTGTGACCAAAAACTCATCGTTTTTGCGTTTTAGGGTCATTTTCATGAGTTATTCCACACTGTTTTGGTGCTCCACGGGGATTTGCATGGACCATTAGAACCGTTGCATGTTTAAGGGGATGACCAACAATTCGTCGTTCTTATGTTTTATGACCGTTTTCATGAGCTATTCCACAGTTCTAGGGTTTCAGGGCGAATTACAACGACCATTAGACCCGATACATGTTTCACAATTTTAACCAAAAAATTGTCGATTTCGCATATTATGGCCGTTTTCATGAGTTATTGCCCACAGTTTTGGGGTTCCAGGGTGATTTAGAACGACCCTAAGACCCGATACATGTTTGAGAGTTATGACCAAAAACTCGTCGTTTTTCACGTTTTATGGCCGTTTTTGTGAGCTATTGCACATTTTTGGGGTTCTTGGGTGATTTACAGCGATCCTAAGACCCGATAAATGTTTGAGAGTTATGACCAAAAACTCATCGTTTTCACGTTTTAGGGTCATTTTCATCAGTTATTCCACACTTATTTGGTGCTCCACGAGGATTTTCATGGACCTTTAGACCCGATGCATGTTTAAGGGGATGACCAACAATTCGTCGTTCTTGTGTTTTATGACCGTTTTCATGAGCTATTCCACAGTTCTAGGGTTTCAGGGCGAATTACAATGACCATTAGACCCGATACATGTTTGACAATTTTAACCAAAAAATTGTCGATTTCGCATATTATGGCCGTTTTCATGATTTATTGCCCCCAGGTTTTGGGGTTCCAGGGTGATTTACAACGACCCTAAGACCTGATACATGTTTGAGAGTTATGACCAAAAACTCGTCGTTTTTCACGTATTATGGCCGTTTTCATGAGTTATTGCCCACAGTTTTGGGGTTCCAGGGTGATTTACAACGACCCTAAGACCCGATACATGTTTGAGAGTTATGACCAAAAACTCATCGTTTTCACGTTTTAGGGTCATTTTCATGAGTTATTCCACACTGTTTTGGTGCTCCACGGGGATTTGCATGGACCGTTAGACCCGATGCATGTTTAAGGGGATGACCAACAATTCATCGTTCTTGTGTTTTATGACCGTTTTCATGAGCTATTACCCAGTTCTAGGGTTTCAGGGCGAATTACAACGACCATTAGACCCGATACATGTTTGACAATTTTAACCAAAAAATTGTCGATTTCGCATATTATGGCTGTTTTCATGAGTTATTGCCCACCGTTTTGGGGTTCCAGGGTGATTTACAACGACCCTAAGACCCGATACATGTTTGAGAGTTATGACCAAAAACTCGTCGTTTTTCACGTTTTATGGCCGTTTTCGTGAGCTATTGCACACTGTTTTGGCGCTCTTGGGGGATTTACAACGATCCTAAGACCCGATACATGTTTGAGAGTTATGACCAAAAACTCATCGTTTTCACGTTTTAGGGTCATTTTCATGAGTTATTCGACACTATTTTGGTGCTCCACGAGGATTTGCATGGACCGTTAGACCCGATGCATGTTTAAGGGGATGACCAACAATTCATCGTTCTTGTGTTTTATGACCGTTTTCATGAGCTATTCCACAGTTCTAGGGTTTCAGGGCGAATTACAATGACCATTAGACCCGATACATGTTTGACAATTTTAACCAAAAAATTGTCGATTTCGCATATTATGGCCGTTTTCATGAGTTATTGCCCACATTTTTGGGGTTCCAGGGTGATTTACAACGACCCTAAGACCCGATACATGTTTGAGAGTTATGACCAAAAACTCGTCGTTTTTCACGTTTTATGGCCGTTTTCATGAGTTATTGCCCACCGTTTTGGGGTTCCAGGGTGATTTACAACGACCCTAAGACCCGATAAATGTTTGAGAGTTATGACCAAAAACTCATCGTTTTCACGTTTTAGGGTCATTTTCATCAGTTATTCCACACTGTTTTGGTGCTCCACGGGGATTTTCATGGACCTTTAGACCCGATGCATGTTTAAGGGGATGACCAACAATTCGTCGTTCTTGTGTTTTATGACCGTTTTCATGAGCTATTCCACAGTTCTAGGGTTTCAGGGCGAATTACAATGACCATTAGACCCGATACATGTTTCACAATTTTAACCAAAAAATTGTCGATTTCGCATATTATGGCCGTTTTCATGAGTTATTGCCCACAGTTTTGGGGTTCCAGGGTGATTTACCTAAGACCCGATACATGTTTGAGAGTTATGACCAAAAACTACGTCGTTTTCACGTTTATGGCCGTTTTCGTGAGTTATTGCACACACTGTTTTGGCGCTCTTGGGGGATTTACAACGATCCTAAGACCCGATACATGTTTGAGATTTATGACCAAAAACTCATCGTTTTCGCGTTTTAGGGTCATTTTCATCAGTTATTCCACACTGTTTTGGTGCTCCACGGGGATTTGCATGGACCATTAGACCCGATGCATGTTTAAGAGGATGACCAACAATTCGTCGTTCTTGTGTTTTATGACCGTTTTCATGAGCTATTCCACAGTTCTAGGGTTTCAGGGCGAATTACAACGACCATTAGACCCGATACATGTTTGACAATTTTAACCAAAAAATTGTCGATTTCGCATATTATGGCTGTTTTCATGAGTTATTGCCCACAATTTTGGGGTTCCAGGGTGATTTACAACGACCCTAAGACCCGATACATGTTTGAGAGTTATGACCAAAAACTCGTCGTTTTTCACGTTTTATGGCCGTTTTCGTGAGCTATTGCACACTGTTTTGGCGCTCTTGGGGGATTTACAACGATCCTAAGACCTGATACCTGTTTGAGAGTTATGACCAAAACTCATCGGTTTCACGTTTTAGGGTCATTTTCAGGAGTTATTCCACACTGTTTTGGTCCTCCACGGGGATTTGCATGAACCATTAGACCCGATGCATGTTTAAGGGTATGACCAACAATTTGTCGTTCTTGTGTTTTATGACCGTTTTCATGAGCTATTCCATAGTTCTAGGGTTTCAGGGCGAATTACAACGACCATTAGACCCGATACATGTTTGACAATTTTAACCAAAAAATTGTCGATTTCGCATATTATGGCCGTTTTCATGAGTTATTGCCCACAGTTTTGGGGTTCCAGGGTGATTTACAACGACCCTAAGACCCGATACATGTTTGAGAGTTATGACCAAAAACTCGTTGTTTTTCACGTTTTATGGCCGTTTTCGTGAGCTATTGCACCTTGTTTTGGCGCTCTTGGGGGATTTACAACGATCCTAAGACCCGATACATGTTTGAGAGTTATGACCAAAACTCATCGGTTTCACGTTTTAGGGTCATTTTCATGAGTTATTCCACACTGTTTTGGTGCTCCACGGGGATTTGCATGAACCATTAGACCCGATGCATGTTTAATGGGATGACCAACAATTCGTCGTTCTTGTGTTTTATGACCGTTTTCTTGAGCTATTCCCCAGTTCTAGGGTTTCAGGGCTAATTACAATGACCATTAGACCCAATCCATGTTTGACAATTTTAACCAAAAAATTGTCGATTTCGCATATTATGGCCGTTTTCATGAGTTATTGCCCACAGTTTTGGGGTTCCAGGGTGATTTACAACGACCCTAAGACCCGATACATGTTTGAGAGTTATGACCAAAAACTCGTCGTTTTCACGTTTTATGGCCGTTTTCGTGAGCTATTGCACACAGTTTTGGCGCTCTTGGGGATTTACAACGATCCTAAGACCCGATAAATGTTTGAGAGTTATGACCAAAAACTCATCGTTTTCACGTTTTAGGGTCATTTTCATGAGTTATTCCACTCTGTTTTGGTGCTCACGAGATTTGCATGGACCGTTAGACCCGATGCATGTTTAAGGGAATGACCAACAATTCATCGTTCTTGTGTTTTATGACCGTTTTCATGAGCTATTCCACAGTTCTAGGGTTTCAGGGCGAATTACAATGACCATTAGACCCGATACATGTTTGACAATTTTAACCAAAAAATTGTCGATTTCGCATATTATGGTCGTTTTCATGAGTTATTGCCCACAATTTGGGGGTTCCAGGGTGATTTACAACGACCCTAAGACCCGATACATGTTTGAGAGTTATGACCAAAAACTCGTCGTTTTTCACGTTTTATGGCCGTTTTCGTGAGCTATTGCACACTGTTTTGGCGCTCTTGGGGGATTTACAACGATCCTAAGACCCGATAAATGTTTGAGAGTTATGACCAAAAACTCATCGTTTTCACGTTTTAGGGTCATTTTCATGAGTTATTCCACCTTTGTTTTGGTGGTCCACGGGGATTTACATGGACCTTTAGACCCGATGCATGTTTAAGGGATTACCAACAATTAAATGCGTTCTTGTCTTTTATGACCGTTTTCATGAGCTATTCCAAAGTTCTAGGATTTCAGGGAGAATTACAATGACCATTAGACCCGATACATGTTTGACAATTTTAACCAAAAAGTTGTCGATTTCGCATATTATGGCCGTTTTCATGAGTTATTGCCCACATTTTGGGGTTCGGGGTGATTTACGATCCTAAGACCCGATACATGTTTGAGAGTTATGACCAAAAACTCGTCGTTTTTCACGTTTTATGGCCGTTTTTTTTAGCTATTTCACACTGTTTTTGCGCTCTTGGGGATTTACAACGATCCTAAGACCCGATAAATGTTTGAGAGTTATGACCAAAAACTCATCGTTTTCACGTTTTAGGGTCATTTTCATGAGTTATTCCACACTGTTTTGGTGCTCCACGGGGATTTTCATGGACCTTTAGACCCGATGCATGTTTAAGGGGATGACCAACAATTCATCGTTCTTGTGTTTTATGACCGTTTTCATGAGCTATTCCACAGTTCTAGGGTTTCAGGGCGAATTACAACGACCATTAGACCCGATACATGTTTGACAATTTTAAGCAAAAATGTCGATTTCGCATATTATGGCCATTTTCATGAGTTATTGCCCACAGTTTTGGGGTTCCAGGGTGATTTACAACGACCCTAAGACCCGATACATGTTTGAGAGTTATGACCAAAAACGCGTCGTTTTTCACGTTTATGGCCTTTTTCGTGAGCTATTGCACACTGTTTTGGCGCTCTTGGGGGATTTACAACAATCCTAAGACCCGATACATGTTTGAGAGTTATGACCAAAAACTCATCGTTTTCGCGTTTTAGGGTCATTTTCATGAGTTATTCCACACCGTTTTGGTGCTCCACGGGGATTTGCATGGACCGTTAGACCTGATGCATGTTTAAGGGGATGAGCAACAATTCGTCGTTCTTGTGTTTTATGACTGTTTTCATGAGCTATTCCACAGTTCTAGGGTTTCAGGGCGAATTACAACGACCATTAGACCCGATACATGTTTGACAATTTTAACCAAAAAATTATCGATTTCGCATATTATGGCCGTTTTCATGAGTTATTGCCCACAGTTTTGGGGTTCCAGGGTGATTTACAACGACCCTAAGACCCGATACATGTTTGAGAGTTATGACCAAAAACTCGTTGTTTTCACATTTTATGGCTGTATTCGTGAGCTATTGCACCCTGTTTTGGCGCTCTTGGCGGATTTACAACGATCCTAAGACCCGATACATGTTTGAGAGTTATGACCAAAAACTCATCGTTTTCGCGTTTTAGGGTCATTTTCATGAGTTATTCCACACTATTTTGGTGCTCCACGGGGATTTGCATGGACCGTTAGACCCGATGCATGTTTAACGGGATGACCAACAATTCATCGTTCTTGTGTTTTATGACCGTTTTCATGAGCTATTCCACAGTTCTAGGGTTTCAGGGCGAATTACAATGACCATTAGACCCGATACATGTTTGACAATTTTAACCAAAAAATTGTCGATTTCGCATATTATGGCCGTTTTCATGAGTTATTGCCCACGGTTTTGGGGTTCCAGGGTGATTTACAACGACCCTAAGACCCGATACATGTTTGAGAGTTATGACCAAAAACTCGTCGTTTTTCCTGTTTTGTGGCCGTTTTCGTGAGCTATTGCACACTGTTTTGGCGCTCTTGGGGGATTTACAACGATCCTAAGATGCGATAAATGTTTGAGAGTTATGACCAAAAACTCATCGGTTTCGCGTTTTAGGGTCATTTTCATGAGTTATTACACACTGTTTTGGTGCTCCATGGGGATTTGCATGGACCATTAGACCCGATGCATGTTTAAAGGGATGACCAACAATTCGTCGTTCTTGTGTTTTATGACTGTTTTCATGAGCTATTCCACAGTTCTATGGTTTCAGGGCGAATTACAAGGACCATTAGACCCGATCCAAGTTTGACCATTTTAACCAAAAAATTGTCGATTTCGCATATTATGGCCGTTTTCATGAGTTATGGCCCACGGTTTTGGGGTTCCAGGGTGATTTACAACGACCCTAAGACCCGATACATGTTTGAGAGTTATGACCAAAAACTCATCGTTTTTCACGTTTTGTGGCCGTTTTCGTGAGCTATTGCACACAGTTTTGGCGCTCTTGGGGGATTTACCCGATAAATGTTTGAGAGTTATGACCAAAAACTCATCGTTTTCACGTTTTACGGTCATTTTCATGAGTTATTCCACACTGTTTTGGTGCTCCACGGGGATTTTCATGGACCATTAGACCCGATGCATGTTTAAGGGGATGACCAACAATTCGTCGTTCTTGTGTTTTATGACCGTTTTCATGAGCTATTCCACAGTTCTAGGGTTTCAGGGCGAATTACAATGACCATTAGACCCGATACATGTTTGACAATTTTAACCAAAAAATTATCGATTTCGCATATTATGGCCGTTTTCATGAGTTATTGCCCACAATTTGGGGTTCCAGGTGATTTACGATCCTAAGACCCGATACATGTCTGAGGGTTATGACCAAAAACTCATCGTTTTCGCGTTTTATGGCAGTTTTTGTGAGCTATTGCACACTGTTTTGGTGCTCTTGGGGGATTTACAACAATCCTAAGACCCGATAAATGTTTGAGAGTTATGACCAAAAACTCATCGGTTTCGCGTTTTATGACCGTTTTCGTGAGCTATTGCACACTGTTTTGGCGCTCCAAGGATTTGCATGGAACCATTAGACCCGATAAAAGTTTGAGACTTATTATCGATTTCGCATATTATGGCCATTTTTCATGAGTTATTGCCCACAGTTTTGGGGTTCCAGGGTGATTTACAATGACCCTAAGACCCGATACATGTTTGAGACTTATGACCAAAACTCGTCGTTTTTCATGTTTTATGGCTGTTTTCGTGAGCTATTGCACACTGTTTTGGCGCTCTTGGGGGATTTACAACGATCCTAAGACCCGATACATGTTTGAGAGTTATGACCAAAAACTCATCGTTTTCACGTTTTAGGGTCATTTTCATGAGTTATTCCACACTGTTTTGGTGCTCCACGGGGATTTGCATGGACCATTAGACCCGATGCATGTTTAAGGGGATGACCAACAATTCGTCGTTCTTGTGTTTTATGAGCGTTTTCTTGAGCTATTCCACAGTTCTAGGGTTTTAGGGCGAATTACAACGACCATTAGACCCGATACATGTTTGACAATTTTAACCAAAAAATTGTCGATTTCGCATATTATGGCCATTTTCATGAGTTATTGCCCACAGTTTTGGGGTTCCAGGGTGATTTACAACGACCCTAAGACCCAATACATGTTTGAGAGTTATGACCAAAAACTCGTCGTTTTTCACGTTTTATGGCAGTTTTCGTGACCTATTGCACATTGTTTTGGCGCTCTTGGGGGATTTACAACAATCCTAAGACCCGATACATGTTTGAGAGTTATGACCAAAGACTCATCGGTTTCGCGTTTTAGGGTCATTTTCATGAGTTATTCCACACTGTTTTGGTGCTCCATGGGGATTTGCATGGACCATTAGACCCGATGCATGTTTAAGGGGATGACCGACAATTCGTCGTTCTTGTGTTTTATGACTGTTTTCATGAGCTATTCCACATTTCTAGGGTTTCAGGGCGAATTACAACGACCATTAGACCCAATACATGTTTGACAATTTTAACAAAAAAATTATCGATTTCGCATATTATGGCCGTTTTCATGAGTTATTGCCCACAGTTTTGGGGTTCCAGGGTGATTTACAACGACCCTAAGACCCGATACATGTTTGAGAGTTATGACCAAAAACAACTCGTCGTTTTCACGTTTTATGGCTGTTTTCGTGAGCTATTGCACACTGTTTTGGCGCTCTTGGGGGATTTACAACGATCCTAAGACCTGATAGATGTTTGAGAGTTATGACCAAAACTCATCGTTTTAGGGTCATTTTCATGAGTTATTCCACACTATTTTGGTGCTACACGGGGATTTGCATGGACCATTAGACCTGATGCATGTTTAAGGGGATGACCAACAATTCGTCTTTCTTGTGTTTTATGACCGTTTTCATGAGCTATTCCACAGTTCTAGGGTTTCAGGGCGAATTACAACGACCATTAGACATGATCCATGTTTGACCATTTTAACCAAAAAATTGTCGATTTCGCATATTATGGCCGTTTTCATGAGTTATTGCCCACGGTTTTGGGGTTCCAGGGTGATTTACAACGACCCTAAGACCCGATACATGTTTGAGAGTTATGACCAAAAGCTCATCGGTTTCACGTTTTGTGGCCGTTTTCGTGAGCTATTGCACACTGTTTTGGCGCTCTTGGGGGATTTACAACGATCCTAAGATGCGATAAATGTTTGAGAGTTATGACCAAAAACTCATCGGTTTCGCGTTTTAGGGTCATTTTCATGAGTTATTCCACACTGTTTTGGTGCTCCACGGGGATTTTCATGGACCATTAGACCCGATGCATGTTTAAAGGGATGACCAACAATTCGTCGTTCTTGTGTTTTATGACTGTTTTCATGAGCTATTCCACAGTTCTATGGTTTCAGGGCGAATTACAAGGACCATTAGACCTGATCCAAGTTTGACCATTTTAACCAAAAAATTGTCGATTTCGCATATTATGGCCGTTTTCATGAGTTATTGCCCACAGTTTTGGGGTTCCAGGGTGATTTACAACGACCCTAAGACCCCATACATGTTTGAGAGTTATGACCAAAAACTCGTCGTTTTTCACGTTTTATGGCCGTTTTCGTGAGCTATTGCACATTGTTTTGGCGCTCTTGGGGGATTTACAACGATCCTAAGACCCGATACATGTTTGAGAGTTATGACCAAAAATTCATCGGTTTCGCGTTTTAGGGTCATTTTCATGAGTTATTCCACACTGTTTTGGTGCTCCATGGGGATTTGCATGGACCATTAGACCCAATGCATGTTTAAGGGGATGACCGACAATTCGTCGTTCTTGTGTTTTATGACCGTTTTCATGAGCTATTCCACATTTCTAGGGTTTCAGGGCGAATTACAACGACCATTAGACCCGATACATGTTTGACAATTTTAACAAAAAACATCGATTTCGCATATTATGGCCGTTTTCATGAGTTATTGCCGACAGTTTTGGGGTTCCAGGGTGATTTACAACGACCCTAAGACCCGATACATGTTTGAGAGTTATGACCAAAAACAACTCGTCGTTTTTCACGTTTTATGGCCGTTTTCGTGAGCTATTGCACACTGTTTTGGCGCTCTTGGGGGATTTACAACGATCCTAAGACCTGATACATGTTTGAGAGTTATGACCAAAAACTCATCGTTTTAGGGTCATTTTCATGAGTTATTCCACACTATTTTGGTGCTACACAGGGATTTGCATGGACCATTAGACCTGATGCATGTTTAAGCGGATGACGAAAAATTCGTCATTCTTGTGTTTTATGACTGTTTTCATGAGCTATTCCATAGTTTTAGGGTTTTAGGGCGAATTACAATGACCATTAGACCCGATACATGTTTGACAATTTTAACCAAAAAATTGTCGATTTCGCATATTATGGCCGTTTTCATGAGTTATTGCCCACAGTTTTGGGGTTCCAGGGGGATTTACAACGACCCTAAGACCCGATACATGTTTGAGAGTTATGACCAAAAACTCGTCGTTTTTCATGTTTTATGGCAGTTTTTGTGAGCTATTGCACAGTGTTTTGGCGCTCTTGGGGGATTTTCCACAATCCTAAGACGCGATAAATGTTTGAGAGTTATGACCAAAAACTCATCGTTTACGTGTTTTACGGTCATTTTCATGAGTTATTCCACACTGTTTTGGTGCTCCACGGGGATTTTCATGGACCATTAGACCCAATGCATGTTTAAGGGGATGACCAACAATTCGTAGTTCTTGTGTTTTATGACCGTTTTCATGAGCTATTCCATAGTTTTAGGGTTTTAGGGCGAATTACAATGACCATTAGACCCGATACATGTTTGACAATTTTAAACAAAAAATTATTGAGTTCGCATATTATGGCCGTTTTCATGAGTTATTGCCCACAATTTGGGGGTTCCAGGGTGATTTACAACGACCCTAAGACCCGATACATGTTTGAGAGTTATGACCAAAAAGTCCTCGTTTTTCACGTTTTATGGCCGTTTTTGTGAGCTATTGCACACTGTTTTGGCGCTCTTGGGAGATTTACAACGATCCTAGGACCCGATACATGTTTCAGGGTTATGACCAAAAGCTCATCGGTTTCGCGTTTTAGGGTCATTTTCATGAGTTATTCCACACTGTTTTGGTGCTCCATGAGGATTTGCATGGACCATTAGACCCGATGCATGTTTAAGGGGATGACCAACAATTCATCGTTCTTGTATTTTATGACCGTTTTCATGAGCTATTCCACAATTCTAGGGTTTTAGGGCGAATTACAACGACCATTAGACCCGATCCATGTTTGACAATTTTAACAAAAAAAATATCGATTACGCATATTATGGCCATTTTCATGAGTTATTGCCCACAGTTTTGGAGTTCCAGGGTCATTTACAATGACCCTAAGCCCCGATACATGTTTGAGAGTTATGACCAAAAACTCGTCGTTTTTCACGTTTTAGGGTCGTTTTCGTGAGCTATTGCACACTGTTTTGGCGCTCTTGGGGGATTTACAACGATCCTAAGACCCGATACATGTTTGAGAGTTATGACCAAAAACTCATCGTTTTCGCGTTTTAGGGTCATTTTCATGAGTTATTCCACACTGTTTTGGTGCTCCATGGGGATTTTCATGGACTATTAAACCCGATGCATGTTTAAGGGGATGACCGACAATTCGTCGTTCTTGTGTTTGATGACCGTTTTCATGAGCTATTCCACAGTTCTAGGGTTTTAGGGCGAATTACAACGACCATTAGACCCGATCCATGTTTGACAATTTTAACCAAAAAATGTCGATTTCGCATATTATGGACGTTTTCCTGAGTTATTGCCCACAATTTGGGGGTTCCAGGGTGATTTACAACGACCCTAAGTCGCGATACATGTTTGAGAGTTATGACCAAAAACTCGTCGTTTTTCACGTTTTATGGCCGTTTTCGTGAGCTATTGCACACTGTTTTGGCGCTCTTGGGGGATTTACAACGATCCTAAGACCCGATAAATGTTTGAGAGTTATGACCAAAAACTCATCGTTTTCGCGTTTTACGGTCATTTTCATGAGTTATTCCACACTGTTTTGGTGCTCCACGGGGATTTTCATGGACCATTAGACCCGATGCATGTTTAAGGGGATGACCAACAATTCGTCGTTCTTGTGTTTTATGACCGTTTTCATGAGCTATTCCACAGTTCTAGGGTTTCAGGGCGAATTACAACGACCATTAAACCTTATACATGTTTGAAAATTTTAACCAAGAAATTATCGATTTCGCATGTGTCGTCGGCCTCCATGTCCCATTGGAATGTGGGGTTCTTCCTCATCAGGCGGTAGAGGGGCATTGCCTTCTCGCCTAGTCGGGGGATGAAGCGACTGAGGGTCGCGACTCGCCCTGCCAACTTCTGGATGTCGCGCAGGCACTCGAGTTTCCCGAGTCGCGCGATGGTGTCAATCTTGGTGGGGTTGGCTTTGATGCCTCGCTTGGAGACTACATATCCCAGGAGTTGTCCGGTGGGGACGCCGAAGGTGCCTTTTCTGGGGTTCAGCTTGATGTTGTACCTCCGTAGGTTTGCGAAGGTTTCGGCTAGGTCGGCGAGCAGGTCGTCCTGGCGGGTGGATTTTACCACCACGTCGTCGATGTAGACGTGAATGTTGCGGCCGATTTGGCTCGCTAGACACTCCTGCATGCACCTATGGTATGTGGCGCCTGCATTCTTGAGGCCGAACGTCATGGCCTTGTAGCAGAAGGCGTCGAATGGCGTAATGAACGCCGTCTTCTCCTCGTCCTCGATCTCCATCTTGATCTAGTTATAACCAGAGTAAGCGTCAAGGAAGCACAGCGACTCCGATCCCGCGGTTGAGTCGATGATCTAATCGATGCGCGGTAGGACGAACTCCTCCTTCGGGCAGGCGTTGTTGAGGTTGGTGTAGTCGATGCACATTCTTCATGTGTTGTTCTTTTTTAGAACTAGGACTGGGTTTGCCAGCCACTTGGAGTATTTGATTGGCCGGATGAAGCCTACGTCTAGCAGGTGCTGAACTTCTTCGGTGATTGCTCGACGGCGCTCTTCATTGAAGGACCATAGCGACTGCTTTACTGGTCGCACTTTGGGGTCAGTGTTGAGTTTGTGCTCAGCGAGTTCCCTCGGGACACCTGGCATGTCAGATGGCTTCCATGCAAAGATGTCGCGGTTCTCATGGAGGAACCCGATGAGCGCGCTTTCCTATGCAGGGCTCATGTGCGCCCCAATGGTGGCCGTTTGGCTGGAGTCGCCTGGGACGAGCTCGATGGTGCGGGTGTGCGTGGTCGCCTCGAAGGTGGAGCTCGCGGCGGTTGGTTTCTTCAGGATGGTGGGGTCGTCCCTAATAATGTTGCCCGTGTATTTCGCGAGCTCCTCCGCATGGTCGGTTTCCGTGGCAATGATGGCGTCGGCAAGCTTGGCGCCTTTGTCTTCGCATTCCACGGCCATGTCGGGGTCGCCGTGGACGGTGATGATGCCGCTTGGCCCAGGGAGCTTCATCATGTTGTAGGCATAGTGCGGGGTCGCCATGAACTTTGCGAATGCCTAGCGGCCCAGGACGCAGTGGTAGGGGCTGCGGAAGTTCACCAGCTCAAACACGATCCTCTCCGTGCGGTAGTTTGCCAGAGTGCCGAAGGTGACTGGCAGCGTCACTTTCCCAATCGGGTACGCCTTTCGACCGGGGACGATGCCGTGGAAGGTCGTCAGTGTTGGCTCAATGGCTGCTTCTGGGAGCTGTAGCCTCTTGAATGTTTCCAGGTACAGGATGTTAATGGAACTCCCACCGTCCATTAGTGTCTTGGGTAGCCAGTAGTTGGCCACCTTGGACCTGACTACCAGGGCGACTCGCCCTGGGTATTCGATCCTTGGCGCGTGGTCCTGGCGGCTCCAGGTGATACTCTGCTCGGACCAGTTGAGGAAGCGAGGGATATCAACTTGTGTCACCGCGTTCATAGCGACCGCGCGGGCGAGCACCTTCTTCTCGCGTTTGGTGCCGAGTCCGGTGAAGGTGTGTAGCAAGTCGTCGGCGGTTCCGAAGACGCCGCCGTTCCCGTTGTCCCGAGGCAGATTATTATTGGGGTCCTCCCTTGCTCGCCTCGCCTTCTCAATCTCTTTGAGAGAGTGGCAATCGGTGGTGGTGTGGGTAGCAGGTTTTCCCTCCCTGCTATGGTAGATGCAGGGCTGATTGAGCAGGGCGGCGGGGTCGAATTTCGGCCTCATCGTGTTGTTGGCACGGTAGTTCCCGCCGTCGTGGTAGTTTCCTCCGTCGCGGCGGTAGTTCTTGGAATCGTGCTGGCCGTAGCCGGCGTTGGCAACGAAGTTGACTCGCCCGTCCGTGCGGCGCTTGCCGGTGAGGCGGGTGTTGCTGTAGCGCATGTCGCATAGGCGCCCGCTATCGTGGATGCTGGTGCGACGTCTTCCTCCCGACTCGTCGTCAGAGTCTTGGTAGGGGTCCTCCTCCGCATAGCGCTTGGCGATCTCGAGGAGGTTGGGGATGTTGTTGAGCGTCCGGTAGACCCTCTTGATCTTGGTGACCAGGGGTTCATACCGGCACGCATTCTTGAAACAGTGTATCGCCGTGTCTGGGTGGATGCCGGAGGCGTTTATCCACAGTCCTGCCATCTTTGGATCCAGCGGCGAGTCGACTCGCGTTGTCCCAGGATGCATCGCTCCAGGTCCTCTATGGTGGTGGCGCGGGTGTAGGATCCCTCGAAGTGCCTGACGAAGGCGTCTCGCATTTCTTCCTAGGAATCGATGCTGTCGGCGGGGAGCGTGTTGATCCATTGCCGGGTCGCACCCTCCATCATGAGGGGGAGGTAGCGAGCGGCGAGCAGGTCGGTGTGGCCTGCGATTCCCATTGCCATGAGGTATGTGTCCAGCCAGACGGCGGGATCGTACGTCGGGTCGTACTTCTCGATCTCCTTGGGGGCCTTGAAGTTGGCGGGGTATTTTTCCCCACGAATCATGGGCCCGAAGCATTGCGGTCCGACTCGACTGGGTGAGCCTCTTGGTTTCGAGTCGCCGCGGTTGGTGAGGGTGTGCCTCAGGTCGTTGGGTTGGCGCGACCGCCACACCTGGTTGTAGATGATGTTCGTGCGGGCATCGAGGGGCTGCCCGTTGGCGGCGACCGTGTTATTCGCCGGTCACGGCTCGTTGGTTAACAGCGCGGGATTGGTGGCCCGTGGTTGGTTCGCCAGGGACTGTGGTGGTGGGAAAATTAATGCGTTGGCCATGGTGGGGTGGCCGCTTGATGCCGCCCTTCTTGCTGATGAGCGGGAGTACATCCGCCCCCGTGGGTCGACTCCCGCGGCTTGTTGCTCGACGGCCCTGACGAGTAGGGCCTTGGCGTACTGGATCTGTAGCGCACCGTCGCCTTGGACGTCGAGGTTGGCAATCGCAGCGTCGGCCGTGACGACGTTGTCCATCAGGGTGGAGTATAGTGGTATCCCGTTGGCGTCACGGGCTTGAGGCGAGATGATGATCCGCGGTTGGTCCAGCGGGGGCGCGCGGCCCATGGGTTGTGGAGGGTCTCCAGTTGCCGGTGCACCAGGTGGTGGTCTCGCGGGGTTGCTTCCGCTTGGCGGCGCGTTCTCGCAGTATTCGCGCTCGGTGGCGCGTGCGGGGTTGCTGTCGTTGTTGAAGTTCAGGACGCAGCCCTGGACGTTGGAGTCCAGGCGGGTCCTGATGCGACGCTGGTGATGGAGCGATAGCTCCCGCGCTGTTTCTCGTTCGAGGCGGTATTTCTCGCACTCGGCGATTTTGTTGCATTGCGCCTCCGCGAGACGCAGGCGGGCTTGCTCCACCTCCGTGGCCGTCGCAGTCGCCGGGATCGGCGTGGCGAACGGATCTGGCGGGGCGGCCGTGCTGCCCGCCATGTAGATCGCGTTGAAGCGATTAGATCTGGCACGAAAATCCTTGGGGGATTCCGAGCCCGAATCGAAGTCGAAGATCCCCAGGATAGAGTAGTCCTCGAAGTCCTCTGGGTTGGAGACTCGCGTGATGGAGTCCTCCCATGATGCGGCGGAGATGGATTCGTCGATCGAGGCAGGGGTCGCGGAGTCGGCGTCGTCATTGGTGGAGGCGTTAGTCTCGACTGCGTCGCTGGCGGCCGAGTCATACTCGGAGACGAGGCTCCTGATGGAGCGGACCTGCGCCTCTGAAAGCAGATCGTGGTGTGGTGGCGATCCGCTGATGATCACCGTTGCAGCTGGGTCGACCGCGCCGGTGAAGCCGACGAAGAGGTTGATGGAGCCAACCAGCATCACCGCGCCGTGAGTGACCGGGCATGATGCCGGGATGTAGCTGCTGGGCAGGATCTGCCGATGGCGATCATGTGACCGGTGGCGAGCGGCCGATCAATCAGCGAGTAGGGCCTCGCCGCAGAACGCAGGCCAGTCCCGCTATTCCCCACGGTGGGCGCCACTGTCGTGGAAATGGCCACGGCAGTCGCTGCCACTGGCAGCGATTGAGTGTTTCATGAGGAAGAGTTGGCGGCCATCTGTGGTGCGAGATGGGGGCGGATGCACATGGGTTTACCCAGGTTCGGCCCCCCGGAGGGTAAAGACCTACTCCTACTAGATTAGATTATTGGAGAGCGAGTTACAGGGGTGGCGAGCTCGGCGGCTATGCAGCGAGTCGCTTGAGGGGGTGTATGATGGAACGTGTCTCTCTAGGATACCCTAGGGAGGTTTATATATGAGGCACCTCGCTAGGGTTTACAAGCTACCACCGAACAAGATAAGGATCCGGAGGTTTTGACCTAATCCGACTAGCTTCTGTTACGCTCCTGGGCCTCTAGTCGCCAGTCGTCGGGCCTCTCCTTCCGTTGTAGTCCAGTCGCCATCCTCCAGATGCACTCACAGGCCCTTCGGCCCAATCGGAACATCCTGCTGGTCACACCCCCTTCGGCATATCCCCATCAAACCCCAAAACTATGGGCAATAGCTCATGAAAACGGCCATAAAACGCGAAAACGGTGAGTTTTTAGTCGTGACTCTCAAACATGTATCGGGCCTTATGGACCATGCAAATCCCCCTTGAACCCCAAAACTACGGGCAATAGCTCATAAAAACAGCCATAAAAACGAAAATGACGAATTTTTGGTCATGCCCTAAAACATGAATCGGGTCTTAGGGTCGTTGTAAATCGCCTTGGAACGACGAGTTTTTGGTCATAACTCCCAAACATGCAGTACTGGGTTTCACGGCCCATGCAAATCCCCATGGAACCCTAGAACTGTGGGCAATAGCTAATGAAAATAGCCATAAAACACAAAAACGATGTTTTTTTGGTCATGCCCTAAAACATGTATTACTAGGTCTAACATTCGTCGTAAATCGCCTGGGAACTCAAAAACCATGGGCAATACCTCATAAAAACAGCCATAAAACATGATAACGACGAGTTTTTTGGTCATATCCCTCAAACAAGTATCGAGCCTTACGAACCATGCAAATCCCCCTTGAACCCAAAAACTACGGGCAATAGCTCATGAAAACAGCCATAAAAATGAAAACGTCGACTCTTTGGTCATGCCATAAAACGTGAATCGGGTCTTAGGGTCGTTGTAAATTGCCCTAGAATGACGAGGTTTTGGTCATAACTCCCAAACATGCATGTATTGGGTTCCATGGCCCATGGAAGCCTAGAACTATGGGCAATAGCTAATGAAAACGGCCAGAAAAGACAAAAACGTTGATTTTTTGGCCATGCCCTTAAACATGTATTACTAGGTCTAATATTTGTCGTAAATAGCCATGAAAGTCCAAAACGGTGGACAATAGCTCATAAAACGGCCATAAAAAGCGAAAACGATGAGTTTTTGGTTATAACTCTTGAACATGTATCGGGTCTTAAGGTTGTTGTAAATCGCCCTGGAACCACAAAATTATGGGAAATAGCTCATGAAAACAGCCAGAAAATGCGAAAACGACGAGTTTTTGGCCATAACTCTCGAACATGTATTAGGTCTTAAGGTCGTTGTAAATCACCCTAGAAACCCAAAACTATAGGAAATAGCCCATAAAAACAGCCGTAACGCAAAAAAAAACTACTTCTTAGTGATCCGTTCAAAGATGTACCGGGTCTTATGGTCGTTGTAAATCACCCTAGAACCCTAAAACTATAGGCAATAGCTCATGAAAACGGCCGTAAAAGCAAAAACGGTTAATTTTTGTGTCATAGGTCTCACACATGTATCGGGTCTCATGGCCCATGCAAATCCCCATGGAACCCTAGAACTTTAGGCAATAGCTCATCAAAACAGCCACAAAACACGAAAACGACGAGTTTTTGGTCATGCCCTTAAAAATGTATTACTGGGTCTAACATTCGTTGTAAATCGCCTTGGAACTCCAAAACCGTGTGCAATAGCTCATAAAAACGGCCATAAAACGTCAAAACGATGAGTTTTTGGTCATATCACTCGAACATGTATCGGGTTTTACGGTCATTGTAAATTTCCTTGGAATCCCAAACCTAAAGGCAATAGCTCATGAAAACGGCCGTAAAACGGGAAGACTACGAGTTTTTGGTCAGGACTCTCAAACATGTATCGGGCCTTACGGACCATGCAAATCCCCCTTGAACCCCAAAACTACGGGCAATAGCTCATGAAAACAGCCATAAAAACGAAAATGACAAATTTTTGGTCATGCCCTAAAACATGAATCGGGTCTTAGGGTCGTTGTAAATCGCCTTGGAACGACGAGTTTTTGGTCATAACTCCCAAACATGCATGTACTGGGTTTCACGGCCCATGCAAATCCCCATGTAATCCTAGAACTGTGGGCAATAGCTAATGAAAATGGCCATAAAACACAAAAAAGATGTTTTTTTGGTCATGCCCTAAAACATGTATTACTGGGTCTAACATTCATCGTAAATTGCCTTGGAACTCCAAAACCATGGGCAATAGCTCATAAAACAGCCATAAAACGTGATAACGACGAGTTTTTGGTCATATCACTCGAACATGTATCGGGCCTTACGGACCATGCAAATCCCCCTTGAACCCAAAAACTACGGGCAATAGCTCATGAAAATAGCCATAAAAACAAAAACGACGACTCTTTGGTCATGCCATAAAACGTGAATCGGGTCTTAGGGTCATTGTAAATTGCCCTGGAACGACGAGGTTTTGGTCATAACTCCCAAACATGCATGTATTGGGTTTCATGGCCCATGCAAATCCCCATGGAAGCCTAGAACTATGGGCAATAGCTAATGAAAACGGCCAGAAAAGAGAAAAAAATGATTTTTTGGCCATGCCCTAAAACATGTATTACTAGGTCTAATATTCGTCATAAATAGCCATGAAACTCCAAAACGGTGGACAATAGCTCATAAAACGGCCATAAAAAGCGAAAACGACGAGTTTTTGGTTATAACTCTTGAACATGTATCGGGTCTTAAGGTTGTTGTAAATCACCCTGGAACCATAAAACTATGGGAAATAGCTCATGAAAGCAGCCAGAAAATGCGAAAACGATGAGTTTTTGGCCATAACTCTCGAACATGTATTAGGTCTTAAGGTCGTTGTAAATCACCCTGGAACCCCAAAACTATAGGAAATAGCCCATAAAAACAGCCATAACGCAACAAAAACTACTTCTTAGTGATCCCCTCAAACATGTATCGGGTCTTAGGTCATTGTAAATCACCCTAGAACCCTAAAACTATAGGCAATAGCTCATGAAAACTGCCGTAAAAGCAAAAACGGTGAGTTTTTGGTCATAGGTCTCAAACATGTATCGGGTCTCATGGCCCATGCAAATCCCCATGGAACCCTAGAACTTTAGGCAATAGCTCATCAAAACGGCCACAAAACACGAAAACGACGAGTTTTTGGTCATGCCCTTAAAATTGTATTACTGGGTCTAACATTCGTTGTAAATCGCCTTGGAACTCCAAAACCGTGTGCAATAGCTCATAAAAACGGCCATAAAACATCATAACGACGAGTTTTTGGTCATATCACTCGAACATGTATCGGGTTTTACGGTCATTGTAAATTTCCTTCGAATCCCAAAACTAAGGGCAACAGCTCATGAAAACGGCCGTAAAACGTGAAGACGGCGAGTTTTTGTTCATGACTCTCAAACATGTGTCGGGCCTTACGGACCATGCAAATCCCCTTGAACCCCAAAACTACGGGCAATAGCTCATGAAAACAGCCATAAAAACGAAAATGATGAATTTTTTGTCATGCTCTAAAACATGAATCGGGTCTTAGGGTCGTTGTAAATCACCTTGGAACGACGAGTGTTTGGTCATAACTCCCAAACATGCATGTACTGGGTTTCACGGCCCATGCAAATCCCCATTGAACCCTAGAATTGTGGGCAATAGCTAATGAAAATGGCCATAAAACACAAAAAAGATGTTTTTTTGGTCATGCCCTAAAACATGTATTACTGGGTCTAACATTCGTCGTAAATCGCCTTGGAACTCCAAAACCATGGGCAATACCTCATAAAAAGGCCATAAAACGTGATAACGACGAGTTTTTTGGTCATATCACTCGAACATGTATCGGGCCTTAGGGACCATGCAAATCCCCCTTGAACCCAAAAACTACGGACAATAGCTCATGAAAATAGCCATAAAAACGAAAACGACGACTCTTTGGTCATGCCATAAAACGTGAATCGGGTCTTAGGGTCATTGTAAATTGCCCTGGAACGACGAGGTTTTGGTCATAACTCCCAAACATGCATGTATTGGGTTTCATGGCCCATGCAAATCCCCATGGAAGCCTAGAACTATGGGCAATAGCTAATTAAAACGGTCAGAAAAGAGAAAAAAATGATTTTTTGGCCATGCCCTAAAACATGTATTACTAGGTCTAATATTCGTCGTAAATAGCCATGAAACTCCAAAACGGTGGACAATAGCTCATAAAACGGCCATAAAAAGCGAAAACGACGAGTTTTTGGTTATAACTCTTGAACATGTATCGGGTCTTAAGGTTGTTGTAAATCGCCCTGGAACCACAAAACTATGGGATATATCTCATGAAAACAGCCAGAAAATGCGAAAACGACGAGTTTTTGGCCATAACTCTCGAACATGTATTAGGTCTTAAGGTCGTTGTAAATCACCCTGGAACCCCAAAACTATAGGAAATAGCCCATAAAAACAGCCATAACGCAAAAAAACTACTTCTTAGTGATCCCCTCAAACATGTATCAGGTCTTACGGTCGTTGTAAATCACCCTAGAACCCAAAAACTATAGGCAATAGCTCATGAAAACGGCCCTAAAAGCAAAAACTGTGAGTTTTTGGTCAGAGGTCTCAAACATGTATCGGGTCTCATGGCCCATGAAAATCCCGTTGGAACCCTAGAACTTTAGGCAATAGCTCATGAAAACGGCCACAAAACACGAAAACGATGAGTTTTTGGTCATGCCCTTAAAAATGTATTACTCGGTCTAACATTCGTCGTAAATCGCCTTGGAACTCCAAAACAATGGGCAATAGCTCATAAAACGGCCATAAAATGTCAAAACGATGAGTTTTTGCTCATATCACTCGAACATGTATCGGGTCTTACGGTCATTGTAAATTGCCCTGGAACCCCAAAACTATGGGAAATAGCTCATGAAAACGGCCATAAAACGCGAAAACGGCGAGTTTTTGGTCATGACTCACAAACATGTATCAGGCCTTACGGGCCATGCAAATCCCCCTTGAACCCCAAAACTACAAGCAATAGCTCATGAAAACAGCCATAAAAACGAAAATGGTGACTTTTTGGTCATGTCGTAAAACGTGAATCGAGTATTAGGGTCATTCTAAATTGCCCTAGAACAACGAGCTTTTGGTCATAACTCCCGAACATGCATGTATTTGGTTTCATGGCCCATGCATATCCCCATGGAACCCTAGAACTATGGCCAATAGCTAATGAAAACAGCCATAAAACACAAAAACATGTATTACTGGGTCTAACATTCGTCGTAAATAGCCATGAAACTCAAAAACGGTGGACAATAGCTCATAAAGCCGGCCATAAAATGCGAAAATGACGTGTTTTTGGTCATAACTCTTGAACATGTATCGGGTCTTAAGGTTGTTGTAAATCGCCCTGGAACCACAAAACTATAGGCAATAGCTCATGAAAACGGCCAGAAAATGCGAAAACGACGAGTTTTTGGCCATAACTCTCGAACATGTATCAAGTCTTAAGGTCATTGTAAATCGCCCTGGAACCCCAAAACTGTGGAAATAGCCCATAAAAATAGCCATAACTCAAAAAATACTTCTTAGTGATCCCCTCAAACATGTATAGGGTCTTACAGTCGTTGTAAATCACCCTAGAACCCTAAAACCATAGACAATAGCTCATGAAAACAGCCCTAAAGGCGAAAACGACGAGTTTTTCGTCATAGCTCTCAACCATGTATCAGGTCTCATGGCCCATGCAAATCCCCATGGAACCCTAGAACTTTGGGCAATAGCTCATGAAAACGACAATAAAACACGAAAACGATGAGTTTTTGGTCATGCCCTAAAAATATATATTACTGGGTCTTGTTGGGTCGGCAGCATAGAAAACAAAAATTTCCTACGGTGTGAACTACACGCCAAGATCTATCTACTAGGTACAAAGCAACGGGTGGACATACATCCAACGAGAACTTACCCTCGTAGACAACGAGCTTTGTTAACGAGTAGGAACTCGTGGTTGATGTAGTCGTACACTTGCGGATCTCAAGATCATGATGAAGTCCAGCAGGTCCAGCTCCAGCACGTCCATCAGATCCAGCTCTAGTACCACCAAGTCCAGCACCGCAAAGCAGCGGTGCATCCGTGATCGCACACACGTCTGGTACCCCGACAACCTCCGTCCCTCGCTCCAGCAAAGCAGCGGAAGAAGCAACTCCTTTCCAGATAAAGCCACCGGGAACATGTATCTCGCTAATCCGAGACCATAGGGATAATACTAGAGGGGGAGAGAGATCCTTCACAAGGAGGTGTGTTGTGAGAGGAGGAGAGGGGGGCCTTTTATAGGGGAGAGGGGCACCCAAGGGCCATGATGTGGCAGCCATGGTGGTGCCCCCACCTCTTCCACATTCATGTGGGTGGAGCTCCCACTCCCATAAAAAGCCTCCACTCAAAATTCCACTCACACATGCATTAAATTTCCACCAAATTTAATGCAAGCTCTCATTAAATAAAACTATTTTATTTATTTTATTCAGAATTTTGTTAATTACATTAATTAACAAACATTCACATAAAACCCCCTGCAACATTTCAATATCACATGCAGAACCAGTTTTAGCAATTTCACCCGAAACAATTTCGGTTTCCATCGAAATGATTCCAGCGCTTTCTTAAATCTTTATCTAAAACATATTTGCTCCAAATGGTGTCGATATCCCTTAAGTGTGTCACCCTACGGTTCGCGAATAATGTAGACATGATTGAGACCCCTCTCTGATCAATAATCAGCAGCGGGACCTGGAGATCCGTACTGACTCCCACATATTCAACGATGACTCTTGTGATCGTGTGAACCTTTAATGTCGTAACTAAATCCCTTTGTCTCGCAATATATTAGATGTCCGAGATTTGATCATTGGCATCCAAATACCTAGTTTGATCTCGTTACTGACATGCACTCTTTTCTCGTTCCCGTGATATAACATTCTAGTGATCACATCACTTGCTTGCAAGCTATTTCAATGTGATATCACCGAGAGATCCTAGAGTATATCTATCCGTCATCGAGATGGACAAATCCCACTCTTGATCCATGAGCCTCAACATAACACCTTCGTAGCACTGAACCCACCTTTATAGTCACCCTGTTACGGTGTGACGTTTGATGTTATCAAGATACTCTTCCGGTGTTAGCAATTAACATGATCTCATGGTCTAAGGACTAACATTACTTTGTATGATGTTATAGAAATATAAACATAATGACTCTGATCGTAATGCTATACTTCGGATGAATGTTCATCACATCATTCCACCAATGGTGTGACCTTGTTATTAACAACATCCAATGTCCATGATCAGGAAACCTTGATCATCTTGTTAATCAACAAGCTAGTCTATAAGAGAGGCATGACTAGGAACCCTTTTTGTTTATTAAACACACATGTATTGATGTTTCCGAATCAATACAATTCTAGCATGTAAAATAAACATTTATCATAAACATGGAATAAGATAATAACCACTTTATTATTGCCTCTCGGGCATATTCCCTTCAGTCTCCCACTTGCAGTAGAGTCAATAATCTAGTTTGAAAAACTTTGCGCATTGAACACCTATGGCTTTTTGGTGTTGCATATACGCTATTGCTAGTGGTTAACATAATCTCCGGATGTGACAGTTTCAGATCCGTGTGTATTTGCATGTCTTTGTGTCTCTACGCATCACTCATTCTCAAATGAGATGGCATTGTATAAATTTGGTCCTCTGGTGAGACCTTTAGTTCGTTCGGCTCAAAATATGTTGATATTATTGTCACACAATATATCTTCATAGTATTAGCCCACTTTGAACCACACCTAGTTTGATAACAAACTACTTAACACAAATGCCCTCCTTCTTTGCTACTATAGCGCTTATATACTTAGCCTTTTGTTGTAGTATCCGTCACAATATCTCAACTTTGGAACTCATCCAAATCCATCATGGAACATCCTTTCCATTATATTGTGCCACCCATAGTCTAAATTGAGATAAATTTAATTTGTATCTTGTGACAAAACTAGTATCAATGTAACACTTTACAATGAACTACCTTTAACTATTTGTCACTTATACATGATATATTCTTAGTTCTTCCAAAGCTCATAAGAATATCTTTACTATTGTCCAATGATCATCTTATGAATCATTCTGGTATATGCTCATAACATTTAGAGCATAGGACATTCTGGATATATACATACCATGGTATAATCGATCAGAATCTTCATGTGATTTTACTCACCAAGTGTTGAAACACTTGAATCTGAATACAATTCTTTCCATGCAGCAAGAACCTTTCTTGTTATTTCCATATTGAACCCTTTCAATATCTCATATTGAACCCTTTCAATATCTTATATATGTATGTCTGGCACAACCATATTAGCGCCTTAATCTATCCATATAGATATTGATGCCTAATATTCTAGGTTTTCCCAAGTCTTTCATCGAAATCTTATTTTAATGAAATCCTTAACTTGTGTCAATTCAAGGTACATCATTTCCAATAAACAATATGTCCTCTACATAATATATTAGAAATATGTCTCAGCGCTCCCACTTAATTTCTTGCAAATGCAAGCATCTTCATCATCTCCGATGAATTTAAACTCTTTTAACAGTTTCATCATGGTGAAGATTCCAACTCCGCTATGCTTACTTCAACTATTGAAGTTTACATGCCCTTTTAGCACCCTTTGAATTAACAAAACCCTTCGGACCATGTCATGTACATGTCCTAGGTTACCGTTCTATTAGAAGAACCTTGTTTTGTTTATTCAACTACCATATACCAAATTATATGTAGTGGTTGCTACATTAATCCGTCAAGACTATATATCACTATGAAAGATCATATCTTGTCATAGTCAACTCCTTGGACATTGTCGTAAACTTCTTTTCGACATGTCGACTATTTCATAGATGTCAAACATCCATGTCTATTTCTTTATAGATCCAAAGACGACCGATAGGCTTCACGCCTTTCCGGAGGGTCTTCCAAGTTTAGAAACTTGATTTCTCGTGTATGGATACTATCACGGATTCTATGACTTCTAGTCATTTTTGTTGGAGATATGCCCAAGAGGCAATAATAAAGTGGTTATTATTATATCTTTATGTTTATGATAAATGTTTACATCCCATGCTATAATTGTATTAACTGGAAACATTAATACTTGTGTGTTTTGTAAATATAAAAGAGTCCCTAGTAAGCCTCTTGTTAAACTAGCTTGTTGATTAATGGATGATCATGGTTTCCTGATCATGGACATTAGATGTCGTTAATAACAAGATCATATCATTAGGAGAATGATGTGATGGACACACACCCATAGTAAGCATAGCATAAGATCAAGTCATTAAGTTCGTTTTGCTACAAGCTTTCAAATGCATAGTAACCTAATCCTTCGACCTTGAGGTTATGTTAATCACCATCACCGGATGGATACTTTGATGACATCAAACACCGCTTCATATCTGGGTGGTTATAAAGGTGTCATTGGGTATTCTGAAAGTATGTGTTGAAGCGCATGGACCAAGATTGGGATTTGTCAATCCATATGACGGATAGATATACTCTGGGCCCTCTCGGTGGAATGTCATCTAGTTAGCTTGCAAGCATGTGACTAGGTCACAAGGGATGACATATCATGGAACGAGTAAAGAGTACTTATCAGTAACGAGGTAGAAGTAGGTATGGAGATACCGACGATCAAACCTTAGATAAGTAGAGTATCACGTGACAAAGGGAATTGGTTTCGTATGTTAATGGTTCTATCGATCACGAATTCATCGTTGAGTATGTGGGAGCTGTTATGGATCTCCAGATCCCGCTAATGGTTATTGATCGGAGATGTGTCTCCATCATGTCTGCATATTCACGAACCGTAGGGTGACACACTTAAGGTTCGAAGTTGTTTTAAGTAGATATGGAATGTGCGTTGGAGACCGAATGTTGTTCGGAGTCTCGGATTGGATCTGGGACATCACGAGGAGATCCAGAATTGTCTGGGTAATAAGATTCATATATTGGGGATCATTTTCTAAGTTAGGAAATGTTCCGGAGTATTAGTATGGGGATTCTAGAAGGTTTCAGAATGTTCCGGAAGGTTCTAGAAGATTTCTTGGAGTTTACTTGAAAACCAAGAAAGGATCAAGGAATCCTTGTGGGGTGAGACAAGGATTCATGGGGGAGTAGGACTCTCCCCCACCTCCTTGATCCGTCGGCCAAGGGAGAGGGGAGTCCTACAAGGACTCCACCTCCCCATGGCGCCTCCCTCCTTTAAATGGAGGGGTGGAGGCACAAGCCCCCTTGCCCCTTCTATTCTCTAGTTCTCGAGTTGCCTCTCTCCTCCTCCTTCCCTCTGCTCTGGCTTAGGCGAAGCCCTGCAGAATTCTCTACTCCGCCACCACCACCACGCCATCGTGCTGTTGGGATTCCGTGGAGAGATCTACTACCTCTGTTGCTCGCTGGAACGGGGAGAGGAAGGTGCCGACTCCAAGCGTGTGACCGATCATGGAGCTGGAACGCGCCGGAAGGATCGTCTACTCGATCTTGAGATTGGCAAGTGATCGACTACATCAACCACGAGATCCGATCCCGTAACGCTTTCGGGTCTACAAGGGTTAGTACAGATCTGTCTCGTTGCACATGTCGAATAGATTAGATCTTGGCTTTTATCTAGATTAGATCTGGGTTTTGTTCGTTCTTGCGGTAGAAACTTTTTGTTTTCCATGCTACGAACCCATTAGTGGTATCAGAGCCGTGTCTATGCGTAGATCTGTTGCATGAGTAGAACACAATGGTTTTGTGGGCGTTGGTGCTCGTGCTATCTTTTGCTTTGTGTACTTTGCATCTTCCGGTATGGTGGGATGAAGCGGCTCGGGCTAACCTTACATGTCATCGCACATGAGACTTGCTCCACGCTTGACGTGTAACTTGCTTTGCACAAGTGGCTTTGTGGGTGTCTGTCTCTCTCACCATAGTATAGATCCAATCTACACTTTGCACTTGATAGCACTTGTATCAACGTTGTGGTTCAGTTTCGTAGGTAAGATCCGTTCTTATTCGAAAGCCCCAAACCACGTAAAACATGCAAAGAAAATTAGAGGCGTCTAACTTGTTTTGCAGGGGTTTTGTGATGTGATATGGCCATTATGTGATTGTGATTATATTTGATGTATGCAATGATCCTTATTGTAATATGGCAACCGGCAGGAGCCTAATGGTTGTCTTTAAATTTTGTTTAAGACCTGCGTGTCTATTCATCATGTAATAGCTTTATTCCAAGTAGTTGTAATAGTTGCTGTTGGTGATGGACAACCATGAAGCGGCGCCACTGACCTTGACGCAATGCTGGTGATGATGGAGATCATGTCCGTGCTTTGGAGATGGAGATCAAAGGCATAGGAAGAAAGGGCCATATCATATCACACTAATTATGAATTGCCTGTGATGTTAATCCTTTATGCATCGTGTATTGTTTAGATCACGACGGTAGCATTATAAGATGATCCCTCTCACTAAATATCAAGTAATAAAGTGTTCGTCCTTAGTTGGCACCGTTGCTAAGACTTGTCGTTTCGAAGCATCTCGTGATGATCGGGTGTGATAGATTCTACGTGTGCATACGACGGGTGCAAGCCAGATTTGCACATGCGGATACTAAGGTTAACCTTGACGAGCCTAGCATGTACAGACAAGGTCTCGGAACACGGAATACCGAAAGGTAAAGCATGAGTCATATGGATGATATGATGAACATGTTGATTGTTCGCCTTTAAAGCTACATCATCTCACGTGATGATCGGACTTGGTGTAGTGGATTTGGTTCGTGTAATCACTAAAACAACTAGAGGGATGTTGTTTTGAGTGGGAGTTCATTTTGTAATTTGGATTAGTCAAACTCAATTTATCATAAACACAATCAAAGTGAATTTGCATAGTTTGTTGTAGTCATTGGCATTCGTTCACCACCTTACGCTTAGTTATAGTTGAGATAGTGGAACTATAGAAATTCTGGATATTTTCTTTACGAACTGGTATCATATTTTTTTGAGTGTCAATCTAAAGTTTAAAAGTCCTGTTGCAAACTTTCAGCAAACTCAGCTTACTCTATGAAGTTTAATAAACAGTATTAAATCAAGAGTAACAATTCCAGTGTTAGTATCTAATGTATCATGTTTTCCTCCATGATTCTTGATACTCAAAAGATTATTTTTATCAAGTTTATCTAAGAGCTGAAAGCAATGTTTCAGAAACCATCATATGTGAAAGGTATTGCGATATCTAAAACAATGTATTGGTTACAACATGATAGAGTATATGTCCTCATATTTGATGAGAATTTGTGAAGGTTGGAGACGCTAGTCATCCTAATTCCCCAAAAGGTTTTGGAAAAGAAACATTATACTCGCAATTCACCTTTATAAGCTATAACAGCTTGATCATGAAAGTTGTCATGATAAGGATGAATAGAAGATGTAAGTAAAATGTTTACTACACTAAAAGATTACTAAAGAATGGATTTTTTAAAGAATGCCAAACATTTGATGAAGGTGCTCCACTTCAAAGTGCAAGTTCAAAGGTATTAGTATTTGACTATACACACTTTGTACTATGTGTCATGTGAATGACACCACTATTGATGTTGATAGATTATTTTAAAAGAAAAGGAATTGTTGAAAGAGAATCTATAAAATATTTGGCAGAAAAGAAAAGATTGGAGATGTCCAACTTAGGTTTATAGAAGATACATGTTATGGTTGTATTCCTTGGTTGTTAAACAATGTGGTTCTGCGGTATTGAATACCGAATTGGTTGGTATGAAGTGTCATACAGGACAACACAATTCATGAACTACAATGGCCTAAGTAACTAGCAAGAGAATATGTGATGATGTTCATCGAAAACAAACAAAGGGTTGTTGTGTTGCTCGTTAAACATCAAAGCTTGCCTTCAAGATTTGTTTCAATAATTGTTATTTTGATCAGATATTATGACGACAAAAGGTTGTTCAAATAATTACCGTATTCCATAATAGATGGATGATATACAAGTCTGGTTGGAGAAATAACGACCATAAAACTAATGCTAAAATGTCGCAAGACAAATGATTGAAAGATCACTTGCGAAGAGACATCGCCGTTTAAATTATATTGAAAGGGATACATGAAGAAACTCCATGTTGATGGATTTTTTGGAGTCTTTGATTTTGATCAAATGACGCTTGTGATACTTTCTTGGAGATAATTAAAACTCCGTTCGTAGGCCAAAACAGGAACGGACGACTAACTGATTGGAATTTGTACATATTGATGTATATAGTCCATTATGTGTAGTCGTGGGCGATGGATTTCAACTTCATATGCTTTCTCCGAAGATTTGAGTGAGTATATGTATATACTTACTCAATAAGGAAGAAGTATGAAACATTTGAAAATGTTCAAAGACTTTCAAGATGAAGTGGAAAATTATTGTAACAAGAAAATAAAAAAAATAAAAAAAGTTTATGATTGGATCATAAAGAAAGATGGTTGAGTTACAAGTTTAGCAAAACACCTAAGATTTGAGGAATCGTTCCATGGATTTGCATTTCCCAAAACACCATAGGAGTATGGAGTGTTCAAGATATGTAATAAAACCTTGTTTGACATGATAAGATCAAAGGTGTCATTTATAAAACTGCCATTATATTTTAAAGATTAAAGCTTTAGTGACTACCGCTTTTACACTGAAAAGAGCTCCATCGTGATCCGTTGAAATGACACCATATAAGTCATGGTTTGGGATAAAACCCAGGTTGTCCTTTCTTAAATTTTTGGTATGCTAAGCATAAGTAAAATGTTTACAACCAAAGTCGGATGAGCATGTCTTTGTAGGTTATTTCGAATAACCATTGGGTATTCCTCCATAACACCGAAGACAAAAGTGTTTGTCGCTTAGAATGTCGAGTTTCTTGAGAAGGAATTTTTTGGTGAAAAGTCAAGTGGGAGGACAATAGAACTTTGACAAGGTTGTTGAACCTTGGCTAATATGTGCTGAGTTGCGCAGCATCGGTAAGTGTCCCGGAGGCAGCAACAATGCTCATGGCTCACGTGCCTCAAAGGTTGTGGTCACGGAGATCTAAGTTACTATTGAACCAAGTAGGTCGGGTAAGTAATCAAATGCCAAGATTTGAGAGTTAAATCATTGTTGTTTGACAATGATGAACCGACCACATGCAAAGAAGCAATGATGGGCCCTGACTTTGTTAAGTGGCTTGAAGCCATAAAATCCGTGATAATTCCATACACAAGAAATCAAGCTTTGAATTTGAAAGACCCTCTGGAAAGGTGCAAGACCTTACAGTCGTATATGGATCTATAAAGAAATAGACATGGATGTTTCACATCTATGAAATAGTCGACATGTCAGAAAGAGTTTACGACAATGTTCAAGGAATTGACTATGATAAGATTTGATCTTTCATAGCGATATTTAGTCTGGACGGATTAATGTAGCAACCACTACATATATTTTGGTATATGGTAGTTGAACAAACAAAACAAGTTCTTCTAATAGAATGGTTACCTAGGACGTGTACATGACATGATCCAAATGGTTTTGTTAATTCAAAGGATGCTAAAAGAGTATGCAAAACTTCAATGGTTGAAGTGAGCATCGCGGAGTTGGAATCTTCACCGTGATGAAACCGTTAAAAGGTTTAATTTCATCAGAGACGATGAAGATGTTTGCATTTTGCAAGAAATTAAGTGGGAGCGCTAAGACATATTTCTAATACATTATGTGAAAGACATATTGTTGATTAGAAATGATGTATCTTTTATTGACACAGGTTAAGAATTTCATTTCGATGAAAGACTTAGGCATAACCCAAGAATTAGGCATCAATGTCTATATGGATAGATTGAGGCGCTAATATGGTTTTGCCATATGTACATAGATAAGATGTTGAATGAGTTCAATATGGAAATAACAAGAAAGGTTCTTGACGCACGGAAAGGACTGAATCAAGATTCAAGTGTGTTGACACGAGATTCAAGTGTTTTGACACTTGGTGAAATCACAAGAATATTTTGATCAATCATTCTTTGAGATGTACACATCCAGATATGTCCTATGCTCTAAATGTTATGAGCATATACCAGAATGACTCATAAGATGATCATTGGACAATAGTAGGGATATTCCTATGATCTTTGGAAGAACTAAGAATATATTATTTATATAGTGGTGACAAATAGTTCATTGAAAATTGTTACATTGATACTAGTTTTGTCACAAATTAAGTTTATCTCAATTTAAACTATGGGTGGCACAATGTAATGGAAAGGAAGTTCCATAACGGATTTGGTTGAGTACCAAAGTTAAAACATTGTGACAGATACTACAACAAAAGGCTAAGTATATGATCTATTATAGCAGCAAATGAGGGCATTTAAGGCCAAGTAGTTTGTTATCAAACTAGGTGTGGTTCATAGCGGGATAATACTATGAAGATACATTGTATGACAATTGTATCAACATGATTTAATCCCAAGGAACTAAAGGTCTCACCAAAGGACCAAATTTATACAATGCCATCTCATTGGAGAATGAGGAATGCGTAGAGATGCAAGGACATGCAAATACACACGGACCTGGAAGTGTCAGATCCGAAGATTATGTTTACCACTAGCAATAGTGTCTATACAACACCAGAAAGCCATAGGTGTTGAATGAACAAGTTTTTAACTAGATTATTGACTCTAGTGCAAGTGGGAGACTTTGGAGATATGCCCAAGAGGCAATAATAAAGTGGTTATTATTATATCTTTATGTTTATGATAAATGTTTACATCCCATGTTATAATTGTATTAACCGGAAACATTAATACTTGTGTGTTTTGTAAATATAAAAGAGTCCCAAGTAAGCCTCTTGTTAAACTAGCTTGTTGATTAATGGATGATCATGGTTTCCTGATCATGGACATTAGATGTCGTTAATAACAATATCATATCATTAGGAGAATGATGTGATGGACACACACCCATAGTAAGCATAGCATAAGATCAAGTCATTAAGTTCGTTTTTCTACAAGCTTTCAAATGCATAGTAACCTAATCCTACGACCTTGAGGTTATGTTAATCACCATCACCGGATGGATACTTTGATGACATCAAACACCGCTTCATAACTGGGTGGTTATAAAGGTGTCATTGGGTATTCTGAAAGTATGTGTTGAAGCGCATGGACCAAGATTGGGATTTGTCCATCCATATGACAGATAGATATACTCTGGGCCCTCTCGGTGGAATGTCATCTAGTTAGCTTGCAAGCATGTGACTAGGTCACAAGGGATGACATATCATGGAAGGAGTAAAGAGTACTTATCAGTAACGAGGTAGAACTAGGTATGGAGATACCGACGATCAAACCTTGGATAAGTATAGTATCGCGTGACAAAGGGAATTGGTTTCGTATGTTAATGGTTCTATCGATCACGAAGTCATCGTTGAGTATGTGGGAGCTGTTATGGATCTCCAGATCCTGCTAATGGTTATTGATCGGAGATGTGTCTCCATCATGTCTGCATATTCACGAACCGTAGGGTGACACACTTAAGGTTCGAAGTTGTTTTAAGTAGATATGGAATGTGCGTTGGAGACCGAATGTTGTTCGGAGTCTCGGATTGGATCCGGGACATCATGAGGAGATCCGGAATTGTCTGGAGAATAAGATTCATATATTGGGGATCATTTTCTAAGTTAGGAAATGTTCCGGAGTATTAGTATGGGGATTCTAGAAGGTTTCGGAATGTTCCGGAAGGTTCTAGAAGATTTCTTGGAGTTTACTTGAAAACCAAGAAAGGATCAAGGAATCCTTGTGGGGTAAGACAAGGATTCGTGGGGGAGTAGGACTCTCCCCCACCTCCTTGATCCGCCGGCCAAGGGAGAGGGGAGTCCTACAAGGACTCTACCTCCCCATGGCGCCTCCCTCCTTTAAATAGAGGGGTGGAGGCACAAGCCCCCTTGCCCCTTCTATTCTCTAGATCTCGAGTTGCCTCTCTCCTTCTCCTTCCCTCTGCTCTGGCTTAGGCGAAGCCCTGCAGAATTCTCTACTCCACCACCACCACGCCGTCGTGCTGCTGGGATTCCGTGGAGAGATCTACTACCTCCGCTGCTCGCTAGAACGGAGAGAGGAAGGTCTGCTTCGATTCAGACGTGACCGATCAATGAAGCACCGCCGTAACGCTGGCCGAAGGATCGTCTACTCGATCTTGAGATTGGCAAGTGATCGACTACATCAACCACGAGATCTGATCTCGTAATGCTTTCGGGTCTACAAGGGTTAGTACAGATCTATCTCGTTGCACATGTCTAATAGATTAGATCTTGGCTTTTATCTAGATTAGATCTGGGTTTTGTTCGTTCTTGCGGTAGAAATTTTTTGTTTTCCATGCTACGAACCCATCAATTTTATGGAGTCAGGGCCCATCATCGCTTCTTTGCATGCTGTCGGTTCATCATTGTCAAAACAATAACGACTTCTGTTTCAAATCTTACTATTTGATTCTTACCGACCCACATGGTTCAATAGGAACTCTAATCTCCAAGATCACACCCTTTGTAATCATGAGAGTCATGAGCATTGTGGCCACCACCAGGAAACTTTCCGGCGCTGCGCTACTTAGTACATATTGCTATGGTTCAACAACCTTATCAAAGTTCTATTGTCCTCCCACTTAACTTTTCGCGAAAAATTCCTTCTCAAGAAACTTGACGTTCTAAGCGACAAACTCTTTTGTCCTCGGTGTTATGGAGGAATTCCCAACAAATTCTTTGGGATAACCTACAAAGACGTGCTTATCCGACTTTGGTTGTAAACATTTTACTTATGCATAGCATACCAAAATTTAAGAAAAGACAATTCGGGTTTTATCCCAAACCATAACTCATATGGTGTCATTTCAACGGATCACGATGGTACTCTTTTCAGTGAAAAAGTGGTAGTCTCTAAAGCTTTAATCCTCAAAACATAATGGCAGTGTTATAAATGACACCTTTGATCTTACCATGTCAAACAAGGTTTGATTTGATCTCTCGAACATACCATATTCCTGTGGTTTATCGGGAAGTGCAAATTCATGGAACAATTCCTGAAATCTTAGGTGTTTTGCTAAACCTATAACTCAAATATCTTCCTTTATGATCAAATCATAAACTCTTTTATTTTCTTGTTACAATGATTTTTCACTTCATCTTGAAAGTCTTTGAACAATTTTCAAATGTTTCATACTTCTTCCTTACTAAGTAAATATATAGATATATTCACTCAAATTTCTGGAGAAGCAAAAATATCCATCGCATATGGCTACACATAATGGACTATATACATCAACATGCATAATATCCAATAAGTTAGTCATCCGTTCCTCTTTGGCCTATGGACGGAGTTTCAATTATCTCGAGGAAAGTCTCACATGCGTCAGTTGATCAAAATCAAAGACTCCAAAAATCCATCAACATGGAGTTTCATCATGTTTTCTTTCAAATATAACTTAAACAGCGATGTCACTTCATAAGTGATCTTTCAATCATTTGTCTTGCGACATTTTAGCAATAGTGTTTATGGATGTGATTTCTCCAACTAGACTTGTAAAAGTTCATCCATCCTTTATGGAATACGATAATTATTTGAACAGCCATTGTTCTCATGATACCGGAACAAAATAACAATTATTTAAACAAATCTTGAAGGCTTGGTTTAATGACAATGAAAAACACAATAACACTTTATTTGTTTTCGATGAACATCATCACTCATTCTCTTGCTGGTTACTTAGGCCATTGTAGTTCATGAATTGCGTTGTCCTGTATGACACTTCATACCAACCAATTCGGTATCCAATACTGGTATCCAATACCTAAGAACCACATTGTTTAACAAGCAAGGAATATAGCCATAACATGTATATCTTCTATATACCTAAGTTGGACATCTCCAACCTTTTATTTTCTGCCAAATATTTTATAGATTCTCTTTTAGCAATTCCTTTTCTTTTAAAAGAATCTATCAACATCAATAGTGGTGTCATCAACATGACACATGGTACAAAGCATATATAGTCAAATACTAATACCTTTGGACTTGCACTTTGAAGTGGATCACCATCATCAAATGTTTGGTGTTCTTTCAAAAATCCATTCTTTAGTAATCTATTAGTGTAGTAAACATTTTACTTACATCTTCTATTCATCCTTATCATGACAACTTTCATGATCAAGCTACTATAGCCTATAAGGAAGAATCGCGAGTATAATATCAGTTCCCAAAACCTTTTTGGTAGATTCGGATGCCTAGCATCTCCATCCTTCACAAATTCTCATACAATATGAGAACATGTATTTTGCTAAATTATACTCTATCATAATGCAACCAAAAACATTGTTTCAGATATCGCAATATCTTTCACACATGATGGTATCTGAAACAATTTTCAGCTCCAATATAATCTTGATATTAAAACAACTTTTTGAATATCAATAATCATGATACTTTAGATACTAACATTGGAATTCTTACTCTTGATTTAATACTACTTATTAAACTTCATGGAGTAAATAGAGTTTGCTAAAAGTTTGCAATAGGACTTATAAACTTTAAATTGACATTCAAAACAATACGATACCAGTTCGTAAAGTAAATATCCAGAATTCTATAGTTCTATTATCTCAATTAAAACTAAGCATAAGGTAGTGAACAGATGCGAATGACTACAACAAATTATGCAAATTCACTTCGATTTAGTTTATGACAAATTGAGTTCGACTAATCCAAATTAGAAATGAACTCCCACTCAAAAACGACATCCCTCGTGCCTTTTTGGTGATTACATGAACCAAATCCACTACACCAAGTCCGATCATCACGTGAGTCGGTGTAGCTTCAAAGGCGAGCATCAATATGGTCATCACATCAACTATATGACTCATGCTTAACCTTTCGGTCTGTGTTCCAAGGCCATGTTTGTACATGCTAGGCTCGCCAAGTAAGAACCTTAGTATTCGCATGTGTAAAACTGTCTTACACCCGTTGCATGAAAGCATAGAGTTGAGAACACCCGATCATCATGTGATGTCTCGAAACACGATCCATAGAACGGTGCATACTTAAGGAAGAACACATGTTATCTTGATATTTAAATGAGGGATCATCTTACAATGCTACAGAAAGCGCCAAACTAGCAGTATAAGATGCTAACATCTAATGTGTAAAGTGAGATGATATGGTCCATGCATTTGATCTCTATCATTTGCATCGTGGTATGATCTCTATCATTCCTTTGTGTGTAAGGCCTAGGTCTATGGAACTTACACGTTGAATGTGTTGTAAGAGTATCTATCATACATCTACTTACAACAATACCATATCAAGACACTAGCCCAGCAACGATCTAAACTAGACGTCTCTAATTTATCAATTGCAAGTTTTACGTGGCTTAGGGCTTTCGGAGATAGAACCGTTCTTACCTATGAACATGAACCACAACGAGGATAACTAAGTTATTAGCAACTCGTTGTAAATCAGATATTGACTATAGTAGGAGAGATGGACACCACTTGACCACTTATGCAAAACAAGTTGCATGTCAGTCGTGGAACCGGTCTCATGTACGATGACATGTAAGGTTGGTCCGGGCCGCTTCATCCCACTATGCCACCAATATCCAAAATACATGAAAGAAGCAATAACATAATCATCATCGCCCACATATAAACATATGTGTACTACCCGTGCAAAGCACCTACGCATAGATCATGCTCTGATACCACTGTTGGGTCCGCAGCATAGAAAACAAAAAATTTCCTACGGTGTGAACTACACGCCAAGATCTATCTACTAGGTACAAAGCAACGGGTGGACATACATCCAACGAGAACTTACCCTCGTAGACAACGAGCTTTGTTAACGAGTAGAAACTCGTGGTTGATGTAGTCGTACACTTGCCGATCTCAAGATCGTGATGAAGTCCAGTAGGTCCGGCTCCAGCACGTCCATCAGATCCAGCTCTAGTACCACCAAGTCCAGCACCGCAAAGCAGCGGTGCATCCGTGATCGCACACACGTCCGGTACCCCGAAAACCTCCGTCCCTCGCTCCAGCAAAGCAACTCCTTTCCAGATAAAGCCACCGGGAACATGTATCTCGCTAATCCGAGACCATGGGGATAATACTAGAGGGGGAGAGAGATCCTTCACAAGGAGGTGTGTTGTGAGAGGAGGAGAGGGGGGCCTTTTATAGGGGAGAGGGGGGCACCCAAGGGACATGGCGTGGCAGCCATGGTGGTGCCCCCACCTCTTCCACATTCATGTGGGTGGAGCTCCCACTCCCATAAAAAGCCTCCACTCAAAATTCCACTCACACATTCATTAAATTTCCACCAAATTTAATGCAAGCTCTCATTAAATAAAACTATTTTATTTATTTTATTCAGAATTTTGTTAATTACATTAATTAACAAACATTCACATAAAACCCCCTACAACATTTCAATATCACATGCAGAACCAGTTTCAGCAATTTCACCCGAAACAATTTCGGTTTCCATCGAAATGATTCCAGCGCTTTCTTAAATATTTATCTGAAACATATTTGCTCCAAATGGTGTCGGTATCCCTTAAGTGTGTCACCCTACGGTTCGCGAATAATGTAGACATGATCGAGACCCCTCTCTGATCAATAATCAGTAGCGGGACCTGGAGATCCATACTGACTCCTACATATTCAACGATGACTCTTGTGATCGTGTGAACCTTTAACGTCCTAACTAAATCCCTTTGTCTCGCGATATAATACATGTCCGAGATTCGATCATTGGCATCCAAATACCTAGTTTGATCTCGTTACCGACATGCACTCTTTTCTCGTTCCCGTGATATAACATTCTAGTGATCACATCACTTGCTTGCAAGCTATTTCAATGTGATATCACCGAGAGGGCCTAGAGTATATATATCCGTCATCGGGATGGACAAATCCCACTCTTGATCCATGAGCCTCAACATAACACCTTCGTAGCACTGAACCCACCTTTATAGTCACCCTGTTACGGTGTGACGTTTGATGCTATCAAGATACTCTTCTGGTGTTAGCAATTAACATGATCTCATGGCCTAAGGACTAAGATTACTTCGTATGATGTTATAGCAATATAAACATAATGACTCTGATCGTAATGCTATACTTTGGATGAATGTTCATCACATCATTCCACCAATGGTGTGACCTTGTTATTAACAACATCCAATGTCCATGATCAGGAAACCTTGATCATCTTGTTAATCAACAAGCTAGTCTATAAGAGAGGCATGACTAGGAACCCTTTTTGTTTATTAAGCACACATGTATTGATGTTTCTGAATCAATACAATTCTAGCATATAAAATAAACATTTATCATAAACATGGAATAAGATAATAACCACTTTATTATTGCCTCTCGGGCATATTCCCTTTAGGTCTAACATTCGTCGTTAATTGCCTTGGAACTCCAAAACTGTGGGCAATAGCTCATAAAAAGGCCATAAAACGTGAAAACGACGATTTTGTGGTCATATATCTCGAACATGTATCGGGTCTTACAGTCATTGTAAATTACCCTAGAACCCCAAAACTATGGGCAATAGCTTATGAAAACAACCATAAAACGGGAAACACTGAGTTTTTTGTCATGACTCTCAAACATGTATCGGTCCTTACGGGCCATGAAAATCCCCCTAGAACCCCAAAACTACAGACAATAGTTCATGAGAACAGCCATAAAAACGAAAACGATGACTTTTTGGTCATGCCCTAAAACATTAATTGGGTCTTAGGGTCATTGTAAATCACCCTGAAACGACGAGTTTGTGTCATAACTCCCAAACATGCATGTATTGGGTTTCATGGCCCATGCAAATCCCCATGGAACCCTAGAACTGTTGGCAATAGCTAATGAAAACGGCCATAAAACACAAAACGATGATTTTTTGGTCATGTCCTAAAACATGTATTACTGGGTCTAACATTCGTCATAAATAGCCCTAGAACTCCAAAAAGGTGGACAATAGCTCATAAAAATGGCCATAAAATGCGAAAACAACGAGTTTTTGGTCATAACTTTGGAACATGTATCGGGTATTAAGGTCGTTGTACATCACCCTAGAACCACAAAACTATGGGCAATAGCTCATGAAAACGGCTAGAAAACGCGAAAACGACGAGTTTTTGGTCATAACTCTCAAACATGTATCAGGTCTTAAGGTTGTTGTAAATCGCCCTGGAACCCCAAAACAATGGGCAATAGCTCATGAAAACAGCCATAAAACATAAAAACAATGAGTTTTTGGTCATGCTCTAAAACATGAATTGGGTCTTAGGGTCGTTGTAAATCGCCCTAGAACCCCAAACTGTTGGAAAGAGCCCATAAAAGGAGCCATAACGCAAAAAAACTACTTCTTAGTCATCCCCTCAAACATGTATCGGGTCTTACGATCGTTGTAAATCACCCTAGAACCCCAAAATTGTAGGCAATAGCTCATAAAAACGGTCGTAAAAGCGAAAACGGCGAGTTTATTGTCATAGGTCTCAAACATGTATCGGGTCTCATGGCCCAAGCAAATCCCCATGGAACCCTAGAACTTTGGGCAATAGCTCATGAAAACGGCCACAAAACACGAAAACAACGAGTTTTTAGTCATGCCCTAAAAAATGTATTACTGGGTCTAATCATTGTAAATCGCCTTGTAACTCCCAAACATGAATCGGGTCTTAGGTTTGTTGTAAATCACCCTAGAATGACGAGTTTTTAGTCATAACTCCGAAACATGCATGTATTGGGTTTCATGGCCCATGCAAATCCCCATGGAACTGTTGGAGATATGCCCTAGAGGTAATAATAAATGTAGTTATTATTATATATCTTTGTGTTTATGATAAATGTTTACATTCATGCTATAATAGTATTAACAAGGAAACCATTAATACTTGTGTGATTTGTAAACTTAATTTGAAGTCCCTAGTATAGCCTCTATACTTCACTAGCTTGTTGGTTGATTGATGATTGTGGTTTCCCTATCATGAACATTGAGATGTTATCAACAACAAGATCATATCGTTAGGAGAATGATATGGTGGACATACTCCTATAGACAAGCGTAGCATAAAGATCAAGTCATTTCAATAGTTCAATTGCTATTTGCTTTCTGATACATAGTAACCTAATTCCTTCGACCATGAGATCATGCATATCACCTTTACTGGATGGATGCTTTGATGTCATCAAACACCACACCGTAACAGGGTGGCTATAAAGGTGACATTGAGTGTTCGGAAAGTATTGGTTGAAACACATGGATCAAGAGTGGGATTTGTCCATCCACATGACGGATAGATATTCTCTGGGCCCTCTCGGTGAAATGTCATCCAATTAGCTTGCAAGCATGTGACTTGGTCACAAGGGATCACATATCAGGAACGAGAAAAGAGTACTTATCAAGAACGAGGTTGAACTAGGTATGCGAGATACCGACGATCATAACCTCGGATAAGTAACATATCGTGAGACAAAGGGAAATTGGTATCGTATGTAAGTGGTTCATTCGATCGCAAAGTAATCGTAGAAATATGTGGGAGCCATATGAATTTCCAGATTCCTCTATTGGTTATTGTTCGGAGAAGTGTCTCGATCATGTCCGCATAATTCACGAACCGTAGGGAGACACACTTAAGGATTCGACGTTGTTTGAGTAGTTATGGTATTATGAGAAAGAGACCGAATGTTGTTCGGAGTCTCGGATGGGATCCGGGATATCACGAGGTGATCCGGAATGGTCTGGAGAATAAGATTCATATAAGGAAAGTCCCGTTTCGGAGTAGCGGAATGATTCCGGTGTTTTCATCGGGAACATTCTAGAAGGTCCCGGAATGTCCGGCACTCCGGAGGGGAAGGGTACATGAATGTGTCATTACATATTGGAATGATTGCATCATGTACTAGGTGTTCTTGCTGTCCAAAATAAAGGGTTTATTTAAATCCTAAATTGAAAAGTCAAACGGCTAGTTTGAAAGTCAAACGGCAATTTTGGGAAGTGGGAAAAGAGGAGGAGTGGTGGAGGCCGAGTTGGAGGAGGGTTCCTCCCCTTGGCCGGCGCACCTCCCTAGGCCGAGTTGGGGAGGAACTCCTCCCCTTGGCCGGCCAGCCCTCCCACCTATATAAGGAGGGGCAGGGCTCCCCTCCTTACACACACAAGTTCCTATCCTCTAAACTAAACCCTAGATCTAAACCCCGGTTTAGAGCTATTTCGGTTTAGAGCCTTCTAATTGGTTTAGAGCCCTCTAATTGGTGTGTCTAATTACTAGACCACTAATAGCCTCTCTCATAAGCTCCACCATACTACTTGGCTTAAGGCGAAGCCCTGGGATTTCCCTCTACTTCCCGGTACCACGCCAGTTGTCTTCGGAATAGCGAGGAGAGTGCTACAACCTCCACTTTCTTGGAACAAGGAGAGGAAGGTCTTCGTCAGTACCGAACGTGTGACCGATCAGGAGCGCTGAGGAACGCTGGAAGGATCGTCTACGCGATCTTGAGATCGGAAAGAGTACGACTACATCACCCACGAGAATCTGCTCTCGTTAAACACTTTGGAATCTTCGAGGGTGAGTTATTCCATCGACTCGTTGCTACAATCTAGTAGATAGATCTTGGCTTGTTTGTTTGTATGCGATAGAAAATTTTTGTTTTCCATGCTACGAACCCCTACAGTGGTATCAGAGCCGTGTCTATATGTAGATCTGTTGCACGAGTAGAACACAATGGTCATTGTGGGCGTTGATGCTTTTATTGTAGATTGCTTTTTGTGTACTTTGCATCTTGCGGTATGTTGGGATGAAGCGGCTAACCTTACATGACATCGATCATGAGACTTGCTCCACGCTTGACATGCAACTCGTTTTGCATAAGTGGCTTTGCGGGTGCCTGTTTCTCCTAGCATAGTAAAGATCCAATTTACAACGAGTAATCAACAATGCTAGTATCAATGTTGTGGTTCTTGTTCGTAGGTTAGAACGACACCTATGGAAAGCCCCAAACCACGTAAAATATGCAAAGAAAGTAGAAGCGTCTAACTTTGTTTTGCAGGGGTGTGCAGTGATGTGATATGGCCATGATTGTGATTATATTTGATGTATGCAATGTTCCTTATTGTAAGTTGGCAACCGGCAGGAGCCATATGGTTGTCTTTAATTTCTGTTAAGACCTGCGTGTCTATTCAAAATAGTTGTAATAGTTGAAGCTGGTGGGACAACCATGAAGCGTCATTGACCTTGATGCTATGCCGGTGATGATGGAGATCATGTTCGTGCTTGTAGATGGAGATCGGAAGCACAAAGAAGAAAGGCCATATCATATCACATATTATGAATTGCATGTGATGTTAATCCTTTATGCATCTTGTATTGCTTAGTAGACGACGGTAGCATTATAAGATGATCCCTCATGCACATAAATTTCAAGTTCTAAAGTGTTCATCCTTAGTATGCACCGTTGCCAAAGCTTGCTGCTTCGAAGCACCACGTGATGATCGGGTGTCTTTGATTCCGGGTGAATACAACGTAAGCAAGCCAGATTTGCTTATGCGGTAGCTAAGGTTTGATCTTGACGAGCCTAGCATGTACGGACATGGCCTCGGAACACGGATCGCTGAAAGGTAAAGCATGAATCATATAGTAGATATGATGAACATGATGATTGTTAGCCATTAAAACTATATCAACTCGTGATGATCGGTGTTGATGTAGTGGATTTGGTTCGTGTGATCACTAAAACAATGTGAGGATGTTGTTTTGGTGGGAGTTCACCTAGTTTAATTTCATTAATTGATTTGAACTCAATTTGTCATAAACTTAGTCTAAACCATTGCAAATATGTTGTAGATCAATGGCAGCCCCTACCATCAATTTTAATGCGTTCCTAGAGAAAGAAAAGTTGAAAAACAATGGAAGCAACTCTGGATTGGTTCCGCAATTTGAGGATTGTCCTCACAGTGGTAATTTGACCTATGTGCTAGATGCACCGCTAGGTGACCCACTGCAATGATGCTACCGATGAAGTAAAGAATGTTTACCTCGATCGGAAGAATCAGTACTCCATCTATAGTGCTATCTTGTATGGTTTAGAATCGGAGCTTCGAAAAGGTTTGAAGAGTCAGATCCATATGATATTGTCGAGGATCTCAAATTAATCTTTGAGACTCATGCGGCAATTGAAAGTTATGAAGCTTACGAAAAGTTCTTTAAGCGCAAGATGGAAGAGGGTAGCTCCGTCGGTGAGCATGTGCTTAAGATGTCAGCACGCAAATAAACTTCAAAGTTTGGGTATAGTGATTCCTAATACTTTGGGAGTTTACCGCATCCTCCAATCACTACCACCAAGTTACAAGAACTTTGTGATGAACTACAACATGCGAACATGAACAAAGAGTTGCTGTAACTATTTGCTATGTTAAAATCTGAAGAAGAGGAGATCAAGAAAGAGCACCAAGTTATGATGGTCAATAAGACCACCAAATTCAAGAAATGCAAGTCTATGCAAAAGGGACACTTCAAGAAGGGTGGTAACAAAGCTGCCACGCCGACGAAGAGGACCAAGGCTGGACCCAAGCCCGATTCGAGTGCTTTTCTTTGCAAGGGAGAAGGTCATCAAGCGGAATTGCCCAAAGTACTTGGCGGATTTGAAGAACGGCAACATCAAGAAGAAAGGTATATTTGATATACATGTTATTGATGTGTATCTCACTAGTATTCGTAGTAGTGCACAGGTATTTGATCTGGTTCGGTTGCTCATATTTGTAACTCAAAGCAGAGCTGCGAATAAACGGAAGCTAGTGAAGAACGAGGTGACGATGCGCGTAGGAAGCGGATCAAAGGTTGATGTGATCGCGGTGACGCTACCTCTTCATCTACCATCGGGATTAGTTTTACACTTAAATAATTGTTATTTGGTGCCTGCGTTAAGCATGAACATTATATCGGGATCTTGTTTATTGAGAGACGGTTACTTGTTTAAGTCCGAGAATAATGGTTGTTCGATTTATATGAGTAATATGTTTTATGCACATGCACCTTTGATAGATGGTCTATTCTTGTTGAATCTCGATAGTAGAAATACACATATTAATAACATTGAAGCTAAACGATTGAAATCAGCGATAACTCGACCTATTTGTGGCTTTGTGGTCTTGGTCACATTGGAGTGAAGCGTATGAAGAAACTCCATTCCGATGGACTTCTTGAATCACTTGATTTTGAATCACTTGAAAGATGCGAAGCATGTCTGATGGGTAAAATGACTAAGACTCCTTTTTATGGTATGATGGAGCGAGCTACGGACTTATTGGAAATCATACATACCGATGTGTGTGGTCCAATGAGTGCAGCATCGCGTGGTGGTTATCGTTATGTTCTTACCTTCACGGATGACTTGAGTAGATATGGGTATATCTATTTCATGAAACATAAGTCCGAAACTTTCGAGAAGTTTAAGGAGTTTCAAAGTGAGGTAGAGAATCAACGTAACAAGAAGATTAAATTTCTACGTTCTGATCGTGGAGGTGAATATCTAAGTTACGAGTGTGGCGAGCGTTTGAAGAAGTGTGGAATACTTTCATGATTGACACCGGGAACACCACACAGTAATGGTGTGTCGAACGTCAATCGAACTCTCTTAGATATGGTTCGTTCTATGATGTCACTTACAGATTTACCGCTATCATTTTGGGGTTATGCATTAGAAACAGCCGCATTCACTTTAAATAGGGCACCGTCTAAATCCGTTGAAACGACACCGTATGAATTATGGTTTGGGAAGAAACCTAAATTGTCGTTCCTTAAAGTTTGGGGATCTGAAGCCTATGTAAAGAAGTTACAGCGGACAAGCTTGAACACAAAGCGGAAAAATGCGTCTTCATAGGATACCCGAAGGAAACTATTGGGTATACCTTCTATCATAGATCCGAAGGCAAAATCTTCGTTGCCAAGAATGGATCCTTTCTAGAGAAGGAATTTCTCTCGAAAGAAGTGACTGGAAGGAAAGTAGAACTCGACGAGGTTGTCGAACCTTCTCTCGAAATTGCGAGTAGCGCAGCACCGAAAGAAGTTCCTGTGGTGCCTGCACCAATAAGAGAGGAAGCTAATGATGATGATCATGAAACTTCGGTTGTAGTTGCTCTGAGCCTCGGAGGTCAACGAGAACTCGTACCACTCCAGTTGGTATGATTCTTATGAATGTCATGTTGGTGGACAACACCGATGACCCGAGACATATGAGGAAGCGATGATGAGCCCAGATTCCAATAAATGGCAAGAAGCCATGAAATCAGATTGGATCCATGTACGAAAACCAAGTATGGACTTTGGTGGACTTACCGGATGGCCGGAAGGTGTCGAGAACAAATGGATTTTCAAGAAGAAAGCAGATGCTGATGGTAATGTTCGTCTATAAAGCTCGACTTGTCGCAAAAGGGTTTCGACAAATTCAAGGAGTTGACTACGATGAGACTTTCTCACCAGTAGCGAAGCTAAAGTCTGTGAGGATTATGTTAGCAATCGCTGCATATTATGATTATGAGATATGGCAGATGGATGTCAAAACAGCATTCCTCAATGGAGACATTGATGAAGAGTTGTATATGATGCAACCCAAAGGTTTTGTCGATCCTAAAGATGCTAACAAGGTATGCAAACTTCAACGGTCCATCTATGGATTGAAGCAAGCATCCCGAAGTTGGAATCAACGTTTTGATAAGGTAATCAAAAGTTTTTGTTTTATACAAACTTATGGAGAAGCTTGTATTTACAAGAAAGTGAGTGGGAGCTCAGGCATTCTTAATACTATATGTGGATGACATATTGTTGATTGGGAATGATGTAGACCTTCTTAATAGTGTCAAAGAATATTTGAATAATAGTTTTTCAATGAAGGATCTTGGCGAAGCAGCTTACATATTAGGCATAAAGATTTATAGAGATAGATCGAAACGCCAAATATCATTGTCACAAAGTACATATTTGGACAAAGTTCTAAAGAGGTTTGGAATGGAAGATAGCAAGAAAGGGTTCTTGCCCATGTTGCCCAATACGACCTTGAGTAAAACTCAAAGTCCGACATCGGCAGAAGATAGAGAAAGGATGAGTAAGACTCCTATGCCTCAGCCATAGGATCTCTAATGTATGCCATGCTATGTACTAGACCCGACATCGCATATCTTTGTTAGTCTAACTAGCAGATATCAAAGTGATCCGAGTGGATCATTGGACAATGATCAAAACATCCTTAAGTACTTGAGAAGAACTAAGGATATGGTTCTTTCTTATGGAGGTGATGAGCTCGTTGTTAATGGTTACACCGATGCTAGTTGGAACACCGATCCGGATGATTCTAAATCACAATCTGGATACGTATTTATTTTGAATGGTGCAGCAGTTAGCTGGAGGAGTGCAAAGCAAAGCGTTGTGGCGAGATCTTCAACTGAATCGGAATACATGGCTGCTTCGGAGGCTTCACAAGCGATATGGATGAAAGAGTTCATTACAGAGCTGGGTGTGGTTCCTAGTGCGCTGGACCCAATGTCTATCTCAGTGATAACATGGCGCCATAGCCAATGCGCAAGAACCAAGGTCACACAAGAAGTCAAGCATATCAAGCTACGTTTTCACGCTATTCGAGAACATATCCAGGATGGGGATATAAAGATTTGCAAAGTACACAGATCTGAATGTGGCGGATCCGTTGACTAAACCTCTCCAGGGCAAAACATGACCAACACCAAACTGCCATGGGTGTTCGGTATATTACCATGTAATCTAGATTAGATGACTCTAGTGCAAGTGGGAGACTGTTGGAGATATGCCCTAGAGGTAATAATAAATGTAGTTATTATTATATATCTTTGTGTTTATGATAAATGTTTACATTCATGCTATAATAGTATTAACAAGGAAACCATTAATACTTGTGTGATTTGTAAACTTAATTTGAAGTCCCTAGTATAGCCTCTATACTTCACTAGCTTGTTGGTTGATTGATGATTGTGGTTTCCCTATCATGAACATTGAGATGTTATCAACAACAAGATCATATCGTTAGGAGAATGATATGGTGGACATACTCCTATAGACAAGCGTAGCATAAAGATCAAGTCATTTCAATAGTTCAATTGCTATTTGCTTTACGATACATAGTAACCTAATTCCTTCGACCATGAGATCATGCATATCACCTTTCTTGGATGGATGCTTTGATGTCATCAAACACCACACCGTAACAGGTGGCTATAAAGGTGGCATTGAGTGTTAAAAGTATTGGTTGAAACACATGGATCAAGAGTGGGATTTGTCCATCCACATGACGGATAGATATTCTGGGCCCTCTCGGTGAAATGTCATCCAATTAGCTTGCAAGCATGTGACTTGGTCACAAGGGATCACATACCACGGAACGAGAAAGAGTACTTATCGATGTGAGGTTGAACTAGGTATGCGAGATACCGGCGATCATAACCTCGGATAAGTAACATATCGTGAGACAAAGGAAATTGGTATCGTATGTAAGTGGTTCATTCGATGTAAAGTAATCGAGAAATATGTGGGAGCCATATGAATTTCCAGATTCCTCTATTGGTTATTGTTCGGAGAAGTGTCTCGATCATGTCCGCATAATTCACGAACCGTAGGGAGACACATAAGGATTCGACGTTGTTTGAGTAGTTATGGTATTATGAGAAAGAGACCGAATGTTGTTGAGTCTCGGATGGGATCCGGGATATCACGAGGTGATCCGGAATGGTCGGAGAATAAGATTCATATAAGGAAAGTCCTGTTTGAGTAGCGGAATGATTCCGTGTTTTCATCGGGAACATTCTAGAAGGTTCCGGAATGTCCGGCACTCCGGAGGGGGAAGGGTACATGAATGTGTCATTACATATTGGAATGATTGCATCATGTACTAGGTGTTCTTGCTGTCCAAAATAAAGGGTTTATTTAAATCCTAAATTGAAAAGTCAAACGGCTAGTTTGAAAGTCAAACGGCAATTTTGGGAAGTGGGAAAAGGAGGAGAGTGGAGGCCGAGTTGGAGGAGGTTCCTCCCTTGGCGGCGCACCTCCTAGGCCGAGTTGGGGAGGAACTCCTCCTCCCTTGGCCGCCAGCCCTCCCACCTATATAAGGAGGCGGGGCTCCCTCCTTACACACACAAGTTCCTATCCTCTAAACTAAACCCTAGATCTAAACCCCGGTTTAGAGCTATTTCGGTTTAGAGCCTTCTAATTGGTTTAGAGCCCTCTAATTGGTGTGTCTAATTACTAGACCACTAATAGCCTCTCTCATAAGCTCCACCATACTCGCACCGGCTTAAGGCGAAGCCCTGCGGGATTTCCCTCTACTTAGGTACCACTGCCGTTGTCTTTGCCGGAATAGCGAGAGAGAGTGCTACAACCTCCATTTTCTTTGGAACAAGGAGAGGAAGGTCTTCGTCGAGTATCGAACGTGTGACCGATCATGCGGAGCGCTGGCCTTGGAAGGATCTCTGCGATCTTGAGATCGGAAAGAGTACGACTACATCACCCACGAGAATCTGCTCTCGTTAAACACTTTGGAATCTTCGAGGGTGAGTTATTCCATCGACTCGTTGCTACAATCTAGTAGATAGATCTTGGCTTGTTTGTTTGTATGCGATAGAAAATTTTTGTTTTCCATGCTACGAACCCCTACAGGAACCCTAGAACTATGGGCAATAGCTAATGAAAACAACCATAAAACACAAAAACGATGATTTTTTGCTCATGCCCTAAAACATGTATTACTAGGTTCCGGCTCCAGACCGCAATCCGGCTGGCCGGCAAGGACACAGCGTAAACAGCAGAGCGCACAGGAAAGTGACTAAGTATTCAGAGAAGCACGAGCTAGTTTTCGAAAATAAAACCATTATCCGGTTGATAGCATGTGTACTATATGTTGATGTACTGACAATCAATTCTGTTTGTTTGTTTTGGCACGACTGCACCGAGTCGGATTTCACGGGCATTTGAAGATTCGAAGCACCTGTCTTCGCCAGCTACTTCGAATCTCGGGGGCTACACCCACCGGTCTTGTTGGCGCACCGGTGTAATCAAGTGCTCGGTCCGCTGAAGGCGTTCAGGATAGCAAGTTCGAGGTGTCAAGAGGGCAAGATATAGAAGATTCAAGCACCGCTCACGCCACTCAATCTCGAGAGTTACACCCAGCGCGCTACTCACAGAAGTTAATGTTGCTTCCTGCCGAGGTGTCCAGCCGGACGCCATTCAAGTACTTTATCTACAACGACAACGGCAAGTTTTTTCGGAGCTCGTGCGAATTTCCCCCTCCGGGTGAAATCAGCGCGCGCTTGGGGGCTAGTGTCGGGGGGATTATCCCCGGATACACCAAAGACGCCCCAAAATGCCCCAGTATAGTCAAAAAATGCAAGAGATAAAAGGAAAAAGCTTAGGAAGATAGCCTGGGCCAGCTGGAGCCACCCAGCCGGCCCACCACCTCGCAGGCGCCAGCTCCACCGCCTGGCTGGCCCACCTAAGTCGGGTCGTCCGCCGCCTCCCCTCCGATCCGGATGGCCCAGGCCCCTGCTCTGTTGGGCAGCCTCGCCTGGCACTTCCCGGCTGAGCCACCTGGCCTCCTGCCTCTCCACCTCCTTGGGCCTCTCAGCCCACCGGCTCCACGGTAGCCCTTCTCGACTGGGCCTTGGACGGCTCCCTCCGGCTAGGATGCCTTTTCCCCTTGGGTCGCCAGAGAGGCTGGCCGGCCACGGGATCGCTGGGATCACTCGATCCCAGGCCAGCCCTTCTTCGGCTACCCACTCTAGATCGATCAAGACCCGGCTACCAGTGACGACGAGAAGGACAAGTACCAGACAGAGAAAAGCAGCGACAAGACTGAGAAGACAAGGCCCATGCCACTTTATCAGATGATGTAGCAAATAGTGGACACTATACACTACATCATGCATGACACATGCATAGTACTAGTTAGGCAAGTGGGTCCCACCATGTCTCTTGGCCACCTTTATAAGGCAAGGGAGGGACTCATTCACATGGACTCACTCATTCAGGCATTCATCCATCGATCGATCACTAGCTCACTCCCTGCTAGCTAGTTCACTCTCTCACAGAGACACACACATACAGATAGGTTGGTCTCATTGCATTTAAGACAGTAGCTAGAGAATACAGCTCAAGGAGCACTTGTAGTTCGTGTATCCCTAATAGTCAGATCCGGCAGGAGTAGGGGCTTTACCTCATCATGAGGGCCCAACACTGGTACTTTCTTCAAGCCATGCTTGCTTGTATCCAATCCCGCCTGCGGACGCCGTCGATAGCTTCCCTGCTAGTCCCCACACCTCTATCTAACCTCCTTAGGTACTGTCGTTCCCAATACAACGACAGCCGCTTCCACCGCAATGCGTCTGGCGGCAGCATGGCGAAGCTTGCGGACGGCCACCTTGGCCGCCTCCTTAGCCACCTTCTCCAGCGTGGTCATGGCCTCCTCATGGCGAATCTCGCGGAGGGCTACTGATGCGGCCTCCTTGGCCACTGCCCCCACCGCCTCCTTGGCGGTGACGTGGTAAACCTCACGCACCACCCATTGGGCCACCACCTATGCGTCCGCCTCCACCACCAGCTCCAGCGCCGCCTTGGCCACACGGCCTTCCTCCTCGAAGGCCACCACCTCTGACTCGACCATGCGCTAGGACAACAACGTGGCTTGGAGGTCAACAACGTCGATACGGTGTCCTAGAAGCGGGTGTGGCACATCTTCCTGATCTTGGTCCTGTTGGTGATCTTGCGGCAAGGCATGGCTGTGGTAGGCACCTTTTCGGCGGTGGTTGCTCTTACTTGGGCTTGTTGTCTCAACCGCGCTACGCGTGGTCTTTTTATCGCGTGGCGAAGCGGGAAGCTTGGTGAGGCGTCTTGGCGGAGGAAGGCACCGCATGGAAAATGGAAAGCTACAATGGCGGGAAACGCCAGCCGCGCGAGAAGCCACCGGCGCTGATAGCCAACGTCGCGACGCCATTAACGTCGCATCGCCGAGGGTGTCAAGGGGTGACGGCGGGGAGACGGACAGATGGATGGATCGGACCGCTGCGCGCGGCTGGCCAGACAGGCCGGACCGCGACCCCATTGCAACCGCGTCTAGACCCAAACGGACAGAAATGGGCTGTTTCGGTCACCTATTTTGGATCGGCCCGGTAGAAAGGGTAGCATTACTCGTGCTTCTTCTAGGCAGCACCTATATATACATACTCCGGCAGCAACATCCACGTGTTTTTTATGGTAAATAGCGGGTGCTCTGCTTATGCATTAAAGAAAGGGCAGTGCTACGCGTCCCCCGGGGGATATTTCCCCCGGATCCCCTACCTCCCCTTGCTGACACGTGTCCATCCAAAAAGCCTCAAAATCCCACTTTTGCTACAAAAATAGCCGCTTTTGCTACAACTAATCCCGCTTTTGCTACATGTAGCAGAAAACGATTCGGTCCACAAAAAAGAACAAATAGACTAGACCTCGACGGAGAGTTCGCCGGAGACCTCGCCAGCGACCTTGTAGCAAAAAATATATCCTAATGTAGCAAAACCGATTTCGCCGGAGACACCGCCGGAGACTCGCCGGAAAAAACGTCGTCGTAGATCTCGCAGCAAAAAATTTACGGTATTGTAACAAAACCACAAAACGGTGGTAGCAAAATATTTTTTCTAATGTAGCAAAGAGGGCATCGCCGGAGACTCCAACCGGAGACCTCGTAGCAAAACCGTAGACATTGGTTGTAGCAAAAAAAATGAGCAAAAGTAGCAAAAAAATGAATAGATAGCAAAAATAATATGCTAAGCTAGGAAAATCCTAAGCCCACATGTAGCATCGCCGCCGGCTGCTAGTAGCAAAACTTGATGTCGCTTGTAGCACAGCCGCTGGTCGCAGGTAGCACACCTCGGTGTCGTACGTAGCAGTGTCGGTGGCATCACAGCACACGCGAAAAGGGGAGGTGGTGGTCATGGCGGAACCACCGGCGGAGCACGGCCATGGAAGTAGGCCTGCCCATGGGTAGCTCCTCTCACAGGAGCACATCCACCCCGTGGACTCCATCTCCGGCGACGGGAGGCGGCGCGGGTGCGGATGAGCGACGGCGTACATGCGGAGGAGTTGCGGCGGCGCGGATGCAGAGGAGCAGCGGCAGGCAGCGGAGGAGCCGCCGCGGCGCGGGGCGCGTGCTAGAGGGAGTTGTGGCGGCGCGTGGCGCGTGCTGGAAGGAGGTGTTGAACCCATGGATGACGAAGGGACGCTCCACCACCGCCGTCACTAGGTGCGCGCCTCGCCGCCCACTCATCATCCGCTTCCGGCTCCGTCGACATGGTGGAGGCGACGCCAAGGAAGACGTAGGGGAGGAACGAGATGTGAGGCGTCGTCGTGCTCCAAGCGGTGGCATTCAAGGGACAGCTAAAAAGAAGTTGCGGTCAGGAACGAAAAGAAAAAAGGTAGAGAAAGGAGAAGATAAGGTCGGGGCCGCTAGGCCCACCCCCGTACTCTTGTGAGGCCGTTCGGCGCTATCCGGGGATGAAAGCTAGCGATCCTCGGAGGATCCTATCATTTCCCTTGAAGAAATGGGAAAAAGGTTCGGTTACAGATATATAGAAAAAACAAGTGACCTAACGCACGTCTAGTCAGGCACTCGCCCAGAGGCTACATCTCTGAATCCACGTGTTTTGCCCCGGCACGTAAAGGTTCTTGGGGATGCGGCCGATCTTATCTTTCCCAACACCCAGACTGGTGACGTGGTGGGCAGTAAACGGTACCGTACGTGCAAGCACAACGCAAAGCTGCAAATAATCACCATTGCCACTGCCAAGTTTTTTTTTCATTTCTTGCTTTGTTATCGATCCGTTCTTTATTCGGAGCCAGCGGCTAGCTAGATTCCAGGCAGCAGATCATGCGGTTCTTGGATTTAATTGTTCTGTGAAGTTGTTTATTACTAGGATGGATCGATGACTACGATGATTCTAACAAACTGAGGCTAATTACAGATCAAGTGGTTGGTGCGTATGGACATATATCCGTTCGATACTCGTGCCACAAACTCAGACTCCCACGGATTTTTCATAACTAGTACTACTTGTTTCAACTTATAAAAAACATGGCATAGTCATTTCAAATACATAAACAGTAGATCTCTTATACTACTGAGAATCCTTTCATCCTCTTCGTTCTCTTTCTTGTTTATTAAGACTCAAAGAAGTCCATATTCTTATTATTGTTGTTAACAGAGCATAAATACGCACACAAACAACCACCAAGAGCACGCAAACTCGGATGTTTGCAAGACAATCCTGTACACAAGGGGAATTTTATTCATAGGTGGCCACAAAAAATCCTTTCACATCGAGTGGTAGAAAGTAGCAGTTTGTTGGTCACCAGCGGAGGCTACACACATCACCAGTAGTAGCCAGTAGTAAGGGGGAAGTTGCACTGGGGCCCCATGTTACACTTGGCAGGAATGCTCTTGGCCCTCAGCATGCGTTTCCCTATCTCACTTTGCTGCAGGCCCAGGAACCCGCCGAGCTCGTGCTCGACGGCTCTCCAGATGGCCTTGCAGCGGCACTGCTGCGACACCTGGTTCAGCTGCTCGCAGCACTGGTACCGGACCTCGTGCTCGCAGCCGCCCTTCCACCACTTCCATGGCCATGTCAGCGGGAAGTCCTTCATGGTGAAGCACCGCTCCAGCACGTAGTCCTTGCAGGAGTCCAGCTTTGCCTGCTGCTGCTCGCATCCTGCCGCTTCTCCGCCTTGCTCGTTCCATCCATCAACTTGATCGTATTGCGCGAAGGCGGTGCTCGCCGCGAGAGCTAGCACAGCTAAGAGCAGTAAGGTCTTCATGTTTCGAGTGTTGGTTTTGGTGAAGGTGAATATGAATAGCTGAGGTGACACGATTTATAGACTAGGTGACACGATTTATAGCTCCCCAAAATTTATAGACTAGGTGACACGATTTCTGTGTGCCATTGTGTGTTGCTTTGGCTAATCAATAGTACTAACAAAATTGGTTGGATATACTAGCCAAATGTACTTTGGAAGCACGCATACCTGGTGCAAGTTGTTGATATAGATGATGTTCTACATTGTCAATCTCCGGAGATAGACCATAATAATATTGTCCTATTTCGAGATAAAATTGAACTAAAGCTTCAAACTTTATGCTTTTGCGGGCTGTCCTTATAGTGTTGTGCAAGTTATTTGCGAAGGATCCAAACAAAATTATAACAAATTTTGTTTTATAAGGTAGTAGTACACGATAAGCAATTAATGCATCTAAACAACGTCCTCTTCTAGCCATGGTTTTGTGTCTCGTGTATAGGATCATGTGATGTTAAGATAGATAATCATTACTAGTACTAATCTTTATGTATGACATGGCGGTGATGATGCAACGTCGTCCACCCCATTTCTCCCTTGCTGTTCTATAGCACCGATAGATGGTCCGGATGTCAACATACTCCATGTGACACGATTTAGGTGTGCCATTATGTGTTACACACGCCTGAGGTGATCACATCATAGTTCGACTCCATGTGTGTAATACAAACCAGAGAAAGCAGAGTCAGAGTGTTCTGTTGCCTGCATGGTTTCACGCTCTTTTTCTACCAAAAGATAAAATCTTGATCTCTCTCCAAGACTCGTAGAGAATCGAAAATTGTGTTGGTTGTTGTAGTTGTTGTTTCATCCGTGCGAGAAAACAACTCACCTCTAAATCAGACATTTAACCAAGAAAGAACAGATATATCAGATGCTAGCCGTTTAGTTATGTTATTTCGAAAATGTTTTAGTAGCATTTGAAGCACGAGATGATTTGTGTAAGCGAGAAAATCATGGCGAAACATGCTTAATTTGCATTCGTGGTGCTTCTAAGTCAGGATGCTTTTGGATAAGCCAATAGTAAGCTTCGTGTTTAGTTAGACTTTAACACAACCAAACCCCATTTGTGCTTCTTGGATCATAGTCCAAAGTATCTACTATGTTTCAGTTAAATAAGATGTTTTTAGTCTCGAGATTGCATTCAAGTGCATTCATTTTAGACAGGTATGTGTCTAACTGAAATGAGTCCGCATTCATATGTATATCGGTAGTGTAGGGTGGTTTTGATGTACCAGGGTACATGTGTGTGTGCACGCGCGCGTGTAGTAAGATTTTTTTTTACATCTCAATTATTAAGTTTACACAAGTGCATTCACTTTATACAAGTGTGTGTGTATGATTAAAATGGATCCACACTCCTATCTCGATCGGGAACATGTGGAAGCTGTTGGAAATATGCCCCAAAAGCAATAATAAAGTTATTAGTATTCATATTATCTTGTTCATGATATTGTTTATCATCTATGCTATAACTGTATGTATTGGAAACTAAATACACATATGGATAAATAAACAACACAGGGTTCTAGTAAGCCTCTTCTACTAGATCATTAATCAAGCGATGGATAAAGTTTCCTATACCATGGGCATGAATGTCACTTGATAACAGGATCACTTCATTAGATAATGATGTGATGGACATGACCTTTAATATTAAGCATAGCTTTTGATCATAGTATCTAGTTTGTTTATTGTCGCTTTATGAATATGTCAAGTATAGTTTCCTCAGACCATGAGATCATGTTACTCTTGGGCATCACAGGAATAGCTTGTCGGCATCAAACGTCACTCCATAACTAGGTGAATTTTAGATATCTCTAATGGTGTCCGTTGGGTTGCGTGAATCAAGATTGAGATTTGTTCCTTCATATGACAGAGTGTACGCAAGATATCTTTGGTCCCTCTCGGTAGTATAGCATCCAAGAGCTCAGTGACTAAAGCAATTTGTCATATGGATCCTATGTCACGGTGCGAGTAAAGAGAAATTGTTGGTAACGAGATTGAACTAGGTATAGTGATACCGACGATCAAATCTCGGACAAGAAACATATCGTGATCCAAACGGAATCGTATATTGGATTGTTTAAGTCTTGGACATTGTGGTTCAACTGAAAAGAACTTTGTTTAATGTGTAGGAACAGTTATGGGCATCATGGTCCCGCTGATGGTTATTGATTAGAGAGTTGTTTCGATCATGTCTACATGTTCTCGAACTCATCGGGTCACACACTTAACATGCGGTGTCGCTAGTCTTTGTTGATAATATGTATGGTGCGAATCAAATGTTGTTTCAGAGTCTTTTATGAGAGCCTTGATATCACGAGGAGCTTCGCAATGGTCCGTAGATAAAGAAAAATGTATAGTAAGTCCAAATTAGGGTTCGGGAAAAGTTTGGATGTTTTCATGACACAAATCATTCTAGAAGGTTCCTGGAGGTGGGCTCACTTGTGAGGTGCGGCCACATGAGCCCGAAGGGGGCCACCTCAGCCCTAGTAGGTCAAGGAGCCACAGCCCCTAGGCCCATGCGGCCAGATAAGGAAAAGCCCTAGTTGGATAAGGCAAAAGGTGAATGCATAATGATGAGGGAGGGGAGATGGTTATCGTATCCCCTCCCTTGGCAACCAGCCACATTTGGGCTTGGAGGAGGGGCAAGAACCCCTCCCCCGGCTCCTATATAAGATAAGTGAGGGACATGGGTGCATCCACTTGATCATCTGCCTGTTGCCTCTCTCTTCCTCCCAGATATGTCTCCCCTCCTCGCAGAAAACTATGGCGAAGCCCTGCTGAATTTCTTCTCTACCATAGTAGTTATGTCGAATTTTTGCGGAGTTCTTCTATCACTCTTGTAGGATCAAGAATGAAAATATATGTTGTAGAGAAATGTGTGGACACCGTGGAGGTGCCATCGGTTCGGTACATGGATCTCGAAGGTCAATATCTACTACGGTTTGAATCATCGCAAGCGATCGACTACATCAGCCACGATCTCTAGATCGTTAAAACTTCTGTTCTTTGAGGATAAATAGATTAAATCTATTCTACTTGTTACTTGTATCTAGTAGATTAGATTTTGCGGGGTTTTCTCTTGCTATTCCGCGGGAATTTTTTCTTTTCCATGCAACGGACCCATCAGAGACTCCAGTCGACCGGAGGACCCTAGTTTTCCTTGTTGAAGGTCTAGGTGGTAGTTTTAGGGACTGTTTTTAGGTCAGGTTTTGTTCTCCAGTTTCCGAGGCGAAGGCGCCACCATCGGTGCGTAGTAAGTCCTTCCCATCCCCTCTTTTCGGTGGTGCTTCTTGGCATCACATGGAGGTGTGTGAAGGTTGTTGTGTTACGTGCGATCCATCCTGTGTCATCTTCTTTTCGGGATGTTGATCTTTCAGGATAGAGATCAGTGACTTTATGATTGCCTGTGTATATTGATTTCTTGTCCGAGTATTAAGGTATTATGTGGAACTCCAAATGCGACAACATCGAAATGTACGAGATCAACAGGACGAGGAACTCAACAAAGACATGATTGTATTTCCCTTTTCTATGAGAGATTTTCTCGTATTATGGGTGTTTGATTAATGGGAGAACTTAGATCTCATGCGTCCGAGAACTTATTATGTATCAGTTGGCAAGCCTAATTCTCAGTTGCAAACTCGTTTAATTCTCGGTTACAAACTCGTTGCAACTCATGTATAACTCCCAAATTACACGAATCATGAGATAAATTCAATAATAAAGGAGGTGACTAAGGAGAACTAATCTGTGGTTGGATGGTTAGGAGGCAGTGGCACCCCCAGCCCACCAGAGTTCAAACCCCAGGTTTGATACCGGTGTCTCATAAAAAGCGGAATATTGTTCAGTGGGAGGCGACGTTCCCCTCGATAGCGAGGCGTCTGTGGTGACTTCATCAAACTCAAAACCTGTCATATCAGTTTCAAGACTCACTATTTCGGAGATGCTTATAGGGGTAGGATTTGCGTGCGTGCGTTCATAGGTCGCCAAAAAAGTGACTAAAACACAGTTGGCTAAGTCACAAATCGATCAACTACGCTACCTGTGTCGGTACCTACGTGAGTTCTCCAGGAGGCGGCGGCGGCAGCAAACCCATCTAGGGTTTTCCTTCCCTCCGCCGGCGACGCCACCGGTCCGTCCCGTCTCCGACGGCCTTAGGGCCTTGGAGGCGTGGCGGACCACGGCCTCTCGCCGGCGGGAGGTTTTAGAGTTTTCTTTAGACTATTTTCGGTGTCTTCTTCAGGATGTTGAGGCGGCGGCTACGTCCTGAGGTCAGAATAAGGTCCTTCCCGTCCTATCCTCGCTCTGGTGGTGCGTCTAGCATCAGTGGAGGGCGCGTGAAGTCATGTGTCCGACAGGTTCTTTGGGATCTGGTCATTTTTCGTACGTGTGCTTTGAGGTCAGTCTCTTCCGATCTATGTTGTTCATCTTCGGCGATGGTTGCTGCTCTGGTGCGCTAGTCCTTTGGGTCCTTAGCACGACGACTTCCCGTCAGTCTACTACAACAAACTCTACTACGACAAGCTTTGCCTGGCTCCGGTGATGGAGGGGCGAGGACGGCGGCCAGTGTTTGTAGTCGTTGCTAGGTGATCCAATGACCTATTTGTAATTTTTATTACTTTTAGGACTCTTTGTACTGTTGTTGATGATTATTAATAGATCGGTGGAATTTCGCAAAAAAAAAAAAAAACACAGTCGGCAAGAACTGGCAAATCCGTTGATTAATATAGCTGCATCTGCTTAAAAGGAACATTGAGACATGAGAAAATCTCACTCGATCGATCGCTGAGTAGCAAAATTATAGTCCAGGTTTGGCGGAAAGAAATGAAGTTGGAAAAAAAAACAGAGTCAACTTATTCTAGGGAATATAAACCGAGTCAACGACTATTATCTAGCAAGAAAGAAGGAAATAAAGAAACAAACCCTAACGACTACTAGTAGTAATAAACCGACCTAATGTCAAAAAAAAAAAGTACTATAAACCGACCTCGAAATCAGATCGCGTCAGTTGACTATTAGAGATGCAAGTCATGCAAGCGAATTAGCAGCGACGTCAAGGTGATTTCCGTCGATGATCTGCTAGCAAGATGTTGCAAGGAGGAGGCGGTTTCATGGCTGCAGCGCATGACGAGGGCGGCAGCGCCGGCTCCGTGACCGTCCGCCGGCAGAAGTTCTTCAAGATCCTCCTCCCCGGCACCCCCTTCGCCTCCACCTTGGTATGTAGATGTATACTACTACGCAACATTACCGATCTACAAATCGTGTTGATTTGATTGGGCTGCCGCATGATGCAGAGGCTGCCGCCCAAGTTCGCGGCGAGCCTGGACATCCCGCCGGGCTTCGCGATCGCCACGCTGCGGGACCCCGCCGGCCGGTCGTGGCATGTGGACCTCGACCGGCGCCGGCCCTGCTTCACCGGGACCGGGTGGCGCAGCTTCCTCGTCGCCACCGCCGTCTCCGCCGGCCACCTGCTCGTCTTCGAGCACCTCGGCGGCCTCCTCTTCGCCGTCGAGCCCTTCGACGCCTCCGGGTGCAGCCTCGACGTCCTCGCCCACGATCGCCAGCATGTCGCCGCCCCGACTGCCTGTTCCAGGAGCGTTCCTGACGACGATCACGGCGCCGACGTCCAGTCCGGCTACAACAACAAAAATAACAATAACTCCGTGGCCAAGAAGAGGAAGCGCTCGCCGGCCACCGGCTCCTGCGGACGGCGGTCATCACCGGAAGGTGACGACGAGGACGACGAGAATCTCCTTCTTCGGTGCACCATCGAGAGGCCATCCCACCTGCAGTACCTTTACCTAACCAAGACCTTGTGCGACCGCATGGGATGGACCGCGTCGCGCACCGCCCAGCTGAGCGTTGTTACCGGGGCCGGCGGCGAGCGGCGGTGGGAAGTGGCTGTGAAGGTCAGCGCCAAGGGCGGCATGATGGTGACAGGGTGGGCGGGGTTCGCGCAGGACAACGGGCTCAGGGTCTCGGACGCCTGCGTCTTCAGGCCACCCCTCCTCCCAGCAGACACCACCACCAATAATCAGCCGGTGCACGTCCAGCTGATTAGGGGATGTTCATCATGTCAGAAATCAGATTAATTTTCATCTCCGAAATGAGCTACTTAGTAGAAATTGAAGTAACCCAAACCATAATTTACGCATGTGAAAAAAATTATATATGCATTGTGCGATTGCTCGTTGGTCGCATTCCAGATTTTGTAGGACAATCGTGCATCCAAGCAGGTATGTGTTTCTTCAACAGATATGCAGGTTGTTTTATGCCTCATCTGGTCTATGCAATTGGATCAACTCTAATGAATATATTCTGTTTGGGTGCTTTTGAAATCTACACTAAAGATCCAACCTTTTTCTTACTCCCTCTATCCCAAATTAATTTAGATAGATTTGTCTAAGGTTCCTATTTATATTTGAGGATCAGGCTATCCTGGTACTCATGCAATTTATCCTGAGGCCCAAGTTTGGTGCTTAACCAAATTTAGAAATCCTGGTACTCATGCTTAATGGCTGTGTGCATCCTTAGTTGGTGCAGAGGCCGGGAAAGTGAAATCCTCCCTCCATTTTCCCCTCCCTCCCGTGGAGACCCCAGGCGCCGCTAGAGGGCTTCCAAAATCCGTTGCCGACCTCCCTCCTCCTCCAGATCGCCTCCCTCCGCTGCTGCCGTCGGCGGCGGCGGCGGCCCCCTAGTACCTAAGGGGTGGTGGCTGCGGTGGTCTTCATCGATGGGTGGTTGGGGCTGCGCCGTTTCATGGAAGGCCCCGGCGATGGTCAGGACGGCGCTTCCTGGACAGGCGGCGGCTACAGCCTGAATCCCCTCCCACGGCGGTTGCAGGTGTTGGTGTTGTGGCCACGGGTCTAGGGTTCGTCCTAGATCCACCGTCCTCGTGGCGGCTCGGTGGAACTTGGAGCGAGAAGGTGGTTGGCGAGGGGCTTGGGGCGCAGCGCCGGTGCGGCCACGAGTCCGGCCTCTGGTCTGGGCCAGGCTAGCATGCCGGTGTCGCTATGCGACGGCTTTCTGATATGTCGTCTTCTCCATATGCCCGGCTTGAATAAAAGGCGATGGTCCCAGGGTTCCAACTCATCACCATGGTGAAGATCTAATGGTTGCATGTCGTCATTGATCAGGCCGAAACGTCGTGTTCCGGAAGACTTCGCCGGCGAACTCCACAGTGCACATATGCCGAGAGATCGCTGGATCGTGTGGGATTCGGTCATGCGCAACCAAGTTTTAATTCTGACCGTTTTGGTTCAGAGGGAGCGTTTCGAAGCTCTATTGGCTGTTAATATCATGGGGCATGTTCTCGTTTCATGGTGCCGACGGAGAATGTCATGAAGGCCGAGATCTGAGGACTGACAATGCTGGGCCGAGACCGGGTGGTGATGAGGAATTAGCTTGGTGACTCGTGACTTGAAGTAGTGGTATGCAAGCGGGGGCGACAGTACCAGAGAAGCTCATGATCCTATCTTTTAGGGTGAAAACTCAGGGTCTGGCTTTAATTGGTTGTGCTTGGCAATGACCTTGTTAAAGGTATTGTTTTGAGAGCGTGGACTTTCTTCAGTTTGAAAACCTAGATCTTTGATCGAACGATGACGGTGTTTGCGCACTGTTCCCTTTTTAGAGGCGTTGTTTTTGGAGAAGTTGGACTTCTAGTGCTGTCATGGTGGTGGTAGTACTGCTATTTCAATGAATGAGAAAATGTAGCGGGACTTTGCTTTCTTTTTGTAATTCTTCTTTCTTTTTTCTGACTATGTGTATCCGTATGGCCGCTAGGGCAATACGTTATTGCAGAGGCTGAATGTAATTAGTATCCTCTAATATTAATATATACTCCTTTCCAAGAAAAAAAGATAGTTTTGTGTAGATTCATATATATCTACTCGCTAAAACATGTCTAGATGTATCCAGATGAATTTGTCTCAATTAATTTAGATAGATTTGTCTATATTCATATATATCTTCACACTAAAACATGTATACATTTGTCCAGATAAATTTATCTCAATTAATTTGAGAAAAAGGGATATTTCATAACGGTTTTGCTAGATCGTAGCCGGATGTGACGTACATTATAGGTCATAGTCAACTTTATAATCGTTGGATTGATTTTGCAAAAGTTCGTGTTCTGCGAACTCCGCGTGATGGGTCATAGCCGGCCCACAAACCCTGGTTCCGCATAGATCAGCCATATAGGTCGGCTGACCTCTTTTTTTTTCTTTCTAGTGTTCGTAATGATCGTGAGCTTTTTAGTCTTTTTTTTTAAAAATGAGTTGATATACGTATTAAAATGTGAACCAGAGTACAATATAGCGCATACATCTGTTAGTCTGAAAATCACAGGCGAGCCTACTGCCTAGATATGTATACACAAGATAAAAGTATTACTGAAAGCACAAGTTGTCTAAGCAGCAGAACACAATTAGAGCCTTCCAGCAAATTCATCGAGAAAATGGACGTGCAAATCCTGCAATTGAGTTCTTCGAGGCCTCACACAGTCTGGCCAACCGAGCCGGACCGGGCTGAGCCCGAGCTCGGCTCGGTCCTACAGCGCCGGCCAAAATAATGAATATATTCTGTTTGGGTGCTTTTGAAATCTACACTAAAGATCCAACCTTTTTCTTACTCCCTCTATCCCAAATTAATTTAGATAGATTTGTCTAAGGTTCCTATTTATACTTGAGGATCATGCTATCCTGGTACTCATGCAATTTATCCTGAGGCTCAAGCTTGGTGCTTTTAACCAAGTTTAAAAATCCTAGTACTCATGCTTAATGGCTGCGTGCATCCTTAGTTGGTGCAGAGGCCGGAAAAGTGAAATCCTCCCTCTATTTTCCAAAAAGCTTTTTGGAGCATCCGAAGAAGTGGGAAAGACGAACTGATGAAATCTTTTTTTGTGAAAAATAAGTTTTGTTCTATAAAAAATATTACATGAAAAAATCTGTGAAAAACATTTTGTGAAAAGTAATATGTAAAAAATATATGAAAAATAATTTGTGAAGGCCATGGGCGTGTTACACTCGAAAAATATAGAAGATTCATTATTTATATCCTTGCAGAAACATGTATGAACATGAAGGATATAAAACATGTATGAACACAAAACTGGCTAATTAAATTTGATTAATTAAATAAAATAAATAAAATTTTCTCTATTTAACAGGTGGAGAGACTAAATAGTGACGAAATATGTATAAAACCTGGAAACACTGCGGCCTAATAAGCAAAAGAGCAATGGACTAAAAAAATATGATGGGAGGGTTGTTTTGTAAAAACGCTAGCACGAATCTCCAACAAATGGAGGGCACAGATGGTGCCGGGGGCCCTCCTAGGGAGGGGGGGGGTATTGCATTTCTGATTACCCTCATCCTTTACAACAACAAACGCATCTAGCGGTTGGTCTTACGGCATACAGTCTAGAAAAAAGAAGAAGAATTACCAAAAAAAAAAAGTCCGGTCACAGAGAACGATTCATCAAAGCAACAACACTAACACCACTAGAACACCATGGTAGTCCAACCACTCCAATATTTTTTGTCTTTTTCTATATGAGATCTAAAATATTCTTTTATCCCGAAAACTTGTTAACGAATATAAATGTTAGAATATACATATAGACATTTTTTCTGAATTTTTTAATATTTCAAAATATATTTTCTCATAATGGATGCAATGCACACGTGAGCCAAAAAGGATTTCCGCTCTTCTCCTCGTACTGTCAGCAGTGTCGTATATATAGTATATTAAATCTAATTCGATAAAATTTAAAATGAAAAATTAAATTTGATACTAGCATTTTTTTACAGGAATATAATATCCAAATCAATTGACTTAGATTTATCTTGATTCGGATGTATCTATACATCCAAACATCCAAATCTAGACAAACCGAAGTCAATTAATTTGGATCAGAAGAGTACCATTGTGTTGGAACATTGATATTCGGGTTTGCAGGTTCGCGTCCTGTATTCCACCAGTGTTTCCCGGCCTTGCTTGGTTTGGTCCTGAACTAGTAGTACTAATTTTTGCAATTTCCAGCGACCTGGTCCAGGATTAGCTGTACAGTACATACCTTCCTTCGTCTGCTCCTAAATTAGTACGTAACTTTGGGATGTTCCAGCGACTTGGTCCAGGATTTGTACTCGGCTCTACTTCAGTTCAGTTAATATAGGGTACAAATATCACAAACAAAAACCTGCCGTCAGACATAGAAATTACAGCCAAACACGGCATTTGTATACAAATATAAACAGTGCAAATTTCAGTATAGTACAAGCACTACAAGAATCAATAATGGATGTAACAATACCACATGAGTAGTAATTACAAGAAATCAGCTACTCAAGTAACCGTACAACAGGCCGGATGCAGCAGTAGTCTGTTTTACATAGCACACGGGCAAGGCAATGCGAATTCTGATTGAAATAAAAAGAAATCTCCACTGAATAATTACAATACAGCTCCCACGGTGTAGAGTTATCCGTGCGCTCCCTCAGTGGCTGAATAATTAAAAAGAACGGCTGTGGAACAATAAAAAGAATGGTTGCCGCTCCAGCCACTGAATAATTAAAAAGAACGGATGTGGAGTTAGACAGGATGCAGTGCTTGCAACGCGGTGCGCTCCCACGGTGGCTGCAGCATACAGCTCGTGCTTGCAGGTACGCGTCCCTCGGTTTGCTCCTCAAGTAGTAAACTTGTAATTATTTGATTTTATACTTGGGTCCAGAATTTGTATTTGCTCGTGTAAATTGTGTTAACCCTGGGACTACATTTCAGTTCAGTTAATATGTGGTATAGAAATTACAGCCACATGAGTAGAAATTACAAGGAATCACATACAAACACCTACAGTAGAAATTACAGCATTTGTATACAAAGGAAAATAGTGGAAATTTCAGTACCATGCAAGTACAGATTACAAGAATGAATAATGGATGTAACAACACCACAGGTGTAGAAATTACAAGGAATCAGCAATGGAAGTACAGGATGCAGTCTGTTTATTTAACCCACAAACAAGGCAATGCAAATTTTGATTGAAAAAATAACTGCACTGAATAATAGAATACAGGATGTTCTGTAGGTGCTCGTAAAGAGGATGGAGTCTTCCAGTCTCATCAACCAGTGATGATTTTTGGCCACTTATAAGTGCACTCTTTGTCAAAGCGCTTGTGGGTGTCCTTCAAATCATCAACCAGGAACTTGGTTATTTCATCTGCTTGACTATCAACGCTGAGATGAACCTCCTGGAGACTTTCAAGTGTCTCGATGCCGTAAATCCCTTCAAAGGCTTGAAACCGCATATCAATCCTCTCCAATGCGGGCATTACCCTCTCTTCCTCTCTAACTGTGTCGAAGGTTCGCCTTGGTACCCGAGTTGCAAAGCTTAGCCTTGGTACCAGAGTTGCAAAGAAGCGGAGCAGCTTTAGATTCTCAAATCCACCAGGTGGAACAATGATCTCCTTACCTGTCAACTGTTTATTTTCCTCAAGGATGTCTACCATGTCCCGATTATCCTTGGCTGCACTGAGTGTAAAGGTGAGAGAAAACAACTTAGGCAGGTCCTGGATGAACTCGAAAGTGTCTGTCCGAAGAACTGTCACAGAAAGGGTTAGTTTGTAGAGATTATGGAGATCCCTGATCCAGTTAGGGGGCTTTTCCATCTTGCCAGACAGCTCCAAACCAATGAGGTATCTTGGAGGAGCTGACATTGAGTCCAGCGAGTTGATAAAATCAGAGCCCTCATCATTAATTGCCAGAGTCTGTAGATCACAGCTGCAGAGGTACTCAATATACAGCTGCAGAGAAAACAACTTAGACAGGCCCTGGATGAGCTGGAAAGTTTTAGTCTGAAGAACTGTCACAGAAAGGGTCAGTTTGTAGAGATTATTGAGATCGCTGATCCAATTAGGGGGCTTTTCCATCTTGCCAGACAGCTCCAAGCCAGTGAGGTACCTTGGAGGAGCCGACATGGAGTCCAGCGAGTTGATAAAATCAGAGCCCTCGTCAGTGATTGCTAGAGTCTGCAGACCACAGCTGCAGAGATACTCAATGGAGGAGCGTAGCTGCTTGAATGTCTTACTACCCTCCTGTATATTGAGCTTGTAAATGGCAAGCTTTCTTAGCCCTGTCAATTGGTGGAGGCTTGCTACGGCCGCTACTGACCCCTCAGTGATCTCAATCCCTGACAATATACGGAGTCCTTTCATTGGCTCGTTATTTGTCCCTTGAGGCAACTTGAGTGTCTTCCGTGGATATTTACTCCCCCCAAGCATGCTACGGAGCAGTTTGAGCCGCCCAAAGCTTTTGGGCAGGGCCACAACATTGGTCTCCCTTATGTCAAGAGTTTCAAGATGCTCTAGCTTGTAGATCTCTGACGGAATCTCACTAACCTCTGTTCGTCGGAGGCTTAAATACTTGAGCACAACCATTTCGCATATGTCATTCAGATGCTTTTGTTCCAAACCCTTCCAACCCTCAAGATCCAGCATTTGTATTATTCCATTGTTGAATGAACGGAAAGGCAGTCGCTGGTTCTTGCTTCCAAAGGCAGTCAGTGACCGCACTTGAGACAAATTCATACCTTTTGTTGAACTCCCATGCTTGGAACTACTGCTTTGCATAGAGAGTCGACGGACTTTGTAGCTAGTAGTTGGTATCAGCCAGTGGCCAGCAACAACAGTGATAAAGTTCTCTTCACTTGACTTGGACACAATATATTCCAGAATCATGTCATGAAATTTGAAAGATTTGACCTTTCCATTGCTGCTGTGATCAACAGGACGTATTATCTTCCTGCTAATTAGCTGATTGAAGTATGTTTCTGCCACTTCCTCTGCAGTTAGCCCTTGCTTCTCAGTCACGAAGCATTCAGAAATCCATCGCCGGGTGAGGCGCTTCCTACTAATTGTCATGCCCTTGGGAAATATGCTTAAGTACAATGAGCAGGTTCTGAGTTCCGGAGGCAAATTACTGTAGCAATAATCCAGTATCCTTGTGACTCCATCCTAGGTAAGAGGAGCCACGTGTGATTCGGATCTCTCTCGGCGCAGAGCTTTCTCCCAGCTGCCCCCTCACCGCCATGTCGTAGCCGGCGAAGCCCCGCCCCGCCCAGCCGAAACCACGCCTATAGAAAGGTCCACCGCCGATGCTGCATCCCTTGCCCTCGGTCTAGGCCTTGTTTCGCCTTCTCCAGCCTTCGCCGCAGCTCGGCTTCGTTCCGAGCTCCCACCCACCTCGCCCGCGAAGTGTTCCGCGTTTTGCCGGTTCGGCCATGGATTCCGACGATGACGAGATGTTCGCCTTGTTGCTTGAGGAAGAGACCGCCGAAGATGAAGATATACATCATTGAGGATGAGCGGAAGAATCTAGTGATGTGGTCAAAAGATCAGATGTGGAAAGTGATGAACTGTTGTGTGACCTTAAACAACATGATCATTGGGGATGAGCGGAAGAATCCAGTGGATTTGGTCGAGAAGGACGAGCCATACTACAGACTTGGGCCTCTTGTAGAGCCTGATCACCAGGTGCCGGCATTGTGGGCTGCCTTCATCGCCACGTACATTCGAGACCCAACGGCGCATCAACAGTTGCAGGATGATCTGGTGGAGCACATATGGATACGCAAGGGCAACACATAGCAGCTATGCCGAACATAATCTGGACGAACTAGGCTGAACTATGTTTTATTTCAATCTATGGCGAACTATGCCGACCTTTGTTGTGTTTAATTTCATGCGGAACATTGCTCAGTATTCATATTTATGCTGAACTGTGTGAGTTTGAGCCTAATTCAGACGAAATGTCGCTGATTTTGCCTTGCCTGGGAACGGAACCACGCCTGGGAACGCGGGTGGGAAACTGACCGTTCATAGGCCGAAAGTTACATTCGGCCTGGGAACGCCGAACGAGTGGAGATGGTCTAAGGATGTTACTACTCAAGGCTAGACGTACTGTATACTATCAGCCAGAAACAATCTCATAATTACTACTCAAGGCTAGACGCACGTAATTATGAGTCTTAATTGCTAGGAGTAATTAAAATACTATTGAGATCTGTGCGTTAGATCAGCTCGCACTATATGAGGTCAACTCTGCATTGCTCCTACTAGTAACTATTGTATTGTCCACATCTCAAGGCAGATCCATAGTTGAAGGTGTTGGGGTGTGAGCAAACGGAGAGGAAATCGTATGTACTACTACTACTACTGCTACTAGAATCTCTATGAATATTGCAAGTAGGCACGCAGTTTTTTGTGCTGAAGGTCACATAGCTGTTCCAATTCCACTTGGAACACAGACGCGGGTGAATATTTCGTAGAGAGAGTCACACACACGGCTGGAGCAAGCGGAGAGGAAGATGCCTTCTCAGATAGTAGGTAGCTAGCGGTGGGTCCGTTCTTCGCTGGGGTGGTGGCTTCACCGCCGCGCCTGGCCGAAGACATGGAGGAGGCTCCTGTAACCGCAGCCACAGGGGTCTTGGGGCCCGTCATCGCCAAGCTAGCTGCTCTGCTGGGCAGCGAATACAAGCTTCGGTGGCGTACTCGGATGGACATCAAGTTCATGAGATCCAAGCTCAAGCTCGTGCACTCCATCCTCTGGAACATATGGGAGAGGGAGGAGCTTGATGCGCCATCCAGGGCACTGAAGATGGAGGCGTTGGATCTGGACGACGCCGTGGTCGACTTCATCCTCAGCATGGAGCGTAGCCGCAACAAAAAGCGGCTGGTACAGACCAAGATCAAAGCAAGCCCATTCAAAGATTTCAAAAGACGAGTAAGTGATGTGTCAGCTAGGTGCCGCAGCAAGTGGAAGGAGAAGAAGAAGCCTGTCGTCTCAGCAAGTGGCGGCAAGCCTCGGGCTTATCCTTTTGTCTGCAAGGATGCTTCGGAACTCGTGAGTATGGCCGGACCAAGAGATGAGCTCATCGAACACCTCGTCGGAGTCGGAGCAGAAATGGGCGAACCAAGGCAGGTGCAGCTGCCGCTCAAAACGGCAACAATTTATGGACCAACAGGTATGGGCAAAACAACCCTCGCCAACCTAGTGTATGAGATGATTGGAAGTAAGTTCGACTCCCGGGCTTTTGTGTCGGTCCCTCCAGGTGGTAACACGACGGAGGTTCTCGCAAGAATTTTCGAACAAGTAGCGGCTGACACTAGTGTGCCTGTTGCTAGCACAGAAGCATCTATGGAGGAACATCTCATCGACATCATATCAAATTTTCTCAAGGATAAAAGGTGCGCAAATTTTATATCTGGAACTAGGTTTTTTTTATGTGTGTGCCTAGTGAGGGTCAGGGTTCTATAATTATGTTTAAGAGAGGTATAATTGATAAAATTAATTTAGTAAATCGGTTTGATCTTTGAACAAAATTTTATTTTGCAGATCTCAAAAAAATAAAAAAAATTAAGTTGAACTCCACTGTCAATCATTGCTAACTGGCACAAATAAAATACGATACTGTGGTAGGCTATTCTCACCATTTTCTTTTTGATGATTAACCGGATAACTAAATCTCTAGTTCATCCATGGAAGAATAAGTATAGAATTTTGGATGCAATATTTTTTATATTTGCTAGTAAATTTACCAAAAGTATAGGTTGGTCAGATAAATTTGGTGACACAATTATGATTTTTAATATGAATTTAACACACTCTATTATATCTCCATGTTGGTGCGTAGAATCAGACTATATATATAAATAATACGGACATTTTCGAGGAACCAGTCTATCCGCCTACTCTCGGAAGCCCTCCGATGTCTCATGCGCACCCTGTGAGCTTTGCCCCTGAGTTTTTTACCATGTTTCTCAATCTCATCTTGTAACGAATACGAGAGAGAAATTATAGCCCCGTGCAGCGTGGCACACTTAGCTAGCATTGTGTACCTAATTAATGAATCTAATGATCTCCTTTTTGCAACTTGATAGGTACCTAGTCATAATTGATGATATATGGAATTGGAAAGAATGGGAAGTGATTGCGAAGTCTCTTCCGGAGAATAATTTGGGAAGTAGAATTGTGGGAACAACTTCTATAAATGAGGTAGCTAAGAAGTTATGTAAAGATTTGCACGGGCCTAATGCCTTGCTCCACAAACTGCTTCCTGAATGGAAGAATAAGAAAGGATGGGCCTACAAAATTGATAATGTGGACATTACCACCCAGATGATAGTTATGAAGGCTAATTTGCTGGCAGAAGGTTTCGACTACGAACATCCTATTGTGCATATGTGTGATGGTACGCCCTTGGCAGTATGTTGTATGCTATCAGCGGTTGCAGAAGAGCGATCGAAACAAGCACTTCAAGGAATACATCCAAAGGCATGTGACGTGCAAGATAAGATTCAGAAACAAGTTATGCAAAATGGAATTCAGAATACTCCAGGATTTGAGCCCTTGGTTGAGAGTTTTCAGCTTGCCCTTGATGATGTGCCTCATCATATGCTCAAGACTTGCTTGTTGTTCAGCAGCATATACCCTGACGGACACAATTTTGTAAAAAAGGATTTGGTGATTCGATGGATTTCTGAAGGGTTTGTTTATGCAGAGGGGGAAGCAAACGGTTACTTTGAAGAGCTTGTGAACAGGGGTTTCTTTATGCAGAGTGTGTGTAGCGAGCTGGGAATGCACCCTATGATGCGAAATTTCCTTGGATGGAAATCACGTCAAGATAATTTCATTACCTGCAGTTCTGAAATCACACCCTCATATAACAATACTTGTAGAGTCCGCCGGCTTTGTATTTACAATTCGCCATGCGGATCTAGAGATGGAGCAGAGGATCCTTTGTCTTTGTTGGATTGGTATCATATTCGATCTCTTATTGTTTATGAATATATTGAGCGAGTCCCCTTTGAGAAGTTGGAAAGGGTTAGAGTGTTGGATCTTTGTTGGATCAATAGGCTACTGGATCATGAATTGAAGGATATTTGTGGTCTTGTCCGTCTAAGGCACTTGTTAGGATTTGAGAGGGTTCATAGAACCAGGCAAGTCCCGCCAGAAATAGTGAGGCTGCAATGTTTGGAGACTTTTGAGACGGGTGGAGACGAGTTCACACCACTAGCCGGTTTTATTGGAGACCTGCAGCAATTGAAGACCTTGGTATTGAGAAGTTCAGCGATGAAAGAACTACCTAGGGAGATTGCGAGGTTGCAGCAATTGGAGACCCTTGACATTAGCGGTACACCGATCACACATGTGCCAAAGGAGATCGGGAGCCTGCAGGAGTTAAAGACTCTTGACATTAGCGGTACACCAATCACACAGCTGCCAAAGGAGATCGGGAGCCTGCAGCAGTTAAAGACTCTCGACATTAGCGATACACCAATCACACAGCTGCCAAAGGAGATCGGGCGCCTGCAACAGTTAAATATCCTTGACATTAGCCGTACACCAATCACTCAACTGCCAAAGGAGATCGTGAAACTGCAACACTTGGAGCACCTTCTCATGAGTGGTACACAAGTGGCAAAATTACCAAGGGAGATTGTGGCACTGAAGGAGCTCAAGAGGTTGATATTGGGTAAGAGCATCACTGCACTACCCTTGGAAGTTTGCGCATTGGTGGAATTGCCCGACTGCATCGTTGAGGCTCTGAACAAGAGCAATCTGATATCTGTACTAGCTAGTGAGATGTTGTCCTTCAAACCATCAGATTTTAGGGAAGACGGAGGAGGTGGAATAGTCGTTGGCGCCAAACAGATGCACATCCCGCGGTGGATCAAAGAGCACTTCAATGACCTTTCGATGTTGGATGTCAGGATCTGCAAACTTGACGAGGAAGGACTGAAGATTCTGCGGGAGATGCCCCATCTATGGAAGCTCACGCTAAGGTTTGAAGTCGTACCCACAGAGCCAGTAGTCATTGGCAGCCAAGGGTTTGCAAATCTCAAAATCCTCACCGTTGATAGCCGCATGCCACGGGTCACCTTCCAGAAGGGGCCATGCCCAAGTTGTCAAATCTGACGTTCGAGTTCCAGTTCTACAATGGCCAACCAAATAAAGACCCCGTGGGTACCAACCACTTAAGTGGCCTGTGGAGAATTGACTTTGTATGTAATCAGGATTGGTATCCAGGAGGAGGAGACAGCAAGTGCATCCGCGCGACAATTGACATGGTCACGAAAGAAGTCCGGGATTCTACCAGCAGGTCCTATGGGCCTATCTTATATGTCTGTGGCCGCAAGGAAGCGATCAATCTGCCCGTGGAAATGGAGGAGGCGATGAGCAGTGTGGCGGGTGAGACAGAGGATGAAATCGGCCACCGCATATTACTTTGGAAAGAAGCTCAGGAGCAGAGAAGGAGGACAGGAGCAATAATGGAGAAGAAGGAGATGATCAGTAGGGTGTGTGAGACAGAGCATGCAATCTATCCGACGATTGGTAGCTTTATCACACAAGCCCAGGAGCTTTCCTCCTCCGTCCTATGTGTCGGCGACCGCAAGGAAGATATGGAGATGATGAGTAGGGCGGGTGAGACGACGACAGAGCATGAAATCTGGCCGACAATTGGCAGCTTGATCGCAGAAGCCCAGGAGCATTCCTCCTACGACCGCAAGGAAGATATCGGGTCGCCGACTTCACATCCTCCTCCACTTGAGATGGGGCGGCCACCTCGTTTTTATTCTGAGAGCGATAATGACATCCCCATCATGTACCCGGTGGAGTTGCTTCTTTGTGGCAAAATAAAGAGGAAAGAGCATACAAGGAGGAGAGGAGCAGTGGCGAAAGTGGACAAGGGGGAAGAGGAGGAGCACAGAAGGAGCTAATATGCGTCTCCGGCGGCTACAACTCTTCCTGAGGGAGTAGCACTAGGAAGGACAGGTGAGACTGAGGATGCATGCGGGAGCACTATTTGTTTACTGGCGATTTCTTGTTTGCCGATTCCAACTTCATTATTTGTGCTTTATGCACTTGTACGGACCTCGTTATATTTGTATTTGTATTCAATAATTGTCCAATTTCCCAACGGAACTGGTCTGGTTTCATCCACTGCAAGCTGCATGAGGTGCTGTCTGTACGAATATTTTACTTAATAATCGACCGAGTTGATGCAAACATAACATAACATGGCCTTGTCAATGGTGTGTAGTGACCCTTTCTGGTAAACTGCATTCCTAACCCAGTGTTTGATTGTTCTGTATATGATAATATATCCTTGCAAAACCTGACTATAATCACAATTATGTGTGAAATCGTTACGTTAATTAAGTCTATTTTCATTCTCGAAAATAATGTCAATTTGCTCCTTATGATGATGACTGATGGGATAGATTAATTAAACCGCGGGCATGAAGAGCATGTCACTACAGGAATCTGTCACTACGCCGACGGGTATAAACCGTCGGCATAGGCCAACAAGCCGTCGGCTGCCATCGGCGTAGTACCGTCGGTGTATGCGCTTGCCGACGGTCATGTGTCACCGTCGGCAAAATGTGGCCGTAGGTAAAGACCCAGAGGGCCCCGCTTACACACTAGGATTCGACTCTATAAGACCTCCGCGGCCTGAGTCGAATTACACCAGCACTTTTCTGAATTTGACTCTGGAGACTCGAGTTTGAGTAGATTGCATTGTTTTGCCCATAAGGCAGTTAACTGATCCCGATACATCGGACAAATCAGGCACATATATCAACAATCCCTATGATACAAATCAAAGCACTCGAAAATATGCTCAGCTATGCACTCGAAAGACTTCATAAGTCTCTGCTCGAATCTGCGATTCAACTAGACACTCGGGGGCTACTGACGTGGGCATACCTTACAGGTACTCGAGCTTGGTATATACGGCATGATCTGGCAGACGCCCACGGCGTTACCAGGACCCAATCCAGGATTTAGGTGACCTACCGAGACTCCGACTGCTTGCGGCACAAGACAAGCTTAAGACAGAAAGTTTAAAGGGACAAACCCTAACTTGTAACCAACTCGACCTGCTACTCGAGACCTCACCTATCTATATAAAGGCTAGGAGGGGGCGGCGTAGTACTGTCGGCGTATGCGCTTGCCGACGGTCATGTGTCACCGTCGGCGAAATGTGGCCGCCGGTAAAGACCCAGTGGGCCCTGTTTGACCCGTAACGGCCGTTAGCGGGGGAGGTAACTACGCCGATGGCTAGATCGTCGGCCTAGCTGGCCACGTGGGCGCGTCTGGGCGGGTGCGAGAGGAAGCTACGCCGACGGCCTAGCCTCGCACGTGGCAGGACCTGGGGTGGGCCGGGACGTTGGTATGCCGACGGTCAGACCGTCGGCCCAGCCTTCCATGTGTTGAATCTTGCATAGTTCTTAGGGGAAACTTTCTCAGTGTTGATTACTCCTTGTAGTTGATGCTATTGAGTGAACCATTGAATTATCGTTTATGTTCAGATTGTTACATAGCATTATATCATCTCCGATCTTGATCCATATGATGTCTTCTGAGTAATTCGTTTTGTTCTTGAGGACATGGGAGAAGTCATGTTGTTAGTAGTGGAATTTTGTTGAGAAAAATTCAATGGTTTGATATTTAAGTTGTGGTGTATTTCTTCTAGTGGTGTCATGTGAACATCGACTACATGACACTTCACCTATATGGGCCTAGGGGAATGCATTGTGTATTTGGCTATTAATCGTAGGGGTTGCCGGAGTGATAGAAACCTGAACCCCCGTTAGAAAACCTTTGCACAAGAGACGTCAGGGTCTTAGAGTTAAAAGCTGTGGTTAGATTTCTACCTTAATTACTTTCTTATACTTACGGATGCTTGCAAGGGGTATAATCACAAGTATGTATTAGTCCTAGGAAGGCCGGTACATTAGCACAGGTTTACCCACACAACACTTAGCAAACTAAAGAAGATTAATCAACCATATAAAGCGAAAACACTTGACGATATTTCCATGTGTCCTCGAGAACGTTTGGTCATCTTAAGTAATACAACCGGCTTGTCCTTTGCTAAATAAATGATTGAGCCATTTGCTGCATTTATTCTTATTGTCTTTTATTTACTTGTACTTTATTTACCTGCATTATTAAAAACCCCTAAAAATCCGTTTGCTAAGTATTTATAGAGAATTCCTGCTCCAAGCCATTCGCCAACACCTTCTGCTCCTCGTTGGGTTCGACACACTTACTTATCGAAAATACTGCGATACACCCCCTATACTTGTGGGTCATCAATAGTATAGACAATGCACACAACAAGGCAAGATTGCATTGTGTTTATTTTGAGAATCAAAGACAAAGTGTATCCAATAACCTTGCTAGGGCATCGGAAGAGTCCAAAGTACTATATTTAATTCGTTTGACCTCTTCTCTTGGGTGTGCAAGATATCTCATTGCTCAATGCTTGGCTTTTCATGGCCACGACGAGACTTTCACTTTATTGAACAAGGGTAACATTCGTGAGATGATAGATTGGCACAAAGCTAATGATGAGAAAGTGAAACATGCTTTTGACCATGGTGGGAGATGCAAGATGCTTGCTCCCAAAATTCAAAAGGATCTTTCGAGATGTTGTGTAGAAGAGGTAACCGCTGTGGTTATGAGAGAAATTGGCGATAAGAAATTCTCCGTTCTTATTGATGAATCACGCGATATATCTGTGAAAGAACAAATGGCAGTAATGTTGAGGTCAGTAGTGGTTAATTATTATGTTTACATATTATCCCGTAGTTGTTCCATACGAAATCACATCCGCATATGATACTTGTAGTATCCGTCGGCTTTCTATTGAAAGTTCTAGAGATGAAGCAGAAGCAACAGACCCGTTGTCTGCGTTGGATTGGTATCATGTTCGATCCCTTGTTGTTAATGAAGGTATGGAGAGAGTCCCCGTGGAGAAGTTGGAAGGTATTCGAATGTTGGATCTCTGTTCGATCGCGGGTCTACGAGATCACCATTTTAAGGATATTTGTGGTCTTGTCCGTGTGAGGCACCTGTTGGGACTTAATGGGGATAGAATCAGTGAGATCCCGCCAGAAATTGCGAGGCTGCAATGTTTGGAAACTTTTCAGATGAGTGGAACAGTACCTCGGGAAGTCGGTTTACTCAAGGAGCTCAAGAGTCTGAAATTGGCTACCAGCATCATTCCAGTACCCTTGGAAGTTTGCCAGGTTCCAGCGGTGGTGGACTTGCCCGAGTGCATCCAACAATCATTGAAGAATAGTGATGTGTTGTCCGAACTTGCAGGGGAGATGCTCTCCGTCACAATATTAGGAGGCCTAGTCGTTGGCAACATACATATGCCCATCCCGCCGTGGATTAGAGAGCACTTCAATAACCTTTTACGGTTAGATATCAGGGTCTGCAAACTCGAGGAACAAGGACTGAAGATTCTGCGGGAGATGCCGGAGCTGTGGAACCTCACGGTAAGGTTCCAAGTTGTACCCAGAGAGCCAGTAGTCATCAGCAGCCAAGGGTTCGCAACGCTCAGAGAACTCACTATTGACAGTCGCGTGCCACGGGTCACCTTCCAGCAAGGAGCCATGCCGAGGTTGCTGTCGCTTAAGTTCCTGTTCCAGTTCCACTCTGGCCCACCATATGAAGACCCTGTGGGTATCAGCCAAGGGTTTGCAATTCTCGATAAACTCATAGTTGACAGTCGCGTGCCACGGGTCACCTTCCAAGAAGGAGCCATGCCGATGATAAAATCGCTTTATTTCCAATTCAAGTTCTACTCTGGACCACCAAATAAAGATCCTATGGGTATCAACCACCTCAGGACCCTCATGTGGATAGAATTTGAATGTAACGAGGATTGGTATGGAGGAGACAACCCGTGGATCTGCCCGACAATTGATGTTGTGAGGAAAGAAGCCAAGGAGCTTACCGGTATGTGGGGCTTTAAAGTTTGTGGGCATGTGGAAGACATTTGGTCGCCGCTGCCTTCACCTCCTCCTTCCCTCGAGGAGGAGGAGGAGGAGGAGGAGGAGGAGGAGGAGGAGGAGGAGGAGGAGGAGGAGGATGATGATGATGATGATGACGACGACGACGACGACGACGACGAGAAGGAGGACGAAGAGAAGTGGAATCCTTTCAAACTTATTTAATCAAGCATTGATGAAATATAACGGTTAGGTAGCTTACCACTTTATCCTGAAATGCTTTTTATTAGTAATGAAAACTAATGCTAACACTTGTTGTTTCTCCTTTCTTACAATGCAAGGTTATTTTACAAGCAAACTTCCACGTCTTGTTCAAATCTTATTTCCCAATGGCCATGGCTACATGAATGTTTCTTCGATCTTTCCCTACCTTACTGTTGTGCAGCTTCTGCAATTCCAAACTTTCACGTTTTCTTAAGATTTTCAGTGAATGAATGCATGCTGAGCTTTAGGTGTCCATGAGTACTATTTGTTTACAAGCAATTTGTTGTTTTCCTAATTTATGTTTCCAACTTCAATTATCGTTGTTATGCACCTATATGCCTTCGTTACATTTGTATTCAATAACAATAATCAGTGCAACTGGCTGCACTATGGAACATGCATTATTATCTCGGTTTGTAATATCAATCATTTTTTGCTACTGTTTTGAGGTAATTTTTTCCATTACTAGTAAAATTGCACATGCAACGCACATTTCAGACATATGCAAAAAAGTCTATTTTGACAGATAGACATGTGAAAAATAATTCATAAGCCAATTAATCATTTTGTAGCAAAATATTCTCATCTAGAACAAGCAATTGTAAAGTGGATATAAACTACATCTATTCTCTATAAGCGTGAGGATACCATGGAAACATGCGAAAGGAAGCCAAAATGAATACATTAGGGATGTGCGCAGTTACCCTACGTGGGATTCTTTGCGGAGTAAATTGATCTTCAATATAGTTCATGCATCACGAAGGCACAACAAGAAGCCACAATTATATGCCAGTAAAACGGTATTGGTCTACATTCATGAGTTTCTATGCAGCATAAAAGAAAAAGAAAGAAAAGTTATGGATTTTTGCAACATGTTACACCTTTGGTTCAGGGGTATTAGTCCCGGTTTTGCTACAAACCGGTACTAATGCCCCGGTCCCAACGGCTCTATCTGGCCGCAGGGGGTGGGAGACACTAGTTCCGGTTCGAACGGACCCTTTAGTCCCGGTTCGTGTAACAAACCGGGACTAAAGGATTTCAGGCAGGCTGGGTCGGCGTCAGACCCTTTAGTCCCGGTTTGTTATACGAAACGGGACTAAAGGTTACTCTTTAGTCTCGGTTCTAGAAACAAACTGGGACTAAAGGCCTGGCTATATCTTCTTTCCCCACCTGCCTAAGCCACCATTTCAAGTTGGTGGCTCCTCTCTCTTTCTTCCTTCAACAAGCTCAAGTTCATGCCCAATTTTTCTCAAGATTTGTCAACATTTTGTGGTGCCCCATCTATCCAAAGGTTCTAAAAGGTGACCAACTTTATTCTTTCAACTCTCATTGCTATATTAGCTCATTTCATGCTCTATCTTGAAGATGGATTTGTGGATTTAGTTTGGTATTAATTTTTGCAATGATAACATGAGATCGATGTTTAGATTCTATCTATCTTGTATTAATGTAATGAACTCCAAGGTAAATATCATTTTCAATATGTGGATTCTATCTATATCTTGTTTTGGCACATAGTCTCGAAATTTGATTCATAGAAGCACACGCATGCATGAGTTCATCATTCTAACTAGTTGGGCAAAATACCCTTCTTCGTCTTCTACCTGCCTTCAGCAAACTGAAAAAATTGTAATAAAAATAGGGTTAATTCATAAAAGCTTGATAAGAAGACATCACGGTACATCTTCGAGAAGCTCCTCTAAGACATCTTCGAGAAGCTCCGCCGTAGTGGTGTCCCTCTTGCACCATCTTGGAGTTAATAACTTCTCTAGCTATAGATTAATACGTCGGGTAACTAAAACAATTCACATATTAGGAAGTGCCTCTATGGCGAGCTCCTCGAAGATGTCTGAGGACGGGATCCTAAGACATCTTCGAGAAGCTCCGCCATAGTGGTGTCCCTTCTCTCGCACACCATCTTGTAGTTCTTCACAAGAATGTATACCTATTTATAGATTAAGCAACACAACATAGTGTCAGACACTGAAGACATAATGTCGACACTCACCCCTGGCATAGTGTTGCCTGATGACCCACAAGTATAGGGGGTGTATCGCAGTATTTTCGATAAGTAAGAGTGTCGAACCCAACGAGGAGCAGAAGGTGCTGGCTAGTGGTATGGATCAGGAATTCTCTGCAAATACTTAGCAAACGGATTTTTAGGGGGTTTTGATAAAGCAAGTAAACAAAGTACGAGTAAATAAAAGACAGTAGGAATAAATGCAGCAAGTGGCCCAATCCTTTATGTAGCAAAGGACAGGCTGGTTGTATTACTTAAGATGACCAAACGTTCTCGAGGACACATGGGAAGACTGTCAAGTGCTTTCGCTTCATATAATTGATTAATCTTCTTTAGCTTGCTAAGTGTTGTGTGGGTGAACCTGTGCTAATGTACCGACCTTCCTAGGACTAATACATACTTGTGATTATACCTCTTGCAAGCATCCGTAAGTACAAGAAAGTAATTAAGGTAGAAACCTAACCACAGCTTTAAACTCTAAGACCCTTACGTCCCTTGTGCAATGGTTTCCTAACGGGGGTTCAGGTTTCTGTCACCTTGGCAAACCCTACGATTAGTAGACAAATACACAATGCATTCCCCTAGGCCCATATAGGTGAAGTGTCATGTAGTCGACGTTCACATGACACCACTAGAAGAAATACACCACAACTTAAATATCAAACTATTGAATCTTTCTCAACACAACTCCACTACTAACAACATGACTTCTCCCATGTCCTCAAGAACAAAACGAGCTACTCACAAGACATCATATGGATCATAATCAGAGATGGAATAATGATGTATAACAATCTGAACATAAACAATAATTCAATGGTTCACTCAATAGCATCAACTACAAAGAGTAATCAACATCGAGAAAGTTTCCCCTATGAACTATGCAAGATTCAACACAATTGTTACAGCAATATGGAGATGGTGATGAGGGTGCTGATGGTGGTGATGATGATGATGATGATCCCGATGAAGTCCAACTTGATGGTGGTGTCGATGGCGACGATCTCCCCTCTTCGGGAAGGAATTCCCCCGGCAGGAATCTGTCTGCCGGAGAGATCTTTCTCTCTCGGTGTTTTCCGCCCCGCAGAGGTGGCAGAATCTTTCTGTGGTCCCTCCCCGAGTCTTAGGGTTTCGGGAGGATAATATACGCCAGAGGGGAGTGCCAGGGGTGGACCAGGGTGGCCCGTGCCAGGGGTGGTGTGGGCCCCCTGTGGCCCATCTCCAGCCCCCCTTCTGGCTTCCTTCGTCTTCTGGAAAAATAGGATTTTCCGTATATTTTCATGGATTTTCTGATCTTTGCGAATTTTGCCTCCAAACAACACCTTTTCCATCAGAATCCTGACTGCAGCGGTCCATGCTCCAAAAGTCATCAACCATGCATAAAACAGATGAAATAACATAAGTATCACCTCTCAATACGAAATATAGCAATGAATAGCAGTGAATTATGAGATAGAATAGTGATGCAAAATGGACGTATCAACTCCCCCCAAGCTTAGACTTCGCTTGTCCCCAAGCGAAACTGAGCTCAATAAACATGACCTCAGGTTTATGGAGTGAAGAGTCGATAAAAGAATACGGACAAGAAGCATCACATTCATCAAATACACAGATCATAATAGAAGACAACTACTATTATATAACTCAACTTGCAATAAGTAAAGGAAACACAACAAAGATACATAAAGTAAATCATAATTGGTAATGACAAACTTAGCTCTTGTTCGAAGAATAGTTGATAATTTGCTGGAGTTCACAAATAGCTGGTTTTCAATGATAGCTTTCAAAGTAGCAAACATCAAGATAAGAGCAATGTGGAAAACAAGGAACATAAGAAACATGATTGAATAAATCATCATCATATGAATGAATGAAACACAACAACTCAAAATACTTGTTGAGGTAGAAGGGAATAGGTTTACTGACTCAACTACAAAGTAAAAGAAAGGCCCTTCGCAGAGGGAAGCAGGGATTGCAAGTCTCATAAAGAGCTCCCAAAAATTATGATACTTATTAGCTTTCAGCTCTCATTACCCCTATCATAGGCATCTTTTGGTGATTAAGGTTAAAGTGACACAACTAAGAGGATATGCTTGACAAGTTATAAGTTGAAATCGCATGCCCCGATGGTGAAAATGTTGAGGCATGAGCCTTAATCCTTTTATAAAACGGATGGTTGGATTCGGATGCGATACCATTCTGAATTTACCGTACAACCACATACCTGAATTGGGTAAGGCTTAGCCGGAAGTTTATATGCATTAGTATTAGTTCCCTCGTGGGAGAGGTCTGAGCTCAGGCTATCTCTCAATGGTGTCCACCTATGCAGTGCCCAAGATGACAGATGGTCATGGTTGGGAGGCCATGCTCATAGGAGAGGTGCTTATACTAGGGTGTGTAAAGGAAAGGTTATGTTTGATTATCTGCATACTAAGTATGATGATTCAGGGTTATCCCTGACAGATGTATCGAATCTTGTGGTGAAAGTGTACCACCTCTTTAGAGTGTCAAACTATTCGAATAGCCATGTCCGTGGTTATGGACAGTTGGAATGGCCATACTGTTTCGTTGTCAGATGTTTTAAAAATAACTTATGAAATAAATGATGAATCTTGACTTGACCACAACAGGGTTGTGTTTATGATACTAGCTTCCCAACTTAAGTGATTCTAGAACTTTATTTTATCTTTCTTTGCTTCAGAACTCAGCTTAGGTTTCAAACTTAACTTTATAATTAAACATAGAGTTAGCACTTTAACTTAGAACTTTACTATTTGTTAGTGGTAGTTTGCGAGTACTTAAAGAGTACTCATGGCTTTTGTCCCTGGATATTCTCATGGCCAGACTATGAAGGAGATTACCAAGATGATGGCCAGCAGGATGGCTATGATAACTAGGACTATCTGCCTTCGTCAGCATTGCCTGTGCCCCTAAAGATGGACCCCACCGCTACGCTTATCTTTTATTTCGCTGCTTGTTGTATTAAGACTGGATCATGAGATCCTTATTTGTGTAATACCTTATGTATGGTTTGTAATGGATGATGTACTATGATATCCAATCTGTTATGTCTCGCAAAAATGGTAATCCTGGGATTGTGATGGATGACATAACAGGCATCTGGGATTAAAAATCCGGGTGTTGACAAGTTGGTATCAGAGCCATCCTGACCATAGGAGACCCTAGTTAGAATGGACGTCCGAATGAAAAACTTAGTTTCAAAACCAAAGTTAGTATTTATGAAAAACTATCTCTTCTCTTATCCTTGTGAATTCATTCTTTCTCAAAAATTCATGTTCCTCAAAATTCTTATAATTACTACTTAAAATTTGACACACTTGATCACTTCACTAACTTCCTCATCCTTAATTCTTGTAGATGGAGACTCAGTTCGGCAAGTTTTACCAGTTGGGAAACGGAGGTCAACTGATCTTTGAGAGGGATCTGGATTCACTGTCGGAGTTACTGGGATGCCCACATCCGGAGTTTCTTGGAGCTCAACTTCCAGGACCCCCAGGAGGAGATTTATAGTGGCTCGTCACAGCTGATCTTAGAGGAAGCATCGAAGCACCAACATCCGGGAGAATTTAGTTCTCCGTGAGAGAGAACAACTGGCTAGATGGATTAGCCAGGTCAATGCATGAAGCTCTCGCATGTCTATGTGCCCTTAGCGTCAACCGAATCCAAGGAACCCGTTTTGCTCACTATGCAAGACGTGACTTCATGGGAATGCCGATGGAGATGCCAAGCCACCCAGAGTTGAGGCGTCAAGTGGAGAATCTTGACTTCTTGCTGCACGACAGACAGCAGGAACTGGACAATGCTAGAGAGTTAGCCAACCAGAACCGTGTCATTGCCGACCAGAAGGCCCAGACTTTCACACTGCTCGTCCAGGATCGCCAGTCTCTTTGTCGCTAGCGTGCAAAGAAGGATCGCACCATCGCCCGTCTTTGCAAGAAGGTGGCCGACCTCGAGAAGACCGTCAAGGAGCAGGAAGCTCAGCTTGCAGCAAAGGAGGAAGAATAGGAGGGTGAAGACATCTAGGGAGACATGGATTCTTACCTCAGCAATGATGATGACTTTCTGGAGGAGGATGCTGTGGACTTCTACACTGACGATGAGGACTCCGACTTCATCAACGATGAGTAGATGCACTAGAGCACTGTCATAGCATCAGATGTATCGGTTCCACTGTATCGTAGCTTGCAGAAAGGTTCTTCAAACCATCTGTTTTCCTTTGATTGTTGTGGTGTGTGTTGTATCGTGTGCTTGTTGCATGAATGAAATGAAGTTTGTTGCAAAACCTGAGTCAAACTCAAAGTCTTAGTTTGAAACCAAAACCTTGAACCTTAGAACTTTCCCTCTTACCCATGTATCTACCTCAATCTTCAGATGACTCGTGGAAACCAAGGAGGGAGCAGCTCGTTGCAAGACCCAATGTTGCAGATTATGCAAATGTTAGTTGCAGACCGTGAAGCAAGCAAGGCAGAGCGCCAAGCCAATTTAGCAACATTGCAGCAGATAGCCCAGATGGCCCAAAACAACCAAGGACATGGAAATCAGGATCACCATGGATCCAAACTCAAAAACTTTCAGAACACCAATCCCCTAATCTTTAACCAAGCTAAAAACCCACTAGATGCTGATGACTGGTTGTAGACAATGGAAAACAACTTAGAAGTTGCAGGAGTTGATGACAATGAGAAAGTTCTCTTCGCCACCCACTATCTGGCGGGAGATGCAAGAGCTTGGTGGACTAGTATCCGTAACATGAACCATGGTCAAGTGATTACATGGGAAGCATTCAAAGTCAAGTTCAGCCGCACCCACGTGCCACAGGGTCTAGTCAACAGAATGAGGGATGAGTTCCACGACTTGAAGCAAGACAGAATGACTGTGGTGGAGTACCGTGATAGATTCCTATCACTTGCCAGATATGCACCTGATGAGATCAACACAGAGGCCGAGAAGAAGGAGAGATTCTTGAACGGACTGCATGATGAGATGCAGACTGTCCTCATCAACATCCGCTTCGAGGATCTCGAAGAGCTAGTCGACTCTGCCATTCAGATGGAAGGGAAGATTAACCAGGAAAACGACAACCGCAAACATCGTATGATGCAGCAATCTGGATCCAGCAGTCACCAAAAGTACCGTCCCAACCCCTCATCGGGATATGCACCAAGGAACAATCGACCCCCAATGTCTAGCCCAAGCCGCCCCAACCGTAGCAGAGGCAATGTGAAGTGCGGAGGAAACAACCACAACTCTAGAAATGCCAACAACTTCAACCGTGCACCTCCTAAGAGCAACAACAACAACAACAACACTGCACCCAGAACTAGCAGCAATGCTGTGCCTATCGCAGCAAAAGACAAGTCCCAGATCACTTGTTTCGAGTGTGGAGTGAAGGGTCACTATTGCAATGAGTGTCCCAAGAAGACTGCAGCCACTGCCAATGTGAATGCCCCGGCTCAACAGCAGTGTCGTGTTCAACCAGGAAGAAGATTTGCCCTAGGGAACCCGCACAACCGCAACGGTCGTCTCTTCCACATGAACGCCAAAGAAGCCCAAGAAGCGCCAGATGTAGTGCTGGGTATGTTTTCTGTCAACTAGATTATTGACTCTAGTGCAAGTGGGAGACTGAAGGGAATATGCCTGAGAGGCAATAATAAAGTGGTTATTATCTTATTCCATGTTTATGATAAATGTTTATTTTACATGCTAGAATTGTATTGATCGGAAACATCAATACATGTGTGTTTAATAAACAAAAAGGATTCCTAGTTATGCCTCTCTTATAGACTAGCTTGTTGATTAACAAGATGATCAAGGTTTCCTGATCATGGACATTGGATGTTGTTAATAACAAGGTCACACCATTGGTGGAATGATGTGATGAACATTCATCCGAAGTATAGCATTACGCTCAAAGTCATTATGTTTATATTGCTATAACATCATACGAAGTAATCTTTATCCTTAGACCATGAGAACATGTTAATTGCTAACACCGGAAGAGTATCTTGATAACATCAAACGTCACACCGTAACAGGGTGACTATAAAGGTGGGTTCAGTGCTACGAAGGTGTTATGTTGAGGCTCATGGATCAAGAGTGGGATTTGTCCATCCCGATGACGGATAGATATACTCTAGGCCCTCTCGGTGATATCACATTGAAATAGCTTGCAAGCAAGTGATGTGATCACTAGAATGTTATATCATGGGAACGAGAAAAAAGTGCATGTCGGTAACGAGATCAAACTAGGTATGGAGATACCGATGATCAAATTTCAGACATGTAATATATCGAGGGACAAAGGGATTTAGTTACTAGCGTTAAAGGTTCTCACGATCACAGAAGTCATCGTTGAATGTGTAGGAATCAGTATGGATCTCCGTGTCCCGCTGATTATTGATCGGAGAGGGGTCTCGATCATGTCTGCATTATTCTCGAACCGTAGGGTGACACACTTAAGGGATACCGACACCATTTGGAGCAAATATGTTTCAGATAAAGATTTAAGAAAGCGCTGGAATTATTTCAATAGACAACAAAACTGTTTCGGGTGAAATTGCTGAAATTGGTTCTGCATGTAATATTGAAATGTTGCAGGGGGTTTTATGTGAATGTTTGTTAATTAAAGTAATTAACAAAATTCTGAATAAAAATAATAAAAGAGTTTTATTAAATGAGAGAGCATTAAATTTGGAGAAATTTAATGCATTTAAAGTGGATACTTTAAAAGAGAATGTGAAGGGGCATTTTAATGTGGAGGGGTTACCACCACATGAATGGAGGAGGTGAAGGGTCACCCCCTCCATGCGCCAGCCATGAAGGAGGGGCACCCCCCCTCCTCCTATAAAAGGCCACCCCCTCCTCACTTCTCACACACACCTCCTTGTGAAGGATCTCTCTTCCCCTCTAGTATTATTCCCCCATGGTCTCGGATTAGCGAGATACATGTTCCCGGTGGCTTTATCTGGAAAGGAGTTGCTGCTTCCGCTGCTTTGCTGGAGCGAGGGATGGAGGTTGTCGGGGTACCGGACGTGTGTGCGATCACAGATGCACCGCTGCTTTGCGGTGCTGGACTTGGTGGTGCTAGAGCTGGATCTGATGGACGTGCTGGAGCTGGACCTGCTGGACTTCATCACGATCTTGAGATCGGCAAGCGTACGACTACATCAACCACGAGTTCCTACTCGTTAACAAAGCTTGTTGTCTACGAGGGTAAGTGCTTGTTGGATGTATGTCCACTCGTTGCTTTGTACCTAGTAGATAGATCTTGGCGTGTAGTTCATACCGTAGGAAATTTTTTGTTTTCTATGCTGCGAACCCAATAGTGGTATCAGAGCCTGATCTATGCGTAGGTGCTTAGCACAGGTAGTACGCATATGTTGATATGTGGACGATGATGATCATGTTATTGCATCTTCTATGTATTTTGGACATTGGTGGCATAGTGGGATGAAGCGGCCCGGACCAACCTTACATGTCATCGTACATGAGACCGGTTCCACGACTGACATGCAACTTGTTTTGCATAAGTGGATGGCGGTGTCTGTCTCTCCTACTATAGTCAATATCTGATTTACAACGAGTTTCTAATAACTTAGTTATCCTCGTTGTGGTTCATGTTCGTAGGTAAGAACGGTTCTATCTCCGAAAACCCTAAGCCACGTAAAACTTGCAATTGATAAATTAGAGGCGTCTAGTTTAGATCGTTGTTGGGCTAGTGTATTGATATGGTATTGTTGTAAGTAGATATATGATAGATACTCTTACAACACACCCAACGTGTAAGTTCCATAGACCTTGGCCTTACACACAAACAAATGATAGAGATCATACCACGATGCAAGTGATAGAGATCAAATGCATGGACCATATCATCTCAGTTTACACATTAGATGTTAGCATCTTATACTGCTAGTTTGGCGCTTTCTGTAGCATTGTAAGATGATCCCTCTTTTAGATATCAAGATAAAAATGTGTTCTTCCTTAAGTATGCACCATTTTGTGGATCGTGTTTCGAGACATCACGTGATGATCGGGTGTACTCGACTCTACGCTTTCATACAAACGGGTGTAAGACAGTTTTACACACGCGAGTACTAAGGTTCTTACTTGGCGAGCCTAGCATGTACAGACATGGCCTCGAAACACGGACCGAAAGGTTAAGCATGAGTCATATAGTTGATATGATGCCCATATAGATGCTCGCCTTTGAAGGTACATCAACTCACGTGATGATCGGACTTGGTGTAGTGGATTTGGTTCATGTAGTCACCAAAAAGGCACGAGGGATGTCGTTTTTGAGTGGGAGTTCATTTCTAATTTGGATTAGTCGAACCAAATTTGTCATAAATTAAATCAAAGTGAATTTGCATAGTTTGTTGTAGTCATTGGCATTCGTTTTCTACCTTATGCTTAGTTTTTATTTGAGATAATAGAACTATAGAATTCTGGATATTTACTTTACGAACTGGTATCGTATTGTTTTGAATGTCAATTTAAAGTTTATAAGTCCTATTGCAAACTTTCAGCAAACTCTATTTACTCCATGAAGTTTAATAAGTAGTATTAAATCAAGAGTAAGAATTCTAATGTTAGTATCTAAAGTTTCATGTTTGCCTCCATGATTATTGATATTCAAAAAGTTATTTTAATATCAAGATTATATTGGAGCTGAAAATTGTTTCAAAAACTATCATGTGTGAAAGATATTGTGATATCTGAAACAATGTTTTTTGGTTGCATTATGATAGAGTATAATTTAGCAAAATACATGTTCTCATATTGTATGAGAATTTGTGAAGTATGGAGATGCTAGGCATCCAAATCTACCAAAAAGGTTTTGGGAACTGATATTATACTCGTGATTCTTCCTTATAAGCTATAGTAGCTTGATCATGAAAGTTGTCATGATAAGGATGAATAGAAGATGTAAGTAAAATGTTTACTACACTAATAGATTACTAAAGAATGGATTTTTGAAAGAAGGCCAAACATTTGATGATGGTGATCCACTTCAAAGTGCAAGTCCAAAGGTATTAGTATTTGACTATATACGCTTTGTACTATGTGTCATGTGAATGACACCACTATTGATGTTGATAGATTCTTCTAAAAGAAAAAGGAATTGCTGAAAGAGAATCTATAAAATATTTGGCAGAAAATAAAAGGTTGGAGATGTCCAACTTAGGTATATAGAAGATATACATGTTATGGCTATATTCCTTGCTTGTTAAACAATGTGGTTCTTAGGTATTGGATACCGAATTGGTTGGTATGAAGTGTCATACAGGACAACGCAATTCATGAACTACAATGGCCTAAGTAACCAGCAAAAGAATGAGTGATGATGTTCATCGAAAACAAATAAAGTGTTATTGTGTTTTTCGTTGTCATCAAACCAAGCCTTCAAGATTTGTTTAAATAATTGTTATTTTGTTCCGGTATCATGAGAACAATGGTTGTTCAAATAATTACCGTATTCCATAAAGGATGGATGAACTTTTACAAGTCTAGTTGGAGAAATCACATCCATAAACACTATTGCTAAAATGTCGCAAGACAAATGATTGAAAGATCACTTATGAAGTGACATCGCTGTTTGAATTATATTTGAAAGAAAACATGAAGAAACTCCATGTTGATGGAATTTTGGAGTCTTTGATTTTGATCAGTTGACGCATGTGAGACTTTCCTCGAGATAATTGAAACTCCGTCCATAGGCCAGAGAGGAACAGATGACTAGCTTATATGAAATTGTGCATGCTGATGTGCATAGTCCATTATGTGTAGCCATATGCGATGGATCTTTTTGCTTCATATGCTTTCTCCGAAAAATTGAGTGAATATATCTGTATATTTACTTAATAAGGAAGAAGTATGAAACATTTGAAAATTATTCAAAGACTTTCAAGATGAAGTGGAAAATCATTGTAACAAGAAAATAAAGAGTTTATGATTCGATCATAAAGGAAGATATTTGAGTTACATGTTTAGCAAAAACACCTAAGACTTGAGGAATTGTTCCATGATTTGTGTTTTCCGATAAACCATAGGAGTATGGCATATTCGAGAGATAAAATCAAACCATGTTTGACATGGTAAGATCAAGGGTGTCATTTATAAAACTGGCATTATGTTTTAAGGATTGAAGCTTTAGAGACTATCGCTTTTACACTGAAAAGAGCACCATCGTGATCCATTGAAATGACACCATATGAGTTATGGTTTGGGATAAAACCCGAATTGTCTTTTCTTAAATTTTGGTATGCTATGCATAAGTAAAATGTTTACAACCAAACTTGGATCAGCACGTCTTTGTAGGTTATCCCAAAGAATTTGTTGGGAATTTCTCCATAACACCGAGGACAAAAGAGTTTGTTACTTGGAACGTCAAGTTTCTTGAGAAGGAATTTTTCGTGAAAAGTTAAGTGGGAGGACAATAGAACTTTGATAAGGTTGTTGAACCTTAGCTATATGTGCTAAGTAGCGCTTGGAAGAAAGTGTCCCGGTGGCAGCCACAATGCTCATGGCTCTCGTGATTACAAAAGGTGTGATCTCGGAGATTAAAGTTCCTATAGAACCGTGTGGGTCGGTAAGAATAAAATAGTAAGATTTGATAAGCAAGTCGTTATTGTTTTGACAATGATGAACCGACTACATGCAAAGAAGCGATGATAGGCCCTGACTCCATAAAATGACTAGAAGTCATAGAATTCGTGATAGTATCTATACACGAGAAATCAAGTTTCTGAACTTGGAAGACCCTCCGGAAAGGCATGAAGCCTATCGGTCGTGTTTGGATCTATAAAGAAATAGACATGGATGTTTGACATCTATGAAATAGTCGACATGTCGGAAAGAAGTTTACGGCAATGTTCAAGGAGTTGACTATGACAAGATATGATCTTTCATAGCGATATATAGTCTTGACGGATTAATGTAGCAACCACTACATATAATTTGGTATATGGTAGTTGAATAAACAAAACAAGGTTCTTCTAATAGAACGGTAACCTAGGACATGTACATGACATGGTTCGAAGGGTTTTGTTAATTCAAAGGGTGCTAAAAGGGCATGTAAACTTCAATAGTTGAAGTAAGCATAGCGGAGTTGGAATCTTCACCATGATGAAATTGTTAAAAGAGTTTAAATTCATCGGAGATGATGAAGATGCTTGCATTTGCAAGAAATTAAGTGGGAGCGCTTAGACATATTTCTAATACACTATGTAGAGGACATATTGTTGATTGGAAATGATGTATCTTGAATTGACACAAGTTAAGGATTTCATTAAAATAAGATTTCGATGAAAGACTTGGGCAAACCCAGAATATTAGGCATCAATATCTATATGGATAGATTAAGGCGCTAATATGGTTGTGCCAGACATACATATATAAGATATTAAAAGGGTTCAATATGAGATAATGAAAGGGTTCAATATGGAAACAACAAGAAAGGTTCTTGCTGCATGGAAAGAATTGTATTCAGATTCAAGTGTTTCAACACTTGGTGAGTAAAATCACATGAAGATTCTGATCGATTATACCATGATATGTATATATCCGTAATGTCCTATGCTCTAAATGTTATGAGCATATACAGAATGATTCATATGATGATCATTGGACAATAGTAAAGATATTCTTATGAGCTTTGGAAGAACTAAGAATATATCATGTATAAGTGACAAATAGTTAAAGGTAGTTCATTGTAAAGTGTTACATTGATACTAGTTTTGTCACAAGATACAAATTAAATTTATCTCAATTTAGACTATGGGTGGCACAATATAATGGAAAGGATGTTCCATTATGGATTTGGATGAGTTCCAAAGTTGAGATATTGTGACGGATACTACAACAAAAGGCTAAGTATATAACTGCTATAGTAGCAGCAAAGGAGGGCATTTGTGTTAAGTAGTTTGTTATCAAACTAGGTGTGGTTCAAAGTGGGCTAATACTATGAAGATATATTGTGTGACAATAATATCAACATATTTTGAGCCGAACAAACTAAAGGTCTCACCAAAGGACCAAATCTATACAATGCCATCTCATTTGAGAATGAGTGATGCGTAGAGACGCAGAGACATGCAAATACACACGGACCTGAAACATCCGGATCCGAAGATTATGTTAACCACTAGCAATAGCGTTTATGCAACACCAGAAAGCCATAGGTGTTCAATACGCAAAGTTTTTCAAACTAGATTATTGACTCTAGTGCAAGTAGGAGACTGAAGGGAATATGCTCGAGAGGCAATAATAAAGTGGTTATTATCTTATTCCATGTTTATGATAAATGTTTATTTTACATGCTAGAATTGTATTGATCGGAAACATCAATACATGTGTGTTTAATAAACAAAAAGGGTTCCTAGTCATGCCTCTCTTATAGACTAGCTTGTTGATTAACTAGATGATCAAGGTTTCCTGATCATGGACATTGGATGTTGTTAATAACAAGGTCACACCATTGGTGGAATGATGTGATGAACATTCATCTGAAGTATAGCATGTAAAATATGGAGTTACCGATGATCGAATCTCGGACATGTAATATATCGAGGGACAAAGGGATTTAGTTACTAGCATTAAAGGTTCTCACGATCACAGAAGTCATCGTTGAATGTGTAGGAGTCAGTATGGATCTCCGTCCATTGTTGATTATTGATCGGAGAGGGGTCTCGATCATGTCTGCATTATTCGCGAACCGTAGGGTGACACACTTAAGGGATACCGACACCATTTGGAGCAAATATGTTTCATATAAAGATTTAAGAAAGCGTTGGAATTATTTCAATAAACACCGAAACTGTTTCGGGTGAAATTGCTGAAATTGGTTCTGCATGTAATATTGAAATGTTGTAGGGGGGTTTTATGTGAATGTTTGTTAATTAAAGTAATTAACAAAATTCTGAATAAAAATAATAAAAGAGTTTTATTAAATGAGAGAGCATTAAATTTGGAGAAATTTAATGCATTTAAAGTGGAGACTTTAAAAGAGAATGTGAAGGGGCATTTTAATGTGGAGGGGTTACCACCACATGAATGGAGGAGGTGAAGGGTCACCCCCTCCATGCGCCGGCCATGAAGGAGGGGCACCCCCCCTCCTCCTATAAAAGGCCACCCCCTCCTTACTTCTCACACACGCCTCCTTGTGAAGGATCTCTCTCCCCCTCTAGTATTATTCCCCATGGTCTCGGATTAGCAAGATACATGTTCTCGGTGGCTTTATCTGGAAAGGAGTTGCTGCTTCCGCTGCTTTGCTAGAGCGAGGGACGGAGGTTGTCGGGGTACCGGACGTGTGTGCGATCACGGATGCACCGCTGCTTTGCGGTGCTGGACTTGGTGGTGCTGGAGCTGGATCTGATGGACGTGCTGGAGCTGGACCTGCTGGACTTCATCACGATCTTGAGATCGGCAAGTGTACGACTACATCAACCACGAGTTCCTACTCGTTAACAAAGCTCGTTTCTCTGAGGTAAGTTCTCGTTGGATGTATGTCCACTCGTTGCTTTGTACCTAGTAGATAGATCTTGGCGTGTAGTTCACACCGTAGGAAAATTTTTGTTTTCTATGCTGCGGACCCAACAAGGATTGGAAGTAGTACTAGGTATGGACTGGATGTCAAGGCATAAAGGACTGATAGACTGTGCTAAGAAAGCCATCACCATGACCAGTAGCTCTGGAGTCACAGTAGAGCATATATCGGAAACCTTACCTCGTCAATTCAAGTGCAATAAGAGTCTAGCCCTACCCACCATAGACCAAGTAAGAGTAGTATGTGAATACCCCTACGTATTCCCATATGAATTGTCAGGTATGCCCCCGGATAGGGATATTGAGTTCATTATCGAACTAATCCCCGGAACCGTACCCATAGCCCAGAGACCCTATAGCATGAACCCCTCAGAGTTAGTGGAACTGAAGAAGCAGTTGGATGTTATGTTAGCAAAAGGCTTGATTCAACCAAGCGCATCGCCATGGAGATCACCAGTGTTATTCGTCGACAAGAAAGATGGAGGCAATCGTTTGTGCACAGATTACAGAAAGTTGAATGACGTCACCATCAAGAACAAGTACCCCTTGCCAAAGATACAGGATCTATTTGATCAATTGACTGGAGCCCAGGTATTCTCAAAGATTGATCTTAGGACTAGTTATCACCAACTTAAGATTCGTGCAACGGATATTCCAAAGACTGCCTTTACTACTCGCTATGGTTTATACGAGTATACAATTATGTCTTTTGGATTAACCAATGCCCTTGCTTATTTCATGAATCTCATGAATAAGATCTTTATGAATTTCCTAGATAAGTTTGTAGTTGTGTTTATCGATGACATCCTTATCTACTCCAAGTCCGAAGAAGAGCATGAGCAACATCTGAGAATCATCCTAGAAACCCTGAGAGAGCATCAGTTATATGCCAAGTTCAGCAAGTGTGAGTTTTGGCTGAAAGAAGTAGGATTCCTAGGACATATTGTGTCTGTCAGAGGAGTCTCTGTTGATCCCGCCAAGATCAAAGATGTTGAAGAATGGGAAGCCCCAACCACTCAAACCCAAGTCCGTGCATTTCTCGGATTAGCAGGATACTACCGCAAGTTCGTAGAAGGATTCTCGAGCATCGCTAGACCCATGACCAATTGTTGAAGAAGGACAAGAAATTTGAATGGACAGACAAATGTGAAGCCAGTTTTCAGGAGTTGAAGAAGAGATTGATATCAGCCCCAATATTGATCATGCCAGACATCAAGAAGCCTTTTGATGTATATTGTGATGCATCCAAGATTGGTCTCGGATGTGTATTGATGCAAGAAGGCAAAGTCATCGCTTATCTGTCTCGACAACTGAAGCAGCATGAGCAGAACTATCCAACCCATGATCTTGAATTAGCAGCCGTAGTGTTGGCATTAAAGACATGGTGTCATTATCTGATGGGTAATCGCTGTGAGATTTACTCAGATCACAAGAGCTTAAAATATATTTTCACTCAGAAGGAGCTGAATATGAGGCAAAGGAGATGGATAGAGTTAATCAAGGATTATGACCTTGACATTCACTATCACCCCGGCAAAGCCAATGTGGTAGCGGATGCTCTTAGCAGATTGCCGTGTAGGCTAAACACCATGATCAAGGAGAAGCAGCCAAGTTTGTATGAAGAGTTGGAGCAGTTCAGAACTGAATTAGTTAGCAAAGGATTCTTAGCTAGCATTGAACTTCAACCCACTTTGATCAGCCAAATCAAGGAAGCCCAGAAGGGAAATGAAAGTATCGACGAAATCAAATGTCGTATTGGTACAGGCAAGGTACCTGGATTCACTAAAGACGAAGGAGTTTTGTGGTACAAAGGACGTATCTGTGTGCCAGCAGATTCAGAGTTGAAGCAGGTTATCATGCAGGAAGCTCATGATACTCTTTATTCTATCCACCCTAGAAGAACAAAGATGTATCAAGATTTGAAGGAGCAATTTTGGTGGCACAAGATGAAGAGAGAAATCTGCAGCTACATCGCCAAGTGTGACATCTGTCAAAGAGTCAAAGCAGAGCATCAGAGACCCGAGGGACTGTTGCAACCATTGCAGATTCCGGAATGGAAATGGGATTCCGTAGGAATGGACTTTATCACCGGTTTGCCTACTTCTAGTAGGGGAAATGACTCAATATGGGTCATAGTTGATAGACTATCCAAGGTAGCTCACTTTATCCCTGTCAAGACAACCTATCAGAGTGCGAAGCTAGTAGAACTGTATATTGCTAGGATTGTTAGTCTGCATGGAACCCCCAAGACCATAGTATTTGATCGAGGAACTCAGTTTACCTCGAGATTTTGGCAGAAAGTTCAGGAAGGATTGGGAACCAAGTTGAACTTCAGCACAACTTATCACCCGCAAACTAATGGACAGACTGAGAGAGTCAACCAGATCCTAGAGGATATGTTAAGAGCTTGTGTGTTAGAGTACGGATCAAAATGGGAAGACTGCCTGCCTTTCGCAGAATTCTCATATAACAACAGTTATCAAGCTAGTTTGCAGATGGCACCATTTGAATTCCTATACGGAAGGAAGTGCCGTACCCCTTTGAATTGGTCGCAAGTAGAAGAGAGTCAGATCTTTGGACCTGACATTCTCCAAGAAGCCGAAGAAAAGGTTCACAAAGTCCGTGAGCACCTCAAGACCGCCCAATCCAGACAGAAGAGTTATGCTGACAAGAGAAGGAGAGACCTGACTTTTAATGTCGGAGATTTTGTATATCTCAAGGTTTCGCCATTGAAAGGAACGCGGTGCTTCAGTTTGAAAGGAAAGTTAGCCCCCAGATATATCGGGCCATTCAAGATTCTGAATCGCCGAGGAGAAGTATCATATCAACTGGAACTACCTGAAGAGATGTCAGCCATCCACAATGTGTTTCATATCTCGTTACTTCGCAAATGCTTGGAAGTGCCGGAGAAGACTGAAGTTTTCAAAAACATCGACCACAGAGCTGTAGAGATCAACAATGACCTGACATATCGGGAAGTGCCCATCCGTATCCTAGAAGAAGCTTACAGAACCACCAGGACCAGGAGTATCAAGTTTCTTAAGATTCAATGGAGCAACCATACCGAAGAGGAAGCCACTTGGGAGCGAGAAGATTACATTAGGACAGAGTTCCCAGATCTCTTTAGTTCCTAGTTTTCTTTGTAAATCTCGGGATGAGATTTTGTTTAAGGGGGGAAGGTTTGTAACATCCCAAAACTTTAATCCTAGGTTATTAAGATCCAAATCACCTAAATTAGGGTTAACACAAACTTTTCCAATTAAAATTATTAAAGCATTCATATGTGTGTGCATGTAAAATAGGTTGATTTGAATTGCCATGATTAAGTGATCCATTTCTTGTAAAATGATTCTTAGGTGAAATAAACATCATCTAAATCATTCCCAAACAAATCCCAAAGAAAAACAACTCAAAATGAATAAATGAAGCAAATGGTCATTTGTGCCAAATTAACTACCATGCCTACTTTGGCTATTCCTAGTACTCAAAACCTAACAGAAAGAAATATATGGATCTTTGCACCCCTTGCTAGTACACATAATGATGTATCAAGGCCTACTTTGTGATCTGCTAAAAACATTCAAATACTAATTTTAATTGACATTTGAAAATTGAATCTATTTCATATGGGAAGATCACCCTATTTCAAAAACCACTCAAATGAGCTCAAATTTCAAAACCCAAGCACCCACAGAGTCACAAGCTTATACCTAGCACACCCACCAAAAATATTTTCAAAATTCAAAAATATTTTTCTTGCGGCCATTTCCACAAACACATGGTAGGCAGAATCAAACACTAAACCATAGCTCACTGTTTTGAACAGGGTTTTGCCCCCATTTGATCTCCATTTAATCCCTTTGTCCCCCTTTGATCAAACTAGACCCTTAGCAACCCATCCCATACCCCCTAGTGGCATTGCCATGCCATGCCGAGCACCATCTCGCCGGCCAAACCTTGCCTCACTGCAGCAGACCGTCCCCCTCTCTCTCACATTGTCTACGAGCTAGCTCACACCTCACCATCACCCTTTGTCCCCTCCTCGAGCCAGGCCAAGCCGTGGACCACCGAGGAACCACCACGCCCAGTGCGTCTGCACCATGCCGAGCACGCGCCAGAGCGCCACGCCCGACACGCGTGCACACACCGCCCCTCGACCGTAGCCCGCGTCCACTGCGTAGCCACGACCCTAGGAGCATGCCAGACATGTCCGTTCGCCGCCCAACGTACCACAGCCATCGCTCGCCGTGGAAGCCGCCGCATCTGCCGCTCAGAGCGCGCGCACCGCCTGACCGCATACCACCGTCCCTAAGCCCGCATTAAAGCCCTAGAGCACCACCAGGAGACCGCGTGTCGATCGCCGCTCGCAGCCATGCCGCTAGCAGCTCGTAGCCATGTCACCACCGTCGCTTGGCCATGCCGCGCTGTCCCGTCATCGAGCCTATAAAAGGAGGGCACCCCCAGCCATTCTCTGCACACCACTCACCTCCCCTCACCTCACTGAGCCTTCCCCACTTCTCCCCGGAGCAAGGCGAGCAGCCGTTGGACGGAATTGCACCTGAGTTGGCCGCCTCTAGAGGAGAAGGGCCCCGCTGATTCCGACCACCCCCGGAGCTGCCTCGACCATCCCTGAGCTCGTCGTCGTCTACCAGTCTGTTTGCCCGCCTCACCGTCATCGCTGGAGCCCTGGTACGCCCCCTAAGCACCCCCACCGAGCCGCTAGGGTTAGAGTTCGCCCGCGACAGGTCCATCGTCGACAACGAGCCCCAGCTGTCGATCCCCGTTCTAATCTAACGACCCGCATCGCCTCGTACCGCTTCGCGTGTTATGAGCCTCTGACCGGTGGACCCCCCTGTTAGCTATGCTCCGCGCCACGTAGTGTCACTGGGCCGGCCCGTTAGCTTTCTCGCGCGACCCATTTAGTTTGAATTAGGATTTTTTCTTTTTAGTTTAAACCTAGTTCTGTCCCCTAGTTTGAAATTCAATTCAGAGAGATTTATAAATCCAAGTGGAGTGATTCCAATTTTGTTAGAAAGCTACTGAAAAGATATACCCAAGCCCGTTGGATTTTATTCAATTAGAGTTAGAGTTCTCTCCTAGTAAAAATAATAAAACAGAAGCATTTGCACCTTGCAATATTTTTATAAAATCAACCATGATAGCTTTGGAGTTGATTCCAACTCTCAAAAATCACATTTAACCATATCTATCTGAATATGTAATAATATTAAGGTTTACACTTTGGACTAGTACCAAAATAATGCTATATAGGAATTTCTAGTCACTTTAAATCATTAAATAATGAACTTAAACCAAAGTAATTATGATCCAACCCTTAAATCACACTCCCACATGTTAGAATATGTGGTGATGACATGTGTCCACATGATCCCATATTTGGAGTGGTGAATATTAAATCTTAGTTAATTTTTCAATGAGTAGAAATTACTTTTCTAAAATAAAAAGAAGGAAACTAGTTAATAAAACTTGTAATGCTTGTGATGATAATAGATCATCAAATGTATGCCTTAGAGTGCTAATTAGACTAGTTAAGTATTGTTTGGTGATTGTGTACTCCGTATGTATTTATAGACGATAGTACCGACCAAGCTTTCGAGGAGGAGGAGTTCTACCAAGAAGAAGAAGAAGAAGAAAACGTCAACCACTGCACTAACCAAGGAAAGCTATTGTTAGCAAGCTAGAATTAAGCTAGATGACTTGAGCAAAGATGCCTTAGGCATGCTTTGGTCACACTACTTTGACTAGCATTTACCCCAATTCTTATTTTCAAGCTTTACTTCCTTTATTTTACACAAAGTTCTTTACTTGTTTTGAAGGTAGCATAAAGAGTATAAAACTTGGCCTATTTAGATAAACCTTAGATGTCATTCTATGGCATGAGATTGATCCTATGTTTCCACCTTAGTGAACACTCTTAACTTAGTAGTTTAGAGTAGATAAAAACTTGAGTCACTCATGATGGGAACACTTGGTGAAAATGAATTGTGAAAACCTTGGAATGATGAGTCATTCTATTGAGATGTTTTGACATGTGTTGAGAAACACAAATGGTTTATGATGGTGAAAATGTTGAGGCATGAGCCTTAACCCTTTTATAAAACTGATGGTTGGATTTGGATGCGATACCATTCCAAATTTACCATACAACCACATTACCTGAATTGGGTAAGGCTTAGCTAGAAGTTTATATGCATTACTATTAGTTCCCTCGCGGGAGAGGTCTGAGCTGAGGCTACCTATCAATGTTGTCCACCTATGCAGTGCCCAAGATAACAGATGGTCATGGTTGGGAGGCCATGCTCATAGGAGAGGTGCTTATACCAGGGTGTGTACCACCTCTGTAGAGTGTCAAACTATTCGAATAGCCATGTCCGTGGTTATGGACAGTTGGAATGGCCATACTGTTTCGTTGTCAGATGTTTTAAAAATAACTTATGAAATAAATGATGAATCTTGACTTGACCACAACAGGGTTGTGTTTATGATACTAGCTTCCCAACTTAAGTGATTCTAGAACTTTATTTTATCTTTCTTTGCTTCAGAACTCAGCTTAGGTTTCAAACTTAACTTTATAATTAAACATAGCGTTAGCACTTTAACTTAGAACTTTACTATTTGTTAGTGGTAGTTTGCGAGTACTTAAAGAGTACTCATGGCTTTTGTCCCTGGGTATTCTCATGGCCAGGCTATGAAGGAGATTACCAAGATGATGGCTGATGACCCACAAGTATAGGGGGTGTATCGCAGTATTTTCGAGGGAAGTGAAACCCAATTTATTGATTCGACACAAGGGGAGCCAAAGAATATTTATAAGCCTTAACAACTGAGTTGTCAATTCAGCTGCACCTGGAAACAATCTTGCTCACAGCTGTTTATCAGTAGCAACAGTTTTGTAGTAGGAATAGCAGAGTAAAGCAGGCGATGGTAAAGCAAGCGATAAACAATGGGATTCGAGTGCGGTAGGCATAGGGATGGGTGGACGGGCGTTGCATGGACAAGACAATTCACATAGCAATCAGAACATAGGGCAATTGCAGATAAATAAGATAAAGCATCCAAGTACTAGACAATCCTAGGCATGTGTTCCATATATAGTCATACGTGCTCGCAATGAGAACTTGCACAACATCTTTTGTCCTGTCAGCCCGTTTGCAGCGGGGCCTCTAGGGAACTACTGGCAATTAAGGTGCTCCTTTTAATAGAGCACCGGAGCAAAGCATTAACACTCCGTGAACACATGTGATCCTCACATCAAAGCCATTCCCTTCCGGTTATCCCGATTTACATCGCCGGGGCCATAGGTTCCGGACAACAACGTGTGTATACAACTTGCAGATAAGACCAAAAACAATACTATCATAATGAATCAATAACATGTTCAGATTTGAAATCATGGCACTCGGGCCCTAGTGACAAGCATTAAGCACAACAAGTCGCAACGAAGTCATAAAGAACTAATAAAAGATACTAGGCACCATGCCCTAACAATCTGATGCCATTACATGAACGATCTCATCCAATCCCTACCATCCCCATAGCCTACAGCGGGGGATTACTCACTCATAGATGGGGGAAACATGGATGGTCGATGGAGAAGCGATGGTGATGATGATGGCGATGATCTCCACCAATTCCCCGTCTCGGCAGGGTGCCAGAACGGAGTTTCTGGTGCTGTTTCGTGGAATCTGGTGGTGGAGTCGGAGCGGAACTCCTTCTGGAAAAACATCGAACCCCCCAAAGTTTTTAGGTCAGAAGGCTTCTTATAGGCGGAGAGAGGCCGAGGGGGTTCCTGGGGCCACCACACCATGCCCTGGCGCGGCCAAGCCCAGCCTGCGCCTGGGGGTGGTGTGTCCAGGCCCTGGACCTCCTCCGTCTCGTATTCTGGCTCCATGAGTCTTCTGGAAAAATAGGCACTTTGGCTTTTGTCCTGTCCAATTCCGAGAATATTCATTTTCTGACTTTCCTGGAACCAAAAACAGCAGAAAAGCAGTAAATTGCAATGGCTCTTGTTAATAGGTTAGTCCAAGAAATCATATGAAAAGTACTCCAAAGTGTGGACAAAACACAAGAAAGTGGATAAAACCAAGCATGGAGCATCAAAAATTATAAATACATTTGCAATGTATCAATGGCCAGAAGGACGGCTATGATAACTAGGACTCTGCCTTCATCAGCATTGCCTGTGCCCCTGAAGATGGACCCCACCGCTACGCTTATCTTTTATTCCGCTCCTTGTTCTATTAAGACTAGATCATGAGATCCTTATTTGTCTAATACCTTATGTATGGTTTGTAATGGATGATGTACTATGATATCCAATCTGTTATGTCTCGCAAAAATGGTAATCCTGGGATTGCGATGGATTACATAACAGGCATCTGGGATTAAAAATCCAGGTGCTGAAAGATTAGAACTCTAGTATTTAGACTTCCTTGTCTTATGCGTTCGGGAGTCTGTGTCCATATGGGCTTCATATCAGTCGAACCATCATGGGCGTCATGGACCTGTGCAGGTCGTCGAGTGCGCCTTCCACCGAGCCGCACCAGGTAGGTTTTAGTTGAGTGCCTATTGGGTATACCCATGTCAGTAGCCCCGAGTGTCCATGCGAATCGTAGATTCGGGTGGAGACTTGCATTTGGTAGTCGAAGTCGATAGTTATATCAAGTGCGAAGCACTTCACCCGGAAGTTCATCGGGTCAGTCGAATTTGTAGTAGTTCATAGGGATGATGGTAAACGTGCCTGGTGCGCTCGATGGATCGGGACCAGTTAATTGCTCTAGAGCAAAAACAATGCTACCTACTCAAACTCGAGTCCCTGGACTCGAATCCGGAAATTTCTGGCGTAATTCGACTGAGGCCGTGGAGGTCTTATAGAGTTCGAATCCCAGTATGTAAATGTGAGCACTCGACACGTCCGTCAAGGCATATTCATTGTGCCTGCATCTATGGATTATTTCTGGTAGAGCGCAGCAGATGCGTTGCCAGGCCTTATTCAGGTCTTATCTTCACGCTGTAAGCGCGGCATCCGAATTTTGTCATCACGGAGATGATTCGGGCGGCTCAGGAGACGCAGTCTCTTTGTAGGGAAAATATGAGGCGGAGTCGCCATAGCATTCGAGTGTGGATGTTATCGACACAAAGTACGATGTACAAGGAAAAGTAATCATAGGGTGTGCGACCGGCGCTCCCTATGGGAGTAGCCCCCGAGTGCCCATTCGAGTCGTAGACTCGAGTGGGGACTAAAAATATTTGCGACTGCTGTCGTCTTTTTTTGCTTGTTTCAGTCGAATATGTTACCAGCGCTCCCTATGGAAGTAACCCGAAGTACACAATCGAATCGTAGATTCGAGTGAAGGGTTTTCATGCTGCTTGGATATCTTCACAAATTTCTTCGGGTGCGTGGATAGCGCTCCCTATGGGAGTGGCCCCCGAGTCCTTAGTCGAATCATGGATTTGAGTGAGGATTCAGAGCGTGTCACTCGAAGATCTTGTATATGCACGACCAGCGCTCCAGTTTGGAGTAGCCCCCAAGTGTCTGGCGGAGTCATAGACTCGGGCAGAGACTCGAGACTTGTATCTTGTAGACGCAGTCGAAAATCATGCGATGAGAATCCACTGACCTGGAAGTGCATCGAGTCAGCGTCTCACGCATAAGGAGATTGAATCGAAGATGCTGTTGGAGTCGACACAGTCACTTCTATCGGGTGCGTCGCTATCACCGCGTCTTTGTAGCATCAAGCGATGCAACCATCCGAAGAGGAACTCGACTCGGGTCTTGAGTGTACAGCGTAGTCAGTTATTTTGTCGACTCCTATTGGAGGACCCGATAGAATATCTCGATGCAGTCGACATCCTTGTAAGCTGCATAAAGCATTAAGAATTGTGAAGTACTTGTATCTTGTAAAGAATAATTGCATGTCGGTTTGCAAAGTAAAATTCTAGTGCCAATCAAGTCGACACTTTTGCACTGCATGCTAGGCCTTTTCGTTAGCCTGATTACCCTTAGTCTCAGTACCTTGCCGAGGTACTCGGAGTTCAAGGATTCGACGATCAGGCAGAATCAGCTACTCGGGCTGTCGCGTATGAGGTGCTCGAGTGCATGGGGTCGATGGCACATTAGGTTACTCAAAGAGAGGCGCAGCCCCCGAGTGTTTCGAGTGTGAGTTAAAAAGAAATCAGCTCTAAGTAGAGAGAAACTTAGTGATGACCCACAAGTATAGGGGTGTATCGCAGTATTTTCGATAAGTAAGAGTGTCGAACCCAACGAGGAGCAGAAGGTGCTGGCTAGTGGTATGGATCAGGAATTCTCTGCAAATACTTAGCAAATGGATTTTTAGGGGTTTTCGATAAAACAAGTAAACAAAGTACGAGTAAACAAAAGATAGTAGGAATAAATGCAGCAAGTGGACCAATACTTTATGCAGCAAAGGACAAGCCAGTTGTATTTCAATAGATGACCAAACGTTCTCGAGGACACATGGGAAGACTGTCAAGTGCTTTCGTTTCATATAGTTGATTAATCTTCTTTAGCTTGCTAAGTGTTGTGTGGGTGAACCTGTGCTAATGTACCACCCCATCCAAGACTAATACATACTTGTGATTATACCCCTTGCAAACATCCGTAAGTACAAGAAAGTAACTAAGGTAGAAACCTAACCACAGCTTTAAACTCTAAGACCCTTCGTCCTACGCAATGGTTTCCTAACGGGGTTCAGGTTTACATCACTGGCAACCCCTACGATTAGTAGCCAAATACACAATGCATTCCCCTAGGCCCATATAGGTGAAGTGTCATGTAGTCGACGTTCACATGACACCACTAGAAGAAGTACACCACAACTTAAAAACAATCTATTGAATCTTTCTCAACGCAACTCTACTACTAACAACAAGACTTCTCCCATGTCCTCAAGAACAAAACGAACTACTCACAAGACATCATATGGATCATGATCAGAGATGGAATAATGATGTATAACAATCTGAACATAAACAATAATTCAATGGTTCACTCAATAGCATCAACTACAAGGAGTAATCAACACCGGGAAAGTTTCCCCTATGAACTATGCAAGATTCAACGCAATTGTTACAGCAATATGGAGATGGTGATGAGGGTGCTGATGGTGATGATGGTGGTGGTGATGATGATGATGATCCCGATGAAGTCCAGCTTGATGGTGGTGTTGATGGCGACGATCTCCCCTCTCCGGGAAGGAATTCCCCCGGCAGAAATCTTTCTCTCTCGGTGTTTTCTGCCCCGCAGAGGCGGCGGAATCTTTCTGTGGTCGCTCCTCGAGTCTTAGGGTTTCGTGGGGATGATATACGCCAGAGGGGAGAGGCTGGAGTGGGCTAGGGCGGCCACACCACCTCCAGGCGCGGCCTAGGCCTGCCCGCGCCATGGGGTGGTGTGGGCCCCCTGTGGCCCACCTCCACTCCATCTTCAGCATCCTTAGTCTTCGGAAAATAGGATTTTCCATATATTTTCCCAGATTTTCTGATCTTCAATTTTGCCTCCAAACAGACATTTTCCATCAGAATCCTGTTGCGATGGTCCATGCTCCAAAAGTCATCAACCATGCAAAAATAGATGAAATAACATAAGTATCACCTCTCAATACGAAATATATCAATGAATAATAGTGAATTAAGACATAGAATAGTGATGCAAAATGGACGTATCAACTCCCCCCAAGCTTAGACTTCGCTTGTCCCCAAGCGAAACTGAGCTCAATAAACATGACCTCAAGTTTATGGAGTGAAGAGTCGATAAAAGAATACGGACAAGAAGCATCACATTCATCAAATACATAGATCATAATAGAAGACAACTCACTATTATATAACTTAACTTGCAATGAGTAAAGGAAACACAATAAAGATACATGAAGTTAATCATAATTGGTAATGGCAAACTTAGCTCTTGGTCGAAGAATAGTTGATAATTTGCTGGAGTTCACAAATAGCTGGTTTTTCAATGATAGCTTTCAAAGTAGTAAACATCAAGATAAGAGCAACGTGCAAAGCAAGGAACATAAGAAACATGACTGCATAAATCATCATATGAATGAATGAAACACAACAACTCAAAATACTTGCTGAGATAGAAGGGAATAGGTTTACTGACTCAACTACAAAGTAAAAGAAAGGCCCTTCAAAGAGGGAAGCAGGGATTGCAAGTCTCATAAAGAGCTCCCAAAAATTATGATACTTACTAGCTTTCAGATCTCATTGCCCCTATCTTAGGTATCTTTAGGTGATTAAGGTTAAAGTGATCAAAAATGAGGATATGCATTGACAAGTTGTAAATTGAGAATCTCATGTCCCTTGAATACGAGGGCCGCTCCTCATGCTACTCAAGTTTAGTCACCGATAAGTTCTTGTCATCGTAAGCATATGTGTATCATAGAGAACCGCCAACCGGGTACCCCTTGCCCGATGATACGGAAGAATCCCCATATCAAAATGACAAGGCAAGCAGACAACAAGTATCTCAGCAATCTTCTTATTGACCATGGGAATATGGTGCTTTTTTATTTCTTTCCTATTTTCATAATATCTCTTTTTTCTCTTTTTCTCAATCTCTATCTCTTTTTTATAAGAAGAATGCTTCATAGATACTCGTTATGGTTACGCTGCAGGTTTCCACCATGTCAGCATGGATTAGACCAGCGGCCCAGGCGTTTCCCTAACACACATGCATAACTCCATGGACTTACAAGCTCCCCTTTCATTTCACACCGACGACATCCATAGACAAAAGAACATGATATCAACTTGGTACAAAGTACCAGTGCAATGTTGAAAGCGTTCCCCATGACAGCATGGTTCTGCTAATTCACAACTTACAAAGCGCAAGCATATACGCAACATAGGTGAGCACAATGGTTCAAGTATATTAAGTCCAAGAAAGTAAAGTGTGCCATCAAGTTCGTGAGAGCTTTAATCACTAATTTTCACATAACAAGTTTAATTTGGGAGGTAGATAAAACAAGAATTTACTTGGAATAGCAATAATGCTACTAGGTAGGTATGGTGGACACAAATAGCAAAGGTTTTGGTTTAAAGGAGGTGGATGCATGAGAAGAATACCCTCTGAGTACAGGTTTTTGGCTAGCAAAGCTGGGTGATGCACTCGACTTTCGATGTAGAGCTCGTTGGGAACCCCAAGTGGAAGGTATGATGAGCACAGCAGTAAGTTTTCCCTCAGTTATGAAACCAAGGTTTAATCGAACCAGTAGGAGCAAGGAAACACCCCAAAGGTGTTGCTAGCTGAGCTTTGGCAGGGCGCACTACCGGTGCTAGTAGCAACGTGGAGACTTGCACAACACAACCACAGAACTTTGTCCCCAACTTGCGATGAGGTTGTCAATCTCACCGTGTTTTGCGGAAAACAAAGGATTAAACGTATCGAATGGAAAGAAGTAAAAGTTTGCAGAAAGTAAACACAAAGCAGAAACAGTTTATAGATTGTATGTAAAGAGAAAGGACCGGGATCCATAGTTCACTAGAGGTGGCTCTCCTTAGATAGATAACATGCTGGGTGAACAAATTACAGTGGGGCAATTGACAAACACCGAGAAAGCAATACATGCATATACTAATCATCTTGACTCCTTTGAGACTTGATTAGGCATTACAACATAATACATAGACCGCCATCCAACTGCATCTATGACTAATAATCCACCTTCAGGTTATCATCCGAACCCCCTCCAGTATTAAGTTGCAAGCAACAGATTATTGCTTTATGAACTACGTGTAAAGTAAACAATACGATTGTTCTATGAACAAAGGATTGTTGTTTTCTCCCTAGTAGCAACAACACATCTATTACCTTAGAGATTTCTGTCACTTCCCCAGATTACCAGAGGCATGAACCCACTATCGAGCATAAATACTAACTCTTGGAGTTGCTAGCATCTACTTGGCCAAGATAGATACTAACAACGGAAAGCATGCAAGATCTCAAATAACAAAGACATGATAGAATCAATAATCAATCTGAAATAGCATCTCAATATCCATCGGATCCCCGCAAACACAACATGTATGAATTACAAATAGATGATCTTGATCATGAACAGAGATCACAAGATCTAAACATGAAAGCACAAAGGAGGAGAAACCAGCCATCTAGCTACTACATGGATCCATAGTCCAAGGATGAACTACTCACGCATCACACCGGAGGCTTGCATGGTGATGAAGAAGGCCTCCAGGGTGAATTCCCCTCTCTGGAAGGGTGCCGGGAAGAGCTTCAGATCCCTCCCGATCTAGGGATGGAGATGACGGTGGCTAGAGACTCTTTCATAGATTTTTGATCGGGTACTTAGGGTTTTCGTCCCGAGGGCAATATATAGGTGGAAGGAGAGGCCGAGGGGGTGCCAGGGATGGCCTCACCACCCCTTGGCGCGGGCCAGGATGGGCCGCGCGGCCAGGTGGTGTGGTGACCCCCTGGTCCCTCTCCGTCTCGTATTCTGGCACTTGATCCCTTCCGGAAAAATAGGCACTTTGGCTTTTGTCCCGTCCAATTCCGAGAATATTCATTTTTTGACTTTCCTGGAACCAAAAACAGCAGAAAACAGGCAGCTGGCACTATGGCTCTTGTTAATAGGTTAGTCCAAGAAATCATATGAATAGTACTCCAAAGTTGGAACAAAACACAAGAAAGTGGATAAAACCAAGCATGGAACATCAAAAATTATAGATACATTTGCAATGTATCAACATCCCCAAGCTTAACTCGTGCTCGTCCTCGAGTAGGTAAGTGAAAAAAGAAAGAATAATTTTTGAGGTGACATGCACCATCAAAGACTTGATCAAAGAATTTGCAAAACATTCAAAGCTGGGATCATAGTACTTCAATCATAACATGAAAGACAAAGTTCTAGCAATAAGCAAAGAAACTATGATGCAACATGAAAAGGCACAAACAAAATATTAATGAATAACATGCTTTGCAAGACGTTTGTTTGTTTCACATAAAGAAAACATGGCATAATACTATTCAGCTTGTCCCTCAATAGAGTAGCAAATATAAATGCATAGGACACCTTCAAAGTTCATAAGAGTGACTAGATACAATAGTTTAAAACAAGCAATATCAAAGTATGCATCAATCAACTAGTCTTGGGACAATGCACATAGAACTAAGAATAGCCACTATGCTCTCAAAGTAGGTGCATAAAGATAGAAGGTGGAGACTCAATATAATGGTGGAAGAAAGGCCTTTTGTAAAAGGAAGTAGGGATTCAAATCTCATAAAGAGCTTCCAAAAATTATGGTACTTATAGCTTTCAGCTCTCATTGCCCCTATCATAAGCATCTTGAAGTGATTAAGGTTAAAGTGAACAAACTATGGTGTACATGCTTGACGAAGTATAAGTCAGAAATATCATGTCCCTTGTATACGAGGGCCGCTCCTCATGCTACTCAAGTTTAGTCACCGGTAAGTTCTTGTCATTGTAAGTAACATGTGTATCATTGAGAACCGCCAATGGGGTACCCCTTGCCCGATGATACGGAAGAATCCCCATATCAAAATAACAAGGCAAACAGACAACGAGCATCTCAGCATTCTTCTTATTTACCATGGGAATATGGTGCTTTTTTCTCTCTTTTCTCTTTTCATAGTATCTCTTTTTTTTCTTTTTCTTTTCTCTTTTTTCTCAATATAGGACTCTTTTGTTTTTTATAAGAAGAATGCTTCATAGACAGCTCATTATGGTTACGCTACAGGTTTCCACCATGTCAGCATGGATTAGGCCGTGACGAGCGTTTCTCTAACACATATACATAACTCCATGGACTTACAAGCTCCCCTTTCATTTCACACCGACGACATCCATATACAAAAGAGCATGATATCAACTAGGTACAAGTACCAAGTGCAATGTTGAAAGCGTTCCCCATGAAAGCATGGTTCTGCTAATTCCCAACAAATAAGTGCAAGCATATACAACATAGACGACACAATGGTTCAAGTTTATTAAGGGCAAGTAAAGTAAAGTGTGCCTTCAAGTTCGTGAGAGCTTTAATCACTAGTTTTCTCATAACAAGTGGAAGGTAAACAAAAGCATGAATATACTTGGAATAGCATAAGCTAGTAGATAGATATTGTGGACTCTTTGGAATAACTTGGTTTAGGGAGTTGGATGCATGAGTGGAACTCATACTTGGTGGTGGAGGCTAGCAAAAGACTGGGAGCGATAAACTAAGAGAGCAATAATGGCCATAATCATGCAGAGCGACAAAACATCATTGATCAAAGCATAAAGTGATACTACAAGTTGAAAACTAAAGGATCATAAAGGCTATGGTGACTTGAGATAGTCATAACATGGTGTGAGCATGCGCCAAGTCAACCCAAATAAAGCATCAAAGGAGAATACCACTATACTATGCTTTAATATGCTAAAACAACGCATGATTCATCCAAGGCACATTAAGCAATCTCAATTGTTTATAACAAGTCATGCTACAGCAAAGAATACTAAGCATAAAACCAAAACAATATCAAGCATAGGCCATAGTCAAAAACGAGCTCTTTTTACCACATAAGCATGAACTTTCCTACTCTTTTCCAAACCAAACCAAACTAATTGCAAACCAATGTATGAAAGAGGGGGTCCAACCAACTTATTCAGAAAACTAAGCAACCAAAGAAAATGAAAACCAAAACAAAAATGAAAAATAAGACGCTCCAAGAAAAACACAATTGTGCATGAAACAATAAAAATGAAGCGTTTGGAAGAAACCTGGAATTTTTATTGATGAAGAAGGGGATGCCTTGGGCATCCCCAAGCTTTGACGCTTGTACTTCTTGGATATTTCTTGGGGTGACACGAGTGGTATCCCCAAGCTTGAGCTTTAGTCCATCCTTCATCTCATTACTCATTCCTTCCATACACCTGAAAATTTTCGTTCATACAAAACTTCACACAATCTTTATTAGCAACATTAGTGCACTTAAGATAAATAAGTCTCAAGGTTCAGTTCTAACACCAAATAAACTTCCATTAGAACACTAGCTACTGTAGCACTTCCCTCAAAAAGTTCAATTCCCCAAAAGAACTCAAAAAGGAACCCACAAGAAGCAAATGCAGAAAATGGCAAAAATCTGTCAAAACAGACCAGCAGGTAAATATGAATTTTTTCTAAGACCTTATGTTGCTAAAATCAAAAAGTGTTGAACTACCGAAAGTTAGATAACAACCTGGGGCAGAAGCACAAAAAATTACAGCTCATTCCGACATACAGAGCTCTCTCAGGAATTTTTACGGTGAAGCACAAAAATCTGTTTCGGGACAACAACTTTCCCAATCATTACTTCACTCTCATTAGAAGTTACTCTTGGCACAAAAAGCAAATAAAAAGGATAAGGAGCGGTTATTACTAAAGTAATAACTTCCAAGACTCAACTAAAACTCTTGGGTTATCTCCCAACAAGTACTTTTACTTTAACGCCTTTAAGTTAGGCATAAGAAGCAAAGAAAGAATCAAGTGTTCTCAAATGAAGAAGCATTAAGACCAAATTTTGTTTTCATAGGAGAAGCAAAAGAAATCTTTTTTATCTTTTTAGGAAAGTGTTCTATACCTTTCTTGACTGGGAGTTGATATTTAATGGTGCCTTCTTTCATATCAATGATGGCACCAACAGTTCTAAGAAAAGGTCTTCCCAAAGTAATAGGACAAGAAGCATTGTATTCAACATCCAAAACATAGAAATCAACGGGGACATAGGAATTGTTAACCATAATAAGAACATCATTAAGACTCCCCATGAGTTTCTTTTTAGCATTACCATCAAGTGGGACATTCAAATAACAATCTTCAAGAGGAGGCAAATCAAGCATATCATAAATCCTTCTAGGCATAATAGAAACACTACTATCAAGATCACATAAAGCTTTGAAGTCAAAGTCATTCACTTTCATATTAATGATGAGTTCCCAACCATCTTCTTGTTTTATAGGAATAGAAGCTTTATGTTTCATCTTTTTTCTTTAATCTTTATGAGAGCATCAGTAATGTGTTTTGTAAAGGCCATGTTCATAGCACTAGCATTAGGACTTTTAGCAAGCTTTTGTAGGAACTTAATAAGTTCAGAGATATTGCAACCATCAAGATCAAAATCAACTTTATCATCCAAAGTAGTAGAACTATTACTAGCCTCAACACTAGTGGTGGTAATAATAGAAACACTAATGTTTCTAGCAATTTCATCTTCTCTTTCCCACTTAGCATGTAATTCAGCTAATAGTCTAACATTTTCATCAATTATTACTTGTATGGCATTAGTAGCTGCAAAGGGATTATCATTAGTTTCAGGTTTAGCAGCCATTTTATTCAAAGAAGATTGAGTTTTAGCCAAAGATGTTATATTTCTTTCAGCATTAGAGAGTTTTTCCTCAATAATTCTATTGAAAGCAGTTTGTTTACTAATAAACTCTTTAAGCATAACTTCAAGTTCAGAGGGATCACTCTTATTATTGTTGTAAGAATTTCCATAAGCATTACCATTGTTGGGAGGATATGGCTTATAATTGTTGTTACCAAAATTGTTCCTATAGGCATTATTACCATAAGCATTGTTGCCAAAGTTGTTATTTCTTATGAAGTTCACATCAACTTGCTCTTCTTGAGCAACCAAAGAGGCTAAAGGAACATTATTTGGATCAATATGGGATTTCCCATTAACAAGCATAGACATAATAATATCAATTTTATCACTCAAGGAGGAGGTTTCCTCAACAGAATTTACCTTCTTACCTTGTGGAGCTCTCTTAGTATGCCATTCAGAATAATTAACCATCATATTGTCCAAAAGTTTTGTTGCAACACCCAAAGTGATGGTCATAAAGGTACCTCCAGTAGCTGAATCCAATAGGTTTCTTGAAGAATAGTTCAATCCTGCATAAAAAGTTTGAATGATCATCCAAGCAGTCAGTCCATGAGTGGGACAATTCTTAACCAGAGATTTCATTCTTTCCCAAGCTTGAGCAACATGCTCATTATCAAGTTGTTTAAAGTTTATTATTTCACTTCTCATGGATATAATCTTAGCAGGAGGATAGTATTTTCCAATAAAAGCATCTTTGCACTTAGTCCAAGAATCAATACTATTCCTAGTTAAGGAATTCAACCACTCTTTAGCTTTTCCTCTCAAAGAGAAAGGAAACAATTTCAGTTTAATAATATCACCATCTATATCCTTATGCTTTTGCATCTCACAAAGTTCAACAAAGTTATTTAGATGTGAAGCAGCATCTTCATTACCAATACCAGAAAATTGTTCTCTCATAACAAGATTGAGCAAACAGGTTTTATCTCAAAGAAAGTATTTTCAGCCACAAGTGGAGCAATAGGTGTGCTAATAAAATCATTGTTGTTGGTGCTAGTGAAGTCACACAACTTAGTGTTTTCAAGAGTAGTCATTTTTTTGGGTTTTCAAATAAGAAAGCAAACAAGCAAAACTAATTTTTTTGTGTTTTTTGAAGAACAAAACAAGCAAACAAAGCAAAAAGAAACTAAGCAAAACAAAAACAACAAAGTAAAGAGATTGGTTATGAGGGACTCCCCTTGTGAAGATGTCTTTGACTCCCCGGCAACGGCGCCAGAAAATGTCTTGATGCGCTCGACTTTCGACGTAGAGCTTGTTGGGAACCCCAAGAGGAAGGTATGATGAGCACAGCAGTAAGTTTTCCCTCAGTTATGAAACCAAGGTTTAATCGAACCAGTAGGAGCAAGGAAACACCCCAAAGGTGTTGCTATCTGAGCTTTGGCAGGGCGTACTACCGGTGCTAGTAGCAACGTGGAGACCTGCACAACACAACCACAGAACTTTGTCCCCAACTTGTGATGAGGTTGTTAATCTCACCGTGTTTTGCAGAAAACAAAGGATTAAACGTATCGAATGGAAAGAAGTAAAAGTTTGCAGAAAGTAAACACAAAGCAGAAAAAGTTTATAGATTGTATGTAAAGAGAAAGGACCGGGATCCATAGTGTTGGAGATATGCCCAAGAGGCAATAATAAAGTAGGTTATTATCATATCTTCATACTTATGATAAATGTTTACATTCATGCTATAATAGTATTAACAAGGAAACCATTAATACTTGTGTGATTTGTAAACTTAATTTGAAGTCCCTAGTATAGCCTCTATACTTCACTAGCTTGTTGGTTGATTGATGATTGTGGTTTCCATATCATGAACATTGAGATGTTATCAACAACAAGATCATATCGTTAGGAGAATGATATGGTGGACATACTCCTATAGATAAGCGTAGCATAAAGATCAAGTCATTTCAATAGTTCAATTGCTATATGCTTTCTGATACATAGTAACCTAATTCCTTCGACCATGAGATCATGCATATCACCTTTACCGGATGGATGCTTTGATGTCATCAAACACCACACCGTAACAGGGTGGCTATAAAAGTGGCATTGAGTGTTCGGAAAGTATTGGTTGAAACACATGGATCAAGAGTGGGATTTGTCCATCCATATGACGGATAGATATACTCTGGCCCTCTCGGTGGAATGTCATCCAATTAGCTTGCAAGCATGTGACTGCTCACAAGGGATCACATATCACAGAACGAGAAAAGAGTACTTATCGAACGAGGTTGAACTAGGTATGCGAGATACCACGATCATAACCTCGGATAAGTAACATATCGTAAGACAAAGGAAATTGGTATCATATGTAAGTGGTTCATTCGATCGCAAGTAATCGTAGAAATATGTAGAGCCATATGAATTTCCAGATTCCTCTATTGGTTATTGTTAGGAGAAGTGTCTCGATCATGTCGCATAATTCACGAACCGTAGGGAGACACACTTAAGGATTCGACGTTGTTTGAGTAGTTATGGTATTATGAAAGAGACCGAATGTTGTTGAGTCTCGGATGGGATCCGGGATATCACGAGGAGATCCGGAATGGTCCGAGAATAAGATTCATATAAAGGAAAGTCCCATTTCGAGTTGGGGAATGGTTAGGTGTTTTCATCGGGAACATTCTAGAAGGTCCCGGAATGTCCGGCACTCCGGGGGGGGGGGGAGGGTACATGAATGTGTCATTGTAAGTTGGAATGATTGCATCATGTACTAGGTGTTCTTGCTGTCCAAAATAAAGGGTTTATTTAAATCCGAAATTGAAAAGTCAAAGCGGCTAGTTTGAAAGTCAACGCAATTTTGGGAAGTGGGAAGAGAGGAGGATTGGTGGAGGCCGAATTAGAGGAGGTTCCTCCCTTGGCGCCCACCAAGCCGACTTGGGAGGACTCTCCTCCCTTGGCCGCCCTCCCACCTATATAAGGAGGCGCAGGGCTCCTCCTCTAACACACACAAGTTCCTATCTTCTACCTCCGGTTTAGAGCCGTTTTGGTTTAGAGCGTCGAATTGCGTTAGCCCGCCGTTTAGAGCCTTCTAAATGGTTTACAGCCATCAAATTGGTGTGGCTAAATACTAGACCACTAATAGCCTCTCTCATAAGCTCCACCATACTACTTTTAAGCTTAAGCTGAAGCCTGCGAGATCTCCCTCTACTTAGGTACCACCTTGTGCTTGCCGGAATTGCAAGGAGAGTGCTACAACCTCCATGCCTCTTTGGAACAAGGAGAGGAAGGTCTTCGTCGAGCGAACGTGTGACCGATCTGGGAGCGCTGCTGAACGTGGCGCTGGAAGGATCGTCTACGCGATCTTGAGATCGGAAAGAGTACGACTACATCACCCACGAGAATCTGCTCTCGTTAACCGCTTTGGAATCTTCGAGGGTGAGTTCCTCTATCGACTCGTTGCTACAATCTAGTAGATAGATCTTGGCTTGTTTGTTTGTATGCGAAAATTTTTTGTTTTCCTTGCTACGAACCCCTACACATAGTTCACTAGAGGTGGCTCTCCTTAGATAGATAACATGCTGGGTGAACAAATTACAGCGAGGCAATTGACAAACACCGAGAAAGCAATACATGCATATACTAATCATCTTGACTCCTTTGAGACTTGATTGGGCATTACAACATAATACATAGACCGCCATCCAACTGCATCTATGACTAATAATTCACCTTCAGGTTATCATCCGAACCCCCCCTCCAGTATTAAGTTGCAAGCAATAGATTATTGCTTTACGAACTGCGTGTAAAGTAAACAAGACGATTGTTCTATGAACAAAGGATTGTTGTTTTCTCCCTAGTAGCAACAGCACATTTAGTACCTTAGATATTTCTGTCACTTCCCCAGATTACCAGAGGCATGAACCCACTATCGAGCATAAATACTAACTCTTGGAGTTGCTAGCATCTACTTGGCCAAGATAGCTACTAACAACGGAAATCATGCAAGATCTCAAATAACAAAGACATGATAGAATCAATAATCAATCCGAAATAGCATCTCAATATCCATCGGATCCCTTTTACAACATGTATGAATTACAAATAGATGATCTTGATCATGAGCGGACCTCACAAGATCTAAACATGAAAGCACAAAGGAGGAGAAACCAGCCATCTAGCTACTACATGGATCCGTAGTCAGGATGAACTACTCACGAATCACAGGAGGCTTGCATGGTGATGAAGAAGGCCTCTAGGGTGAATTCCCTCTCCCGGCAGGAGTCTTGGGAAGAGCTTCAGATCCTCCCGATCTAGGGATGGAGATGACGGCTCTGAGACTCTTTCTTGGATTTTTTATGGTGCTTAGGGTTTTTCGAGGAAATATATAGGCGGAAGGAGGCCGAGGGGTGCAGCTGGCCTCACCACCCTCTGGCCTGGCAGTGGGCCGGCCAGGTGTGGTGTGGTGGCCCTGTCCCTCTCCGTCTTGTATTCTGCAGTACTTGACCCCTTAGGAAAAATAGGCACTTTGGCTTTTGTCCCGTCAATTCGAGAATATTCATTTTCGACTTTCTGGAACCAAAACAGCAAAAAACAGGCAATGGCCTTTGTGGCTCTTGTTAATAGGTTAGTCCAAGAAATCATATGAAAAGTACTCCAAAGTTGGAACAAAACACAAGAAAGTGGATAAAACCAAGCATGGAACATCAAAAATTATAGATACATTTGCAATGTATCACTGGGTAGCAAGTACAAGAGTTGAAGGAAACAAACAAACATACAAGTGATAAAGACAAACATGCAATCTTCCTTGGAAGTGTTTGGTCCGCAGCATAGAAAACAAAAAATTTCCTACGGTGTGAACTACACGCCAAGATCTATCTACTAGGTACAAAGCAACGGGTGGACATACATCCAACGAGAACTTACCCTCGTAGACAACGATCTTTGTTAACGAGTAGGAACTCGTGGTTGATGTAGTCGTACACTTGACAATCTCAAGATCGTGATGAAGTCCAGCAGGTCCGGCTCTAGCACGTCCATCAGATCCAGCTCCAGCACCACCAAGTCTAGCACCGCAAAGCAGCAGTGCATCCATGATCGCACACATGTCCGGTACCCTGAAAACCTCCATCCCTCGCTCCAGCAAAGCAGCGGAAGCAGCAACTCCTTTCCAGATAAAGCCACCGAGAATATGTATCTCGCTAATCCAAGACCATGGGGAATAACTAGAGGGGGAGAGAGATCCTTCACGAGGAGGTGTGGTTTGTGAGGAGGAGAGGGGGCCTTTTATAGGGGAGAGGGGGGGCACCCAAGGGCCATGGTGTGGCAGCCATGGTGGTGCCCCCACCTCTTCCACATTCATGTGGGTGGAGCTCCCACTCCCATAAAAAGCCTCCACTCAAAATTCCACTCACACATGCATTAAATTTCCACCAAATTTAATGCAAGCTCTCATTAAATAAAACTATTTTATTTATTTTATTCAGAATTTTGTTAATTACATTAATTAACAAACATTCACATAAAACCCCTTGCAACATTTTAATATCACATGCAGAACCAGTTTCAGCAATTTCACCCGAAACAATTTTGGTTTCCATCGAAATGATTCCAGCGCTTTTTTAAATCTTTATCTGAAACATATTTGCTCCAAATGGTGTCGGTATCCCTTAAGTGTTTCACCCTACGGTTCGCGAATAATGTAGACATGATCGAGACCCCTCTCTGATCAATAATCAGCAGCGGGACCTGGCGATCCGTACTGACTCCCACATATTCAACGATGACTCTTGTGATCGTGTGAACCTTTAACGTTGTAACTAAATCCCTTTGTCTCGTGATATATTACATGTCCGAGATTTGATCATTGGCATCCAAATACCTAGTTTGATATCGTTACCAACATGCACTCTTTTCTCGTTCCCGTGATATAACATTCTAGTGATCACATCACTTGCTTGCAAGCTATTTCAATGTGATATCACCGAGAGGGCCCAGAGTATATCTATCCGTCATCAGGATGGACAAATCCCACTCTTGATCCATGAGCCTCAACATAACACCTTCAGTAATCGAACCCACCTTTATAGTCACCCTGTTACGGTGTGACGTTTGATGTTATTAAGATACTCTTCCGGTGTTAGCAATTAACATGATCTCATGGTCTAAGGACTAAGATTACTTTGTATGATGTTATAGCAATATAAACATAATGACTTTGATCGTAATGCTATACTTCGGATGAATGTTCATCACATCATTCCACCAATGGTGTGACCTTGTTATTAACAACATCCAATGTCCATGATCAGGAAACCTTGATCATCTTGTTAATCAACAAGCTAGTCTATAAGAGAGGCATAACTAGGAACCCTTTTTGTTTATTAAACACACATGTATTGATGTTTCCGATCAATACAATTATAGCATGCAAAATAAACATTTATCATAAACATGGAATAAGATAATAACCACTTTATTATTGCCTCTCGGGCATATTCCCTTCAGTCTCCCACTTGCACTAGAGTCAATAATCTAGTTTGAAAAACTTTGCGCATTGAACACCTATGGCTTTCTGGTGTTTCATATACGCGATTGCTAGTGGTTAACATAATCTCCAGATCTGACAGTTTCAGGTCCGTGTGTATTTGCATGTCTTTGCGTCTCTACGCATCACTCATTCTCAAATGAGATGGCATTGTATAAATTTGGTCTTTTGGTGAGACCTTCGGTCTGTTCGGGTTTAAAATATGTTGATATTATTGTCATACAATATATCTTCATAGTATTAGCCCACTTTGAACCACACCTAGTTTGATAACAAACTACTTAACACAAATGCCCTCCTTTGCTGCTACTATAGCAGTCATATACTTAGCCTTTTGTTGTAGTATCCGTCACAATGTCTCAACTTTGGAACTCATCCAAATCCAACATGGAACATCCTTTCCATTATATTGTGCCACCCATAGTCTAAATTGAGATAAATCTAATTTGTATCTTGTGACAAAACTAGTATCAATGTAACACTTTACAATGAACTACCTTTAACTATTTGTCACTTATACATGATATATTCTTAGTTCTTCCAAAGCTCATAAGAATATATTTACTATTGTCCAATGATCATCTTATGAATCATTCTGGTATATGCTCATAACATTTAGAGCATAGGACATTCTGGATATATACATATCATGGTATAATCGATCAGAATCTTCATGTGATTTTACTCACCAAGTGTTGAAACACTTGAATCTGAATACAATTCTTTCCATGCAGCAAGAACCTTTCTTGTTGTTTCCATATTGAACCCTTTCAATATCTCATATTGAACCCTTTCAATATCTCATATTGAACCCTTTCAATATCTTATATATGTATGTCTGGCACAACCATATTAGCGCCTTAATCTATCCATATAGATATTGATGCCTAATATTCTGGGTTTGCCCAAGTCTTTCATCGAAATCTTATTTTAATGAAATCCTTAACTTGTGTCAATTCAAGATACATCATTTCCAATCAATGTTATGTCCTCTACATAATGTATTAGAAATATGTCTCAGTGCTCCCACTTAATTTCTTGCAAATGCAAGCATCTTCATCATCACCGATGAATTTAAACTCTTTTAACAGTTTCATCATGGTGAAGATTCCAACTCCGCTATGCTTACTTCAACTATTGAAGTTTACATGCCCTTTTAGCACCCTTTGAATTAACAAAACTCTTCGGACCATGTCATGTACATGTCCTAGATTACCGTTCTATTAGAAGAACCTTGTTTTGTTTATTCAACTACCATATACCAAATTATATGTAGTGGTTGCTACATTAATCCGTCAAGACTATATATCGCTATGAAAGATCATATCTTGTCATAGTCAACTCCTTGAACATTGCCGTAAACTTCTTTCCGACATGTCGACTATTTCATAGATGTCAAACATCCATGTCTATTTCTTTATAGATCCAAACACGACTGATAGGCTTCACGCCTTTTCGGAGGGTCTTCCAAGTTCAGAAACTTGATTTCTCGTGTATGGATACTATCACGGATTCTATGACTTCTAGTCATTTTATGGAGTCAGGGCCCATCATCGCTTCTTTGCATGCAGTCGGTTCATCATTGTCAAAACAATAACGACTTCTGTTTCAAATCTTACTATTTGATTCTTACCGACCCACATGGTTCAATAGGAACTCTAATATCCAAGATCACACCCTTTGTAATCACAAGAGCCATGCGCATTGTGGCCGCCACCGAGACACTTTCTGGCGCTACGCTACTTAGCACATATAGCTAAGGTTCAACAACCTTATCAAAGTTCTATTGTCCTCCCACTTAACTTTTCACGAAAAATTCCTTCTCAAGAAACTTGATGTTCCAAGTAACAAACTCTTTTGTCCTCGGTGTTATGGAGAAATTCCCAACAAATTCTTTGGGATAACCTACAAAGATGTGCTTATCCGACTTTGGTTGTAAACATTTTACTTATGCATAGCATACCAAAATTTAAGAAAAGACAATTCGGGTTTTATCCCAAACCATAACTCATATGGTGTCATTTCAATGGATCACGATGGTGCTCTTTTCAGAGTAAAAGTGGTAGTCTCTAAAGATTCAATCCTTAAAACATAATGGCAGTTTTATAAATGACACCCTTGATCTTATCGTGTCAAACATGGTTTGATTTTATCTCTCGAATATGCCATACTCCTATGGTTTATCGGGAAACACAAACCATGGAATAATTCCTCAAGTCTTAGGTGTTTTTGCTAAACATGTAACTCAAATATCTTCCTTTATGATCGAATCATAAACTCTTTATTTTCTTGTTACAATGATTTTTCACTTCATCTTGAAAGTCTTTGAACAATTTTCAAATGTTTCATACTTCTTCCTTATTAAGTAAATATACAGATATATTCACTCAAATTTTCGGAGAAAGCATATGAAGCAAAAAGATCCATCGCATATGGCTACACATAATGGACTATGCACATCAGCATGCACAATTTCCAATAAGCTAGTCATCCGTTCCTCTCTGGCCTATGGACGGAGTTTCAATTATCTCGAGGAAAGTCTCACATGCGTCAATTGATCAAAATCAAAGACTCCAAAAATCCATCAACATGGAGTTTCTTCATGTTTTCTTTCAAATATAATTTAAACAGCGATGCCACTTCATAAGTGATCTTTCAATCATTTGTCTTGCGACATTTTAGCAATAGTGCTTATGGATGTGATTTCTCCAACTAGACTTGTAAAAGTTCATCCATCCTTTATGGAATACGGTAATTATTTGAACAACCATTGTTCTCATGATACCGGAACAAAATAACAATTATTTAAACAAATCTTGAAGGCTTGGTTTGATGACAACGAAAAACACAATAACACTTTATTTGTTTTGGATGAACATCATCACTCATTCTCTTGCTGGTTACTTAGGCCATTGTAGTTCATGAATTGCGTTGTCCTGTATGACACTTCATACCAACCAATTCAGTATCCAATACCAGTATCCAATACCTAAGAACCACATTGTTTAACAAGCAAGGAATATAGCCATAACATGTATATCTTCTATATACCTAAGTTGGACATCTCCAACCTTTTATTTTCTGCCAAATATTTTATAGATTCTCTTTCAGCAATTCCTTTTCTTTTAAAAGAATCTATCAACATCAATAGTGGTGTCATCAACATGACACATGGTACAAAGCGTATATAGTCAAATACTAATACCTTTGGACTTGCACTTTGAAGTGGATCACCATCATCAAATGTTTGGTGTTCTTTCAAAAATCCATTCTTTAGTAATCTATTAGTGTAGTAAACATTTTACTTACATCTTCTATTCATCCTTATCATGACAACTTTCATGATCAAGCTACTATAGCCTATAAGAAAGAATCGCGAGTATAATATCAGTTCCCAAAACCCTTTTGGTAGATTCGGATGCCTAGCATCTCCATCCTTCACAAATTCTCATATAATATGAGAACATGTATTTTGCTAAATTATACTCTATCATAATGCAACCAAAAACATTGTTTCAGATATCACAATATCTTTCACACATGATGGTTTACGAAACAATTTTAGCTCCAATATAATCTTGATATTAAAACAACTTTTTGAATATCAATAATCATGGAGGCAAACATGATACTTTAGATACTAACATTGGAATTCTTACTCTTGATTTAATACTACTTATTAAAATTCATGGAGTAAATAGAGTTTGCTGAAAGTTTGCAATAGGACTTATAAACTTTAAATTGACATTCAAAACAATACGATACCAGTTCGTAAAGTAAATATCCAGAATTCTATAGTTCTATTATCTCAATTAAAACTAAGCATAAGATAGTGAACAGATGCGAATGACTACAACAAATAATGCAAATTCACTTCGATTTAGTTTATGACAAATTGAGTTCGACTAATCCAAATTAGAAATGAACTCCCACTCAAAAACGACATCCCTCGTGCCTTTTTGGTGATTACATGAACCAAATCCACTACACCAAGTCCGATCTTCACGTGAGTCGGTGCAGCTTCAAAGGCGAGCATCAATATGGTCATCACATCAACTATATGACTCATGCTTAACCTTTCGGTCCGTGTTCCAAGGCCATGTCTGTACATGCTAGGCTCGCCAAGTAAGAACCTTAGTATTCACGTGTGTAAAACTGTCTTACACCCGTTGCATGAAAGCGTAGAGTTGAGAACACCCGATCATCACGTGATGTCTCGAAACACGATCCATAGAACGGTGCATACTTAAGGAAGAACACATTTTATCTTGATATCTAAAAGAGGGATCATCTTACAATGCTATAGAAAGCGCCAAACTAGCAGTATAAGATGCTAACATCTAATGTGTAAAGTGAGATGATATGGTCCATGCATTTGATCTCTATCATTTGCATCGTGGTATGGTCTCTATCATTCCTTTGTGTGTAAGGCCAAGGTATATGGAACTTACACGTTGAGTGTGTTGTAAGATTATCTATCATACATCTACTTACAACAATACCATATCAATACACTAGCCCAGCAACGATCTAAACTAGACACCTCTAATTTATCAGTTGCAAGTTTTACGTGGCTTAGGGCTTTCGGAGATAGAACCGTTCTTACCTATGAACATGAACCACAACGAGGATAACTAAGTTATTAGCAATTCATTGTAAATCAGATATTGACTATAGTAGGAGAGACAGACACCCGCCATCCACTTATGCAAAACAAGTTGCATGTCAGTCGTGGAACCGGTCTCATGTAAGATGACATGTAAGGTTGGTCCGGGCCGCTTCATCCCACTATGCTACAAATATCCAAAGTACATAGAAGATGCAATAACATGATCATCATCGCCCACATATAAACATATGTGTACTACCCGTGCAAAGCACCTACGCATAGATCAGGCTCTGATACCACTGTTGGGTCCACAGCATAGAAAAAAAATTCCTACGGTGTGAACTACACGCCAAGATCTATCTACTAGGTACAAAGCAACGGGTGGATATACATCCAACGAGAACTTACCCTCGTAGACAACGAGCTTTGTTAACGAGTAGGAACTCGTGGTTGATGTAGTCGTACACTTGCCCATCTCAAGATCGTGATGAAGTCCAGCAGGTCCGGCTCCAGCACGTCCATCAGATCCAGCTCCAGCACCACCAAGTCCAGCACCGCAAAGCAGCGGTGCATCCGTGATCGCACACACGTCCGGTACCCTGAAAACCTCCGTCCCTCGCTCCAGCAAAGCAGCGGAAGCAGCAACTCCTTTCCAGATAAAGCCACCGAGAACATGTATCTCGCTAATCCGAGACCATGGGGAATAACTAGAGGGGGAGAGAGATCTTTCACGAGGAGGTGTGGTTTGTGAGGAGGAGAGGGGGGCCTTTTATAGGGGAGAGGGGGGGCACCCAAGGGCCATGGCATGGCAGCCATGGTGGTGCCCCCACCTCTTCCACATTCATGTGGGTGGAGCTCCCACTCCCATAAAAAGCCTCCACTCAAAATTCCACTCACACATGCATTAAATTTCCACCAAATTTAATGCAAGCTCTCATTAAATAAAACTATTTTATTTATTTTATTCAGAACTTTGTTAATTACATTAATTAACAAACATTCACATAAAACCCCTTGCAACTTTTCAATATCACATGCAGAACCAGTTTCAGCAATTTCACCCGAAACAATTTCGGTTTCCATCGAAATGATTCCAGCGCTTTCTTAAATCTTTATCTGAAACATATTTGCTTCAAATGGTGTCGGTATCCCTTAAGTGTGTCACCCTACGATTCGCGAATAATGTAGACATGATCGAGACCCCTCTCTGATCAATAATCAGCAGCGGGACCTGGAGATCCGTACTGACTCCCACATATTCAACGATGACTCTTGTGATCGTGTGAACCTTTAACGTCGTAACTAAATCCCTTTGTCTCGCGATATATTACATGTACGAGATTCGATCATTGGCATCCAAATACCTAGTTTGATATCGTTACCGACATGCACTCTTTTCTCGTTCCCGTGATATAACATTATAGTGATCACATCACTTGCTTGCAAGCTATTTCAATGTGATATCACCGAGAGGGCCCAGAGTATATCTATCCGTCATCGGGATTGACAAATCCCACTCTTGATCCATGAGCCTCAACATAACACCTTCGTAGCACTGAACCCACCTTTATAGTCACCCTGTTACAGTGTGACATTTGATGTTATCAAGATACTCTTCCGGTGTTAGCAATTAACATGATCTCATGGTCTAAGGACTAAGATTACTTCATATGATGTTATAGCAATATAAACATAATGAATTTGATCGTAATGCTATACTTCGGATGAATGTTCATCACATCATTCCACCAATGGTGTGACCTTGTTATTAACAACATCCAATGTCCATGATCAGGAAACCTTGATCATCTTGTTAATCAACAAGCTAGTCTATAAGAGAGGCATAACTAGGAACCCTTTTTGTTTATTAAACACACATGTATTGATGTTTCTGATCAATACAATTATAGCATGCAAAATAAACATTTATCATAAACATGGAATACGATGATAACCACTTTATTATTGCCTCTCGGGCATATTCCCTTCAGTCTCCCACTTGCACTAGAGTCAATAATCTAGTTTGAAAAACTTTGCGCATTAAACACCTATGGCTTTCTGGTGTTGCATATATGCAATTGCTAGTGGTTAACATAATCTCCAGATCTGACAGTTTTAGGTCCGTGTGTATTTGCATGTCTTTGCGTCTCTACGCATCACTCATTCTCAAATGAGATGGCATTGTATAAATTTGGTCTTTTGGTGAGACCTTCGGTTCGTTCGGGTTTAAAATATGTTGATATTATTGTCATACTAGAGAATACTAAACTTATGAGCAAATCAAGAAAGAAAGATGATGAAATTATATTTCTTTAGAGTACCTTTATCTTTTTCATTCAACTCTCAAAAATAGTGTTGCTACTGACCGAGCCAGGTTTGCCAAAACCAACTAAATTAACTCAATGATCCCAAAGTGCTACCAATACTAACAACAAGATCAATCATATAATCACGAATTGAAAACTAACATAAGCTATGCAAAAGAGTGAATGATAGAACTTCTCATTAATATTCCATAACGGAAACTCACACTAAGGGATACATTTCTAACGAGAGAGGGGACACTTCCATAATGCAAACCATACTACATAATAACTCCTCTATTCATGATATGACTCTACTAATAAGGAAAAAAGATAGAAGATAGTGATATGATACCGCGGCACTCCCCCAAGCTTGGAACAAACCAAGGGGATGCCAAACCTGATGACGAGTTACTCCTTTGGTGGTGGTGGTAATATTTTCTTAGTTGACGTGAGGAAATCTTCCAGAACCTCGAAGCCTATTATTCTCCCATTGAAGCATGTCCACCTTCCTCCTCAAGTCTCGGTACTTATCGCAGAACTCCTTAGTGACTCGTAGGGCTTCCGTTGATGCAGGGCAAGAGACTAAAGGTACCAGCCCCTGCTTGGGGTCTTGGAGATCTTCCTCCATGGGCTCCTTCCCTTTATCCTTGGCAGACACCATTGTGCTTCTAAACTTTCAAAGAGTATGTCCTGGCAGAAACAGATCGAAACAAAAACACGACGAAAACATGATATACGGACCTCGGGGATCCGGGGGGGGGGTATATATTACGAAGTTTCACATCAAAAGGAAGGTACTGGGAGAAAACGAGTCGGAGGCGGAGTCCGGGGTGGACTCACCACCTGGTGGCGTGGCCACAAATGGGCCCGCGCCATAGGGTGGTGTGAGCTACCCTGGCTCCATTTCCGTCCCTTTTTCGCTTCGTAGCTTTCCTTATTGACTGAAAACTGCAAAAATATAGTTGGATTGTATTTTCATGGAACTTTTCTTACCAGAACCGTTACCTATTTGAACACGGACTCTACAGGTCTCTGAATTTGGTATTTAGTAGATTCTTCCGGAGTCATCACTTGAATATCATTGATATCTTCATCTTCATACTTATTACTTGAGTCATAAAACCCTTCTCTTTCTTATTACACCATTATCTCCACTTCCTGGAAATTTCTTTCACACAAAACTTCACACAGTTCTCATTAGCAACATTAGTATAAGTGAAGTGATAAAACCTTTTTAGTCCAACTTTAACTGAAAACCATCAAAACATAAGCTACTGTAGCAACTCCTTCCGAAAACCCAAAAATAATTCAAAAAGGAAATTGAATAAAGAAGCAAATGCAAGATTGGCAAAATCTGTCAAAACAGACCAGCAGGTAAAGTTCAATTTTTTCGAAAATCTTCTGTTGCTCAAATCAAAAAGTGCAAAACTAACAAAAGTTAAATAACAACCTAGGGCAGAAGCACAAACAATTACAGCTCAATCCGACAGACAGAGGTCTCTCACTTTTATGGTGAAGCACAAAAATCTGTTTCGGGACAGCAACTTCCCCAAATCTTACTTCTCTCTCATTAGAGGTTGATCTTGACACAAAAACCAAACAAAACGGATAAGGAGCGGTTATTACCGAAGTAATAACTTCCAAGACTCAAATAAACAAAAACAAACTGAAAGCAAAAACAAATTGGGTTGTCTCCCATAAAGCTCTTTCTTTATAGCCTTTAAGATGGGCATGATAATTTTGAAGAAGCTCTCATAGGGATATGAATTGAAGTGAAAGAGAGCATTAAGAAGCAAAAACACACACACATTTAAGTCTCACCCACTTCCTATGCAAGGGAATTTTGTAAACAAACAAGTTATTGAAACCAAAGGCAACTTGCATAAGAACGCAAAAGAAGCGCAACATAAAAACTTTCAGCATAAAACGAGGAAACTTGATATTATTGAGATGCATAAGAACACTTTTCCCTCTCTCATAGTAACTTTCAGTATCATGCATAAGATTAACAATATAGCTATCACAAGTACCATCATAGCAATGATCACTTATTCTAACAGAAAACACGGGAATACTAGCTCTCATAACACTACTTTGTGAAACAACATTAGAGGTATCCTTACAAAGGATAGTGTGTCCCTCTTCCTCATATTTAGCAACAAAGTCTTTCACATTTGCTACTATAGGTTCATCAACCATTTGTTTATCAGGTTCAACAGCCTTATTCATACTTTCATTAACCATACTAGCTATCATAGAATGTTCCTTTACCTTAACTGGGAAAGGCATTTTCTCAATATAAGGTTCAGGTAAAACATGATTAGCAGTGTAAACTTCAGTACTTCTTGCAGGAACACTCTTAGCAATATCTTTATAAGGTTCATGATACTTATTCCACTTCTTTTTAGGCACTTCAATATAAGAAGCAAAAGCCTTAAAATAAGAAGCAATAGCTTGAGAGTCTAGACCATAAGCATTTTTAATATTTTGAAAGTCATCAGTTCCCATAAAAGATTCAATGCATTCATAATCATAATTTATACCTGACTTTCTACCTTTGTCATTCTCCCAAGCTTCAGCATTATCTTTAATACGGTCTAGAAGGTCCCATTTAGCTTCTTCTTCCATGCGAGTGAATGATCCAGCGCAAGAAGCATCCAATAAATCTTTATCGTGTAGAGGGAGCCTTGCATAAAAGTTGTTGATAACAATATTGTTGGGGAGCTCATGAATGGGACATTTGAGCATTAGTAACGTCAATCTCCCCCAAGCTTGAGCTGTACTCTCTCCATCAAGAGGCCAAAAGTTGTATATTTGATTCCGATCTTTATGAATCTCACTCGGAGGATAAAACTTTGAATAAAAGAGAGGCACTATTTCCTCCCATTCCAGAGCTTGACCATTTTTCAGCAGCTTATACCATTCCTCAGCTCTTCCTTTCAGTGATAATGAGAATAACTTCTTCTTAACTTGATCTGTAGTGATACCTGCACACTTGAACAACCCGCATAATTCATGTATAAAGAGTAAATGATCACCGGGATGGACAGTTCCATCCCCAACATAGTAGTTATCCATAACACGATCAATAATTTTTATAGGTATTTTGCAAACATCTTTCTCAAAGTGGTGGCTTATCTACTACCTTAGCAAAGGGTAGTAGCATTACCAAATAAGAAACTCAAATAATTATCCATAACGAAAATAAAGCAACTAGCAAGTAAACAATACTCACAGAGAAGTTTCCTTTACCGCCCACTCTCCAATAGCGCTTCACTCCCCAAGAACGGCGCTTAGAAAATAGTCTTGATGACCCACAAGTATAGGGGTGTATCGCAGTATTTTCGATAAGTAAGAGTGTCGAACCCAACGAGGAGCAGAAGGTGCTGGCTAGTGGTATGGATCAGGAATTCTCTACAAATACTTAGCAAACGGATTTTTAGGGGTTTTCGATAAAACAAGTAAACAAAGTACGAGTAAACAAAAGACAGTAGGAATAAATGCAGCAAGTGGCCTAATCCTTTATGCATCAAAGGACAAGCCGGTTGTATTTCTATAGATGACCAAATGTTCTCGAGGACACATGGGAAGACTGTCAAGTGCTTTCGCTTCATATAGTTGATTAATCTTCTTTAGCTTGCTAAGTGTTGTGTGGGTGAACCTGTGCTAATGTACCGCCCCATCCAAGACTAATACATACTTGTGATTATACCCCTTGCAAACATCCATAAGTACAAGAAAGTAATTAAGGTAGAAACCTAACCACAACTTTAAACTCTAAGACCCTTACGTCCCTTGTGCAATGGTTTCCTAACGGGGGTTCAGGTTTCTGTCACTCCGGCAACCCATACGATTAGTAGCCAAATAAACAATGCATTCCCCTAGGCCCATATAGGTGAAGTGTCATGTAGTCGACGTTCACATGACACCACTAGAAGAAGTACACCACAACTTAAATAACAATCTATTGAATCTTTCTCAACGTAACTCCACTACTAACAACAAGACTTCTCCCATGTCCTCAAGAACAAAACGAACTACTCACAAGACATCATATGGATCATGATCAGATATGGAATAATGATGTATAACAATCTGAACCTAAACAATAATTCAATGGTTCACTTAATAGCATCAACTACAAGGAGTAATCAACACCGGGAAAGTTTCCCCTATGAACTATGCAAGATTCAACACAATTGTTACAACAATATGGAGATGGTGATGAGGGTGCTGATGGTGATGATGGTGGTGGTGATGATGATGATGATCCCAATGAAGTCCAGCTTGATGGTGGTGTTGATGGCGACGATCTCCCCTCTCCGGGAAGGAATCCCCCCCGGCAGAAATCTGTCTGCCGGAGAGATCTTTCTCTCTCGGTGTTTTCCGCCCCGCAGAGGCGGCGGAATCTTTCTGTGGTCGCTCCTCGAGTCTTAGGGTTTCTTGCGGATGATATACGCCAGAGGGGAGAGGTTGGAGTGGGCCAGGGCGGCCACACCACCTCCAGGCACGGCCTAGGCCTGCCCGCGCCATGGGGTGGTGTGGGCCCCCTGTGGCCCACCTCCACTCCATCTTCTGGCATCCTTAGTCTTCTGAAAAAATAGGATTTTCCATATATTTTCCCGGATTTTCTGATCTTCACGAATTTTGCCTCCAAACAGCACCTTTTCCATCGAATCCACATTGCAGCGGTCCATGCTCCAAAAGTCATCAACCATGCAAAAATAGATGAAATAACATAAGTATCACCTCTCAATACGAAATATATCAATGAATAATAGTGAATTAAGACATAGAATAGTGATGCAAAATGGACGTATCACTTAGCTGTATTGATAGTTGTCGTGATGAACGAGTCGCAAGATCCGATGCGATCGGTGGGTCGCGGGAGTCGAAGATTGTAGCGGCTCGTGTTCGCAGGAGTCGAGGGAGCCCCCGAGTCACCCGATATGAATACCGCGGTCGGTCGTTTGAAGCTGAAGACCGCGGCAGGTCGCCGAAGTGGAGGGAGCCCCTGAGCCCCCGAGTCGAATATCGTAGCGAATCACTAGAGTCGAAGACTAGAGTTGACGTGGCAGCAAGTCACGCGGCGGACATAGTCAACGTGGTAGATCGGAGTCGCGTGGTGATGACGAATTGTCGTATATGAAGGCGTATCAGACACGGTGATCAGACCGTATCGGGTCACCTCACCCGAAGACCGCAGCTGAAGACCGCAGCGAGTCGCGTGATGGAGTCGAAGACTCAGTAGATGGGCGAAGTCGGAGACCGTAGTGAGTCACCGTAGCCGAAGGCGGTAACGGGCCTCGCGGCGGAGTCGACGGAGCCCCCGATTGTAGATTCGATGTTGTCGATGTAGTAAAGACGGCGTTCGAGAGACGATGCGGCGGACCGGAGTCGACGCAGCAGCGGGTCGCCGATGCTAATGGCGGTAGCGAGTTGCCCCAACCGAAGATTGTAGTGGATGGTCGATGCTGAGGGAGCCTCCGAGTCACTGGAGCCGAAGCAGCGGCGGCTCGCCGCAGTCGAAGACCGTATTGGCGGGTCGTCGGAGTCGAAAACTTAGCGGGCCACCGCAACCGAAGACCATAGTGTGTCGCCGAAGCCGAGGGAGCCCCGAGTCGCCGAAGCTGAAGACCGCAGAGGGATGCATGGCAGGCGCAGCCCCCAGGTGTAACCGATGCAACGGACGGAGTCGATGCGGAGGCTGGAGTCGACGCGGTGGACGTGTGGTCTAGGTTGATAGAGTCGCATGACGGACGTGTTGATGCAGCCCCTAGTGTAGTCGATGGTTCGCAGGAGTTGACGCGGCAGTCGAATCGTTTTGGCGGACGTAGTCGATGAGCCGGTCGCAGGTAAGTCGATTAGATGTCCTGACACCGACACTTGCCGTTCTGCGGACAACATTCCGTGACTTAGAATTCCTCGAATAATTCGATGCATACACTGCATCTTACGTGCATCTTTGCAGCGCTCCGTTGCCTCTTTGGATCTTTGGATCGAAATACACTAGGACAGCCTCGGGACTTAAAATAGGAACATGTCTCGCTGCAGCCGTGTGGCGTAAAAAACAACAGCTTCTTAACTTGGCTTTTCTTCAAGGGATTTAATCCCGTGTGCTCTCCGGTAAGACCAGTCGTACAACGACCAGGCGAGCTTGGTTTGAATTAATACGCGATGAAAGGGCATATCACGGACATGAGCAATTATCTTGAGTAATAATAAATCTCTTTCATTGCTGAATAGTAATTCTCCAGGTCTCTTCGTGGCTTTATGTGAACCGACAATTAATTTCTTCGGTTTGGTATGCTCTTGTCTTTAGAATTTGGCAATCTGAATCAGCTAGCTGTACAGCGTGGTGACACCGATTCGGTGGATGCAAGTAGTATTACCAGACTACGTGTTGTATTCCGGCCGCCGGTGCACGATTAATTGGAACCGAATCGGTATGATGCCGTGCCTCAGCTTCCGAATTTGCTTCTTTTCTCCATGTAGGTACGCGGCGTACACGAAGATTGCATGGACCGCGAGACCGGTCCTGACGGGGACTGATTCGATTGCCGTGGAATTGGCACTGGCGAAAATCGAGCGCGTTGACATAGACAGCCGGCCAGATGCGATCTACGTGCAGTCGCCGATTCCATTATCTGTATGTGTCTAAGCTGCACGATGAAGAAGATCGAGGTGGGTCCGACTCCGAGGAACCGTAGATCGCGAGTGATGGAGCCGTCGAGATCGCAACATCAGCGCTCTCAATTCCTACAGACGGCGCCAATTGACGAGGGTTTAACTCATCAATGCTCATTGTTATGGACTTAGGTTCAGAAATTGAGGAGCGCTGAAAGTCTCGAATGGCTAGCAAACAAGCACACATGGACGCAAGGTTTACCCAGGTTCAGGCCTCGCAGAGGACCATACTCCTGCTTGTCTGCTCTTGATTGATGATGATCCGAAGGATTACAATGTCGCCGATGGCGGTGAATGCGCAGATTGCGTATGGCTAGATCTATTGTGGCGATCGTAGATCTGTCTATTAGGATATTGTGGGAGTCGCGATTGCGAGATTATGTCGTCTCCTCCTCGTTGGACCCTCCTAGCCTTTATATATGGGGAGGCTAGGTCTCAGGTACCAATACGAGTTGGTTATAAGGTAGATTAGAAATCTAGTATTGAGACTTACTTGTCTTATGCGTTTGGCAGTCCGTGTCTATATAGGCTTCGTATCAGTCGAACCGTCATGGGCGTCATGGACCTGTGCAGGTCGTCGAGTGCGCCTTCCACTGAGCCGCACCAGGTAGGTTGTAGTTGAGTGCCTATTGGGTATACCCATGTCACTCGTACTGCACGAGCTTCCTGTCGCATCTTTTGCATCGTTGCCTCATCGATGTCCCATGCTCTAATCTATAGAAAGGCTCAGTGCTTCTGCTTCTCCTGATCGCGGGTGACCATCTGCACCGGAGGCGAGAGCCTCTTGGTCTACGCAAAGCTTCGGACCTTCGGGAAGTTCATCGCCGAGCGCGACAAGCCAAACGACCACACGCCATAGTCGTACGAGTGGGCGGCGAGTTTCGGCGTGTCGAATCTGCCGAGCCACCAGCGTGTGCGGTCCACGGTGAGCTCCGCGGCGTCGCGGCCAGAGTCCCACAGCCGCACACCGAGGTAGCCGGTGGAGGAGTGCGGGTGGCGGCATCCTCGCAATGGCGGGCTAGGGCAGCGTCATCCTCACAACACGGGCTGGGGCAGCAGGGGGACGCACGATTTTCCGCGAGAACGGTGGGGTAGGCCTTGGCGGCGGCAGATCCAGCTATTTCAGGCCTTGGCGATGGAGGGGGCGACGAGAATCGGCGTCGACGACGACGGGAGGGAGGGTGAGGGGGTGGTGAAGTAGGAGAACGCACGGAACTGTTAAAATATATTGCCTAGTTCTTTCCATCAAGTTAGACCTTAGTTTATTTCATCGGACTAAAGAGAAAAAAAGTACCATACTATTTGATCCACTTAGAGCATCTCTAACAGATGATGTATAATTGGTTTGGGGGCCTCGCACGCCTGTCTGGAAAATATAGATCACCTCTCTAGGTGATCTATATTTAGATCACTTGGACCAAAATTTACATCACGATGTAAATTTTTACATCATCAAAATATGATACATCACCTGTTGGAAAGGCTTTTTTTTGACCGTAGGTGATGTACTAACATTTACATCACCAAACCATTTATACATCATCTGTTAGAGATCTAAGTGGATCAAATATTATGGTACGCTTTTTTATCTTTAGTCCGATGAAATAAACTAAGGTCTAGTTTCAATACCATAATATTTTAGTGTCTGGCAAAACCAATACTTCAATTTTACCCCTTTCTTAGTTTTAGGAAAAAAGTCAAACCTCTTTACTCAATACTTAAAAAAAATACAATTTTAGAGAATGCTTGGGTTTCAAAACCACAAACTTTATTAGATCCAAACACGTTAAAGTATTTAATACTTCAATATTTTTAAAACCCGAAGTATTCTCCCAATACTTCCATAATAATACCTTGATGCTAAACGGGGACTAAGTTTTCTAATATGTCGTCATTATCTCTTAAGAGGTAGCGGGTGGAGGAGTACGGCCGACGACATCCTCGCAATGGCGGGCTGGGGTGGGGGCATCCTCGCAACAGCGGGCTGGGGTGGTAGGGGGACACACGATTTTCCATGAATGGTGGGGCAGGCCTCGACGGCGGCAAATGCAACTATTTCAGGCCTTGGCGATGGCAGCGGGGACGGCGAGAATCGGCGTCGACGACGACGAGAGGGGTGCGGGGGGGGGGGGGGGTTGACGCGGGACCGCGCATGGAACCTTGTCAGGCGGTGGTTGGGGGCCTCGCACACGTGTCTGGAAAATATACATCACCTCTCTCTCTAGGTGATCTATATTTAGATCACTTGGGCCAAAATTTACATCATGATGTAATTTTTACATCACCAAAACGCGATAGATCATCTGTTGGAGAGGCATTTTTGATCCTTGGTGATGTAAAAGTTAGGTTTTACATCACCAAACCAATTATACATCATCTGGTAGAGATACTCTAAGTGGATCAAATATTATGGTACCCTTTGTTCTCTTTAGTTCGACGAAATAAACTAAGGTCTAGTTTCAATACCATAATATCTTAGTGTCCGGCAAAAGCAATACTTCAATTTTGTTTCTCAGTTTTAGGAAAAAAGTCAATCCGCTTTACTCAATACTTAAAAAAAAACAATTTTAGAGAATACTTCGGCTTCAAAACCACAAAATTTATTAGTTCCCAGCACGTTTAATACTTTAATATTTTTAAAAACCGAAGTATCCTCCCAATACTTCAATAATAATACTTTGATGCTGGACGGGAACTAAGTTTTCTAATGATATCGTCATTTAAGAAAGTTAGTTTTTTTTCTTACTAAAGTTGGTAAAAAAGTACCCATCTCTAGTCAGATGTATTTTACTCTTATCAACGGACCAGTTACGTACGAGAGAAGAGAAGGAGAGGCGGCAAAAAAACCATCTAGGGTTTCTTTCCTTCGTCGGCGAAACCACCGGTCCATCCCATCTCGGGCGATCTTAGGGCCTTAGAGGCATGTCGTACTACGGCCTCTCGCCAGCGGGAGGTTTTCGTGTTTTGTTTAGACTATTTTCAGTGTCTTCTTTAAGATGCTGAGGCGACGGCTACGTCCTGAAGTCAGAATAAGGTCCTTCCCGTCATATTCTCGCTCTGGTGGTGCGTCTAGCATCAGTGGAAGACGCGTGGAGTCATGTGTCCGACGCTTCCAATCTACGTTGTTCATCTTCGGCGATGGTTGTTGTTCTGATCCGCTGGTCCTTTAGGGCCTTAGCACAACGACTTCCCGTCCGTCTACTATAACAAGCTCTACTACGACAAGTTTTGCCCGGCTCCGGTGATGGAAGGGCGAGGACGGCGGCGTGCCTTCGGCTCATGCCAGCGTTTATAGTCATCGCTAGATGGTCCAATGACCTATTTGTATTTTTTATTAATTTTGAGACTCTTTTTACTACTGTTGATGATTATTAATAGATCAGTGAAATTTCATAAAAAAATGTATTTTACTCTTTTGTTTTGAGTGGGGTTGGGCGGAGACGGCAGTTCGGCTTATAGGTGCAAATGCACCCATTGTGATAAAATATATTTTAAAATATCAAAAAGTTTAAAAAAAATTCTATATATATATATTCGACATTTTATGTTAGTTCACAAGTTTTTGGGATGAAGAATATTTTAAGTGTCGTGTATAAAAAGATAAAAAAGTCACGTGAATAGTCGTATTTCTATGACGTATTTTATATTTTTTATACACGATATATAAAATATTTTTTTGATCTCGAAATTTTGTGAAGCAACATAAAATGTGAATGTGTATGCGAATTTTGTTTTTGAATTTTTTGACATTTCAAAATATATTTTCTCACAACAGGGTTCATGTGCAGCCGTGGGAGCCGAAGTGAATATCTGGAGATGGGCCGCGTTTATTTCGTCGATGCCCAAGGCTTTCTTCTCCGATTCGGCCCAGCAAACCCAGTGCCGGCAGCCAAATAGAAGAGGCACGAAAAGGAAAAAAAAAACACACTCTTGAGAACCTCCCGTCCGCGGCTCCCCTGCCGGCCGCCGGCGCAAGGCGATAGCAGAGAGCGAGGCCGGAGCTCCCCCGCGGCCCCGCCCCATCACCGCCCCGCCCAGTACGACGGTCGTGGCCATCTCCGCCGCCTCCATACTGCCAGGTGTAGGCGCCCGCACACTACTGCACGGCCTGTTTATTTATCCCGAAATGTTCTTATTATCGTTTGGTTCGATCTCTGCACAATACTACACGGATTTGGTACTGCTTCTTTTTTTGTTTTGTTTCCAGACCTGCAGTATGTACATCCATGTGCCCAACCGAAACCTAACCTGCTCATCGCAGTTCGTCGTTGCTATACCGCACACCACAATCTTAACTTCACACCCTAACTCACCGGAATCCGTTCCCTGAGAGCCGGGCCGCCGAGCACGGATAGCAAGGGCGTGAAATCCGAGGTCTACCTAACCAAAAAATAGTACCGAGCATAAGTTAACAGTTGATGTACTTCTTTTTAAGAATCATTTTCCATTTCTACGCTATATCTTAATACTCTGTGTTGTTGTGTTCTCAGCTTATTGGACATGTCGGGGTCCGAGATGGAAGAAGTGCGAAGATGGCAAGGATTTCTCATCTCTAGCAGCAGCAAGTCCCATGCCAAGCATTGTTGCCGAGCTGCAGTGTTTGCTGAAATGCTCTAACCTCGTGGCGACTTTATCTAGACATGGCAGGGACGCGATTCTAGGAGTGTACCCACATCAAGCTAAGCTTCTGAACCGTGGTGCCTCTGGCCTGGCTGTGGAAAATGCCAGGGCAGAGAAACAGTGGTTCCAGCTGGGCACCGAGGAGGTCTTCTACCTTTGCCATGCTTTGAAGTGCATCTCGGTCAGGCCAGAGAATGAGAAGCAGATGAGTGAAGTTGAGCTGTGGGATCAACTGTGATCGAAGAACCGTGTGGTGCGGTCAGGTCTGTAGTACGGTACAGATTTTTTGTCTTATCATCACCCAGCACTGGTCCACTCGGAGTTTGCCATGGTGGTAGTTCCCGAAGGAGCGGATTTCGGGCATAGGTGTGACCGCCTGAAGGTCTGACCTACTATGTGTGCTCTGAGCCACTGGCAGCGTGGCCAAGATGCTGCTGGTTCTGATCGTCGTCTCTGGTGGTGTCATGAACTGGGATTCCCAGATTGTTTGGGAGAGGTGGTTCTTCACGAGACGACGCTTACAAGATGCAGTAGTGCCGTGAGCAGCGACGTGAGCTGTGCAGGGGAGAAGAAGCAAAGAAGCAAGAACAAGGTCAGACGAGAGGAACCGTGGTTTTGAACTATTGGGGTGTAATGCTAAGCTTCACGCTTTTTTCTAGGTTTCTTGTATACAAGTTGAGATTCTGACAGCTAAGATTAAAATTTCTCTGTACTTCTGTTGGTGAGGCGTAAGTTTTCATCCTATTCCAATGTGCTGGTACTTTTGTGGTCTTGTGAGGCTTGGTTAGGTTTCTAGAAATGGTGTATAGACATACAGCTGTATTAGATTGCACGGAAACACAACATTCATTATGGTTTGTAGTTAAATCTGCTATGTATCCCGAAGACAAGTCTGGATTGACATTTTATCTGTGCTTTTTCAAGGACTGGAGGACAGGAAAATCCAGTCTCTGGATGGCCACCCATCCTCCAGCCTATTGAATAAAAGAGGTACACTATATGCATTTTCTTCAAGTATCTGCGCAGATTTGTTTCCTTAATATTATAGTTATATTATTCTCTTAATACAATCATTTCTTCCTTATACGTCTAGTATGTATGGAAGAACTAAGAAGTGAAGATACAATAGAGTTCAAAACGTGCCAAAACCTGAATATAGCCAGCCATGACATGGCAATGCTAGGAAGTTATCCTCCTGACCTGGGGATAGGTCGGTTCCTGTGCATTCTTTCTCAATGGGAAGAAAAAGAAATTGTTCCATGGAGGCTTTGCTAGCTTAAGTGGATACAACCTGGAATGTGCTGATATAAGTCCTGGGTGTTGTGATCACTCAAATTTGATGAGCAAGGGGTTCTTAGAGCAGGTAATAATCTGGCCTGCATCTTCTTTACAGTTTCGATTTTTTCTACATGAAAGCAAGTTGCTCAGGTTCTTAACAGTTTCAGCTCCTTACATATCTTCTTTCAAAAAGGAAGATTTTAATGGCGCCTCTAGCGTCTAGATATTCTGCTTTTATATGTCTTTTGTTTTGGGTTCGTCTCCTTCTTTGTCGACAAGGTAGACTGTCTGATGACTAGGCTCAATGCACTGAGGTTTTACATTTTAATAAATCTGTTGGTTTCTTCTATAACGGTTCTTGATCCTTCTCTCATTTCTCTTCTCACAAAATTAATGTAGAACTCAAGTATTACTCAGATTTGGTTATGCCGTAGCTTAGTCAATTACAAAAGACAACTGATATGTAAGACTGAATGACTGCAGCACTAATGATTCTGCCAAGCCAATGATCCATCAGGTACAGTATAGCAATTATTTCTGCCTATAAATTTAGGTCTCTGTCCGTCGTGCAGGCTGTATCTGCCACTGTGAGCTGGGACTGGTAATGTACTGGTCATCACTCTTCGGGTTTAGGTCTAGGTCTACTTGCTGGCCAGCCTCCTTGAAGGCTTGAATGTAACACATTTTCTTTGCTGCAGGAATCAGGCACAGTACAAGGGGATACAGTGCTGCAAGTCCTTGATGCATGTCAGATGATGATGCAGTGCTCATCGGCAGTGTGGAGGTGCATGTCGCTACTCGCTAGCACTGAGCTTTGACTCAACTCCACCAAGATCAAAGATGATCTGATGCTCATGAACGGTCTGCTGCACGAGGTCCACAGGAGGGGTGTCAACGACAACCTTGGTCTGCAGGGGCTGCTACATCGTCTCAGGGTCAAGGCCAATGAGACTGAGGACACCCTGGACGAGCTCCACTACTTCATCATCCAGGACCAGCTCGATGGCACCAAGCACGCGGTCCCGGATCTGGGTGATGGCCTCTGCGACTGATTTGCTTTTGTGCTGGCTTAGTCCTGTCTGGTCTCTGTTTGATACTCTAGCTGTTGTTTTAGCCTTTTGTTGATGGCCTGCGATAATTTGAACCAGATTCTGACCGTTGGTTTAGTGGTATAGTAGATTTTTGAACCATACTGGCATTCAGGGGCAAATGTCATGGTGGGTTTCCTACTAGTGCCCCAACCTACTTCTTTTCTCCTCTCCTTTTTCCTCTTAGCTGTGCATATGTTGAACTGTTATTTCCTTAGTTTAATGGAAAGGGGATGAAACAAATTATTTGAAATCTAGGTGTACGAAAAGGTGGTTCCAATATCAGTCTGGTCAAATTATTTAAAATTTTATGAAAAAGGATTTTGTCTAAAGTTGAGTTCTATGCGAAATTGGTCATGAAACTTAGGATGAATGATGTACCGGCTCCTCTTTCCAATTTCTCTGAAATTTTGATTTTTACATAAAATAAAATACTGAAGCTGATTCGATAAACAAATGTTTTTAAAATTTGATAGCATTTTGTTTGAATATCGATATTCTCTTTGTCCTCTTGCATTCTGCTTTCCTCTCAGCCAACACTGCTGTTTTGATCCCCCTTTTCTTTGCAGCTGCACCTCCACATGCACACTGCTTTAAATCCGACCGCCGCAAACCGTGGTCGACGCCGACGGCCATGGATCCGTTGTCCTGTGTACTTCCGATGGCGGATGCCCACCACCACGTACACTTTCTCGCACCGCGGCGGCTGTCTTAGAGATTGCGTGGCTATGGAGTTAGCAAGGCCGTATGTATTGTCCACCAGCAATGGCTGCACCGACAGGATGCAGCGCTCACGACGCGGTGCGCTTTTTGGTGGCGGCATACAGCTACACAGGCTTGCAGGTACGCATCCTCTACGTTGATCTAGGTTGCTTGCTGGTAAGTAGTAACTTTTGGATCTGTTTGCTCCTGTAAGTTGCATGAACCCTGGTACTGCAGTTCAGCTCAGTTAATATGGGGTACAAACATCACAAACAAACATCTACAGTGGGTCAGTATACAAAGATAAATTACAACCAAACACGGCATTTATATACAAAGATAAATAGTGGAAATGTCAGTATGAGACAAGCACAAAGTGCAAGAATGAATAATAGGTGTAACAATACCACTGGAGTAGAAATTGCAAGAAATCAGCAATGGAAGTAATAGTACAACAGGATGCAGTGTTTTATTTAGGCCACAAACAATGGAATGCAAATTTTGATTAAAAAAGGAAATCTTCACTGAATAATAGTGTACCAGATGATCTGTTGGTGCTCCTAGAGTCGATGGAATCTTCCAGTCTCATCAACCAGTGATAATTTTTGGACACTTATAAGTGCACTCTTTGTCAAAGCGCTTGTTGGTGTCCTTTAAATCCTCTACCAGGAACTTGGTTATTTCATCTGCTTGACTATCAACACTGAGATGAATCTCCTGTAGACTTTCAAGTGTCTCGATGCCGTAAATCCCTTCAAAGGCTTGAAACCGCATATCAATCCTCTCCAGTGCGGGCATTACCTTCTCTTCTTTTTTAACTGCAAAGCTTAGCCTTGGTACCAGAGTTGCAAAGAAGCGGAGCAGCTTTAGGTTCTCAAATCCACCAGGTGGAACAATGATCTCCCTATCCGTCAGCTGTTTATTTTCCTCAAGGATGTCCACTATGTCCTGATCATCCTTGGCTGCACTGAGTGTAAAGGTGAGAGAAAACAACTTAGACAGACCCTGGATGAGCTGGAAAGTTTTAGTCTGAAGAACTGTCACAGAAAGGGTCAGTTTGTAGAGATTATTGAGATCGCTGATCCAATTAGGGGGCTTTTCCATCTTGCCAGACAGCTCCAAGCCAATGAGGTATCTTGGAGGAGCCGACATGGAGTCCAGCGAGTTGATAAAATCAGAGCCCTCGTCAGTGATTGCTAGAGTCTGCAGACCACAGCTGCAGAGATACTCAATGGAGGAGCGTAGCTGCTTGAATGTCTTACTACCCTCCTGTATATTGAGCTTGTAAATGGCAAGCTTCCTTAGCCCTGTCAACTGGTGAAGGCTTGCTACAGCTGCTGAGGACTCCTCAGTGATCTCAATCCCTGACAATATACGGAGTCCTTTCATCGGCTCGCTATTCGTTTCTTGAGGCAACTTGAGTGTCTTCCGTGGGTTCTTACTACCACCAAGCATGCTTCGGAGCAGCTTGAGCCGCCCAAAGCTTTTGGGAAGCACCGCAACATTTGTCTCCCTTATGTCAAGAGTTTCAAGATGCTCTAGCTTGTTGATCTTTGGCGGGATCTTGCTAACCTCTGTTCGTCGAAGGCTCAAATACTTGAGCACAACCATTCTGCATATATCATTCAGATGCTTCTGTTCCAAACCCTTCCAACCCTCCAGATCCAGCACCTGTATGATTCCATTATTGAATGAATGGAAAGGCAGTCGTTGGGTCTTGCTTCCAAAGGCAGTCAGTGACCGCACTTGAGACAAATTCATACCTTTTGTTGAACTCCCATGCTTGGAACCACTGCTTTGCATCGAGAGTCGGCGGACTTTGTTGCTAGGAGTTGGCATCAGCCAGTGGCCACCAACAACTGTGATAAAGTTCTCTTCACTTGACTTGGACACAATATATTCAAGAATCATGTCATGAACTTTGAAGGATTTGACCTTTCCATTGCTGCTGTGATCAACAGGACGTATTATCTTCCTTCTAATTAGCTGATTAAAGTATATTTCTGCAACTTCCTCTGTAGTTAGCCCTTGCTTCCCAGTCACGAAACATTCAGAAATCCATCGCCGGGTGAGGCGCTTCCTACTAATTGTCATGCCCTTGGGAAATATGCTCAAGTACAACGAGCAGGTTCTGAGTTCCGGAGGCAGATTACTGTAGCAATAATCCAGTATCCTTGTGACTCCATCCAAGGTAAGAGGAGCCACCTGCTCGGGGAAAAAATCCTGGAAAATTTTATTCCAATACCCATCTTTTTGTTCTGGATTGCAGGAAACAAGACCAGCCATGGTGACTATGGCCAAAGGCAGACCCCCACAATATTCCCATACCTTCCTCGCACCCTCTTTGTTCACTCTGCCGTTGCTGTTTTTAAATTCAGAAACAGTATGGCCAAGTGGAACTCTTGAGTCATCGGTATGTTCACCAGATGTACTCTGAGTATCAACGCTCTCAAGCTGGGGTTTAGAAACACTATTGTTGCTGCCTTTGCTGTTTTTGGTTCCATCACTAGGAGCACTATGATGCTGTGGAGTTCTAGAGTCATTTGCATGTTCATCAGCTATATGCAGATTATCACCTCTGTCTCCTTCAGACTGTAATCCTTTGCTGATTGTTTCCTTTCCTTTGCTACCTCGTGCCTCAGAAACACTATGATCAAAAAGACTTCCGGAGTCGGCAGGATTTAGAACATTAACTGTATGCAAAAGGTCAGTACCTTCTCTGTCGGAGCAAGCTGCACCAACAGCTTGAAATCTTGTAGTCACTATTACTCGGCTATCTTTTGTATTGTCATAGGGCAACCAAATTCTTATTTTGTCCCATGTTTCTGCGGACCATACGTCATCGATCAGAAGGAGATACCTGCCAAAAAAAGGTCACCAGACACAAATGAGAACCAAAAAAACGTGCCTCAAATTAGGATGTCTATTTCTGGTTAATTTGGAGGTAAACAATATAGATAAAATGTGTCAACCTAAGTTTTAGATGTCTAGATGTAGGTTTTGATTGTTTATATTCATCCTATTGCACTTAATGTTATTTCTTTTACTGTGATGAAACGGCTCAACACCTTTGTTCTGTCATGTCTTTTTGCTCTTTTAGTGTGAGAAATGTGCATGCTATTGTCACCAATCGATATTTCAAATATGTTTGGAAACTGGCTGAGGGGGTTATCAGAGAACTAAAGACTAATATTCAAATCAAGTGACTTCGGAGCCCTCTAGCATCCGGTTAATTAGTACTACTACTCATCAGAGGTTTGGCTACTAGATGCATCGACTTAATGAGGCTATCAATGTTGTGTTCAAGGAAGAAATGAGGCCATGAATGGGGGATTTATGGGGCTAGAAAAATCTTAATGCAAAATATATCTAATATTCTAGGCTAAGCAAAAACGGAAAAAAAGCAAGGCAATGGATCTGCGCTGTACCTCTTTCCACTCAGGCGCGTTTTCAGTACTTCAACAAGTTGGTCGTGTTCCATTGTTTCAATCTTGTTCTTGGTGAAATCAGAGCTGCTATCAGTGACTTCCTTGTTCAGACCGCAGATCAGTGGCACGAATTGACTTACTGCGCTTCTAATATCTGCCACAATGTTCTTTTTCTTCTCCAACGACTCCCCTGGGCTGCTTCCTTGCTGCTTGCGGTCCTGTGACTTGATTTCACCATGAGTATCCCTACAGATGCGATGAGAAGTTAGAGCTTCATCCATGTGTTGAATAAGTGTTCAAAATTTAGTAAAGTTGGAGTCAATCGATACATATGCACATACTAGTAATTTAGAAAAAAACAAAGCAATGCAGTAGGAGGTACCTCTTTTCATCCAGGGGCCTTTTCTGCTCACCAACAGCTTGGCCAGGGCTCACTGTTTCTTTGTTGCTGCAGATCCGTGGCACAAACCGCTTAAGGTCTCCCAGAAACGACCTATGTGTGCTGCTGCCTTGCAGCTCCTGTTCCCTGTCTTGCGGGTTGACTTGGACCAGAATATCTGCGGTCTTGATTTGACGCAGAATATCCCTGAGGACTTCATCTTCATCATAGTTCTGAGAGACAGTGACTGATGCCCGGCAATCGAATTCATTCCTGAATTCCCGGTACAATGCTGTGGCAATGGTGGTCTTTCCCACACCACCGAATCCAACCAAGGACAGAGCTGACCGATGCTTTTCCGAGCCACTGTGTTTCGTTAGCCAACCCCTGAGCCTCCTCATGTCCTCCACTGCTCCCACGGGCTCTCTTATGTGGATGAGCTAACGGATGTCCGTCATATGCTCAGCAATGCTTCCCCTGCCGGAGCTGGTGCCGTTGCCTTTGGCTTGTTTCGGATTGTCCACTCCATATCTGCTGCGCCGTTCAGCAATATGTTGTGCCCGGACCTTGAGCTCACCAATCTTATAAGCTATTTGCCGACGAGGCCAGAAGGTCCAGAGCTCATGGATTCTTGTCACTATGAAGGAGCATTTGACATCACTGAGGGAGTCCTGAGGGAGACGGTGGGTGAAATCGTCAATGCAATCTTCCATATCATATCCCATGTCTCGGATCTGCTTCATCCAGTCCTTGAGCCGGAGGTCGTGGCCTTCTGGGGCTGAGCCGATGTCACCAAGGAAGGCCTGCATGGTGGTGAGCTCATCACTGATGTATTGGACATCGCCCCGGACGCCACGGATCACGCTGTACTCCTGGGCAAGGAGGCCGCCTAGCTTGCCCAGGAGAGATTTCATGGTGGCTTCGGAACCACCCACTACAAACTCCATCTTGCTTTCTCTTTGCTCTTCACCACTATACAATCTATCTCCCGCTGTTGCAAGGCCACCAAACTATGCTTCAGTGGTGGAATGCTCTTCTGTTGCCTGCGCAGCTGTTGCTAATATAGAACAAAAATGGAAGTTTTTCGTCAGGGTCACCATAGTCGTGGTAAGCAAATCATTGAATTGAGAAGGACCAGAAATGTCCAGTTAAAACATAAAAAACTTCTCTATTGTAATCCTAAAACAATATGATTGATCTAAGATAATATAGGAAGAATTTGATATTTTATTTTATCGTACCAGAGTTTGAGCCCGATTGAAGAAATTAAACAAAAACTCAGCGATTGAAGAAAAAAAGAAAGCGAGGAGTCCTGGTATAATTCAATTACAAACAAATTAAGTGACAAAATCAGCCATAGAAATGAAGGAAAAAAAGAAGAAAAGTATTGATTGGAAAGATCAATTGGAGACATCAAATTATTGAATAGTCAGAAAAAGAGGAAACAGAGGACGACTCTTGTAAATAATGTACACCCCCATTTTGGTTTTGAATGGCGAGGCACTTTTTTTCATTTTCCTAAATTCACCTGCCTTTTATTTTTGGTCGGCGAGTTGAATTATTTTGGAATCTTTTATTTAATCTATCCTCACAGCAGCTGGTCTATGCGATCACAGCAGCGGGTCTTTGTAGAAGGATCATTTTACCCAAAAGGCATCACCTACTGCCTTGATCACGGCCAGCAGGGGAATAATTACAACTTCTGATGTCGAGAAGGAGGTCGCCCGTCTTCTGCAGTACATACTCTTTGGGAATGGGAAGCCATGCTGCACTACAATATGTTTGCGATTTACATGATTTATTTATTTTATCTGCTTGCTTTAGTATATGCATTATAATCTCCCTAGTTAGTTTCCTAAGTTATTTTTACCTAGAACCTTGACATAAACTTTCTAGAATATAATTATTGCTCGGCATGAATTTTAATCAACAATTGCTGGCAAATTATACTCTGTTTGGTATTTTCAAAACGTTGCTTAAGTAGGCACCTTACAAAGAATGCACCTATAAGAAAACTTACAAGTTACTGGAAAATTCTAGGATGAAAACAAGGTTAACAAGCCGAGATCTACAAACATATGCAAGTATCTATAGTTCAAAATATGTAAAACAATTCAAATTCATGATTTCAGCCATTATAGCTTTGCAGTTATCCTAAAATAGGTTTTGTGTCTGTTATCAAAAAGCTCATTTCTGCAGAAGGTAAGTAAGATCTCTAGGATCAAACCCCCGGTCTGTATTGCTTGTGGTGAAGAAGCCCATAGCAGAATACTTGCGCTGCTACATCATTGGCTCTTGCTATACTCCAAGGTGATTTTCTCTTGAGCCTGTTTTTCCGTCCAGCTACAGGGATGGGATAACGAAACGAAACAAGATGAAAAGGTGGGAAGCGGAGCCCTCACCTGTGAATGCCACCGAGGCGACGGCAGTTGTCGGCACAGGCAAATGAATGGTGTGGTGACCCTCCGGTGGAGGCTTTCAACTTGAACTGCCACGGCAAGGAAACAGTGAGCTATCAGATAACCAAACGAAAGAAGACGACGATGGAGAACAGATGGGGGCAGAGGATGCACAAGCTATGCAGGCTTTGCTGATCGCTCAGAAGAAGCTGACTACGGATGCTGATCTCACAAGTACTAAATTGCAGGATGCTACTTATTTGAAGCACTGTTGTTGTATTGCCACTTGCACTTCAGCCAGTTGTCGTGATTCCAAATCATATAGGACAACAGCTAGATACATGTATTACAGCCCACTGTGGTTCTCGAAGGGACACCCTGTTAGAAAAATGTCAGCTCGCTTTCATATGCTTGTTCATTGAAAGACGTACCTAATTGAATATTACTACTGACACAATGGATTAAAATATGGTGCTACCATATCTGACAAAATATCTTTTGTTAGCTACAGATAACCAAACGAAAGAAGATTATGGGGAAAAGAGATGGGGCAGAGGACGCAGAAGCAAGCAGGCTTGCTGATCCCTCACAAGAAGCTGGCTACAGATGGAGGACCTCACAGGTACTAATACTAAATTGAAAAATGCTTAAATTGCTGTTGTTATATTGCCACTTGCAGCCAGTTGTTTGAGGTCAAGTCGTGATTCCAAATCATATAGGACAACTAGAAGCCGGCCTATTGATTCTTGAAGGACGCCATGTTTTAGAAAACTGTTGCTTGTTAGCACTGAAAGACGCATCAAATTGAATACTATTGACACAGTGGAATTAAACTACCAGACAAAATCTCTCTAGATCAAACCTTGAAACATGAGTAACACGTCACTTTCTTATCCCTAAGTTGTTTAATGTGTGGTTTGGAACCGTATGGTTGTAGGTGATCCACACATAACTATTGGTCCATGTTCCTTGTGAACTAAATTGTCTGTACTTATACACGACTTTCTAACCTTCTTAATATATATTTTTTATCCTGAATGAAAATTCTGATGTGGATAACGTCCTGGAAAAAAAGGCCAGATGGCATGTTAACATGTCATTCAGTTTTCCCAATACAACAAATATTCTTTCATGTATGCCTCAGCGTGTACGTAGCACATCATTACTCCACTTTCTCAATCTTGTTCATTAAATTATATTTATTGAGAACCAGGCGCTGGCCTGGTGGCTGATACTCCCGGTGTGGAGCTAACCGGCCCGGGTTCGAGTCCCAGCTGTGGCAATACTCGAAAAATCGCCTCCCAGCTGAGGCATACTCGAATAAACCGGGAGTCTCACCTACCTAACAACGTATAACCAAGGGAGGGATTATTCCCCCGTTGGCAACGTTTCAAAAGAGAACCAGGCGCTGGCCTGGTGGCTGATGCTCCCGGTGTGGAGCCAGCTGGCCCAGGTTCGAGTCCTAGCTGTGACAATACTTGAAAAATTGAGTCCTAGCTGAGGCATACTCGAATAAACTGGGAGTCTCACCGACCTAACAACATATAACCAAGGGAGGGACCATTCCCCCGTTGGCAATGTTTTTAAAATTATATTTATTTAGTTTATTTCCTAGGGTCAAATCGTTTAGCTTGCGGTAGGCCAAAGCTAACTAATCTTTTTGACCAGAGACCAAGTATTTTCAAGTCCTAATTTCAGATTGTCTAGGTGTACATAACTACCCTACGTAATATATCATCCACGAAAAACTGCCCAACTAATAATATGCCAACACCTAATGACAGATCCATGTATTGTGGCAACTAGATGATATGACTCGCCACCTGACAGATCCTTAATATTTGTCCAGGCTTGTCATGAGCAAGACGGCTATACACAGATTCCTTGTGCACCCTACATGTATATATGTAGCACATCTTTGTTGAAATTGGGTATTCTTTGCTCATCTGGAATTATATACTCCCTCCACCCTAAAATAGATGATTTGGATTTGTCTAGATTTGTATGTATCTATACGCGTTTTAGTATATAGATACACGCGAATCTAGACAAACCCAAGTCACTTATTTTGGGACGGAGGGAGTATAGTTTATTGCCAAAGATCAAAATTATTATTTCCGGTTGGCTAAACAAAACTAATTTCTGACCCTAAATGCCAAGTTTGAAACCCTAATCATTGACAAATTAGCAGTAACAACCCTAGCTAAGATATCATGTACATCTAGCCGTCCAATTTAGAATATGCCACCCCTAATGATAGATCCAAAAATCGTGACAACTAGTAATTAGGTGTTACGACTCAGCACCTAATACTCCTGAAATTAATTGTCATGATTCGCCACCTAACGGCATGCCCATAAATATTTTTTCAGGACATGATCTCCCCCTTCTCAATATACATTGCCTATAACTTTTGGTCAAAGTCATACGTTACGAGTTATGACCAAATATACAGAAATATAACGACATCTAAAATATAAATTCAATACTATTAGAACCACCATTACACATATTTTCGTCCTATATGCATTTCATATTGTAGATGTTGATATTTTTTTTAATAATTGGTCACCTATAATTTTTATTTACTTTAACAAATATTAAAATGCAGGCTATTCTGGGAACCTGGGAGAGTATGAGATGTATTGTACCTAATGACAAATCCATAAATATTGGCAGCTAGTTGTTATGACTCGCCACCTAACCGCATATCCTTAATATTTTCGGACTTGTTACGACGAGCCGTCCAACTTTTAATATGCTGACCCCGAATGGTAGATCCAAAAATTGTGACAACTAGTTGTTACGACTTGGCACCTGATAGCAGGCCAATATATATTTTTCAGGACATGATATGAGATATATGCAGCTAATACGGCAGTTGGCACGTCAGAGGAGCCCCCTCCACACCTTTTACCTCGGGTTTCAGCTTTCAACTTTCAACTGCCACGGCAAGGAAACAATGAGCTATCAGATAACCAAACGAAAGAAGAAGAAGATGGAGAATAGATGGGGGCAGAGGACGCACAAGCTATGCAGGCTTTGCTGATCGCTCAGAAGAAGCTGACTACGGATGCTGATCTCACAAGTACTCTCTCCGTTTCAAAATATAAGATGTTTTAGCTTTCATGAATCAAATGTATCTAGACATCTTTTAGTGTGCAGGTTCACTCTGAATCTATGCACTAAAGATGTCTAGATACATTCGTTTCACAAAAGGTAAAACATCTTATATTATGAAACGGAGGGAGTACTAAATTACAGAATGCTAGTACTTGTTTGAATCACTGTTGTTGTATTGCCACTTGCTGTTCAGCCAGCTGTCGTGATTCCAAATCATATAGGACAACAGCTAGATACATGTATTACAGCCCACTGTGGTTCTCGAAGGGACACCCTGTTAGAAAAATATCGCTCGCTTTCATATGCTTGTTAGCACTGAAAGACGTACCTAATTGAATATTACTACTGACACAATGGATTAAAATACGGTGCTATCATATCTAACAAAATATCTTTTGTTAGCTACAGATAACCAAACGAAAGAAGACGACGACGAAAATATGGGACGCAGAAGCAAGCAGGCTACGGATGGAGGATGGTAAGTCCTGATGTTAAACGGTGGACCTCACAGGTACTAGTACTAAATTGAAATATGCTTAAACTACTGTTGTTATATTGCCACTTGCACTTCAGCTTGTTGTTTGAGGTCAAGTCAGTGATTCCAAATCATATAGGACAACTAGAAACCGGCCTATCGATTCTCAAAGACGCCATGTTTTAGAAAACTGTTGCTTGTTAGCATTGAAAGACGCATCAAATTGAATACTATTGACACAGTGGAATTAAACTACCATACCAGACAAAATCTCTCTAGATCAAACCTTGAAACATGAATAACACGCCACTTTCTTAAACCTAAGTTGTTTAATATGTGGTTTGGATTTTAATCCATATGGTTGTAGGTGATCCACACATAACTATTGGTCCATGTTCCTTGTGAACTAAATTGTTTGTACTTATACACGACCTTCTAACCTTCTTAATATATTTTTTATCCTGAATGAAAATTCTGATGTAGCCCTAACAGTAGATGATATGGATAATGTCCTGGGAAAAAAAAGGCCAGATGGCATGTTAACATGTCTTCAGTTTTCCCAATACAACAAATATTCTTTCATGTACGCGTAGCACATCATTACTCCACTTTCCCAATCTTGTTAATTTGAAGTTATATGTATTTAGTTTATTGCCTTGGGTCAAATCGCTTAGCTTGCGGTGGGCCAAAGCTAGCTAATCTTTTTTGCCAGAGACCAAGTATGACAGTCTAGAAGGACATAACAACCGTATGTAATATATCATCCAGGAACAACTGTCCAACTTATAATATGCCAAAACCTAATGACAAATCCATAAATTGTGGCAACTAGATGTCATGACTCGCAACCTAATGACAAATCCTTAATATTTTTTCGGGCCTGACATGAGCAAGACGGCTATATGTAAATTCTTTATACACCAAGTATATATGTAGCACATATTTTTTAAAATTGGGTAATCTTTGCTCATCTAGAATTATATATATTTGGATTTCCCAAGATCAAATTTTTTAACTTGCGGTTGGCCATACTTAAATAATTTCTAACCCTACAGGCCAAGTTTAAAACCCTAAGCATTGGCAGATAAGAAGTAACAATCCAAACTAAGATGTCATGTAGAACCAGCCGCCCAACTTTTTATATGCCACCCCTAATGATAGATCTAAAAGTCATGACAACTACTCCCTCCGTTCCAAAATATTAGGGGCCTGTTTGATTTGTAGGATAGGAAGGAATAGGAAAAATGTAGGATTGCAATGTCATGCCCACTCCAATCCTACAGGAATTCCTATGGACCAAAGTTTGTTTGACTCCACCATAGGAAAAACAAAGGATTCTGGAAAAGAAGTAGGAGTGGATGTTTGATTTCCTAGAAAATCTAGTGTAAAGGAATCCTTAGGAAAAATTCCTATAGGAATCAATCCTACGAATCAAACGACCATCATAGAAAAATTTCCTATAGGATTTAATCCTACAAATCTCCTATGCAGATCCTTTGAATCAAACAGGCCCTAGATGTTTTAGCCTTTTTCTAAAATCGTATGTATCTAGACTCATTTTAGTGTCTAGGTTCGGTGTAAAAGAGTGAACCTACACACTAAGAGACGTCTAGATACATGCTTTTCTGAAAAATACTAAAACATCTTATATTTTGATACGGAGGGAGTAGTTATTAGGTCTTACGACTTGGCACCTACTACCTCCGTACCGGTTTATTGGGCTAACACGGAGTTCAAAAAAAAAGTTTGACCATAAAATTAGTCAATAAAACATGAATTATATGTCGCAAAAATTATACCATTGGATTCATATTTAAAATACCTTTCCAATGATATAGTTGTTGTGACATATGATTCATATTTCGTTGATCAAATTTGTAGTCAAACATATTTCTTGAACTCCTTATTGAACTAATAAACTGGTATGGAGGGAGTAATACTCTTTGGCAATTCACCGCTATAACTCGCCACCTAACAACATGTTTATAAATATTTTTTAGGACATGATACTCCCCAGTTCTCAATATACTATGTCTATAGCTTTTGGTAAAAGTCAAACTTTATGAACTTTCATCAAGTATATAGAAAAAATAACATCTAAAATATAAAATCAATATTATCAGAACCACCATTACATATATTTTCATCTTATATGCATTTCATATTGTAGATATTGATATATTCTTCTAAATACTCTGTCAAACTTTGACAAAAAAAGGTATGCCGGCTTTCTTGATCGCTCACAAGAAGCTGACGACTGATGACGGAGGATTGTATATGTAGTGTTGTTGTATTGCCACTTGCAGTTCAGCCAGTTGTTTGCGGACAAGTCGTGATTCCAAATCACATATGACGTGCATATATTCTTGAAAGGCTGCCCTATTAGAAAACTGTTGCTCGTTTTCATAACCAACGTGGTTGCCTGTTAGCATTGAAAGACCCATCTAATTGAATATTACCACTGACTCAATATAATTAATATACAGTATATACTATCGCATATCAGAAAAAAAAATCTCTACTCTCTCCTTCATTACATAAGTGTACATAAGTGCACTTCTAAGTTCTAACTTTTGTTCTAACACAAAAAAAATAAAAAATTGATCAACTTCATAGAAAAAGTAGCAATGTATATAAAATCATATCGGTATTAATACGAAACTACATTTCAAAATGAATGAGGTAGTGGTGAAAGGTACTTATTTTGTCCGTTGTCGATGGCGAAATTGGTGGGTGGCGAAATCCGTCCGGTAGAGTGTTTAGTGTGTGATAGGGAAATGAGGATTTCGAAAATGTGAGAGGGAAGATATTCATTTTGAGGCGCTCGACGCTAGATTACAAACATACTAGTCCAGTTGTAAGTGGGACTAGTGAAAACCGGTGTGAGAACAACGAAATCCATGGTTAGACCGTGCATAAAAGTATCAGTGGTGCCGCCGATAAAAGCCGACATCCTAAAATTCTGTAGTGGTAAGCGGATCCTTTGTTTTAGTGCATCTATGAGCAAGTATAATACAACCATGTCAGTTGGCTATAAGAGATTAAATATTATATTTATATTTATTTTGAGTTGGAAGTGAGAGAAGTGGAGAGAGAAGATAAACCCGCTATAAGTTAAGAGCCAGCTCTAGTGTGCTCCTAGGCATTTTGTAGAGTGGAAGGTGGGCCACAATATCAATAAAATGGTAGTATGCCTCTATAGTTAACTATTATACATGTTAGCTAAATGGATGTATAAATGACGTGACAATGTCTTATAGCCAACAACCGGCTACACTATTAAACTTGCTCTATATGATGCTTAATTTTATGAAACCTTTCATTTATATAGTAACATTCATCATCATGCAAACTAACTACCGTGACATGGCGTGGTGTTTTGGTGACATGAATCATGATATAATACCAGCTATGTTTCACCGCTGCAAGAGACGTGTGCAGATGACACAAGTTTAAAATATGATCAAACATAATGCAGCAATTCAGGGCATTAAAATAGTACCAGCCATGTTTCACCCAACGCAATAAACAAAGCAACCGGTAGAAATAATTAAGTAAACCTCACCAGCCTGCTTAACTTATGGCAATAATCGGAAGTGATGGTTACAAATTCCACTTCCAAGCTCAAGCCTAGACACAACTCACCACGCCTGCCGGACCAGTGCTGAGGAGGAGGAAAAGACATGGAGGAGGCTCCTGTGACTGCAGCCACGGGAGCCTTGGGGCCCGTCATCGCCAAGCTAGCTGCTCTGCTGGGCGGTGAGTACAAGCTGCGGCGGCGTACTCGGAGGGACGTCAAGTTCATCAGATCCAAGCTCAAGACCGTGCACTCCCTCCTCTGGAACATATGGGAGAAGGAGGAGCTTGATGAGGCATCCAAGGTGTTGAAGATGGAAGCATTGGATCTCGCTGACGATGTGGACGACTCCATCTTCGACTTCATCCTCAGTTTGGAGTGTAGCCCCAGCACCAAGCGGCTCGTACAGACCAAGATAAAAGCAAGCCCTTTCCAAAATTTCAAGAAACGAGCAAGTGATGTGTCGGGACGGTGCTGCAGCAGGTGGAAGAAGAAGAAGAAGAAGACTTTCTCAAGCTTATTGTCATGTGGAAAAATAGCCACCCACGACTCCCATCCTCGCAAGCCTCGAGCTTATCCATTTGTTCGCAAGGATGCATCAGAGCTCGTGGGTATGGTATGGGCAAGGGATAAGTTTATCCAACACCTTGCCGGAAATGGTGAGAGAACACCGGTGGAGCTGCAGCTCAAAACGGCATCAATTTATGGAATTGCTGGTATGGGAAAAACGACCCTCGCCAACCTAGTGTATGAGGCGATTGGAAGTAAGTTTCAGACCCGAGCTTTTGTGTCAGTCACTACTGGTGGTAACATGAAGGAGGTTTTCGCAAGAATTCTCCAACAAGTAGCAGCTAATAATAATAATGTACCAGCTGTTGCTACCAGTGTAGCAATTCCTGGCACCGAAGAAGTACACCTCATCGACATCATATCTAATTTCCTCAAGGACAAAAGGTAACGTACGCGGTGGGAAGCTTTTTTTCCTCTTATTTAAATTTGAATTAATTTCGGAAAATCAGCCTAAACTAATTTAAATGGGGAAAATTAATTAGAGATCGAGAAAATTCTTCATATCCGTATTTTTGACATCCCATGTGTTCTAATAGTTTTCAAAATTACAGTGCTATGATTTGCCAAAATATTTAGTATACGTTATTCACAAACTAACTCGCAATTAGCATTAATAAAAAGAAAAATTAACTTTTTGTTACAACAAGTTGGAAACTTCTTTTGGCACTTTTATTTGCAATGCCAAGATGCAGCTTTGTGCAAAAGTAGGGAACATTATCACGAAAGGAGCCATGGATATGTTTATCCACTAGTGATTTGGCATCATGAGAGCGCGCTACGTGCGTTCGCGTCCAGATCGCGCTCTGTCAATGCACGTAGACTGTTCAACATAACAACAACATACTACCCCTTCACATTTAATGGTTTCAGTGCCTGCTAACATTTCACATTACTTCTGCATAGTTAATGGGTTCATTGATGAATAGATTGACCATACGGTTGAACAACCTAGAAGGCTTGTGGCATGCCCTTGCGTGTTTTCCACTCTAAAACAATGACATCTCGTTTCACCTGGCCTTCTTTGTCATCAGGATGCAGAGTGTGGGGAACGCGGAGTGTGAGGCTGAGGCTGAGCCAGAGAGACAGGGGTGTTAGACTTGCTCCTTCCGTATCTTAAATTTTGAATTAACCTAAAAACATTCCAAATTCGCAATAAAACCACTCAGTAACATATTTAGACATAAAACCAACTACTACTAATACTAGTACTCACTAACTTATCTAACATAATTATACATATACCAACTATGGTCCACGTCGTCATCGTCAGAAACCTCCATTGGGTCCATCCGGTTCTTTCCCTTGCCATCCAACTCCATCGAGGCCTTGCCCTTGCCTTGCATCTTCTGGGATGTCGATGCCAACGACTTGACATGATCCATCCGCAGATCCTCGTCATACTTTACCTTCCCCTATTCTTCGACAGCCATAGATCCTGGCAGAGTTTCCGTGAGATCTTGCTGCTCTGCGCCATGTCTGGCCTGCTCTGTGGTGTGATGGTTGGCCATGGACCAGGCCAGAGCCTCCTGCATGCCCTCCTCCTCATCGGAATCAATGTTGACAAAGGGAACGAGATCGGTACCGAACGTGAACCAGCTACTGGCATTGCGGCTTCTGCTCGAGCTCGGAGGAGTCCTGCTCGATCCCGGAGTAGTCAATGGCGGAGACGATGCACCCGAGCTCGCCTCAAGGAACCATGGATATATGATGCATTGGGACGGGTAGAGCTGCCGCCACGACCGAGGGTGGATCTACCGCGAGCCATGGAAAGGTCAAGACGTGGGGTGGCAAGGAGAGGGAGATGATGCCATGGAAAGGTCAAAGGACTGTACGTGGGGTGGCAAGGAGAGGAAGAGGAGGTCAGGGGGTGGTGCGGGTGCAAGGAGGAGGGAATGGACCACTGAGTAGGCGTGTCCGCTCGTACCAGAAGTAATGGAGACAAGAGAGCGTTCGACCGACGAGCGGGGTATTGATTGAGCTCGTCAGACTAAGGGCGCAGCGGAAAAGACTAGGCAAGAGACGGGAAGGCGACGGGGCAGTGGAGCGGCCAGACCGGTAACGTAGGCGGCGGGAAGCTTTTTTTTCCTGCTAGGGGCAGCACCATTGAGGGCGCGCAAATTCTGGGACAGCGAGCCACATGGATGCACACGAGTCCACTTAAGCTTATACCAGCCCCACTTGTAAGCTTTAAGTGGGTCCCACACGTGCCAAACCTTATGCCACCAACGGTCAAAGATCTTGACTCGACGGAAACACACCGTCTAGGTATTCGCGATGATGGGCTAGAGCGAGGAGGGCAAAAGTGGGTCCCACACGTGCCAAACCTTATGCCACCAACGGTCAAAGATCTTGACTCGACGGAAACACACCGTCTAGGTATTCGCGATGATGGGCTAGAGCGAGGAGGGCAAAAGTGAGGAGTGTTTCGAGCGCTGGGAAAAACTGAGTAATACATGCTCTAGCGGAACACGAAAATAGTTATCCCTTAGTTTTTAAGAATCCCCCTCCAACAATGATCAGCCATTCACACAGTTGTTGCAGTCAAGCTGTTCTTTCTACCCCGCGCGCGGGTGTTGGTCGCTGAACGAATTGTACTCTGCCTGTGACACCGAGTAAACCATCTGATGAGCGGCTATCAGTTATTCTTTACCGCTACACCTCACTTATCGCGCGTGTCAATGAACGATTTTCTAACAACAGATCTAAAAAAAAGATTGTCTAACAACAATTAAGCATGGGCGTACCATGAGAATAGTAGGACATAATAGGAAAACATACTAGTGTTACGACACATGTACATGCTACCAGATCCCGTCCAACCCAAACCGCTGGATAGAAAAAGAGCAGCCACATGACTTGTCTGATGGCAAATTTGCATAATTAAACCTTGTGTTAGACCTAAACCTGGTTTATGTACCTTGTATTTTAACGTTGTGAACCCACACTAAACATAAGCCAATGCGCTGGACTCTGAATTGGAGTGTGGGTTGATTTTGGCTGAACTCAAAGTTCTGAATGGGAATGTGTCGTTTGCCTTGTTTTTTTTTGACATGGTCGTTCGCCATGTTACTTTAGCGTGCTCAAGTAATATTGCAGTAATACTACTAAAGACACTCTTCATAGAAAGGGTGTCATTTGCATTGCACTATAGTATTGAAACAACGATGAATTGTAAGCCCACTCCTATTTCACACACACCTAAATATAGCAGCTACGATAATAATAATAATAATAATAATAATAATAATACACCAAAAACATCAATCCTGTAGAATCTGAAAGGATAAAATCTAACACAATTAAGTAGATTTGATAAATGAAAATAAGTCACACTGGACATGTAACAATACAAACGGTGCATATGCATGTAACTAGTTAAACATAGCTGTACTTCTGGCAAAAACATACAGAACAGAACTAATGTCTAACTATATACTCAAATTCACGTACAAACTAAGCAAGCAAAATAGTAAAAATAGCAAATTACTTCAAGGGGTGGAGGAGTACGCCCTTGGCGCCATAGTATGGATGGCGTTAGGTTTGTCATTGTGTTTTTACCATGGTTCTCAATCTCAGCTTGCAAAGTGTGAATAAGAGAAAATTTATAGCCATGTGCAACATGGAAAACTTAGCAAGCATTGTATACCGAATTAATCAAACTAACAATCTCCTGTTTTGCAAATTGAAAGGTACCTAGTCATAATTGATGACATATCGAATTGGAGAGAATGGGAAGTGATCATGAAGTCTCTTCCAGAGAATAATTTGGGCAGTAGAATTGTGAGAACAACTCGTATAACTGCCGTAGCAGAGAAATGGCGTAATGATTGTGATGATTCTGATGTTCCGGATGTCTCTGTAACAGAAAAAAAAAGCTTGCTCCACGAGATGGTTCCTAAATGGAATATTAAGAATGAATTGGTCTATGAAATTTGTAAAAAGAATATTACCACTGGGATAGTAGGTATGAAGGATGATTTGGTCACGGAAGGTTTCGACAATGACCATGCTATTGTTGGAATGTGTGGTGGTATGCCCTTGGCAGTATGTTGTATGTTGTCAGCGGTCGCACATGAGCGAGATAAACAAGCACATCAAGGGCTCCGTGCAAAGGCATGTGATGTGCAAGATGAGATTTTGAATCATGTTGAGGAAAATGGAATTCAGGGTACTCTTGGATTTGAGCCATTGGTAGAGAGTCTGCAGCTTAGCTATGATGATCTTCCTCATCAAATGCTCAAGACTTGCTTGTTGTACTGCAGCATATACCCTAACGGTCGCATTTTGTCTAAGGATAATTTGGTGAGGCGATGGATTTCGGAACGATTTGTTTATACAGAGGAGGAAGCAAATGGTTACTTTAAAGAGCTTGTTGACAGGGGTTTCTTTCTGCGTTCATCAGAGTTTCGCATCCTAGGAATGCACCCTATGATGCAAAATTTCCTGAGAAGGAAATCGCGTGAAGATAACTTCATTACCTGGAGTCACGAAATCACACCCTCATATAATACCAGTAGAATCCGTCGGCTTTGTATTTACAGTTGGCAATGCAGAGATAATGAAGCTGACCCTCTGTCTGCGTTGGATTGGTATCATGTTCGATCTCTTATTGTTTGTGGAGGTATGGAGAGAGTCAGATTTGAGAAGTTGGAAGGTCTTCGAGTGTTGGATCTTCGTCAGTTCACGAGTCAACAGAATCATCATTTGAAGGATGTTTGTGGTCTCGTCCATCTGAGACACCTGTTAGGCCTTGATATTATCCATGAGCTCCCGCCCGAAATAGCGAGGCTACAATGTTTGGAGACTTTTGAGGCTGCAATGTTCGCACGACTACCCGGTTTTATTGGAAACCTGCAACAACTGAAGACCCTGGAAGTGAGAGGTCTCATCGAAGAACTACCTAGAGAGATTGGCGCCCTGCTGAAACTGGAGACCCTGAGAATCAGTGGTACAGTTATCCCAGAACTACCTAGGGAGATCGGGAGCCTGCAGCAACTGAAGACTCTTGACGTTAGCAGCACACTAGTGTCAGTGCTGCCAAAGGAGATATGTAGTCTGCAGCGGTTAAAGCATCTTAACATCAGCGATACACCGATCACCGCGCTGCCAAAGGAGATCGTGAAACTGCAGCAGCTGGAGCACCTAGTCATAACTGATACAGAGGTGGCCAAGATACCTAGGGAAATCGGGGCACTGAAGGAGCTCAAGAATTTGAGATTGGATAACAGAATCGCTGCACTACCCTTGGAAGCTTGTGGATTGGTGGAATTGCCCGAGTGCATCCACCAAGCTCTGAAAAAGAGCGGCCACCTGGTCTCTGAACTAGCCGGGGAGATGCTCTCCTTACAAAAAGGGGGCCTAGTTGTGGGCGCCAAACAGATGCACATCCCGCCATGGATCAAAGAGCACTTCAATGACCTTGTCTCGTTGGATATTAGGATCTGCAAACTAGAGAATGGAGGACTCAAGATTCTGCAAGAGATGCCGAAACTAGATGGGCTCACGCTAAGGTTCCAAGTCGTACCGAGAAATCCAGTAGTCATCAGCAGCCAAGGGTTCGCTAGGCTCAGGAGCCTCACCGTTGACAGCCGCGTGCCACGGGTCACCTTCCAGGAAGGAGCCATGCCGATGCTAAGATATCTAACGTTCGAGTTCCAGTTCTACGCTGGTTCACCAAATAAAGACCCTGTGGGTATCAACCACCTCAGGAGCCTCAAACGGATCTGTTTTGAATGTAACAAGTATTGGTATTCAGGAGGAGGAGACAGCCCGTGCATCCGCACGATGATTGACGTCATGAGAAGAAGCCCAGGGGCATCCCTCTCTGTTTTTCTTTGAAGTTTGTGGCCGAGAGGAAAAGATCAATTCAACAGGGGCAACAAGTCCGCAGCGTGAGTCGGAGCAGGGGAGTAGCAGTGAGACGGAGCATAAGGGGAGTAGCAGTGAGATGCTATCAGTTAACAACAGACACTACTGCTAACACTTGTTCTTATTTTCCCTCTCATCGCCAGGTTATTTTACAAGCAAATTTCCACGTTCTCTACAAATCTTCCATATATCCCCAAGGGCCATGGCTACATGCATGCTTCTTCTTTCCCTACCTTACTGCTGGTGCAGCTTGCTCAATCCCAGACTTCCATGTTTCCTCAAGATGCTCAAGCTGATCTTTCGCTGTCCTGCACTGCTACTGCAATTTCTTGTTTGCCTGACTTACGTTCTCAACTTCATTTGTTGCTTTTACGAACCTGTACGGTCCTTCCATTGTTAAATTTTGTATTGGATGCCCTGCTGTGCTGTGCTGTGCTGTGCTGTGGAATTATTATTATGTGATAATAACTACCCCGTTCTGGGCCGCTTCACCTTGATCTCACTCCAAGAGATAAAATCCATCAATTTTTTTTAGTTATTACTGTTTTCAAGTATATTTTAAATTTCTTCTTCGGTATATGCCTCTCCATTAATTGATAAAATCGGTGCAAAAGTTAGCTCTGTGAGTTCAAATGACAGGACAAATCTGTAAACAACTATATGAACACAAATCCAAAACACTCAAATAGAAAAAACAAGAAGATGGAACGAAAAGTTCAAAATACATGCGGACGAATGAAATCTCGCGGGGTTGAGATGTTGTTAGTGTACTCGTGAGATATATACCGTCTTATTTGTAGTCCTGGGGATGCTAATTATAAAATCAATAGATTCAGATAGCCACGACCAACACAAATTTTACCAACGTTCTCACCCCCCGATGACATTCATCCTACCCTTGCCTTGCTCCTGTGTTATATAATGTATGTATAGAGAGGATTGCAGTATCGGAACGGAGACTTGGTCACCATTGTAGATGGCATTCACGACGGATTGCATGTCGGTCTTCACAAAACTCCGACTCCTCCTTTATATTGGAGCGATGACTAATTTGTCTACTATCCCCAACATCGGTCTTCAGAAAACTCCGGGTCACCTTTCTGTTTAAAAAGAGTAAATTGCAAAACCCCACTACAATTGGTGGGTGTTTGATGGCTTTAACCCCAATTGTGGTGTTTTTGTTTTGTTTTGCAATTAACTCGCTTAAAAAAGATGCTTGAATTCGAAACTTTTTCGTGCGGTGCCTGTGTATTCGGATCACAAAAACCCTGCTAGTACCATCAATGAGAACTCCCTGTTGTCCGTACACTGGAGAACGAATCCAAACTCTTTTTTTGTAAAACAGATGAATATCTGACTAGTGGCATTTTCCTTGGCAAACCGAGAGGACGATGATGAGGATGAGGGCGACGACGATGCCAAGGACGATGAGCTTGACCTTCATGTTCTGGAACCACATCTTGCGCCTGATCCGCGTGCCTTCCTGCCTGAAATCCCTGGCCTGTTCGTTGAGCTGCTCTGTCCTGGTCACAAGGCCATCGATCTGCTCCCCACGATTAATCACCTGACATATATATAAAATGATTAATGAGCAATCCTGGAAACTGGACTTTCTTAGGAAGCATAATTAAAGGTTGATTACCTTGTCGATGTTCTCCCTCATGATTCCTTTGACTTCGGAGACCTGGGCTTGGACCTTGGTCAGCCTGCTAAGCTCCTCGGGGTTATCCATGCAGTACTGCATCTGCTCCTTAAGCCTGGGCCTGTTCTTGCATCAACAATCTTAATTACAATCATCACATGTAATAATTCTTATACAGATTAACATGGCTCAGATTTTTCTGACAAGATACTATGGTAGTAATGTGTTATTATGGAATGAATTCTGTGCCTCTTTAGTATACTTTCACTACATTACAGCTGTAGTTTACCTTGTGCTCCATTACTCTGTCTATTCAATTGTTGACCGAAACTACCCTCTGTCAATTCAATTCAAACCTCGATAGAGGTAGTAAGATTTGAAGGTGCAATTAAATAATTAATGTTACCCGAAATCTCTGCTGAGGCTGTTGGCCGCAGCGGTGGCAGCTTTCCCTCCGGCGTATCTCTTGTTGAAATCCTCCTTGATCAGATCCAGGAAGGCCAGAGGAACCTCACGCCCCGTCGCCTCGGTCGCAACGATGCAGTATGCTGCAACATTTCAGTTTTCAGTTCTATGCACAGACATGATTTGTTTTTGCTTGGAGCAGTCTTAGGAAGCAGGGCAGAAGAAAATATGCTCAGGTTCTGAATGTTGTCATGAACTAAACCTCGTGAAAATACTACAGTACTAAGTGAGAATTAGTATGCCTCATGGATGATACTGGTCAATTAGTATGCTCCTAAACTAAGAACAAAACTAGGTGGTCTGTGTAGGATCGGTAGGAAGATACTAGTCCTGCATGTTAGTTGGCCTCAGAACTAATTCAGTCCGTGCTTTGAGATGACACAGATTTTCACTAGTTGCTTGGTGAGAAGAAGTTAAAATACCGTATCCCTGGCTGATGAGGAAGGTGAAGGTGTGTCCGTCGCAGGCGTAGGTGAAGCGGTCGTCACGCGCAAAGGGGAGCCGCTGCAGGCACTGCGCCGCGATGTCCCTGAAGTTTCCCTCGTACGCCGTCTGCTCCGCCACCACCGTTGTGCCCCGCGCCACCATCGCGTATATCAGCTTCTTCTCCTCCTCCCCATCTCCCTGCCCCGCCATGGATCGCTCTTTCGGAATCACCACGACAACGAGGAAGAGGAGGAGGATATGATGGAGCTTGCCTTGGGACCTGGGAGGGAGGAAGGAAAAGGTTTAGGCTTGGTGGTGGATACTATGTCGTCGCTGAAACAAGGAACCTGTCAATGCTAAGTATAGCAGGTAATGATAATGCTCACCTGTAAAACAAACTACATCTCAGCCGTCCGTTTGGCTAGGATCTCCGGCGTAGGTTACGAGTGGATTTCTTGGACGACCAGCCTGGTTAGTAGTCCTGGTTAAAGCAGACAAACCTTGTTAGCAAGTAGACGGTCAGAGCAGACAAAATCAACAGCGACGACCATATCCCAACTGCCAAAAGTTTTCAAAGGAAAACTTGCCAGGTGACTGGAAATTCACCTTGGCTAATGTCCAAATCAAACATGGAGGCACCCAGCAGGTATCAACAGCACAGGATGCAGTCTTCCTGGTCTGCACAGGTGAAATAACACAAATCATGTACAGTATATATCGATCACCAAATTTCACACTTTGTTTCATACTGTAGCAGACGCGTCCCGCAAGAACGAAATAGCAGAGGGTTCAAATCTTTGCAAGACCCACAATATCTTGACTGAAATAATAACAACAGCCAATAACAGGAACAACAAGGTCACCAAATCCCCCTCTTTGGAACAGTAACCTTTACAAGATGCACAGGGGGTCAAGTAAAACGAAATAGTGTGCATCGATCACCAAGTTTCCCTCTCCAGTTTCATGCCGTGGTGGCCGCATCATATGGTACATCATCATCTCTACGGGCCTTACATCTTACAAGTGGGTCACTGATACAACAAACCTACTTACCCTACATACGTGGTCGTACAAGGTTACATTTTCACAGCTCACTACCCAAACAAAATGGCGAACCGCAGGTCAAAACGACAGTACGTGCATCGCCAGTAGACAGGACCGTGCATCGCCGGTTGGCAGGATCTTCGGGTCAGAACCACGTTACTTGCACTGTCTCGGGTGGAACTTCTCCTCAGACAGGAGATACGTGACGAGCCGCTGCAGCCTTACAGCCCCGCGGCCTGGCTGAAGTAGACTGGCATTCCCGACGACCGCACAGGGGTCGCTCCCATTCTCCCGGGTCCCCGCGCACCAGCCCCCGGGGGTGGGCATGTCGGGGCCGCCGCGGGACAAGATCTCCGCGTCGATCTTGTCCAGCACTGGGTCATCCGCATGGAACTTGCGCGCGAACGGCGCGTCGCTGGCCACCATCCGGTCCAGGTCGTCGAGCGTCAGGTAGTGCGGGTGCTGCTTCGGAGGGTTGTCCCACGAGATGTAGTGCAGGTCGTGGTTCACGGTCGTGTTCTTGAACTCGGCGGCGTTGCACACCACCGTGTGAAAGTAGCCTTCTGGAGAGGAGATGAAGTTGGAGTAGTACATGAGAACGGTGCGGGGTAGGTTGTCCCAGCCCCATATGCTGTATTCGACGAGCGGCCTGGACAGCGCCATCCAGGCTGAACCTGCAACGAGATGAGGATTATCAGATATATATGCATCTACAAAGAATATTTCTTTGTTAGATGTTACACAGTAAAAGAAAGAGTATTATGATTGACCTAATCATGCTAATGCTTTGCTTCCTAGTTACGAATCCTATGCCTTGAGCTTCTTCACTGGAAAAGCGCATCTCTGAATCTTAGTATCTTCTAATTATCTGGTTAACATGTTGAAAATGTAGTGCCCATATCATGTTAAGAACTAGTGCTATCCCCGTCTGCATCAATTAATTTGGGACAGACAGAGTACTTGATGAACTGGGATCGATTACTCTTTTTGGTCTATGGAGAAGCAGGAAGGTGAATTTTGGCGTTGCTAATAAGAGCATTTATAATGGTTGTGACTGTAGACCACCACAAGAACTACAAGCTTTAAAAGGCATGTACAGGTAGGTGCTTGAACGTTTAAGTTAAAACAAGACTTTTATGGAAGTTTACTAGTACAATTAAATAACTGGATGTTATAGTGAACATTCAAAAATATGGAGCTGAAATTATTGTCAGACACAAAAGGTAACTTTGAGTATGGGGAGTTTTTACATATGCTATATATGTTCGTTTTCAGAGAAAAACAGGCAATTAAGCTAGAAAAGCTATGCATTTATTATGCAGGATTCTGCATCCCTGATACCTCAGGAACATTTAGAAGAACTTATTATAGTAAATAATCAATCTCAGCTGGTGATCCAGTCACCACTACTTGTATGGTCGGCTGGTGAAACTGAATGTTAGAACTACATTCAAATAGTTTTAACTGAAATATATTGTCACACAGTAACAGTAAATTTGAACACAGGGTGTTAGTTTTCAGCAAAAAACATGCAATTAAGCTAGAAAATCACCACATTAATTATGCAGGGATCCTAATATCTCAGAGAACATTTTGGAGACTTATTATAGTAATAAATCAATTTCATTTGGTAAACAGGTCAGCACAGTTTGTATGGTCAGCGTACTTGTGTCAGAATGTGGCGCAAATGAATGATCATTTATTAGTTTCAAACACTGAACACCCATTCACTACAGAACTTCTATAACAAATTCCTTCAGTTGCCAAAACAACATGCATTTTGCAGGAGCTTATAGTATGCAGAGTGACCAATCAGATGCATGGCAAATCCTACATGGGAAATAAAAATATGGCACACATCAAGTAACATATATTAGTTACAAACCATGAGCACTCGCATAGTATGTGAATAATTGTGCCAGTCCAACCAAAAACAGGCCACCAGAATATATCAACTCAAAAGCAATGCCCTTATTAATTACCAGTGAAGAGTTTGAAGGCTGTTGGCACGCTCCGGCGCTGCGGTATCCAGAACACGTCGGCCTTCTTCTTCATGTAGAGCCCCGGGTCGATGATGACCGGCTTCGCCCTCTGAAACCTACAGAGATCCATTCAGAAACCAAGAAGTGCATTGCATTGCACTGGGTCAGTGTCCAGCCCAAAGTGCGTGAACAATCAGCGGGAGAAGAAACTGTGTGAGAGAGACACCTACTCCTTCCATCCGATGTTGCTGGTGTGGTCGATGAAGTTGAGATCACGCGGCAGCTTGGAGAAGACATGTATCAGATCTGCAGCCAGAAGAAGGTCAGATGCTGCTAGTGTGGTCGATGAGGCTGAGAGCTCGGCTGAGGAGATAAATCGGCACCATCCTGCGTGACGAGCGGGTAGTCGGAGGCGGAGAGGTTGATGAACCAGTCCCAGTCGGAGCCGCCGGCGCCGGCGTGGCCCCAGAGGAGGGCGGCGGCGGCGTGCAGGGTGCTGGCGACCATGGTGGGCCCGCGGTAGGTGACGAGGTTGGCCCGCTCGACCACGCGCACGTTTCCGGCGGCGGAGATGACGGGGTGCGCGGCGAGGCGGGCGGCTAGGTCCCGGCGGTCGGCGTCCGGCGCCTCGGCATCCAGGTGCAGGATGTAGAGGTTCCTGGGGTGGTAGAGCGCGAGCAGGACGCGGCGGAGCGCGGAGGCGTCCTTGGCGGATCCGGAGATGAGGTAGGCGATGCGAGGGAGGGGGTCGCCGGCGGCGGCGCGGGAGGACGGCGGGGTCGGGGCGAGCTTGTGCTCCACGAAGAGGGTCTCGGAGGGTGAGGAGGAGGGGAAGGGGAGAGGGACGGTGGTGAGGAGTACGAGGAGGAGGAGCGAGAGCGCAGAGCCGGCGGCGAGGGGGAGCAGCCACCGCCGGTCCACGGCGACGGAGAGGACGATGGGCTTCATCGGCGGTGGGTGAGCTGAACTGGGGAAAAATGCGGACTTTGACCGGTACTACAGGTTAATTAACGCGGTAACCTCACTAAGCGGGTTTCTTTCTACAAACAGCTCTTTCCATGACCAACTTTGAAATACGAATTTGAAATTTTCAAGTTTTAGGAATAAGGTTGCAAGTTTACATGCCCGTCCAATAATGTTGTTTATCAGTTCAATCTAGATTGTTTCTATCAATATATACTGCTTCTTTCGGGCCATACCTGTGGCTAAATTTTATTAAATATTATTATTTTTTAATTAATTTCAAAAATAATACATAAAATTCGAAATTTTGGATTCTAGCACGGCTGTGATACACCAATAGGGACTAATCGGTGTATGATACACCGACAGGCACAAAATCACACACCAACGTCTTAACAAGGGAACACAACTAATCGGTGTACCATACACCGATAGGTACTAATCCGTGTACCATACACCGACGGGTACTAATCGGTGTAACAGCCATGCTAGAATCCAAAATTCCGAAATTTATGTATTATTTCTGAAATCTATTAAAGAAATGTATTATTTAAAAAAATTAGCCATCCATGTGGCTTCCAAACTGGCTTTCGTCTCGCCATATTAATATAACAACCACGTGATCTAAAAAATAGCAACCACATGATACCACAAAACTTGCCGTCCACCAAGTTGCGCCATAATGTTCTTACCGTCATCATGACAAACACTGCGAGGTCGGCTGAACTAAAAAACCATCATAGACATGGGGCGGTAGTATTGCAACCACGTGAGATGGAATAACCTCCACCGGCATAGCAGTAGCAGACCGGGCGCAGAAACATGAGCACACCAAGCCAACCTAGGACTAGTCGGGCACGGATCAGGCCCATGAAGTTCCCGCCGCCGCGCTGCAACACATGCAGCAGCGCCGCTACCACCCTTGTCCCGAGCAGTTCCTCGTACCAACCGAAGGCGGCCTGAGCTCAAGTTGGCCTACCCTAACCTAGATCTGGGCCCAAAGGGCCTCGCCGACCACACCCAGCACCTTGCCACCACCACCGCCAAGTAGCAGTACCCCCGCCGCTATCCCGGCCTGCGGTGGAGCGCCGTTGGACGTGCATCACCACCGCCAGGAAGAACCCTCCCATGCCAAGCTCCCTTCGAGGGTAGAAGAAGGGGACGTCGCAACCGGCCCTTCATCGGCACCACGCGGGAAAGGCCAAGCCGCGCCCGCCCGTGGCAATGACGGAGGGGTCTGTGTGGTGGCTATGGTTAGGTGGGAGGGGGAGGGGGTGAAGGTGCTACCCCGGTCGACTCATGTGGGGAGGGAAGGTTTCGAAAAAAACCATACATGTGGCTTCTACCAACCTGTATTTTAACTCTTAGTATTATACTAGAAAACCGGTTTCCCTCATCAAGATTTAAAATACATGATCTCAACGCCATGCACACAATCGTTCTTTAGTGGAAGTTATATGAGATTACAGAGTAATCGCTCTGTATGTATGGGTTGTGTGTATTGGTGATTTGTGTTTATTTTGTATATTTTTTAAAACATAAATGTATTAATTGGCTTCATATTCCTTATAGATGTCCACGCAGAAAATAGTATCATGAAACAACAAACTCAATGGCAAACAAGGCATGAACCACTTGGTTTAGGTAATACAAGACAAAAGAAAATCATAGATAGATGTGTGACATCTTGATGAGTCATTGCTTATCACATAATACTAGCATAAAATACAAATCCCTAACAGATTTTCTACTCCATCTATCGCAAAATAAGTGACTTCAATTTTTCCAGATACTTCTGTATCTACACACTAAACATGTTTAGATACATGCACATCTAAACAAAGTTGATTCACTTAATTTGGGACGGAGGAAGTACATGCTAACATCTTGAACAACCTACACAAACATACAAGTTTGGTTTACAAGAGAACAAAATCTGAAACTTTGAACCAAATGATTCCCTTGGTATAATACAAAACCAAAAGCATGGAAGTAAAGGTGGAACACATCATTACTCATAGCGTACACTCTTAAAAAAGGAGGAGATACAATACAAGAAACACCATTATATTAGTAGCACATAATTCTAGACATAAGAGAAAATAAAACTAAGATAGAAGATAACGACACTGAGATGCGTCATTTACCACGTACTACTAACTTGTAGGACACAAAGTCTAACAATTTGGTTTAGATCTTTCTTGAACAACCTATAGAAAACAACAAGTCCAGTATCACGAAAGCATAAGGTCCGACGCTTTGGAACAACATTACACACAACCTACTTTGGGAAAGGAGCATGTTGAGTACAAGAAACACCTTGTATTTTAATACCTTGCACATTTTCCGTGTGCTTGCGGCATGAACTTGATCAATGTCCAACTAACTTTGTAAGCATTAGACAAAGAACCACATGAAGACACACGGAAACATGACACCTCATCCATAAATAACGGGCATGAACATCTCATATATTCATCTCACCACCACCGAAACCACATTGACAACATGAAGACATTCTTCCTCCTAGTTTTTCTTGCTCTAGTAGCAAGCACTGCCTTTGCGCAATACGCAGAAGCTCCTAGCGGGCACGTTGAGGGTCCAAGCATGGCTCGTTATGAGCAATGGGATGCAGAAGGCCCTAGCACATGCAGTTCTGAGCAATGTGAGCAGGAACATACGAAGCTAGACTCTTGCGGAGATTACTTGATGGAGCGGTGCACACCAAAGGAGATGCCCATGATCACCTGGCCATGGAAATGGGGAAAGAGCAGTTGTGAGGAGGTTCGTAACCGTTGTTGCCAACAACTAGAGCAGACGACATCACAATGTCGCTGCAAGGCTATCTTGCGAACAATCCAAGGTGAGCTTGGTGGCTTCTTAGGATCTCAAGAAGGTCAGAAAGCTAGAGTGGTGCATATGGCCCAACGCCTACCCTCAGAGTGCAAGATGGGCCCAAGATCCTGCAACATCCCCATAACCAGTGGCTATTACTGGTGATGTATTCCAACAGTGAATAATAAATTTTCACATAGCACTTTTGTGTATGTGACCAAAAAATATGGTCATGGGATAATATATAAATAAAGTTTCCATCTCCTCTTAGGTTTTGTTGGAAACATCCCATATATATATGCATATGTTTATCAAGACACCGATGTGAACATACATCAAAATAACATGCTGCATGAAAGTGTATTCATGGTGGTGTCTTGTGTCACATTTTGCCCTCTTTTTAAAAGAAAGATGTTAACTTTTTGAAGACGTATAAAAAGGTGAGAGAAACCGATGAAAGAATTCATACAAGAGAATTATTATCTATTTGACATGCCTTTGCTACTTTTTAGTTTATCAAACAACTGAAATAAATCCATAATAGCCTCTAACATTTGAAATGAACCACACTTGATGCATATTTTTCTATTGAACTCATAAGTTGGACACTATTGGTGAGGATGCATCCATTGGTTAAACATTTGTCACATAGCACCGTATGGGACCAATAAATGGGTCATTAGTATTATATGAAAAAAAAATCGTGTAACTATTGCAAACGTATTTTTTGGAGAACCTATAGGAGATCTGCGCGTCATTATATTAAACTCTAAAGGAAAAGACCGGTTACAAATCTGAACGGCACATCGTCCGAACGAAGAAAGAAAGGCCACCATGTGATGGTCAGCTACAGAAAATGTATGACTAGCATATACTCCCTCCGTTTTATAATATAAGATGGTTTAGCTTTGTGAAGATAATCTATCTAGACGCATTTTAGTGTCTAGGTTCAGAGAGGTTTATTCCGAATCTACACACTAAAGGATGTCTAGATACATTACTTTCACAAACCTAAAATATCTTATATTTTGAAACGGAGGGAGTATCGGTGAAGACGCCTATGCAAACGTATACCCGCATAACCTATTTGAAGAAAAAGTGGCCCGTTTCAAGTGTCACAGAAGCAAGACATAGGGATAAAATTATTCCTACACGAGAATGATTGTGTATTTGACCTCGTCATCATCAAGGATTGAAAATTTTGAGAGCTGCGAGAAAGCAATAAGAGGTGTCATCGATAAACACATAAGTCAGTGAAAACTCATAAGCCTAATGTGGAGACAGTAGTCACAACAATGCCCTCAAGAGGGTCACGGCACCCGTAGGTGTCACCACCGTCGACGCTGGAGTGCTGGGATTTCGCCCCGAAAAACCCTCGCCACACTCACTATCTCACACCACCAAAGTTCCCCGAGCCGAGCTTCCAACACGCGATCTGGGCGCTGACCATGCTGAGGCACCGCCATCACCAGGAGCCCCTGCCACCCACTATTCCCATCATCATGTCCCAAAGAGATGTGCCATCACTACCGCCACGTTGCACCATCTTTCAGGGCCGACGCCCTGACATGTCAGAACTCACGTTCGTGTAGCGTGGTTCATCACATGACCTGCGATGCAGAGGAGGTACCTAGGTAGGAACCGGAAGGCAGCAACAACACGTCCACCTGGAGGAGAGTCGTCTTCCACCGCCATAGGCAGTTGCTGACCGGACGGGCCCGTCTTCCTAGACCCAGATAGGGCCCGTTGGGCCAGATCTAGGCCAGCGGCGCACTGCTTGGCTGCCACCGCCGCGATGCCCCACCACCGCTGCGACGCCTTGTTCGGAGGCGCACACCAGCGAAGTCCGGGGGGAGGTAAGAGGGATAAGGGAGGAGGGGGGTGGGGTGGCGAGGAGGGCAGGGTTTCAACTCCCGGGTCACACGAGAGTGACCGAGATACAGTAGCCTTGATTCTCCATCTTCCTACGTTCATGCTCCCTGTTGTTGCATTGGTCCATCTCCAAAAACCCTAGAACACTACTATGGAGGATGCGTCCTGCGAGGGGCGATGAATCCGAGGATGAAATCCGGTTTTGAGCTCAGGCAAACTTCTTGAACATGCCAACTTCTTGAACAACCTACACAAACGTACAAGCTTGATTTACAAGAGAACAAAACCTGGATCTTTGAACTAAATGATTCCCGTGGTAGAATACAAAACCAAAAGCATGGAAGTAAAGGTGCAACACATCATTACTCAAAGCGTACACTCTTCAAAAAGGAGGAGATACAATACAAGAAACACCATTATCCCAGTAGCACATAATTCTAGATATATAGAAGAGAAAATAAAACTAAGATAGAAGATAATGGCGCTGAGATGCGTCAGTTATCATGTACTACTAACTTGTAGTAAACAAAGTCTAACAATTTGGTTTAGATCTTTCTTGAACAACCTACAGTAAACTACAAATTCAGTATCACGAAAGCATAAAGTCTAAAGCTTTGGAACAACATTACAGACGAACTACTTTGAGGAAGGAGCATGTTCAGTACAAGAAAAACCTTGTATTTTAGAACCTTGCACAGTTTCTGTGTGCTTGCGGCATGACCTTGATCGATGTCCAACTAACTTTGTAAGCATTAGACAAGAACCACATGAAGCCACACGGAAACATGACACCTCATCCATAAATAACGGGCATGATCATCTCATATATTCATCTCACCACCACCGAAGCCACATTGACAACATGAAGACATTCTTCCTCCTAGTTTTTTTTGCTCTAGTAGCAAGCACTGGCTTTGCGCAATACACGGAAGCTCCTAGCGGGGACGTTGAGGGTCCAAGCGCGGGTTGTTATGAGCAATGGGATGCAGAAGCCCCTAGCACAGGCAGTTTTGAGCAATGTGAGAATGAACATGCGAAGCTATACTCTTGCGGAGATTACCTGATGGACCGGTGCACACCAAAGGAGATGCCCATGATCACCTGGCCATGGAAATGGGGAAAGAGCAGTTGTGAGGTGGTTCGTAACTAATGTTGCCAACAACTAGAGCATAAGTCATTGCAATGCCGCTGCAAGGCTATCTTGAGAACAATCCAAGATGAGCTCAGTGGCTTCTTAGGATCTCAAGGTCAGAAAGCTAGAGTGGTGCAGATGGCCAAACGCCTACCCTTAGAGTGCAAGTTGGGCCCAAGATCCTGCAACATCCCCATAACCAGTGGCTATTACTGGTGATGTATTCCATCAGTGACTAATAAATTTTCACATAACACTTTTGTGTATGTGACCAACAAATATGGTCATGGGATAATATATAAATAAATTTTCCATCTCCTCTTAGTTTTTATTGCAAACATCTGATATATATATGCATATGTTTATCAAGACACCGATGTGAACATACATCAAAATAACATGCTGCATGGAAGTGTATTCTTGGTGGTGTCTTGTGTCACATTTTTGCCCTCTTTTTAAAAGAAAGATGTTAACTTTTTCAAGACATAAAAAGGTGAGAGAAACCGATGAAATGAATTCATACAAGAGAATAATTATCTATTTGACATGTCTTTGCTACCTTTTAGTTTATCAAACAACTGAAATAAATCCATAATAGCCTCTAACAAGTGAATGACCTCATAAGTTGGATACTATTGGTGAGGATGCATCCAATGGTTAATTGACACATAGCACTCGTATGGGACCAATAAATGGGTCATGTAGTATTATATGAGTAATGTTTTGTGTAACTCTTGCAAATGTATTTTTTCAAGAACCCATAGGAGATCTGTGCGTCATTATATTAAGATCGAAAGGAAAAAAACTGGTTACAAAGTGGCATGGCACATCGTCCGAACGAAAAAAGAAAGGCCACCATGTGACGGTCATACTACAGAAAATGTATGACTAGCATAAATTGGTGAAGACGCCTATGCAAACGCATACCGCAATAAGAGACTACGTAAACGTTTATTCATGTCACATATTCGTCTTCTTTGAAGAAAAAATGACCCGCTTCAAGTCTCACAGAAGCAAGACATCAGGATATAATTATTCCTACACGAGAATGATTGTGTATTTGACCTCATCATCATCAAGGATTGAAAACTTGAGAGCTGTGAGAAAGCAACAAGAAGGTGTCATCGATAAACACATACATAAGTGAAAACTCATAAGCCAAATGCAGAGAGACTAGCCACAACAATGCCCTCAATAGGATCACGACACCCGTATGTGTCACCATCGTCGACGCCGGAGTGCTGGGATATATTGCCAGGAAAAACTCTTGCCACACTCGATATCTCACACCACCAACGTTCGCCGAGCCGAGAATGCAATAACACGCGATCTGGCGCTGACCACGCCGAGGCACCGCCATCACCAGGAGCCCCTGACACCCACTCCTCCCCATCCTCATGGCCCAAAGAGAAGTGCCATCGCCACCACCACGTTTCCCCGTATTTTGGAGTCGACGTCCTAACACCTATGAACTCACGCCCGTGTAGCATGGTCCGTCGCATGGCCTGCGAGACGGAGGAGGTAGCTAGGTAGGAACCGGAGGGCAGCAGCAGCACAACCACCAGGAGGAGAATCATCTGCCACCGCCATAGGCAGTTGCTGACTGGACATGGCAGCAGGGAAACATCATGCTCGGTTGGGCTCAGATCGGGCTCTAAAGTTCTCGCCGCCACGCTGCAGCACGTAGGGACCGCCTCCAATACCCTCCTGCTCGAGCCACACTACCGCCACCATCTCCACAGGGCGTCGTCAGTGCGAACAGGCCGGTCTGCCTAGACCTATATAGGACCCGCATGGCCCAGATCTAGGCTAGCGGCGCATTGCCTGGCCGCCACCGCCGTGATGTCCGCCTGAGCTATATATTATAGGGCGATGGTAGGGCCACTGCCACTTATGGGCGACAACAACCATGAACCCCAACACCCGTTGCCGGCTCTAGGTGTGCAACGCCCCTGGTCGCTGCACCAGCTCTAGTCGGCCACCTCCTAGTCACACCGCCGCTAGGGAGGTTGCAACCCCACTAGGGCCTCCGCCGGCACCACACAGACTTTTCCCGAAGGCGCACACCACGAAGTCCGGTGAGGGAGGGTTGAGGAGGGATGGAGGCGAGGGGCGAGGAGGGCAGGGTTTCAGCTCCCGAGTCGCATGAGACTACGAGAGTGATTGAGGATCAGTAGAAGTGAATCCAATATTTTCACTTTGCCGCTAGTAACAACCCCCCCCCCCTCCCCCGCAACACACTTACCATTTAGCTCGCCCTAGGAAAAGATGGGGAATGACGGAATGCAAGATCGAGAGAGGAGGCTAGAGGTGCACAATGAGTGTAGGTCAATCATGGTGCAAGGCGCGAGATATGTCTATATCCTGCCATTCTACTCCATCGCTTGCCTCTCAGACCATCTCCCGGCCTTGATCATCCATCTTCCCCCGCTCATGCTCCCTGTTGTCGCATTGGTCCATCTCCCAAAACCCTAGAAAAATGCTACTAAGGCTATGACCTGCGAGGGGCGATGAGATGCAATCCGAGTTTGAGCTCTACTATGAAGACTGCTCGAGAGAATGGCTAAAGTCGCTAGCCGACAACATATTGCCCCACCTAATTGGGTAAGGTTCCACCTCGTGTTGGGCCAAATCTCGCATCTAGAAGCGACGCCAGTGTCGACTTTGGGTTGACTGTATTCATAACGATCACCAGAGTGTGGCACTAGTAGAAAAAAGGGCTTTTGTCCGGAGCTGTCCAGAGGTTTAGTCTCGGCCATGTTTGGGCCGGGACTAATGTGAGCATTAGTTCCGGTTCCAATGGCTAGGACGGCCACACGGGCATGGACACCTTTAGTCTCAGGTCAAACAGGACCTTTCCAACCGGGACTAAAGGTGACTAATGTCCTAACGGCCATCCACCCCTTCGGAATCGCCTTTTTAGTGTTCAAAAAATCACAAAAAAATATAAATATTTCAAAAAATAAAAGCCTATGAACTGTGCTTATATTAAGTGATATAGTTGTGTTGAAAATTAACAAACATAAATTTCGATTTATTTTGCAAAAAACCTTCATGAAACTTCAAATGCTCGCCATTTCTGCATACAATGTCGAAAAAATGTATAGCATATCAAAATGATCGCCACAAAGTTTCTAGTTTCATTTCAACTGGCAGAGGCCACTGGCCGTTTTGAATTTTTTAGATTTTTGAAATTTGAAAAGAAAAAAATTATTTGAAAAATTAAATTTTTTTATTTAAAAAATATATTATTTCATATTTGTATTCCTCACATTTTTTAATAATAATGGATATATTATTTGTTGAATTTCGGTTTACAGATTTAAAGATATTAATTATGCCATATTTAATGAATAAAATATTTTTTAACTTATTTTATTTTCATTGGAATTCGATATTATTATTACTTATTCATTACTGTTAACTTAAATAATTGTTTGTAATTTTAAAAAATATAGACGTCTGACATAATGGTATTCGAGTTAATAGGATTGATATAGTAGTATAGATAACTAGGTACAATTTGTTTCACGGGAACTCATCCGGAAGGAAGAGAGAAGTTAAGCATGCTGGGAGTGGAGTAGTGTGAGGATGAGTGATCGACCGGGAAGTTTGACCAAGACTGGAATTTGACCAAAGGTTAAGTGTAATAGGTGTTAAAAATGTTCCAAGTGAGAGATTAACGAGTCAAATAATTCTAAGAATGAATTTGTTTTGAAAAAAATATAATTAAAAATTCAAGGAACAGAGAAGTCCTTTAGTCCCGATTTGGGTTACCAACCGGGACTAAAGGTTCCTCTCGCCCCAACACACGACTGCAGCCACGTGGAGTGTCTTTAGTCCCGGTTCGTAATACAACAGGAACGGGGAAGGGTCTAGTCCCGATTTCGCGGTTCCAGTTAGGCAACCGGGACTAAATGCCCGTTTACTACTAGTGTGGGCTCGTATGATGGTTGTGACTTCTGCATTTTCTTTGAATTGAATGAACTCAGTGTTACATCCGGTATTTGATTGATTGAGTAGCATATCATGTTCTGAAGTTTGTCATTCTGGAGATGACGGTAATATACGAGCACTTCCGGGTAGTCGTTAATCAGGTCTTTGTTAATTAATTCAAGATGTGGACTCTTATCTTATGTATTAATAGTACACATGCATGAACTATGTAGAGATAGTTTAGTTCTTTATATCGCTCGGAGGCCAGACATCCACTGTCGTAGTTCTGACCAACTTATATTGTAATCCGGTGATTCTAAACATGTGAGACTATAATGTATGGTTCCTTGCTGCTTTTGTGTTATGGAGAAGACACACGATTGTTTCACACTTTTTGATAACCGTGTTGTTGTTATGACTATTTTCATAATATTTCATGCCATCATGTGTGAGATTTCTCATTTTTCGATTCCAATATATATATGCACAACACGTTTCCATGCATAAAAATATTGTATATTGTCTAAACTCAGTCAAATTTGCAATTCCACACTTTGCACATTCAAACATGATTTGGGATTCGCTGGACGGCTACCCTCTGATTCCAATAATTGAACACATACACATCCAAACAACAGCTATGGAATTGGATATTATTCCATTTCCAACTCGGCTTTGGTATTGTCACCTCAATTCAGTACCATACTTGAATACCAACATCCAAATAAAGCCTACACTTGATTTTACTTTTTAAGACGGAATATTTTTTGTCATAGTATAGATGATTTATCAACAGAAACATGATAGTATGATGAAAATATATCCATCAAAAGATGGGTGCCACAAACTTTGTTTGTAAATAATGAAAATCTAGAACAACATGGGGCATGAACCATGTGGTTTTAAATACCATACAAAACTAAAAAACCAGTATATAATATGATCAACCTTGAACTAATATCTTGTAAAAATATCTAATAAATTATTTACAATTTAGGAAAAATCTGGATCCACTATGGGAGAATAGGAAGACGCCGACGGCTATTTGTCGGGGACGTCAGTGTAGTCCCCGAGGTGGGGGCAGCCGAGCAAACCTACCGTCGGCCCAGGTTTGCCATCGGCGTAAAGATTGGACGTGACGGTAATGCGACGACGTCAATTCTACGCTGACGGCTTAGCCGTCGGCCTAGGTTTCACACCTACACCGACGGTAAATCATACCTATTTTCTATTTTTGCCACATTAATACTAGAAAAATTCATAACTAAATCATTCTAATTCAGAAAAACACATATAATATATCAAAATTTTCAGAAAAATAAGATCTATCTATCTAAACTAAAATATTACATATTTTTATGGAATAAAATATAAAAAAATTACATATAGTTTATATTTTCTATTTTCCGAGTGTCAAAATAGGATGTTTTGTGAAGCAACCACCAAATAAAAGTTTCAAAATGATACACCCCATTTTCCAAAATACTAGGCCCCCTTGCATGGAAAACGTCTCAATGAGAGTATCTTAAACCTTTCCGTCCACCCTCGTGAAAAAGACAAATTTCTGTCGAATCGGTAGGAAGTGGGTCATATTTGAACTATAGGTACATGATCTTACGCTCACGGTTTTTTTAGAAAAATCGTTTTTAGATTCACAATATGCTATTTCATCAGAGATCCATTGCAAGTTTAGTGAGGCTCAGCCCCGAGCTAAGAATCTTCATGCCTGCCATTTTGACCATAGTTTAAAATGGGCGTAAGAAATTAAAAAACTATCCAAACAATGTAAATCTTCGCGTGGTTTCATATTTATGTGACATAGTTACAACAAAAAAATATCAAACTTGGTATATTGATTGCATCTCAAAAAAATCTTCTTAGAAATGAGCTATCATGTTCGAGGTTTCATGGCTTTCAGGCCAAACGACCAATGTTATAGCTAGAATCGTGCATAGTTTGCGATATTGTGCCCATATTATGCACACATGTGCATAATGGGATGACAAACAATGTTGCAGGAGGAAGTTTTTCTTTTTTCGCACCAAAAAGCTATTTTCCATTTTTCGAGTGTTAAAAAGAGGTGTTTTATGAAGCAAGCACCAAATGAAAGTTTCAAAATGGTACCACCCTATCTTTCAAAAATACTAGGCCACCTTTAATGGAAAATATCCCAATTGGGGTATCTTAAACCTTTCCTTCCACCCCTCGTGAAAAAGACAAAAAATCATGCTGAATCGGTAGGAAGTGGGATAGATTTGAATGACATGTACATGATCTGACGCATTTTTAGGTTCAAAATATGCTATTTCATCAGACATTTACTGGAATTTTAGCGAGGCTCAACCCCGAGCTAAGAATTTTTTAGAATCCTCAAATTCAAAAGGGAAATCTTGATATGATTTTTTGAAGATTTGAACACTATTAAATGAATTTTATTTAAAAATACATGATGCATGATTAAAAAGATAATAGGGATGTCATGTTTGGATTCTTCTCATTTTTCTGATCGATTTGGACATATTATTTGCCAAATTCTAGTTTATGGATTTAAAGATATGAATTATTCCATATTAAATAGAAAAGGGCAAAAAATCATTTTATTGTCATTTGAATTCAAGATTATTATTACTTATTCATTTTTGTTTACTTAAATAATTGTTAGAAATTTAAAAAATAAACATCATGGCCCAAGGGTTAATAGGGTTGATATGGTAGTATTATCAATAAGGTCTAATTTCCTTATCAGAAGCTCATTCGAAAAGAACATAAAAGTTAAGCGTGCTAGGAAAGGAGTAGTGTGAGGATGGGTGACCGATCGGGGAGTTTGACCATGAGTGCAATTTGACCGAAAATTAAGTGTACTTAGAGTTAAAAAGATGCTTGCGAGATTAACAAGTCAAATAATTCAAAAAAGACACCATTGAGATTAACGAGTAAAAACATTTAATTTTTTTGAAAAAAACCTAGGTCGACGGTATTCCCGTGGGCGTAGCTACCGCCCATGTGGGCCCCGCAGGTGCTACGCCGACGGCCATATGATATACGCCTACGGGGCAAAACACCGACGGCAATCGCGGGCTACGCCGACGGGAGCTAGCCGTCGGCGTCTGGCTCGTTTCCTGTAGTGATCCATAGTGAACAACCTATGCAAACCCAATAAATTTAGTTTCACGGAAAAAAATGAAGCTTTGAACCTGTGTTTTTCTTGGTACAATACAAGGCCAAACGCAGCTGAAACTAGGTGCCACACGTCACCGCACATAGTCTATCTCTTCACAAAGCGGCATATATATACGCACATGACACATCATCTATCTATATAGCACATGATCTAAAGTACAGCACGAAAACTATGGCTGGAAGAGAAAATGCTCACACGCATTACTTGTCATGCACTACCCTTGTAAAAAGACAACCTCTAACAATTTTTTGGATCCTTCTTGAACAACTTGCACAACACTACAAGTTTAGTTTCTCAAAAAGCATAAAGTTTGAAGCTTTGGCACAACATTACTTGTGGTCTATTGAGAAAATGGTAGATTTAGTACACGAAACACCACATATCTCAACAACCCGCACCATCTGTATGCACATAGAAAGTAACTTTGATGAATATATATCCAACTAAAGTTGTAATTATCCAAAGCAACACACAATTGTAGATAGAAAATCGAGTCACCTCATCTATAAATGAAGGCAAACCTCACTCCTTCTCATCTATTCATCCTTACCACCACTAAAAACACACTACAACATGAAGATCTTCTTCTTCTTAGCTCTCCTTGCTCTGGTAGTGAGCGCCACCTTTGCACAATATGCAGAATCTGACGGTAGTTATGAGGAAGTGGAGGGTTCTCATGATCGATGCCAACAACATCAGATGAAGCTGGACTCTTGCAGAGAGTACGTGGCGGAGCGGTGCACAACGATGAGAGATTTTCCGATCACCTGGCCATGGAAATGGTGGAAGGGTGGTTGCGAGGAGCTCCGCAATGAGTGCTGCCAACTGTTGGGCCAGATGCCATCGGAGTGTCGCTGTGATGCGATTTGGAGATCAATCCAGCGCGAGCTTGGTGGCTTCTTTGGAACTCAACAAGGTCTGATAGGGAAAAGGTTGAAGATAGCCAAGAGTTTGCCCACGCAGTGCAACATGGGCCCTGAGTGCAATATCCCCGTGACTATGGGCTATTACTGGTGATGAGCTTCCAACAATAATTGTCGCATACCACTAAATGTGACAATAAATGTGGTCATGGAATAATATATGAATAAAGTTTCCCGTCAGCAAATAAATATGTGTTCTTAATTGTAGTTTGTGTGCCTATGGTTGTTACTTATCATGTACCACCAAAGGCAGACCCAAGAATTTGTCAAAACCTGGACGCGGAACGAGGCAACTAATTATTTTACAAATATAAGCATCACATGGAGCAAATATAGTTTTCACAAAAGTTTCTAATGCAGAATCACATGTACATTACAAGTTCGCAGTGCATCCAAATGTTCACAAGTTCACATGACAATAAAATAGTCATATGTGCTAATATTAATTAGATATGATAGCAATTAGCAAGAATTCCCAAAAGACTACTGAAACTCCGATGGTCGACAAAAAAGGTTAAAATGTCCAAATTCACACACATAGACTCTGAAAAATAAAAATAAAAATAAAAATATATTTGGATTAGTAAATTATATGAAAATATCAGTGGCCGAGCCGGCCTGATCATTGAGTCTGGGAAATGCAAGCAGACATGACGGCATCCACACTTTTCCTAAGATTGCATCTGTGTTATCTGTCGTGGTTACACTCACTAGGGGAAAAATTCTCGCTGTCGTCGCCCCCGTCTTTTGTCGTGTGCCAAAAGGGCGGGAACACGGAAAAGATGTTCTGTGCCGTGAGGTGGTCCAGAAGTACACGACAAAGAGCACCCACACGGTAGATTCAAAACAAAACACACGGCAAACAAAGCGTACACGGCAAAGATGAAAAGAGACACACGGCAAAGAACGGATGCACGGCAAAGACCTATCGAGGCACACGGCAAAGAACGGATGCACGGCAAAAACCAATCGAGGCACACGGCAAAGACGAACGCACGGCAAAGAGGTGGGTACCACGGCCCCCTAGGCGAGCCAAACTAATGGCGGCTGACGGTGGTTCTTTGCCATGTGCCACTGCAGTTAGACACACGACAAAGATAAGCCTTTGTCGTGTGCTTTATGCAATCCACACGGCAAAGCATGTTTTTTTATTTCTTACCTCCCCCAAACTACGGTCAAAATGACGAGTACGAAGATTCTTAGTTCGGCGCTGAGCCTGCCTAAACTTGCATATTGGAACTCTAAAGAAACATCAAATTGTCACCCTAAAATTGATTTTTACAAAAAAACATGAGCATCAGATCATGTGCCTGCAGTTCATATCTGACCCATTTCCTACCAATTCGGCACAAAAATTTGTCTTTTTCACGCGGGGTGGACAGGAAAGGTTTACGAATACCCGGTTGGGACATAGTCAATGTAACATAGTGATGTGATGATGTAAAACCATGTTTGGCAACATGTTGTGACAAGATCTACTCCGGTTACACCGAAACGGGGAGTTCCCCCCTAATACTCATATTGCACACACTTTGTTTTTAGGAGAGATAGCGCATGTCTGCGAAGGGGGTCACCCTTGGGACCAGGTTTAGGAGTTTTGAGCATGCCACAACACTTCGTTACACATGCTAGTGTCACATGCATGGTTTGGAGGTGTTCCAATGCCCCGAAGCGCTTCTTTCTGTGGAACCCTGATCCGCGGGCCTCAGATCATCTACCCCCCTAGACTTTCTTCTGACAGGGGTAGCCCAGTGTATCCCTCTCTTGTTTTAGGCTTTGTTAGGTCATGTTATGATGTAAAACCATGTTTGGCAACATGTTGTGACAAGATCTACCCCGGTTTCACCGAAACGGGGAGTTTCCCCCTAATACTCAGATTGCAGACACTTTGTTTTTAGGAGAGACAGCGCATGTCTACGAAGGGGGTCACACTTGGGAACCAGGTTTAGGAGTTTTGAGCATTCCACCACACTTCATTAAACATTCTAGAATCACATGCATGGTTTGGAGGTGTTCCGATGCCTCGAAGCGCTTCTTCCTGCGGAACCCTGATCCACGGGCCTCGGATCGTCTACCCCCTAGACTTTCTTCTTACAGGGGTAGCCCGGTGTATCCCTCTCTTGTTTTAGGCTTGGTTAGGTCATGTGATGATGTAAAACCATGTTTGGCAACATGTTGTGACAAGATCTACCCCGGTTTCACCGAAACGGGGAGTTTCCCCTTAATACTCAGATTGCAGACACTTTGTTTTTAGGAGAGACAGCGCATGTCTGCGAAGGGGGTCACACTTGGGAACCAGGATTAGGAGTTTTGAGCATGCCACCACACTTTTTTACACATGCTAGTGTCACATGCATGGTTTGGAGGTGTTCCGATGCCCCAAAGCGCTTCTTCCTGCGGAACCCTGATCCGCGGGCCTCGGATCGTCTACCCCCCTAGACTTTCTTCTGACAGGGGTAGCCCGGTGTATCCCTCTATTGTTTTAGGCTTGGTTAGGTCATGTGATGATGTAAAACCATGTTTGGCAACATGTTGTGACAAGATCTACCCCGGTTTCACCGAAACGGGGAGTTCCCCCTAATACTCAGATTGGAGACACTTTGTTTTTAGGAGAGACAGCGCATGTCTACGAACGGGGTCACACTTGGGAACCAGGTTTAGGAGTTTTGAGCATGCCACCACACTTAGTTACACATGCTAGGGTCACATGCATGGTTTGGAGGTGTTCCGATGCCCTGAAGCGCTTCTTCCAGCGGAATCCTGATTCGCGGGCCTCAGATCGTCTACCTCCCTAGACTGTCTTTTGACAGGGGTAGTCCGGTGTATCCCTCTCTTTTTTTAGGCTTGGTTAGGTCATGTGATGATGTAAAACCATGTTTGGCAACATGTTGTGACAAGATCTACCCCAGTTTCACCGAAACGGGGAGTTTCCCCCTAATACTCAGATTGCACACACTTTGTTTTTAGGAGAGACAGCGCATGTCTGCGAAGGGGGTCACCCTTGGGAACCAGGTTTAGGAGTTTTGAGCATGCCACCACACTTTGTTACACATGCTAGGGTCACATGCATGGTTTGGAGGTGTTCCGATGCCCCGAAGCGCTTCTTCCTGCGGAACCCTGATCCGCGGGCCTCGGATCATCTACCCCCCTAGACTTTCTTCTGACAGGGGTAGCCCGGTGTAGCCCTCTCTTGTTTTAGGCTTGGTTAGGTCATGTTATGATTTAAAACCATGTTTGGCAACATGTTGTGACAAGATCTACCCCGGTTTCACCGAAACGGGGAGTTTCCCCCTAATACTCAGATTGCAGACACTTTGTTTTTAGGAGAGACAGCGCATGTCTGCGAAGGGGGTCACACTTGGGAACCAGGTTTAGGAGTTTTGAGCATTCCACCACACTTCATTAAACATGCTAGGATCACATGCATGGTTTGGAGGTGTTCCGATGCCCCGAAGCGCTTCTTCCTGCGGAACCCTGATCCGCGGGCCTCGGATCGTCTACCCCCTAGACTTTCTTCTTACAGGGGTAGCCCGGTCTATCCCTCTCTTGTTTTAGGCTTGGTTAGGTCATGTGATGATGTAAAACCATGTTTGGCAACATGTTGTGACAAGATCTACCCTGATTTCACCGAAACAGGGAGTTTCCCCCTAATACTCAGATTGCACACACTTTGTTTTTAGGAGAGACAGCGCATGTCTGCGAAGGGGGTCAAACTTGGGAACCAGGTTTAGGAGTTTTGAGCATGCCACCACACTTCATTACACATTCTAGGGTCACATGCATGGTTTGGAGGTGTTCCGATGCCCCGAAGCGCTTCTTCCTGCGGAACCCTGATCCATGGGCCTCAGATCGTCTACCCCCTAGACTTTCTTCTGACAGGGGTAGCCCGGTGTAGCCCTCTCTTGTTTTAGGCTTGGTTAGGTCATGTTATGATTTAAAACCATGTTTGGCAACATGTTGTGACAAGATCTACCCCGGTTTCACCGAAACGGGGAGTTTCCCCCTAATACTCAGATTGCAGACACTTTGTTTTTAGGAGACAGCGCATGTCTGCGAAGGGGGTCACACTTGGGAACCAGGTTTAGGAGTTTTGAGCATTCCACCACACTTCATTACACATGCTAGGGTCACATGCATGGTTTGGAGGTGTTCCGATGCCCCGAAGCGCTTCTTCCTGCGGAACCGTGACCCGTGGGCCTCGAATCGTCTACCCCGCTAGACTTTCTTCTTACAGGGGTAGCCCGGTGTATCCCTCACTTGTTTTAGGCTTGGTTAGGTCATGTGATGATATAAAACCATGTTTGGGAACATGTTGTGACAAGATCTACCCCGGTTTCACCGAAACGGGGAGTTTCCCCCTAATACTCAGATTGCAGACACTTTGTTTTTAGGAGAGACAGCGCATGTCTGCGAAGGGGGTCACACTTGGGAACCAGGTTTAGGAGTTTTGAGCATTCCACCACACTTCATTAAACATGCTAGGATCACATGCATGGTTTGGAGGTGTTCCGATGCCCCGAAGCGCTTCTTCCTGCGGAACCCTGATCCGCGGGCCTCGGATCGTCTACCCCCTAGACTTTCTTCTTACAGGGGTAGCCCGGTGTATCCCTCTCTTGTTTTAGGCTTGGTTAGGTCATGTGATGATGTAAAACCATGTTTGGCAACATGTTGTGACAAGATCTACCCTGATTTCACCGAAACAGGGAGTTTCCCCCTAATACTCAGATTGCACACACTTTGTTTTTAGGAGAGACAGCGCATGTCTGCGAAGGGGGTCAAACTTGGGAACCAGGTTTAGGAGTTTTGAGCATGCCACCACACTTCATTACATATTCTAGGGTCACATGCATGGTTTGGAGGTGTTCATGCCAGCGCTTCTTCTGCGGAACTCGATCCATGGGCCTCGGATCGTCTACCCTCTAGACTTTCTTCTGACAGGGGTAGCCCGGTGTATACCTCTCTTGTTTTAGGCTTGGTTAGGTCATGTGATGATGTAAAACCATGTTTGGCAACATGTTGTGACAAGATCTACCCCGGTTTCACCGAAACAGGGACTTTCCCCCTAATACTCAGATTGCAGATACTTTGTTTTTAGGAGAGACAGCGCATGTCTGCGAAGGGGGTCACACTTGGGAACCAGGTTTAGGAGTTTTGAGCATGCCACCACACTTCTTTACACATGCTAGGGTTCATGGTTTGAATGTGTTCCGATGCCCCGAAGCGCTTCTTCTGCGGAACCCTGATCCGCGGGTCTCGGATCGTCTACGCCCCTAGACTTTCTTCTGACAGGGGTAGACCGGTGTAGCCCTCGATTGTTTTGCTCTTGGTTAGGTCATGTGATGATGTAAAACCATGTTTGGGAACATGTTGTGACAAGATCTACCCCGGTTTCACCGAAACGGGGAGTTCCCCCTAATAGTTAGATTGTAGACACTTCGTTTTTAGGGGACAGCGCATGTCTGCGAAGGGGGTCACACTTGGGAACCAGGTTTAGGAGTTTTGAATATGCCACCACACTTCATTACACATGCATGCCTCGGATCGTCTACCCCCCTAATACTAACAAATAGTACACTAAAAACTTAAAATAAATACAATTGAAAGGAAAAAAAGGAAAGAAAATGAAAAAGGTCCACAAGGCACACGGCAAAGGTGAAAACACACGGCAAAGGCTTCTTTGCCGTGTGTCTATGTTTGGTACACGGCAAAGGCTTTAGTGCCATGTGTCTCTGTTTGGTACACGACAAAAGGTTCTTTGCCGTGTGTCTCCGTTAGGTACACGGCAAAGGCTGTCTTTGTCATGTTCCTTTCTTCTTGGCACACGGCAAAGGGTGGTGGCCAATAATTGACCACGTGGGCCCGTGCTACCTTATCCTCTCCCCTTTACCCCGCTGCCACTGTCACTGGCCACAGCGCGCCCAAGAACCTTCCCCGTCGCTGAAACCTTCCCCCGCCGCTGAAACCTTCCCTCGCCGCCGCAACCTTCCCCGCCGCTGAAACCTTCCCCCGCCGCTGAAACCTTCCCTCGCCACCGAAACCTACCCCCGCCACCGCCGGCCCCATCCCCGCTTCCATCCGCACCCTGCCATGTCCCCGCCCACCCCACCTCGTCCCGCCCACCCACCTGCCCAATCTGTGGCTGCCGCCGTTGAAGGGCCCCGACTTGGCCGGTAGGAGGTTTGGCCGCCTCCCTCGCGCGGTCATCTTCCACGGCGCCGGCCACCCCGACCTGGCCGGCCCCTCCCCCACCGACAGCTCCCTCCTCCCCTCTTGGTATGTAGTGTTTTTTTCAATATTTGATTGTATTTAGTTAGCTAAGCCTAGTTAGCTAAGCCCTATCTAGCTAATTTAGTTGATTTAGTTAGCCCTAGCTAGCTAATTGAGTTGTATTTAGTTAGCCCTAGCCATTTAATTTAGTTGTATTTAGTTATCCCTAGTTAGCCCTACCGATGGAATTTTAGATGCATGTATTTTCTAAGCCTAGTTAACTAAGCCCTATCTAGCTAATTTAGTTGTATTTAGTTAGCTAAGCCCTAGCTAGCTTGCTAATCCTCGAATTATTCCTAAGCCCTAGCTAGCTAAGTCTCTAATTTAGTTGTATTTTCTACATATATGTGTGTGCTTTGTTTGCCTCGAAAACCCTAGCTACCCAAGCCTAAGCTACGCAAATTAAAGAAGAATTTAAAATGGAACAAGAATATATGTGCAATTTGTTTGCTCGTATATTTTGGCATATATGAATACTTGTGTATAATTTGTTTGCTTGTATATTGGCATATATGAATACATGTGTATATTAGTAATTATTCTTGTTCGTGCAGGATATGTGTTGAGTTTGAGGGTGGGGTTGTCGATCGCGTACGGCATTTTGCGGGAGGGTCGCTGATCTTCTTCACCTCTCGATCACGCTTCGAAGGTAAAAATATGTTCTCTCCTCTCCTATACCCTAGGGTTATTTTCGTGTCTAGATCACCAAGTCTGTTGCGTTACCTAGGCGTCTCTTCCCGGCCATAAGGGTTACACGGATAAATATGCATTAGTGGTCTCGCATATTATGAACCGTAACTCTTATGGCATTTATCGGGACAGCCGGCGGATGCATAGTTGGGTATGTTTTTCCTGTTCTACTTCGGTCCGAGATAGGATTTCGGCAGCGCCTCCCCGTTGTTCTCCGGATGCACATCCCTCTCGGCTTTTTGTCGAGACGTGTATCAGGAGAGCAGCGGGGAGGTGCTGCCGAAATTCTGTCTCGGATCGGGGTAGAGCAGGGAGAACATACTCAATCTACGGATCCGGCGGTTGCTAGGACCCTCTTTACCTATTAGAGAGATAGGTGGATATATGCATGACGTAAAATTTATGTTTGCTAAAATTAACCGAACTAATACCAGATTTATTTATATAGCATGATTAATTGAAAGCATTGTATATGTCTGTTTTGGTACTGATTAGAGGATGGAGAATCGTGACTGGATGTATGAGGGCTATGTCAGTAAGTGGGACTTTACCATGGAATGGAAAGAAAAGGCCGAGGACTTCGTGAACCGAGCATTTGCTGTCCCCACCAGACCCAGAAAATTTTTCTACCCCTGTACAAGATGCAAGAACCTGAATACACATTCGAAGGATGATGTTAGTAGGCACCTGGTCAATTATGGGTTCACACCTTCCTACAAGACTTGGACTTTCCATGGTGAAAAGTTAGCGAAACGTGCTAGGAGGGAGTCACGGCAGTCAGCGACAAGAAAGTCAGCCAAGGGGGGAATTTGATGCTGGTTTTGATAGGTGCATAGACAACTTTATGAATGCTAATGCGCCTGAAAGCCCTCATGTAGAGGCGGAGACACCTCAGGAGGCGGAGACAAGTGAGGAGCTGGAGGAAAACACGGCAAAGTACTACGAGACTTTGTTTGCCTCGCAGAGACCCCTTCATGCACAAACAGATGTTAGCCAACTGGACGCCATCGCTCGCCTTTTGGCCTTCAAGAGCCACAGGAACTTGACCAGAGATGACTTCGATGATATGCTCGCTGTTCTTGGCAGCATTCTGCCGAAAGGGCACCTCTTGCCGGAGAACTTCTACTATTCAACCAAACTCCTCCGTGACCTTAAGATGTCATATGAGACGATACATGCTTGTCCAAAGGGATGCATGCTATTCAGAAAGGAGCATGCTAAGAAAAATTATTGTATCCACTACAAATCCTCTAAGTACTTTGAGGTCGATCCCGATGGTGATGGTTAGAAGAGGCAGACCGGGGTTGCCCAAAACATCCTCCGGTATCTTCTAGTGCTACCAAGGATCCAACGGCTCTTCATGACCGAGGATACTGCCCAGCAGATGCAGTGGGCAGTAGAAGGGAATAGATACACCGACAAGATGATACATGAGATCAGAGAACATGTTTGTGTCGATGATAATCCCCGGACCAAAATACCCTGGTAAGAACATGAATGTGTATCTAGAACCGCTGGTGGATGACTTGTTTTGTGGCTGGGAAGGTCGCGGGATCCGAACATATGACGCCGCATACAAGGAGCACTTCGATATGTATGTCTGGTACCACACCTCCCTGCATGACCTACCAGCACGTGCGTTGTTCTGCGGCTGGTGTACGCATGGGAAGTGGCCTTGCCCAGTGTGCATGCAGGATCTGACTTTCTTCTGGCTGTCGAAGGGAGGCAAGTATTCCTGCTTTGATGAACATTAAAAGTTCCGTGAGCCGAATCATCCATACAGGAATGATAAAAAGAGGTTCAAGAAAGGTCATGTTGTCCATGATCCAAAGCCATGTCTAAAGACGGGAAAGGAAATCAAGGCTGAGTTAGAAGCTCTCCAGCCTAAGCCTGATGGGAATGGTTTCGTGGGATATGGGGACACGCAACAGTGGACCCACATTCCATGCTTATGGAAGATATGCAACCCGAGCTAAGAAATATTGCCAGGGGCTTTAACCATTCAATCGACATGTTCAATGCTTATGACGTGAATGGGTATCGCTTCCATACCCATGAATACACAACTCTCCGGCCCAACCGGAAGACAACAAATAGCGGGGTCTTTTGTGAAGGCTCAGATGGCCTCCAGTATTATGGAAGAGTCGAGGGTATATATGAGTTGAATTACGGTTTTGGCAAAGGGCTAAATCCCGTTGTATTCAAATGCCATTGGTTTGACCCACATCAGGTGAAACAGGATGCTGAAATTGGACTGGTCGAAGTTAAGAGAAGTTCCGTTTATGCGGGAGATGATGTCTATATTTTGGCTACTTAGGCCTTCCAAGTATTCTATCTTCCGTACCCATGCCAAAACCCTACAAAACGTCTAAAGGACTGGGATGTTGTGATGACGGTACCGACACGCAACAGGCCGCCCTTGCCAAACAAGGATGATTACCACCGCCTAGACCCTTCAACAAATGATGGCGAGTTTTATCAGGAAGAGGGGCTCCCCGGGCAATTCACTATCAACTTGTCCGCCGATAGTGACATGGTCGTAGATGACCAAGAAGCCGAGGAGGAAAACACTGTGCAAGATGAAGTTGAGGAGGTTCACAACCAACAAGATGTGAGTTTGCTCGAGGCGTTCCATGCAGGCCATGACGTCAACGCTCCACAGGGACCACCTCCAGGTTTCGTGGATGATTATTGGTGGCCCAAGAATGATAGCGATGATGAAACCTGTGTTCCAATTCGTAATCCCGACACAGGTTTCTGATGTATGTAGTAGTAATAATATGAGACAAATCTATGTAGTACTGTTTGTCGGGCTGTTGTATTTGTAAGAACTCTATGCTATGTAATAAATTTTGTTGCTTTTACTAATATCCATCGATTTTCATCGTTGTTGCTTTTACTAATATTCATCTATTTTCATCGGTGTTGCTTTTACTATTATTCATCTAATTATGTTCATTGTTGCTTTTAATGTGTACTAATAAACTACTCTTTTCATTCTGTTTTGCAGGTGATTGAAAGATGCCGGGGGAAAGGGCGTTACAAAAAAGCTGAAAAGCTTGGTTGACCTTGTGAGTGGTGGTTCAAAAAATGGTGGTTCGAAAAAGGGTGGTTTGAAAGCTTCAACATCGGCTTCGAGAGAGCGTGCTAGTCCTCCACCGCGCACTTCACAGCGCCGGGGGCGTGGGAGGCGTGAGAGGAATCCTAGTCCCCCCCGGCCGTGGTGGACCAGGACCAGGAGGAGGAGGACCAGGAGGATGATGATGAGGCGTAGTCGCAGCAGTCGCAGGACGAGGGGTTGGGCTCTTTACCCTACGAGCTTGACATGACCTTGAGGTGGGATCCTCCGGAGGATGAGACGTCGTACCTTGAGGCGTACGCGGCCATGGACCCGCGGCTTACGCCACAGAGCAAGGCTCCGTATCGGCATGGGGTTGCGAGACTCCCTGATCTACCTTATGCCTATGCGGATAAGGTTCTCGTACCCGCTGGGAAGATGTACATTATTTGACCCGCTAACCATATATTAGAATTTTCATCACATACTGATTATGACTTTTCATTTTGCAGTTCCTTTCTATATGAGGATGGAATGAAGTCGTATCGTGGCTACTCGAGCATCCTTGGAGCCCTGGTTCGAGCGTATTTTCCTGGGATTGTCACTCTCCCAAATGGTCAGGAGGATGTAGCTTGGACTTGGAAGCATTACCACTACGCCCCGGATCCGACTAAAAAGTACAACCACATGGCAGAGAAGATTCAAGTTCTGTTCTGGGTAAGTTTGTTTCACTTGTCATAATTAAATCATCGTGGCTTTGACTCGTGGCTTTGACTCCTTTTTTTCCTGTGTGCATACTTGTAGAATTACTTCGACATGCATAGGGAGAACTCAAGGGAGTGCATGGCGATCGTGAACGAGCTTGCCAAGAGGAAGGTGCAAGACATGCACTACGAGGCACGCGTGAACTCTATCCGCAACTGGTTTGGCGATTGTAAGATCTGGATGAACAAGAGTCAAGCCCGGGACATGCTCTTCGAGCCATGGCAGTACCTGCAGGTAGTTGTGTTTCTGTTTTACTGATTTCTTGACCTTCATCTATTTCATGTTGTACTAATACCTGTACCTTGTGGATGTAGAACCCTCCTCAGTTTGTCGGTAATGACACGAGGTGTTACACGGCGATGGTAGCATGGTGGACACACGCCGAGTACCTCAAGAGACACGAGGCTGCAAAGAAGCGGTGAGAGGAGATGAAGGGTGGATCACACCGCCAAGGCAGCATCCCCCTCGCCCTTGTCAGGCAAAAAGAGGTGAGCAAATGCTTTCTTTATTTTTGCTTCTCATGTTATTCTTTACTCCGCAAGGGAGTCCCCCTTCACTTATCTTTGTCCTCTCATTTGCAGAAAGTAAATACAGGTGTGGAACCGTCCATGTTTGCCATTTGGAAGAAGATGCGCACCTTGGATGAGCCTGTGAATGGCTCCCCATGGATAAATGAGGGAGCCAAGATCCGGGGTACGAAGTACCCCGAGAAGTACAAGCAGGTGCACGACAAAGATTCCAACCCTGACACCGCCCTTCGATCCTGAGGTTGCCGTGCTGGCGAGACAGGGGCGGAAGGAATGGCCTATGGATTCTTGTGGTCCGTCGACCCTAGGACCATTCCATCTATGCGCCAGATCCGGTGTGGCAGGAAGAGCTCCATGCCTGCCGTAGAGACCCGTCCACGGCCTTCGGTTATAGCTATCGACCAGTTACGGGTATGTTCTTCTTCCTCAATCATCTTTGTTTTACTACATGTTTTACATTGCAATGTTCATAACATCGCGGCTACACGACGTAGGAGGAGATGGCCGCTGAGAGGGCAAGCAGAGAGGCGGACGGCAATGCTGACTACAGCGGCAGCGAAGCGATGGATGGCAAACCAAATGCTCATGACTGCTCCACCAGGGTCTCTTCCTACTCCTCCTTTCGCCTTCCCGTGGGTAAGTGATCACATGTCTTTATTGTCTAATGCTCGCAATTTTCAATATTTTCTTATTGTCTAATGCTCACAATTTCCCATCGTGTAGTTGGCCAATTTGATGCCGCCTGGTGGGTCGAACAACCAGGCGCCGCCTGGTGGGTCAGACGGTGGATCGAACAACCAGTCGCCTTTCACCGTCAACAATCCGTCGGTCGTCCGTAGGCTGGATCAGAGTCCTCCTGGTTAGTTCTCCTACACTTGACCTTGTGCATCACTCGATATCGGTACTCGATACACTTTGTCATGTGAATCTCACTATTTTTCTTTCAACCGTGTAGGATATGGATATGTGGTGGCCATCAAGTGCATCAAGGACATGTGATGTGTATGTGGTGGCCATCGAGTAGATATGTGGTTTGGATCATATATTTGCTTGGATCATATGTTTGGATCATGTGATGTGTATGAGTGATTGGATCATATGTTTGGATCATGTGATGTGTATGAGTGCTTGGATTATATGTTTGTGATGTGTATGAGTGCTTGGATCATATGTTTGTGATGTGTATGAGTGTTTGGATCATGTGTATGTTTGCTTGGAGCATAGTTGCTTGGTTGGATCATATATTTGATGTCATATATATCAACTGTTGTTTTAAATGCAGGGATGTAGAAAAAACAAATAAAAAAGGGAAATAAAAGGGCCTTTGCCATGTGTATACACACGGCAAAGTGCCAAATGGTAACTTTCTCGTGTGTACACACACGGCAAAGGCGATAGGTGGCAGCAGCCTGTGCGCTCCTGGGTTGGCTCGAAGGGCCTTTGCCGTGTGCCTTCTAGGAAAGACACACGGCAAAGGTGGCTGCGTTGCCGTGTTGCGTATCCCACGGGCACACGGCAAAGGAGGCGACTGTGCCGTGTGTTTCCTCCCAGAGGCACACGGCAAAGGGTGCTACTGTGCCGTGTGTGTATCCTTTGAGGCACACGGCAAAACCTCACTACACGGTAACCAAAGGACACACGGCAACGAGTTACCACACGGCAAAGCGTAAAAAGCACACGGCAAAGAAGGATCACGAAAAAGGCTCGCTGGCTCCGTTAAACGGACGGAGGCGTCAAGTCACTTTACTGTGTCGTGTCTACGTATAAGACACACGGCAAAGGCTTTGCCGTGTATTATTCTTGGTACACACGGCAAAGAGCCTTTGCCACGCCACTCGCTGCCGTGTGGCTTTTGCCGTGTGTATACACACGGCAAAGCCTTTGCCGTGTTCCACGTTCCTTTTGCCGTGTGTGTTTGACCACACGGCAAAGAACTTCTTTCCCGTAGTGACTAATTACTAGTGTGCACTCAGCGGACAAGTCTGGGCAGTCACCCGGGTCATCGGGAGGGAAAATAATACTATGGGACCTGGTCTACAAGTGGACCAACTTGGGTGATTGACACCTGGCAATTTAGATCTACAAGATGGTTACCATTCTTTTTTTCTCTGTTTTGGACACGTGTTATCACTAGTGCACACGGACCCCTCTAACACCGGTTTGGAGGGCCCTCTAACAGCGGTTGTAGAACCGCTGTTGAGGGTTCGGTGTTAGAGGCCCCCCCTTTAACACCGGTTCTTATACGAACCGGTGTTAAAGGGTGGCGCACGTGGGGCTGCCGCAGGGCTCAGGCCCCCCCCCTTTAACACCGGTTCGTAACACGAACCGATGTTAAAGGTTCTGTGCCGCGGCAGGAAAAGGAGATAAATCTCGGCCTAAATCTCTGCCGCGACAGAGTTCTGCCCCTGCCCCGTTCTGGACGTATTTCTACGGCGCGGCGGGGACGGGGAGGGGGGAGGCGGAATCGATCGAGAGCGGTATACACATACATCGTCATCGGTACATACGAGTACATGAATAATTAAGCAACTATTATTATACACAACATCGTCATTGTGTGGTATTCTCCGTAAACGTTGAAGCATCAAGTATGAACCCCGCCAATTCCTCTTGAATGACTCGTATGCGGTCAAATGGTAGGAGTTGGTCCCGCATCCGTTCGATCTGAATATATATGAAGAATAGGGTCAATATATATATAAGAATAAAACTCAACACAATTGATGGTAATAAAATAATGTTGTGTACTTTGTTTACTTACTCTAAGTTGTTCTAGTGTGGCTTGGCCCGTCGCACATATCGTGTTGCGAATGAACTCGCAAACATAGTACCCACATAAGTTATTGTCGTGTCCCGATCTGCGCGCTTTACGAGAATAGAGTTCAATCAAAATAATAATCAATAAAGCATGATATAATGGAATTGGAAGCAGAATCAAAGAGATACGCAGATCTAGCTAGCTAGTATTACTTATATTTTGGTCTACAAATTTTAGTTCTTCTGACCATTCACCCACGGTCCTGCCCGTGAACCTTTTCCAAACCCTGTCCGGCAAAGAAAATGGATAAAGGAGTAATTAATTACTTGTTGTCACGAAAGTTGCCGATCTAGTGCGATAATATGATTGAAATTACCTCTGGAGCATCTCTCTAAAGTCCGCCCATCGCTCTTTTTCTTTTAAATTGAGTCCATGACAAGGACTTTTCCGAGTCAGTTGAATGACTAGCGAATAAAGTGGAACCTACGCATAACTCATCATCGCCATTACACTTAACATCGAGTAAGCCGAAACAGAATGTGTACAAGAGAGGGTAACAGTACTCACGAGAAGTTGTAAGGCAATAGTATTTCCCTTTTGGTTTGTTGTCTCAGTAAAGACCTTAGCAATAAATCTTCTGTCTGCCCGGGTTTGGTTCTTACCACTTCTTCATGAACTCTATTTGGGTCAACGAACCCAATGTCAAAAGGTCCTCCTTTCATGCATTCCATAACCTTTTTCCTGCATAATAGTATATACATATATGGTGAGCATATATATATATACATGCAATTAATGAAGTGAATGAGATGAGATAGAAAATACAGAAATAGTACTTACACACAATAAAGGCTGATGGCAGCGTTGTCGTGTTCCTTCTGATTGAATAGAAAATGCAAGTCTTCAATGTTGAAGTCGATCTCGTCGTCTCCGCACAAGAAAATCTCATCTCTTATATGCGCCGTGATCCATTCTTCCTTTCTCGTCTTGCAGAAATCAAGGTACCACTTGTGCAATCTTCGCATCTTTGTTGGTAGATTCTTGAGCTCCTCTTTCTTGTTAGATTCTTCCCATACTTCCATGGCTGTATGGGGTTGGCATCGCATTTGGGCAAGTTGTCTCCCATGATGTTCAAGTATGCAATGTAAGTCATCCCCATCTCATTGGTCTTTCTTTGTAGCTCTGCCTCGTAATCATTTACGGGAGGAGCGTCCCGTGTGTCGAACACTTGGAGCGGGGCGCATGATTGGTTTTCCTGCTCTCCGAGCATGGGAACTGTTTTCTAGGGTGCCGCACGACTGCTACTTTCAGTATCCCTACGGCGCCTTGCATCCGCCTTCAAAAGCTGGCGCTCGTAGTCCGGCACAAGTGGGGATTCAGGTTTCAAAAGATTTTTGTAAAACTTCTCCACCACCGCCGGATCTATTTTCTCCTTTGGCTCGACCCATCTAGGTGCAAAGAATTTCTTGACCTCTTCTTCCGAGATCCTATTGGTCTCCTCGTCGCTGTGATTCCACGGTAAAACCGGCAATGGCTTGGCGGAAGGCTGCGGGACGTAGTTTTTTGAACTCTTTCTGGCAGTGCTAGTGATGCTCTTCGTGGCTCGGGTGCATTATAGGATAGCTCGGGTGCATTATTAATACATCACCGGAGAATAGCTCGGGTGCATTATAGGATAAATTATAATATAAAGTACATTATTAATACATCACCGGAGAATAGCTCGGGTGCATTATAGGATAAAGTATAAGATAAAGTACATTATTAAGTTAAACTAGCAAATGCGGCTGCCACGTTCTATGCTACGGGAGCTCTGCAGCCACAGAAGAGGAACCATCACCGGAGAATAGCTCGGGTGAGATCCGTGAAGCTGCCAGATAATGGAGAACCTAGTCTCCAAAACATACATGTATCGCCGTACATGCTCGTCCTCCTCCCTAATACGAAGACGTACCACCTCCTCGGGGGTTGGCTCCCTCTGCACCTATCCTGGACCTCGTGGACGCCACCAAAGAAGCTCCGGGTCGACGATGATACCCGGATTCCTCACCAAGGTACGAGTCCCGACAGGTAGCACCTCCCAGTGCCAACCCGGCGGAGCCCAGACTCGGACATCCCCGACAGAGTCCAGTAGGCTCGGACGAGATGGACGCGGCATAACTAAATAATAGCAATAAACAATCATAAAACATAAACAGTAACTAAATTACTAAGTATATATTGCCCTAATAACAATAACCCTAAACCTATCACTAATAACAATAACGCGGTATTTACCTAACTAATACTAATACTAACAACTAATACTAATTCTAATTCTAACTCTAAATTAGCCTCATAATACTAATACTAATTCTAATTCTAACCCTAATACTTAACCAATACCCTTAATACTTAACCAATCATATGCCTAATACTTAACCAACACCCCTAACTTAACCAATACCCCTAATTCTAACTCTAAATTAGCCTAATAATTAATACTAATACTAATTCTAACCCTAATACTTAACCTATATACTAATTCTAATTCTAACCCTAATACTTAACCTAATACTAATACTAGCTAATTAACCTAATACTAGTACTAGCTAATTCTAACTCTAATTCTAACTCTAATCATGACCCTAATTCTAACTCTAATTAACCTAATCATGACCTCACCTGAAGACGAAGGCGTCTGTGGCAGTGGCAAAGCAGCGTGGCAAGGACGGCGGCGCGTAGCTCACTGGTGTGGCCAGTGTGGCAACGGCGTGAGCCTCTACCAAGGCAACGACGTGGCGGTTAGGGTAAGGGCACACGACGGCGGGATCGATCGTTGGGGAAAGAAGGAAGGGGTGGTGAGATAACCCCCTCTTTAACACCGGTTCGTGGCTGGAACCGGTGTTAAAGGGCATTATTTCATGCATTAATGGGGTGGGCATTTATAATTCAAAAATAGGATATGAATTTAGAAAATTCATATCTTATTCATTTCAACTCAGAAAAATATGAATAATATATCATAATTTTCAGAAAAATAGTATCTATCCATTCATGTAAAAACATTTTATATTTACTTTAGATGAAAATTTTCAAAATAATTAAAACACTTACATATAAATTTTGATTATTCAATTCAAACAAAAATAAATTGTCAAATCCTAAAACTTTGAACATAAGATATATTAAGCATCTAGAAAGGAATCTAACCCTATTTTATTAGAGCAAATCATATTTTATTTTGTATTAACATTTTTGAATTGATTGGATATTTAAATGCCGCATCTTTTGTATACACTTGAATCTGACAAAACCTCGCTCAACTTGCATTGGATTTTTGATAAAATAGCATATTGTGAACCTAAAAATGATTTTTGTAAAAAATCATGAGCATCGTATCATGTACCTGTAGTTCATATCTGACCCACTTCCTACCGATTTGGCAGGAATTTGTCTTTTTCACCAGAGGTGGACGGAAAGGTTTCAGATCCCCCTGTTGGTACATTGTCCATATAAGGTGGTCTAGTATTTTTGTAAAATGTGGTGATGGTTTTTTGAATTAGCCGTTTGGTGGTTGCTTCACAAAACCGTCCGTTTTTTATGCCCGGAAAATGGAAAATGCCTTTTTGGTGCGATAAAAAGGAAAACTTCCTCTTGCAACATTGTTTGCCATGCCATGATGCACATGTATGCATAATATGGCCTTATTATCACAAACTATGCCTTGATTCTAGCCATAACATTGGTCATTTGACCCGAAAGCCAAGAAACCTCGAATGAGATAGGTCATTTTGTGAAGGAGATAGAACTAGAATTAAAATACAGAATGCAACTAATAGTAAGTTACATAAAGCACGACTGAAAATTAAGATACATAAAAGAACTGAAAATTAAGATACATGGCCAGATTAAGTAACAATCGCGAACTTGTTTCGAATGTTGGAGTGATTCAGTCATGCTCCGCCTACACCTGTAATACTACATCGTAGTCGTTGTGATCCGCCGTCATCACCGCTGCTGCCGGGGTCGCCAGAATTGAACCTTGAAGGCTGAGTACGCTGGGCTGGACTTGAGGGTAGCGCAGACGGGGTTAGAGTCGGGCGGTGTCATAGGCCATGACGCCTGGAGAGTCCGACCGCCACCATAGCCGACGGCCGCCTGCGTTGAAGTTCGGAGGAGGTGGGCGTCCTCCTGGTGCTGGCGGCGCCTCTCACGCCGATCCACGAAGGCTTCCCAAGTAGGGAAATAGTCGGGATGCCATCTGGGATTCCTCGCTGCTCGGCGTGAGCTCAAGTAGTAGTGGTTCGTGATGGCCATCCGGCCGCGCCACACCTAGAGGGGACAGAGGAACTGCATGCCTCCGGCGCCAGCATCCAGCCGACGGGACACAGATGGCCAGCGGGCGGGGGGTAGTCGGCGCCAAGCGCCTCGCCTCCCCTCGGTTAGTGCTACGGTGGAAGCCATGGGAAAGAGTGATGAGGTTGCAGATATGAGTCTAGAGATGTGCAATGAAAATGGAGGCCAACCCTACATATATATATATATAGTGAAGAACTGGCGGGAAGAAAAATGGCGGGAAGAAAAATGGCGGGAAAATATTTCCTCCATCCATGGGGATGAAACTCTCCATCCATGTTGGCTTGGTCATTTCCATAGCACATCTACACTCATATCTGCCGCCTCTCTCCACTCTATCCCATGGCTTCGACCATACCACTAACCCCAGGGAGGCGGAGATGTAGTCTTTCACGGGCTAGCAGGAAAATATTTTCCGCGGAACTTCCAAGATGCCATAGGGCGTGTGCACCAAGGGCATCTTCGAGAAGTTCCGCCACGGGAGATTTCCCAACCCTTTCCTCCATCCATGAGGATGAAACTCTCCATCCATGTTGGCTTGTTGAGTTGCTTGCCATGGCGTATCGATGCTCCTTTTATAGGCACGGCGCCGCTTCTACTTTGTCTTCTTCCTCCAAGCAGGCGTCATGCGCTTACATCGGCAGTGTAGTCCACCCACGCGTCCTTATCCTACCGAGCTTTAGTCCCGGTTTGAGCCCCACCGGTACTAAAGGTTACCCACGTCCTTATCCCACCGACAGTTTTGTTAGATGACACAAAAACCACCTTTAGTCCCGGTTGCACCCACCAACCGGTACTAAAGGTTAGCCACCCCCCAGATAAGGCCCTCCCAGATAAGCCTCCCCCAGATAAGGCCCCCCCATCTTTTGGCCCACAATGTCGTTGCCAGGTTGCTTCGGGCCTTGGATGAGCACTGGCATCATAATGAACTTCCGCTTCATGCACAACCAAGGAGGAAGGTTGTAGATACATAGAGTCACGGGCCGTGCTGTGGACTGCAGTTCTGCTCCCCAAAAGGATTCATGCCATCGGTACTTAGACCAAACCATAAGTTCCTTGCGTCACCAAAGAAGTCCGGGAAGTCTCTCTCGATTTTTCTCCACTGCCGACCATCAGTAGGGTGCCTCAACATCCCGTCTTTCTTACGGTCTTCCATGTGCCATCACAACAACTTGGCATGCTCTTTATTTCTGAACAAATGTTTCAACCGTGGTATTATAGGAGCATACCACATCACCTTGGCAGGAACCCTCTTCCGAGTCTTAAAGAAAAATGACGGAAGAAAATGGCGGGGAAAAATGGCGGAAGAAAAATGGCGGGAAGAAAAAATGGCGGGGAAGAAAATGGAGGAAGAAATAGAAGGAAGAAAAATGGCTCATTTAATACATATACTTAATGTAAGAAATATAACATTGATTTCCATGTTGAGATACATATGTGTGCCAAAATGGCTCAATTAATACATATAGTCAATCTTATAATCGTTGGCGTAACCATGGAGTATCAACACCGCTTAACGGGATGGTTGGGTCATCTTCACTCAAGGGCGGAATTTCATCAAACTTATTATAATCTTCGACATGTCATCTTGTCCTCCACTCCCACGATGTTTCTTTTCCGAAAGAACTATGTGACGCTTTGGCTCATCGTGTGATGTATCTGTTTGCTTATTTTTCTTTTTTCGGTTTGGTAGACATGTCCTTCACATAGAAAACATGAGCCACATCATTGGCTAAGACGAATGGTTCGTCTAAGTTCTTGTCTACCTTCATAAGATTGTTGAGATCCACCGTTGTCATTCCGTACTTCTTGTCTACCTCAACCCTCCCTCCTGTTAGCTTGACCCATTTGCATCGAAACAAGGGGACCTTAAAATTAGGTCCATAGTCAAGTTCCCATATCTCCTCTATGAACCCATAATACGTGGTCTTTTGCCCATTGTCTTCTTTGCATCGAGCGGACACCACTATTTTGGTTGGTGCTCTTTTATCTTGGCCTATCGTGTAAAATGTATTCTCATTTATCTCGTACTTTGGAAAGTACATACAATCGAAGATGGTGTCCTGGCCAACAAGTACAAATGATCCCAACAGTGGTGTTATTCGTGAGAAGTCTTTGCACCACCGCCAAAACTCGCCATGTGTTCACTTATAATCCATTCATCGATCGTCCGGGTGTTTGAGGCGTATTAAATTCTTGTGTTCATTGATATACGGGGCAACCAAGATAGATCTTTGTAAAACCGTGTAGTGTGCTTGATTGAGAGAATGCCCGTCCCTACATATCACTACTTTACATCCTAGGGTGCCTTTTCCACGCAGTCTCCCCTCATGTCGTGATTCTGGAACACCAATCGCCTTAAGGTCAGGAATAAAATCAACACAGAACTCAATGACCTCCTCTATTACATAGCCCTTGGAGATGCTTCCTTCTGGCCTAGCACGGTTATGAACATATTTCTTTAAGACTCCCATGTACCTCTCAAAGGGGAACATATTGTGTAGAAATACAGGACCGAGAATGGCAATCTCTTCTACTAGGTGAACCAGGAGATGCGTCATAATATTGAAGAAGGATGGTGGGAACACCAACTCAAAGCTGACAAGACATTGGGCCACATCTGTGTGTAACCCTGGTAGGCTTTCTGGATTGATTACCTTCTGAGATATTGTATTGAAGAATGCACATAGCTTCACAATGGGTACTCGAACATTTTCAGGTAGAAGCCCCCTCAATGCAATCGAAAGCAATTGTGTCATAATCACGTGGCAGTCATGAGACTTCAGGTTTTGGAATTTTTCTGCCATATTTATTATTCCTTTATATTCGACGAGAAGCCGACGGACCTTGATACCGCTCGGGCATTCAAAAAGATTTCCTTCTGCTTTAGTAAGAGCGTCTGGCGGGAGTTAAGTGGCATCGTTTCTTCTCGTTCTCGGGATGCATAGGCTCTTGAGGTCTTTCGACGCGTTTGTCTAATCGTGCTTCCGGTGTATATTTTGTCTTCCCATATACTCCTAGGAAGCCTAGCAGGTTCACGCAAACATTATTCGTCACGTGCATCACGTCGATTGAAGAGCGGACCTCTAAGACTTTCCAATAGGGTAGGTCCCAAAATATAGATTGCTTCTTCCACATGCGCGCGTGTCCGGCATCGTCATTCGGAACAGATAGACTGCCAGGACCTTTTCCAAAGATTACTTCTAGGTCCTTGACCATACCAAATACCTCCTCACCGGTACGGAGGATAGGCTTCCTCCGGGGTTCTGCGGACATTTGAAATGCTTGCCTTTCTTTCTTCGATGCGTGTTCTAAGAAATCGATGATACCCTAGGTACACAACCTTCTTACATTTATCCAAATATACACCTTTAGTCTCATCTAAACAGTGTGTGCATGCATTGTATCCCTTGTTTGTCTGCCCTGAAATGTTACTAAGAGCAGGCCAATCATTGATGGTTACGAAAAGCAATGCTCGTAGGTCAAATGGCTCCCCTTTGTGCTCATCCCACATACGTACACCTGGTTTGGCCCACAGCTGTAAAAGTTCTTCAACTAATGGCCTTAGGTACACATCAATGTCATTGCCGGGTTGCCTCGGGCCTTGGATGAGCACTGGCATCATAATGAACTTCCTCTTCATACACAACCAAGGAGGAAGGTTATAGATACATAGAGTCATAGGCCAGGTGCTGTGACTGCAACTCTGCTCACCAAAAGGATTCATGCCATCTGTACTTAGACCAAACCTTAAGTTCCTTGCGTCACGTGCAAAGTCCGGGTACTCTCGCTCGACTTTTCTCCACTGTGACCCATCAGCGGGGTGTCTCAACATCGCGTCTTTCTTACGGTCTTCCATGTGCCATCGCAACAACTTGGCATGCTCTTTATTTTTTAAGAGACGTTTTAACCGTGGTATTATAGGAGCATACCACATAACCTTGGCAGGAACCTTCTTCCTAGGGGCCTCGCCCTCAACATCGCCAGGATCGTCTCGTCTGATCTTATACCAAGTAGCGGCATACCGGGCATGCATCCAAATTCTCGTACTTCTCATCGCGGTAGAGGATGCGATTATTAATGCAGGCATGTATCTTCGCGTCTAATCCTAGAGGGCGCACAACCTTCTTTGCTTGGTATGTCTTGTGGGCAACTCATTATTTCTTGGAAGAAGATTCTTCATTTTACCAACAACTTTGAAAATGCGTATCAGTCACACCGTTCTCGCCTTCCATTGCAGCAAATCCAAAGGTGGTACCTAGCTTTTGTGGCCATCTTCGCAAGTTGGGTACAACAATGTTTTGTGATCCTTTAACATCTGCTCCAGCTTCTCCTTCTCCTTTTCAGTTTCACATTCTTCTTTTGCATCAGTAATGGCCCGACCAAGATCGTCATCAGCGAGCCCATCTGCTGCCTCTTGATCTTTATTATCTACCCCCGTTGCAGTATCATCATATTTAGGATACATATTATGATAGTTGTCATCATCCTCTTCTTCTTCGTTGTCTTCCATCACAACCCCTTTTTCTCCGTTCTTGGTCCAACAGCCGGGCATGAAACCGGATCGAAGCAGGTGGGCATGAATGGTTCTGGTATTTGAGTAGTCTTTCTTGTTCTGACAGTGAACACACGGACAGCACATAAAACCATTGTGACCACGGTTTGCATTAGCCACAACGATGAAATTTTGGAGGCCCGTAATGTACTTTCGGAGCGGCGGTCACCGTACATCCATTGTCGGTTCATCTGCATTAATATATAGTATATATCAAAAAATAATAGGGAGATGACCATTTATATATATAGTACATCAATGACACATGAAAGGATAGTTGCCGACCTCGACCGAGAAGGAAAGAGCAACGAGAAAACTTATTTTGAGCTCTCGGGCATTTCACCGAACACCTCTTGTGCATACGAAAAAAAACACAAACTAGCACACTTCACACCCTCTTGCTAGGCTCCAAAATGAGATAGTGAAAAAATGGAAGAGTGGGGTGTGGGTTGCGGTGTCTTATATAGCCCCCCCCCTTTAACAACGGTTCAAGCCAAGAACCGGTGTTAAAGGGGACTATGACCCATCGGGGGCCTTTAACACCGGTTCGTGCCACGAACCGGTGTTAAAGGGGGGCTCCTTTTTGCTGCACGGGCCACGCTGGTACAGGCCCCCCCTTTAACACCGGTTCGTAGAAGAACCGGTGTTAAAGCCCATTTCCAGGATCAACCAAAGGCCTTGTTTCCACTAGTGTATTTGCTGAAGTTGGTCCACCCCCAAATCCGTGGACCAGGTCCCATAAAAATATTTTCCCACCGGGAGCTGGCTCACCACTGACAGGAAGCAGACCTTGTTACGTGTAGCGAGCACCGCCTTTCTGCAATATTTACATGAAGGATTGGTGTGGGTCGGTTAATTGACCATTCACACAGGTCTAGAAATGGGATGAGCCCTTGTAATGGCGGATTAGCTCTTTCCACAAGGTTCAGATCTCCATGAACTACGGCTTTCATCGGTGACTAATCAATTTTTAGATACCTAAGTACACACATTGGTAGGAAGGCCTCTCAAAATCAAAGTTGGATCTTTCAGGGTTTCTTACACCCAATGCCCAATTTCTGGTTCAAAATCCCTATCCTCACAAAATGTGCGGATTATATTCCTGAATTGAATAGTTACCTCATATGCTATGGACCTAGGGTTAATGATTTTACCCGGTCATGAAAAACGAAAAGAAAATCTCAAAGAGCTTTAGGGACAAAATGATCTAATCTTAATAAACATTGTTGCTCCACATGTTTATAGTAGCTACTTCATATAAGGGAAGTGAAGTGCAAAGTTTGTTTGACTTTACTAGTTGTGCTGGCAGCAGAGAAAGTAAATGCAGATGCAATACGCTAATCTGGAGGGTAATGGTAATGAGAGAGAAAGTATTATTGAACTTCTTTTTGTACCATCGATGCACCGTGTATGCATTCTCATAGCATCCAAATGAAGTTTGCACAATGATGAAAATATATAACAATCATTAGGCATCAACCGCATGATATTAAAACATTAAGAGAATAGGACAACTCGATGAATCGTTATTTATCATGTACCACTATCTTCTATAAAACAATATCTAAATTCGCATCTAGGAGCTTTTAGATCCATCTTAATCAACACGCACAACCCTACAAATCTATGTACACAAAACAATAAAATTTTAAGATTTATTAAATATGATTTTTCTTGGTCTAATACATAACCATAAGCAACAAAGGCCGTGCCCCAGATCTTGGTTCATGTATATCTTCAGAAAAGAGCACATGCCGTACACGAAAGGTATCACATGATTTATAATACAAGACAAAACAACCATGGCTACAAGATGATGATATATAAATGCATTACTTATCATGTAATACTACCTTTTCATGCAAAATGTCTAACAATTTGTCCCTTACTTTTCTTGAACAACTTGCACACAACACTATACGTTTAGTTCCACATAAGCTTTGGTACACGATTACTTGTGCCTATCTTAAGAAAAGGATATACACACTATCTATCTCAACAACCGTGTATACTATTAGTTCTTGCAATATCCAACTAAATTTGTAAGCACTAGACAAAGGAATACACAGATGACAGGCATAATCCATGTCACCTTGTCTATAAATAAACGGGAGGATCTCATATGTTCATGTTCACAAGTAGAAACAGACATTGAAAACATGAAGACATTCTTACTTATAGCTCTCCTTGCTCTGCTAGCAAACACCATATTTGCTCAATATGTGGAAGTTAACGGACAAGATGCAAAAGTTGACGACGAAAAATGCAAGCATGAGCAGATGGATCTGAAATATTGCGGGAATTACATGATGGGTTGGTGCAAGACGAAGAGGTTATCGATCACCCAACCCTGGAAATGGGGAATGAAGGGTTGCCATGAGATCCACAACCAGTGCTGCCAACAACTTCGGAAGACGACATTGCGGTGTCGATGCATGGCCATTAAGAAAATGATCCAAGGCGATCTCTTTTTGCGCTTTCAGCCAGGTAAGATGTCCAAAGTGATGGAGAGGGGCAAAATTATTCCTGCCATGTGCGGAATGGCCCCAATTTACTGCAACATACCTATGGTTGGTGGATATTACTGATGATATAGCTTATGTGCAAGACCGATAGATAGTCGCATACCACTGTATGTGACCACAAAATGTTGTCATGGAATAATATATGAATGGAGCTTTCTTTAAACAGGTGCATCTCTTCCAAGAGCTTCAATATGCATAAGTTGACCAAGATACTTACATTAACATATGCCGCTAACATAGGCTTAAATTAACATATGTTCACCAAGATACTTACATTAGCATCATGCGTGTCTCCTTTATTCACATGACATGTTAATGCTCAGGTTCTTGTCGCAACAAGTAAAAGGAATATAGAATATCCCATGACATTTTAATCATGGGATTTCTATTTTCGTGCCCTCGGTTCGTTAGTTGTACCCAACTTTTCCCAGTTGCTTAGTTTTTCCTCATTCTAAAACCCTCACAGGCGCTTGGACGTGGGATGCCGTCAGGTCAAAGGCTTGACCGTTATATGCTGACCGGTGGGACCGCGTTAGGGCGGATCGTGCGTGGAGCATTACGTTACGTCGCCTTGACCGTTACATGTTGATGGGTGGGGCCAGGATACACGACGGACCAGCCATCCATCTCTCGCTGACTTGTGGGTCCCATTTTTCCTGATTGTGTGGCCGGTGGAGCCAATGACAAATGGGGACATTCTGTGGGGTCGTCGAAGCCAATGAATGATGGGGCTGCTATGTGGGGTCGTTGTAGCTAATGACCGGTGGGGCCGTCATGTGGGGCTGGAGGAGGATTTGCATATTTGCCACGTTTTACTTTGCAACTTACATATTTAACATTTTGTGTGTCACTGACATGTGGTGATCATGTGGCAAATATGCAAATTTCAAAGAAATTTTTTGGCAGATACCCAAAATTGGAAAATATGCAAAAGTTGATAGGTGGGGTCGTGTATGACGCGTCAGCTCTCTCTCTCTCATCCGCTCCCAGTCCCCATTCCCGAGCAGCTCCTATCCCACCGGTGGACAGAGCAGCCATCGTCGGCATGTTTGCGCATCGCCGGATCTGTCCTACGGTGGTATGGCACAGACTGTCGTGCTACGCCTCAACCACGGCTCCAGCACTTGTTTCATCCGCACACATTGTACGTTGAGGCAGTACTAGCCGCAGGCAGGTCAGCTGCCCACGACGACCAGGATTTGGTTCCGCTGCCATAACTGGACGAACAGTCACAACAATTGCTAGTAGTGCTTGGTAAGACCTTCGCTCCTGCTTCGCCCACCCTAATCGATTCGGTTTCCGTAATTTTCTCGATATTGCAGGTGCAAATTAGTCCTCAATGTCTGTTCGTAGCGGGTACACCGGCGAGGGTGGGGAATCGGTCATGTCGTAGCCACATTCTCCTTCTCCTACCACATCGGAAGTGCATGTAGCTCCTTCTCTTTGTACTACCGTTGAATTTGAAGTCCTGCCATGGCCTGTCAGACTGATTTCCATTCGGTTTGTTTTGGGATTATTACAGTGTGCTATGCAGGCCGATGATCCATGGTACATTGCATAACAAGATGAATCAACCCAGTGGTCTAGCTAGAGGATGGATTTGGAGGAGATGGTTGCCAAGTTAGGTGATGAATTGGCCCGTAAAAACCTATTGATATTCGAGATGAAGCATACTGTCGAGGAAGAATTCAGAGCTTATTTGCAAAGAGAAGTTGACACTTGAGACTGATCTTGCTGTATTTGATCAAGTGGTAGAAAATCTAAAACATGAACTTCAGGTGACGGGGGAGGAGAATAGTTGATTCATGTGGGTATTTTAGTAGTTGTCATCCGTGTCCTAGCAGTTACAGTATGCGGTTGTGGTGAAGGGTGGCACATGTAATGATTAGTTGAATAGATAGCTAATTTATAGAATAGAAATAATATCCAATGGATGGTTGTGAGTTCCTGCTAATTTAGTCACTTTGCGGTCCTAAAGTTCTCAAGAGAATGCATTGCGGGTCCCGAGTTGCTTGTCATTGGATCTAGCGGTCCCAAAGTGGTCGAGAGAATGCATTGTGGGGCCCGGGTTGCTTGCCATTGAATCTAGCGGTCCCAAAGTTGTCGAGAGAATGCATTGCGGGGCCTGAGTTGTTTGCCATTGGATCTAGATGCCCATAGTTGGCGTGCCAAATGCCTAGAGGGTCAAGTTGGGGCCCTATAAGTTTTAACCATTCTGTCTCTGCCGTCGTGGATGCCATGTAGACTTGCAACATTGGCGGCAGCATCCATTCCCCGTTCCAAATTAGTGGTTGAGATTGTCAATACAAGTTAGTTGACTCAAATTCGTCAAGATGCAATCGAATCTAGACAAATCTAAATCAACTAATTTGGGTCGGAGGGAGTATTACTTATGAATCAGCTTTAGAGCATATCCACCGTCCTCACATCTCAAATACATATCAATTTTGATTCAAATCATATATATTTTGATCAAATTTATACAAGCCCACCGGAGATTGTCAAAGCAAGTACTACTACTGATGAATCAGCATTAGAGCATATCCACCGGTCTCAGTTGACTCAAATTTGTCCGAATTTTAAGTGGACGGTGAGCTAGCCGCCCTCCCCACCGTACGTGTACTCCAAGAAGTATGGGAAAAGTGCTCCCATCCGGCCACGAGGTACATTCGGCCTTCACCGTCGAAGTGCACCTCGACGTGCCAGCCGCGGCCTGCCTCCCACAGCTTCGGTTCACGAGGGCTTGATCTGCGTCATCGCAGTGATGTTGCGGATGATGGTTTCAACCTACACCTCTTGTATGGGCACTTCATTGTGAACCTTGCTGGCTCACTCTTAATAACATCATAATCATTATTAGTGTGGATGCAATATGTAGTAAGGGCATTACGATAGTCCTGCATCATTTCAAATACGGTGCCTTCTGAAATCTTAGGATCATTCTGTCCCACTCAATTACTGGCAAGTCCTCACCATCGTACTCGGCTAAAAAGAGACTATCATTTTTCTCCTCGTTCTCTTCTTCATCAGTGTCATCAAATCTGGCATCGTGGGCCATTTCCTCCGTGTATTGATCCTCTAGTGCCTGTTTACTGAATCTATCTACCAATTCAGGAAACATCAACTCATCCTCATCATCTAGTAGAGGCGCTCCCTCGCCAGGCTCTGCTCCGTCCTTCACATCAGCCACACGAGCGATTTGGCTTACACTCGTAGTGCGAACAGATGGTACTGTTGTGGACCTACAAGGAGCGTGGGGCGCACACTATTAGCATAGATAGAAGAGACACATGATGCCCGACCACCTGATGATGCCTGACCACCAAATGATGCTTTAACCCTCTTCCCCGTATGTTCAACTTTAGGTTGCACATGGAGATGAATTCGACCAAAACATTTGGCAGCATTCAAAGGGAAAAGCATTACCAGATCAGCTTCGCTAGTTAGTGGGAGCAATATTTGCTCGCTAATGTTGAAATATTGCAAATCAACTGAATCGCCATTGCTCTAGGGGAATTTAGAATAGATTTTATCTTTTAAATCTCTGAGATTGATGGAGGTTGCAACCACCGCTGAGAAGTAAAATCTAGAGAGATACTGTTCACAACCACGAATTACGCTAGTATCCAGTCTAACCGCTAGCCGACATGCCAGCGCTGGATCAATCCTATTCGAAAAGCAAGGCAGTTAGTTGAGCACCAGCGAATTGCGCTCAATTACTACCTATAATCAATCCACAAAGGGAAAAGATGCTTACCCATATGGAATCCATGCGTTAGATCCCTCCGATTCAACCCAATATTCTACGCGCTTGATGGGGGAGGATCGGTACACCAGCCGACATTGCATATTGTTCCGCGAAAGGGGTAGATCTAGCGGGGGAGGGAGCGGAGCCGGAGGTGGAGTAGGCTCCACGGCTAGGGGGTGGGGCGGCTCGGTGGCCGAGGACGACATAAGGTAGGAGGGCACGACGGAGGGGGAGAGAAGGGGTGGTGTGGGAGCTGTTTCAGGCTCGGGGGAAGCGAATGCTTTGGGTGAGCGAGAATAGTCGGTCCGACGTGTCTCCACGCGGCCCCACCCTTCACCACGTATGCAAGAACCATCCCAACACGGCCCCACCCGTCAGCATGTAACGGTCGATGCGACGTAACGTAACGCTCAACGCACGACCCGCTCCAACACGGTCCCACCGGTCAGCATGTAACGGTCAAGCCTTTAACCAGACGAATCCCCCCATCCGAGCGCCTGTGAGGGTTTCACAATAGAGGGAGGGGAAAAGTGAGGAAAAGCTAAGCGGCTGGGGAAAACTGAGTACAATTAACGAACCGAGGGCATGAAAATATAAATCTCTTTAATCATACATGATGACAGATTCATATGAATAAACCACTTCATGTGCATTATTTGCGCCATAAAAAAGAAGTTTCATGTCATTGTAATCCATATGTTGCACAATATTACAAATCTAGTTAAAAAGGTAATTAAATCTAGAAAAAGCACATGGCCTAAACTGACAAAACCAAACTATATCTAGAATAGGGCAACATCTTGTGTATTTTTGTAAGGAAAACTTGATGCATTATTCATCATAAACTACAATGGATTTTAAGAGACTACCTCTAAAAAATCTGCATTGAATCATATTGAACATATCACAATTATATAAATTCCGTTTCATGGAAGCATAAACTATACACCTTTGGTACAACATTACATACATATCTTTAGAAAAGGGGAAAATTTAGTACAATAAGTGCCATCTATCTTAACATCTTGCACATTTTTGTGTGCTTGTTGTAATATAAATTTTATTAATAGATCTATGTTTGTGAACACTACTGAAAGCAACCCACAATGACATAAATCGTGTCACATCATCCATAAGAAAAATAAGGCCCACTCAAAAACCATGAACACAATGAAGGTGTTCTTCCTCTTGATGTCTTTGCTCTCGTAGAAAGCACCATCTTCATGTGGTACAAGGATAATGCCAGCAGGAAAAATAGACTCTTGCAGGGATTAATTACCCTTATGCAATGGTGCATGGCATTGGTGATACCGATAACCTTGCACAATTGCAATTTAAGATGATGATAGATGGCTACCAGGTGTTGCAACATTGGTGCTTCTAGTAGGTAGGCACGTGGCATCGCGGTGCTGCTACTAGGCCATATATATGGGACAATCCAAGGCAAGATCAATGGCTTTTCTACCCTCCATGCAACATTTACCAAATGTACTCCCACCTCCACACCGTTGGTGGATAATACTAATGATATCTTCTATGTAGCTAGCAGGAGATCATCTTACTTTTGGTGACTTAAGAATAGGGATAAAGTACGAATAATTACTCTTCATACATCATGTATCATTTACTTGGACACCACAATCTCTAGCAAAGTTGTGAGGTATAAGAACCTCTCAATATAGCTTGAACAACTATTAGAAACCTACAAGTTAAGTTGCACAAAGAATAAAAGAAGCATAGGATGTGCTATGGATCATTACCATGGTATGCCATCACAATGGATAAGTGTAAATCTACGAAACGTTATTTGTCTAAGTACCACATGAACATTAGTACTTATCATCTACTACTATCTTGTAAAGCAAAATATCTAACCATCTATTTTGGATCATCGGTAAACAACCTATGCAACCATAAAAGTTCTGTAGAAAATTGTAAAGTCTAATGTTTTTATACGACACTACTTAAGAAAGGGCATAAACATAATTTATCTCGTCGTTTGCACTATAAAGTGCGCTTGCAAAGTAACCTTGATATATATAAACTATATTTGTAAGCACTAGCCAAACCAACACACAATGACATAGAAATCATGTCACCTCATCTATAAATAAAGGTGCTATGATCTCACTTATCTTCGCCACAAGTAAAACAAAGCTCACAACATGAATGTCTGTTACTTGTAGCTCTCATTGCCATGGTAGCAAGTACCACATCCGCGCAGTATGTGGAGGTGCATGGTGGGGATGATGTGGTCCATGGTAAGGAGAAATATGGAAAAGAACAGGCGAGTATAGGATCATGCGAGGATTACGTGATGGATAGGTGTAGGTCGATGGGGCTACCTATCACCCAACCTTGGACATGGTCCGAGCCCTGGAAATTGGGGATGAGCTCATTCCATGAGGTCCAAAGATGACCCTACGAACATCTTGGGAAGACAACATCGTGGTGCCGCTGCAACACTCTCACACAAAATGATCCAGGCCGATTACATGTTGCACTTTCAACCAGGTCGGATGTCCAAAAGTGATGAAACAGGCCAAGAGACTACCATTCTTGTGCAAAATGGCCCCATTCGGCTGCAAGTTCCCTATGGCCAATGGCTATTACTGATGATGTGGTTTCCATCCGTGACTAATAAACAAAGTTTCCATTGAATAGTGTAGGAACAAAGTTTCCTTTGAATATTTATTGGGCAGGACTGAGCGTCCCCCAGGGGATAGTTCCCCCGGATCCCCTAGGTCTGTAGCGTGACATGTGTCCCCAAAAGGCTCTAATCCTCTTTTTCTACAAACACCCGGTTTTGCTACAAAATATACCACTTTTGCTATATTGTAGAAAAAACGGTTCGCTCAAAAAAATTGAACAAAAAGACTGCCTTGACGGAGAGTTCGTCGGAGACTTTGTAACAAAACAATTGAACTAATGTAGCAACTGTCGGGAGAGCTCACCGAGACCTTGTAGCAACAAATTGCGCTATTGTAGCAAAATCACAAAAAGGTTATAGTAAAAAAGTTGCATTAATATAGCAAACACAACTTCGTCAAAGACATCGCCGGAGACTTTCGCTGGGACCTCGTCGGAGATCACGTAGCAATATCTTTGTGTTACTGTAGCAAGATCATAAAATGGATGTAGCAAAAACACCATGACATTGTAGCATCATTGAAGCATTTTATTGCGGTAAAAACACATAAACAAGTGTAGCACTCAGAGAATAGCAAAGTAGCAACACAAATACAAGTGTGTAGCTAAAAAAATATACGAATGTAGCAAAAAAACAAGAACACAAATCTACATCCCTAGAAAAGGGCGGGCGGAGAGGGCGCCAACGCAGGCCTCGACCGCCATGACTGCATGCCACCTTGACCTCGCTCGTGGAGGAGCCGGGAGATGGGTCGGCGGCGTACTGTGGCGGAGGGGGCAAGAGGAGGCGGTGCATGCGTCAACGAACGATGGAAAGTAAAATAGTCGAGAAGGGCATCTCGTGAAGAGTTAAGGTTCTCTGGTGGGGCCCCACGCGCTGGCTTCCTCGCATGCGTCGACGGACGCGTGGCGCACCCAGGTGGCGGAGGAACAGGAGCACGTGATCCCCCGGGGGCTTTGAAGCGTTTCCCATATTTATTTATCTTAGAAACATCTCGGTATATCCATCGTGGAACAAATAATAACATATACAAATAAATATCATTTGCTGATGTGTTCTTTTTGTGGTAGTTTCTATGTGTATGTGTGTTACTTATCATGCACCACTATCTTGTACCACACAATATGTGGGAAAGACACAGCTTGGAACATTTGGATCCATCTTAAACAACCCACGCAACCCTACAAGTATAGTTACACAAAATAATAAAATTTAAAGCACTATACGATATGATATTCCTTGGTACAATACAAAACTATAAGAAAAAGTGGATGTGCCACATAGACCATCTAAGGGTATGTCTTCACAAAGGAGCAGATGTGGTACAAGAAACATCTTATATCTCAATGATACATGACCCAAAAAAATGGCTAGAAGACAATGGCGTCTAAGTGTATTACTTATCATGCACCACTACATTGTACGACAAAATTTCTAATGATTTGGTCTAGACCTTTCTTGAACAACTTGCACAACACTACACGTTTAGTTCTCACTAGTATATCTCCATAAAGAAGCAGATGTAGTGTACGAAACATCAACTATCTCAGTACCACATGATTTTCAATGCCCGACAAAAGCAAAAAAAAACATGTATAAGCAACAAATATGTTTAGATGCTTTAGTCATCAACGAAATACCTAACCATTTTAGTTTGGATTTTCTGTGGGCAACCTTCACAATACTACATTTTCAGTTTCATTAAAGGCATAAAGTTTAAAGCTTTGGTATAACACTACTAACAATATATCTTGAGATAAGTCCAAAAACACCACATATCTAACTAGTTTGCACATTTTGTGCGCTTGGAAAGTAACTTTGATCTATTTCCAACTATATTTGGAAGCACTAGCCAAAGCAACACACAATATCATATGAAAATGGTGTCACCTCATCTATAAATAAAGGTGTTATGATCTCGTCTATCTTCACCACCAGCAAACAAAACTGAAAACATGAAGGCCTTGTTACTCCTAGCTCTCATTGCTCTGGTAGCAAGCACTGCATTCGCGCAGTATCCAGAAGTCCGCAATGAGGATGCCGAGGTCCACGGTGAGGGAGAATGCCAGCAAGAACAGGTGAGTCTAGGCGCATGCCAGGATTATGTGAAGGATCGGTGCAGGTCGGTGAAGTTTCCCATCACCCAGCCTTGGAAATGGAGCCAGCCCTGGAAATGGACCGAGCCCTTGAAATGGGGGATGAGCTCTTGCGATGATGTTCAGAAGCGATGCTGTGAAGAATTAGCGAAGGTGCCGACGCAGTGCCGTTGCACGGCTATCAAACGAACTATCCAAGGCGACATCATGTTGCGCTTTCAGCCAGGTCGGATGTCCAAAGTGATGGAGAAGGCCCAGAGTCTGCCCGTCCTGTGCAAAATGCCCCCGTCCGACTGCAAGTCCATGGCCGATGGATATTACTGATGATGTGGCTTCCATAGGTGACTAATAAACTGTCACATACCACGGTATGTGACCATTGTCATGGAATAATGTATGGGCAGAGTTTCCTCTGAGTAGTGGTTTCTCTTGCAAACATCTTGGCATGTCCATCAAGGCAATGATGTTAGCATATGAAATTACAATATGCGTTGTTATTGGGTGCTCTTTGTGGTAGTTTGCGTGCGTATGCTCATCCTATGTTTAGCAAAATCATAATATATGAAATGTTCAAGTCTTAAAAAGAGAATGATCTATTAAGTTTCTGGCATGCCGCCGCTTTCACTAGTTTAACAAACAACTAAAACGAAATCCAGAATAGTCTACAACATGTTAAAAGGACTGATGGATTCATACACAAGAACTACTTCATGTTACATTTATTTTTGGAAAGGAAAGAAATCTCGAACAAGGTTTAGGCCTGAACCACATGATTCTAAATAAGGGAAACAGGTCAATCAACTTGATGCGATACTTTTTAAGTGAACGTTTGGTACAATACAACATGACATATCTATCTTGTACTACTACTACTACCTTGTAAGACAATCTCTAACAAATTGGTCTGGATCCATCTTCAACAAGGTGCACAACAATACAAATTTTGTTGCACTGAAGCGGAAAGTCTTAACCTTGCCACAACATTACACATCTATCTTCATAAAGGGGCAGATTGAGTACAAGAAACACCATCTATCTCAATAACATGCACATCTGTTAAATTCAGTTTCGCAAAGAACAAAATCTTGAACAAGCATTAAGCATGAAACACGAATCCAAGGGAACCTTTGCTGTGTTACCTATCATGTGCTACTATCTTGTAAGATACAATCTCTAACAAATTGATCTGGATCCATCTTGCACAAAAAATACTTTATCTATTTGATATATATACTGTCTTACGGAGGTATTTGTAATACTTTATCTGTTTGAGTATGTCCATATACTATATTTAAGATACTTCCAAACAAGTTAGGTGAAAAAATTGCAAATACACCCATAGTTTTCAGTATATATGTAAAATACAGTCATATTTATACGTACAAAAAGAGTATGTGAATAAAAATTACATACTACCAAAAAAATAGTATATATATCTTCAGAAAGAGACAGATTTTAGTACAATAAACATTGGTGATTAAGAAACTGCCACATATCACCAGATGTGGCCAATAAAAGCAGTTCTGGAATAATATATGCAAAAAATTCTCTATCTACATATGTTCTTCTTTCAAACATCTAAGTATGTAAATGTTTATAGAGACTGATATTAATTTTCTGTGGGAATCTAATCCTCATATGACATTACCATAGTGCCAAGATTAATTTCCGTGGTACCATTACAAAATTATTATGATACTGCTAATACATATATACTAAGATTATGGACTGATCTTATGTCGATACAAATACATGAGGTAGTAGGATCCTCTATCTTGTCAAAACAAAGGACAGGATAACAGAGAGCAAAAGCACCCACATATGCATGCCCATTCCCATATTCGGCGCATTCGATGAAGGATCGGTGGGCGCCTTCCCGTTGTTCGTCTCTGGTTTCTCTGTTGGGCAAATGTAGCTGCATAGGCTGGGCCGGACAACCCGGTAAACACCTTTGCTTGCCAAGACGTAGACATCCTTGTTGTTGTCCTCGCCGAAGGAATATATGTAGCCGAGCGATGGGAGAGGACTTCCGGCAGCACTGTCACAGGGTATGGGGGAGTTCTTAGAGCAGCCGAAGGAGATCAGACTGGAGGTGTAGTTCCCACTGCTCTCCGGGGTCTCCGTGCCGGTCCACATGGCCGACGCGTATAGGTCAGCGTACAAGTACCTGAAAACACGTTAACAGATTGATGCATCTTGTAAACTCGCAGCTTCAAGAAATGGTGCTGCACACCATATAGTAGTTCAGTAGACATCTTTTGAGTTCAAAACCAGTGCAAGTGGCCTTAGAAAATCAATTCAATATGCCCCTCGACGACGGCGCTAATTAATACCTTCCATACAAGCAGGGGTCGGCGGATCCTCGGTAGACAGAACCACCTATGATCGATGCAGATCCAATGTTTTTATTGACATCGGAATGGGTGTACCCCATGATAGGAGGGATGACATTAATGGACTTGAGCGATGTGTTTCCTCCGGGTGTCCATGGTGGGTCGTAAACTAATGGACCCTCGTAAACACGCCACCCGTAGTTTCCGCCCTTTGAGATCAAATCAACTTCTTCGTATTGATCCTACATAGGAATGGTCATGTAACAATTATGATTAATAGATTTGTATCGCGCCAGTAGTACACGCTAATATATCAGAGAAATACTAGCCTGTCCTGAGGAAGAATGCAGTACCGTTACAAAAAGGGGATCCCAATAATAAATAGTTGAGTTCCATCAATATCATGCAGATAAGACACTTCCGACTTGTTAACCATCACGTGCTACATGCCTATCCTACATACTTAACAGTGTTATAATGTAAACTGTAAATGCATGTCAAGTTCTGAATATATTAAGTTACAAAGATGGGATCTCAAGAATGAACAGATAAGTTCTATCAAAACATCCAAAAAATTAACTGTTATTTGCTATACATGCCTATCCTGTACTTACAGTTCAGAAACTAGTAAGTTAGTGATCACGCAAGATCCCACAGAAGTAGACTATAGCCCGATGGTGATATCGAACTAATGAAGCAAATATATCGTTACTACATACAACTCTTAACCAATATAAATTTAGCACTTCACACATTGAACTGTTTGTGATGATCTTGAAATGTACCTGGCCAACATCTGCACAGTAGAAGTAGGAAGGCCTCTCCAGATCAAAGCTGCATCTCCAAGGGTTTCTAACACCCAAAGCCCAAATTTCTGGTTCTAAGTCACTATCATCAGCGAACGGGTTGTCTTTTGGAATTGAATAGTTACCCCATAAGCTTTGGTTAGTGATTTTAACCGGTCCTGAAAATATCAAAATAAAATCTTAGAAAGCTTCAGGACCAAAATAAATCTTAATAGATCATACCAAAGTAGTTCTTTCTTCATTTAAAAAATGTGAAGTACACAGTCAGTCTGTCTGTATGTCTGTCTGTCAGAACTAGTGCTGGGCAGCTGAGAACATTAATTCAGATGCCGTGGATTAAACACCTTGAGTTGCAAATGTGTTTAGATGAAATATGAATTGAGAACATATACAAAGTAACATACTAGTTCGCTAAATGGTGCCAGTATGGAGCCCGTGTACTAGATTTGACTAGCCTATTCGTTAGACAGGAAAATAATTTCCAGTGTTTACTTACAAAGTACAACTGTACCAAAGGCAATGTCATTAAAGAAATCTTGCCGAGGGAGGTAGTTAGACTCGGGAGTACCAAGTTGTTTTATACTAGCACTGATGCAATTTTTCTAGTAAACCGACTTAATAGGTACTGCTATGCAGAAATGTAGAGTGCTGAACCTTCTCATACTAAGAGATAAGAGAAGCATATGAAGATTTTCGCATGAAAACTAACAGGTTGAAAGTGAAGAAAATTAAATTAGTACTTCAACTTGAGTAAATCTCAAAAATGACAAAAGACGGCTTTCTCACTGAATTACCTGGTGCGCTGTCAACGTCAAGCCTCATAATTTTTCCCAATAGCGACCTTTTGTTCTGTGCAAAATTAAACGGGTCACCTTTCTGTCCACCGTCCCCCATCATGAAGTAGAGGTATCCATCAGTAGGCCCAAAAAGTATCTGACCTCCATGCTGAGATGTATAAGGCAACCCCATAGTGAAAATCCTTTTAACTTCAGATGGATCGGCAGATGTTACCTGAAGAGATTATGTAAACAAGAGTGTGAGTGCATAAGGTTTAACTTCAAGGGGCATCAATGCATGAACGGAAGCGTGTATCTAGACGAGCAAACCTCAGAAACATTCGATGATGAACCTTTAGCGGAAAATTCCGACACAACAGTCTGATACTGGCACGGCTGAGCGCCATTATCAGGGCCAAGCTTGGAAGGGTCGCAGTCCACATCGGAGTTGCAAGAGCACCTGCCAGAACAGCTGGGTGACTTTGTCCTATCACAGTTGTAGGAGGCGAAGAAGCGCCCGTTGGTCGCGAAGTCGGGATGAAACGCCATACCCATGAGCCCAAAAGCCGAATCAAAATGCACCTGGTCAGTCAGATCAACGAAGGGGCCCGTCTCGCCAAACTGCAGGGTGCCTCCGGATCCCTGCTCCGGGACAGTCGCCAGCCATATCTTCCCAGCTTGGGTGCCCAGGAAAACTCTGTTAGAGCCATCAGGGTGAGGAACCATGTTGAGGTAGGAGTAGGACCCGTTGTCGATTCTCTCTAGGCATACCCCTTTCGGAGAGGCCGAAGTTCCGGCGGTGTTGAACGAAACCGTGTTCCCGCCACCAAAGCACACCGACCGGTCGCTGGGAACGACGCCGAACGATGTGCAGAAGTCGTTCTCGGACTGCCACGCGTCGGTGAGCTTCGACGGTGCGCTGGGTAGCCTGGCGCCTCCTTGCAGCGGGGGCTGGAAGGGGGAGCTGAGTATTGTCACGTCCTTGCAGGTTTCCCAGACTAGCTTGCAGTAGTCCTGTGTTGTCTCCTTGGACTCAGCGGAAGTCGCCGAGGAGGTGGAGTTGCACAGGAATGGGATTGTTCGGATGTTTGGCCCGGCGTCAAACAGTTCAGCGGAGTATGGATTGCAGTTCTGAAAGCAAAAAATAGAAGTAAATTAAGTACTCCCTCCGTCCAGAAATAACTAACTTGGATTTGTCTAGATTCGAATGAATCTATACACTAAAATGCGTCTAGATACATTCGAATCTAAACAAACTCAAGTCAGTTATTTCTGGACGGAGGGAGTACATCGACCACTAAGTTCCTGAACGTGCTGGTAACTTGAGAAGATAATTTTTGCACGAACTAAGCTTATAGTATTTTTTTTCAAGTAGTCGCTGTTCATTCATTTTATTACCAAAACGGCAGAACCACATAGTTGCTGGGTTCGGTGTATGCATGTAAGTAAGGATTCGTGTGAAACTGAATCTCATTTATAATCTTTTGAAGGGAAAGAAAGACATGAGCTCTACACAAATACATGTTGGTGTTACCACCAGATATTTCTTCAGTTATCACTATCATCAAGACCAAAGGTCAGATCTTGCAGCATAGTTATCTAGCTAGCAGCGCCTACTTGCAGCGTTATATGGCCCGGGATTGAATTCCATTATCATCGAGACAAACGGAACAGGATGAGACTGCATCCATGTGGTGCTAAGTTATGCACATATCAATTGTCACTAGCAGCAAGACCAAAGGTCAGATCTTGCAGCATAATAACTGAAGCACCCAGCGCTGCTAAACTTATCCAGGGAAGCAAACCGTCGAGCAGAAGGTGGGCGAGCGTACCGCGCAGAGGACGGACTTGAGGACGGCGGCGCAGGGCGCGTTGGAGACGCTGGCGGCGTCGAACTGCTTGCGCAGGGCGGCGTCGGCGGCGGCGTCGCAGCAGCTGGCACCGGAGTAGCCGCAGAAGGCGAGCGTCCCGTTGAGCGGCAGCGGCGCCCCTAAACAAGAAACGGGAAATTAAGGGTGAGCAGTGAGCTGGTGAGAATAGGAGAGCGGCGGCCGGCGGTGTACTGACTCTGGTCGGTGCAGAGCTGGAAGGCGCGGGAGGCGGCAGGGAGGAGGAGGACGACGACGGCCAAGAAACTGTAGCAGCAACTGAGGACGGCGGCGGAGCGGCTAGTCGGCGTCGGCATCGCCGTGGTAGAAGGCCACGAGCTGAATCAATCCATGTCTGGTCTAGCTCTCCAGACTCCAGTGAGCTTTTGCGAGTGCGATGATGTCTGGTGAGAGTGAGATTTTGGAGAGCATGGATGGATTCCGTGCAGTGGCACTGGACATGTTTGACCAACACCACCATGTCCGTCACCAACCCACTGGTCGGATTAGCTACTCCTAGTGGATAGCTGCTTGCTCTACCGATTGACTAATTTATCAGGACAGTAGGTACACTACTCCATGCATGTTTGGTTGGTGACCACACCTTGCTGACTTGGCATCTTTATCGGGCCGATCCAAACAAGCGAGCTAAAGCATTCGTTTTGTCCGAATATGTCGGACCGTGGGGGATTTGGATCGTGGTCCAGCCTATCCGAGGGGCTGCGCACAGCGGCCCGACGCAGGTAGACGAAGAAGGATATTTTGCCCAGCTAGTTAGAATGATGAACTCACGCATGTGTGTGCTTCTAAAATCAAATTTCGAGACTATGTGCCAAAACAAGATATATAGATAGAATCCACATATTATGATATTTACCTTAGAGTTTCTTACATTAATACAAGATAGATAGAATCTAAACATCGATCTCATGTTATCATTGCAAAAATTACTACCAAACTAAATCTATAAATCCATAAATCCATTTACAAGATAGACCATGAAATGAGCTAATATAGCAATGAGAGTTCAAAGGATGAAGTTGCTCACCTTTTAGAACCTTTGGATAGATGGGGCACCACAAAATATAGACAAATCTTGAAAGAAAATTGGGCATGAACTCGAGCTTGAAGCAAGAAAGAGAGAGGAGCCACCAGCTTGAAATGGTGGCTCGGGCAGGTGGAGAAAGAAGATATAGCCAGGCCTTTAGTCGGTTCGTTCGTACAGTGCATCGAAACCCTTTAGTCCGGTTTGTTACCTGACTAACTAAATGTCCCGTTCGAACCGGAACTAGTGTCTGCCACCCCCTGGAGCCAGATCTAGCCGTTGGGACCGGGACATTAGTTTCGGTTTGTAGCAAAACCGGGACTAATACCCCTGGACCAAAGGTCCGTTTTCTACATGTGGGCGTACCTAAAAAAGATCAACATACATTTCACAAGGAAAAAAAATGACTCGATCGGTTAAGAACTGACAAGGAGGCATGGACGAGGGATCCCGACAAATCATGCAAGTGGATAGATTCCTTTATACTTGCATGTGTATATGACATCACCAGGTCATGCACGAGAGCATGATGCTCAGATCGATTGGCTGGACTGCAAAATACTTAATACTTATGGGTCTACCGAATTTGGTCATCTACCACGCATTACCAAGTGACAAAAAGGCAAGGACAATGTTTTCTTCCTCTCTTTTCATCCCTGTCGTGGTCAGGAGGACGTGCAGTGCTGGTTAATTCATCCATTCATTTTATCCGTTTAAAATCCATTGGTTTCTGTTTGGATACCATGTCATCCAAGCCAAGGGTTGGTTATTTTTTGGACAATGGGAAGACATTAATATCATGGACATGCCAATTTTACACACGGACTCTATAACAACGAAATGTCCTAAAAACATTACGGATGCAAACATCCGTACAACAAAAGAAGAAGAAAATAAAAGATCTCGGAGCAACATAAAACCCTGCCAAGACAACACATGGAGTCCAAATTCTCCAAAAGTGACACCTCCAAGAAAAGAAACAATGCACAAGTGTCATTTTCGTCCAGTCATAGATCTTAGGTTTTTACCCTGGAGAAAGTCAACGCTCTCGAAACAATGCTTCCAACAAGCCATTGCGAGGCACAATCAATAAAGGTCAAACCTTAGATTTTTAACCTGAAAGATCAGACTATGTACTCCTTCGGTACTACCGCTCCATTTGTCGGTGCCACTGCTACAAGTCGAGGGTTGGAAATAGACCAGGATTTGATACTTCAGAGTGCCAATTTCTAGGATTCAAAGTTCATGATTTGATTTAGCTAACCTACTATAAGTTCACATTTTGTTTTGGACTTTTCCTTTAAAAAAAGTTCCATCACATCACACAATCTACACCGCACGACATGCCTAACATGAACATTACAAGTTTTACCAATGGAAGACAGTGGAAAGGTGGGCGAGTACAACGAACCCTAGTGCTTGTCATTGTTGGTTCACTCATCAACTATAACTTGCGGCTCAGGCGAACCACAACACAGACATTGTTTAACCACCTTTTCGTTTTACTCATGTACTAGTAGTGATTTCATAACAACTTCGGAGCACAGTTAAAACTTGTATTCTAGGTACTTGGATATAAATCTGACAGTCCGTGTACAATCTAGCTAGTCCTGCAAAGTAGAACTTGCAATTTGTCGTACTTGCAAATTTACTTGGATTTATCACAAGACAAATATTAACAGTACAATTTGCCCCGTAACAGCGTTTCTATTAGACGGTCATGCAGTAATTTTGAATTGATAGAGCAAGTACAATAAGTCCTAGTCACTAGGCCATAAAAATTAAATTAGGATTATACTATTGGAATAACATATAGCCACCTACCGACTATACTATTGGAGTACTCTAACATGCAGGCAGATATATTCTTCTCAAACCGCTTGACGCCTCGCCGGTACAACATACTTGCCGGGCCTCCTTACCAGCTGGCTCTTGTCCAACCCATCAGCATCATCATCATCATCATCATCATCAGCAGCAGCGGCCCTTCTTCGAGCATCCGGTTTCGCCACATCGGCATGGTCCTAAACAAATAAACCGCTCTTGTATACTTGAGTAGTGACATTTTACAGACAAAACACCACACCAAGCACACGAGATAAAATACATACCTCGTACAGGTATCTGATCCTTTCCTCCTCGAATTTCATCCTAGCATCCAGACCCTTAGGGAGCTTCCCCAACGAACAACCTCCATATCGTGGTGAGGGATTATGGCCACCGATGTATTTACCAGCGTCAGTGGGGTGCTTCGTACCATGTGTACAGCCGTAGCATGGACCTTCACATGTCATTGTACGATACCGGATCTTAGTTAGAGATATCAAAATGTACTCCTATCTATGAAGTAGGTCTAAGCTCAGAAATCTAAGGGTCAAGGCTCGTACCATTATCAGTAGGTCTAAGCACGTGGAGACAAGTGAGCTCGAACTCCTCATCTTCTTCTGTCACCGTTTTCGAGACTTCGGCAAAGAAGAGACTGCCAATGCCGACGCCACCGCCTTTGGCAGTATTTCTAGTACAGTTCAGATGGTAGTACCAGCCACCGTCGTGGCGCTCGTACAATTCTTCGAAGCTCACAACATCTTCAACTTGATATGCAAGATCCCCCGAAAGGTTCTTCTCCTCGTTGTACTGGTCCAGCAGAGCTTGAACCAACAGCCCCATATGGTCTTCGTCCGGATTGGACCACGAAGAGTACTTCCTTGAGCCGTCTGGCCAGTGAAGAGCATTGCGTATAGCGATCTCCGACCTGGAAAGACCGTCGTTTGTGAACCTGATTGAGAAGCAATGAATGAATGAAATCAGATCAATTAATGAGCGACTTTAGACCTGTATAAGAGTGCAACCTAGCTAGGTTTGGGGAAGAATAGTAAAGTTGAAGCTTAATTTTACATTTTTGGGTCAGAAAGTTGGTCAAGGCGGTCTTCTATCGCGTCCTCGGCGTCCTCTAGGCTCTGGAACGGCCCACCGAGGTGAGGATACGTGTGGTAGACTTCCCCGAGATCGACCCTGATGAAAAACTGATGGTTCCAACCGCAAGGTTTCACGCCAATAATGGGCGGCATGAGCGAGTCTGGCTGCGTGGAGGAGGGAGAGGAAGGAGCGGCGGCTGAGGGCTTCCCCATTGTGTCCTTGGCAATGGGCAACTCCTTGGGTGTCAACCCAGACCTGATGGAGAATATATATACGAACATATTAATTACTGTATAGTTATGGAAGCAATTTGATTCCGAATATATATGCGAACATATTAATTATCGTGAGAACAAATCCGTCATTTGAAAGATTCCTTGAGTAAATAAATAAATGGTTTTGCTATTTCTTAGTCGACTGAGATTTTCTTAAGTCTCGGTCACCTAAAAAAATACAACTGTCTATTCATAAAAAAGTGCAATTGAACAGAAAGTGCAACCGGAATGAGTTGCACATTTTTTTTAAGGTTGCATTTTTCTCAGATGATTGAGACTTGAGAAAATCTCAATCGATCGAGACATGGACAAATCCATAAATAAAAAGAGCACAGAAGTGGTCGCGTGCGTGCATACCCATCATCGTGGGGCTTCCTCCATAGGCCATGGATTTCCTTGGGAGGAGGGGAGGGGCGCCATGGCTGGTCGTCGCGCCGGCGTTGGTGGCGTCCGGGCACCATGGGGATTGGAGATTTTGCCGATACAGTGCTTGGGACCGATGGATTTCTCGAGTGTTCTTTCCGTGCCAAACCTGAGGGTTTATATAATTAAATTCATGACTCTATACGTGTTGGACTTGGAAACGGACTTTGTATTTTGGGACTCACCCATGGCACGGTCCTAAGCCGATTCAGAAACCATGGTGTCCGGAGGCGATGGATTTCCTTGTCGCGGCCGGAGGTCCAAGGAGCGGAGGGGCGCTGTGGTTGGTCGTCGTCCCAGCGGCGGAGGAGCTAGCTGTAGGTTTGATAGGAGTAGTTGGCGGCTAGATACTGCGGTATGGCGTTTTGCCGCAAAAAGTGAGGAGGCTTCTTTGGACGACGCTTCTTCCCGGCCTACTGGCTCTTCTCCTTGTGCTCTGGCGGTCGGAGCTGCTGGTGGAGGCTGGCTATGGTGACTCCATGAATAAAGCCTGGGTCATAAACGTGTCACCATGCCGCTCCGGCCGGTGAAGCGGACGCGGAGTCGCCGGTGCGCTCGCTGCCGCGCCCGCGTTCACGCGACATCGTCATAAACGAATGCCGTGCGCCGTAGCCGCCGAGTGGACACCTTTGGCTGGCAAGGCCGAAGCTGCGCACCCCGAAGAAGGAGCTGGCGGAGTGGCGGTGTCTGTCGATAAGGACGAGTTCCTCCTGAATATGGCGCTCAAGGCGTCTTTGAACGACGTGCCGCTGATGGAGGATCCCGACGCGTGCGCTCGAGCACCAGGCCGCACACGGTGCTCGACGGCAGAGCGCCTATCAGGGCACGCCGCTCGTCGTCCTCGATGACAACATTGAAGACGAGGTCGGGCCCTCATCGCAGCCGTGGCACAGCGGCGACGTCGGCCAGCGCAGCTCCCGGCCAATGCAACCACCGACTACACCTTCTTATACCGCCACTTTGGCATGTGATGGTGCGCTGCCGTCGGCATCGTAGTTTATTGCTGTTTTCAATGTTTTTTAAAGTTTTTCTTAGCCTACTGCAGTCAAAATTCGGTTACATGTCCGAAGTTGACATAATATCTGTGAACTCACCTATATCTTAATGCAATCGCTTGAAACCATCTAAATTTCGCTGTGTTTTGCCAAAATTTGGCCGAAGCCGAGAACTCGGTCTAGGTACGTGACTGAAAAACTGACTGTTTTCAGGCGAAAGTTATATCTATCCGACGTTATTTAGCGCCGGATTTAGACATGAGAATGCCGAACGAGCTTTATACGGATCGAACTCGACATGATTCAGATTTTATGCACCCGAGATTTTATGCGTCTCACGTGCTATGTTTTCCTAGTAGTAAATAAATGCTGTGTGAGAAAAAAACGTCTATGCCTATGGAATGGCGATGACATATTGATCGACGAATGTTAGTAGTATATATTTGGGTGGATAGAGGAGGAAGGGTCCGAGAAACGAGGAGGCAGGCAGCTGACAATCTTGACTTGCGAAGGAAGTTGCTCTTTCGCGCAAAGCCCCTCCTGCTCCCGTGCTCCTCACACAACGGCCACCGTTCCGTTCCCCCCCACCGCGCGCGCAGGCACAAGCAAGCAACTTCCTTGGGTGCGAGAGAGAGAGATCTTTCCCGGATTCCGCACGCACATAAACTACAGATTCGGGAGGGAGGCCGCATCCTCCCAATTCCATTCAATCGCTCCCTTCCTCTCCAAGCTTCTCTCCCACCACCGCCGCCGCCGCCGCCGCCCTAGTACAGCAGTGATTGGTTGGTCGATTGGCGGCCAGGCGGGCGGGAGAAGGCACGTCGCCGGCCACGGCCCAGGGCGCGGCGGCGGCGGCGGGGCGGGGCGCCGTCCTCTACTCCGACTCGGATGCTCCAAGGTGAGGGAGAAAAGATCTCTTCTTGCCGCGCCTCTCCAAGCCTGATAAGGAAAAGTAGCTAGGCAGAACAGATCCTCGGAAGTTAGACTTAACTGTATAAGTCACTCCTTTTCGTTGTACATAGTCTAGACTAATTTTATGGTATTTGATTTACAGCAAGCTAATAATACATCCGAAGCATCATATAACAATACATTAATTTTAACCTCTTCTTTGCAGGTCTGCCATTGAGCAGCCATATGGAGATCTGCAGTGGGTAGAAGTCCCACATATATAGGCATTCTTGCAATTGTAGATTGATTTATTTATTAACCAGTACGTCTCCCCTCTCCTCTCTCTCTCTCTCCATGTTTTCCACCAGTAACAATGGTACTACTTTACTTAGTTGTAGCTGACCTTTCCCTTGCATGAGTTCCCGGCATAAAATTTTACTTTTTTTCATGCTAGTAATTTATATCATTCAGTTGCTCAAAAGATAATTTCTTTCTTTCACAGCATAATTTTAGTAGTTCTTAAAAGAAAAAAGATATGAGTACAGGGAATGGGTCAACAAGTGGCACTATAGGCTTGTAGCCCATTTATACACCATATCTAGCTTGTATGCTGTTTTTAGGTAAACACTACCTTGTCTATCTAATTATATGCTATTTTGCTTATCATTTGAATGAGAAGTGTCTTCTCAGATGTAACTAATAATGAAATATACTGTATTATATTTAGGGAAAACATTTGCTAGCTTATGCAGTTAGAATGTCATGAATATATTTGCTCAATATTAGTGAGTTCTTAATCTCCAAGATGGGAGCACCATAATGTGGTGTTTTGCATACCGCAGGAAAAAAGTGCTTGCAAATTCCATTGCTAAAACGATCTTATCGAGCAATGCTTATTGTAATTCTTGAGCTTAATGACTATGTTACCCATTCACGATGCTAGATAGAGCTGTTACATCGGTGTGCAAATAACCACATGCTACTGCAGTACTGCATATTGCTATCATTTGTCGTACAGTCTGAAATAAACCCTGTTGTGGAACTTGCATATATTCTTTGTACTTTGGTTTAGTCAGTTAACGTTTGCGATTGGATGGCAGAAAAAATACTCCCACCGTCCTAAAAACGATGTCGCGAGTTTGTCTAAATTTGGATGTATCTAGACACTATTTAGTATATAAATACATTCAAATTTAGACAAATTTGCGACATCCTTTTTAGGGCGGAGGGAGTAGCAAATTTTCCTCATTCACTTCATAACATTTCATTCTGGTTCCCCATAGCTTAATCCCTTGTGACTTGATACCGTTTTTATAATTTTTGTGCCTTAGATGATAATAATTCATCCAAGTATTGTCATCATGACCTTGTATAGTTTATTCAAAAATTTGAAAGAAGAACCTCTTTTTATTGTATAATGTACAAGGGTTTTCTAGTTTTAACACTTTGAATTTAATATCTGCAGTTCATGTTGAGGGCCAAGCAACTTGGCACTCTAAGCCAGTGTGCACGATCCTTCTACCTTAGTGGGTCAAGGTGTGGTAGCGCTGATGGAGCTTCATGCACATGCCCTGAGGATGACACTGGTGGTTCAAAGAGGCAGTCTGTGAGTGGTATCGATCAGAAGTTTCAGTCAACCCACAGATCGGCTGTGAAGGCTCAGCCTCCTTCTGCACAGAATGTAGTTGGATCTATTGGTAGTGCTACTGGATACCCACCTAAAGTTGTTCATGTTAGTCCCTCCACCTCGTCTTCAGTGAAGGAGCCAGCATCTAGCAACAGAAGTAACCCTCCTAGTAATCATCAGGTTATAGGAAATGATTATGTACAGCCATCCAAGCAGACTGCCAGGACCATTTCTCAGTCTGGAATTGCAGGAGCTGGTGTATATACCGAGCTGGTAAATTTGAGATCCTCCTCGAATAATGGAAGAGTTAAGCAAGCTCAACAGGCTGGTGCCAACTATTCTAGCAAGCCCTTGTCTGGTGGACAGCAGTTTAATAATAAGGCACCTAATCAGCATAGCTATGCCGAGGCAAATATGCCTTGTGCCCCTTCCATGCAAAATGATTTTGGGAAGGGGGCTTCAAGATCTGGATATGCGAAGTCAAAGCAGAATTTCTCAGGGCCATCTGCGGTGCTTTCTTCTAGTTCACCATCACAAGTAAGAAATCAAAGGCATCCTGGTCAGGGCCAAGCAAATCATCATTCAAATAATCCCAATTCAGATGGCAGGTGGGCTGGAGTTCAAACTCGAAACTTCTCAGCTCCAACTGCTTATAGTGGTCCCAGTGACAAACCTCAGGGCCCTGTAGGTCAGGGCCCTATAGGAACAATAAAAGCTCATGGTGGAGGACCGCAGTCTAACATAAGAACACTGAAGTCATTGCGGGCAGTTGAACAGTATTACCATACTCTGCAGCAAATGAAATGGGGTCCCATGATGGAACATGTTCTGGATAGTCTCCATTGCAAGATAGATGCATTCCAGGCTAATCAAGTACTCAAGCTGCTTCGTGACCACACCATTGCTCTTGGATTCTTCCATTGGTTGAAGCGGCAATCCGGGTTCAAGCATGATGGCCATACCTATACGACCATGATAGGCATCCTTGGACAAGCCAGGCAGTTCGGTACAATGAGGGAACTTCTCAATGAGATGAACATAGTTCACTGCAAGCCAACCGTGGTGACATACAACAGAATAATACATGCATATGGTCGTGCAAATTATCTAGGTGAGGCTGTTAAAGTATTCAAGGAAATGGAGGAATCTGGCTATGAGCCTGATCGGGTAACATATTGTACATTGATTGATATCCATGCTAAAGCAGGCTATCTGGAAGTAGCAATGGATTTATATGGCAGGATGCAAGAAGTTGGCCTATCACCTGATACTTTCACCTACAGTGCCATGGTTAATTGCCTTGGAAAAGGTGGTCAGTTGGCAGCTGCTTATAAGCTCTTCTGCGAGATGATTGAAAACGGCTGTACACCTAACCTTGTTACTTACAACATAATAATTGCGCTGCAGGCGAAAGCAAGAAACTATGACAATGTTGTGAAGCTGTACAGAGACATGCAGGTTGCTGGATTTCGTCCTGACAAGATAACATACAGCATTGTCATGGAAGTTCTTGGTAACTGCGGCCATCTGGACGAGGCAGAGGCTGTTTTCCTTGAGATGAGGCGCGACTGGGCTCCCGATGAACCTGTATATGGTCTTCTGGTGGACCTCTGGGGCAAAGCTGGCAATGTCGACAAGGCGCTAGGGTGGTACCGTGCGATGCTCCAGGACGGTCTGCAGCCTAATGTGCCCACCTGCAACTCCCTCCTGAGTGCCTTCCTCAAGATAAACAGGTTTCAAGATGCCTACAGTGTGCTCCAGAATATGCTTGCTCAGGGACTGGTTCCATCTCTGCAGACATACACCTTGCTGCTCAGCTGCTGTACCGATGCTCATGCACAGATGGGGTTATGCTGCCAGCTCATGGCGACCACTGGACATCCGGCGCACATGTTCTTGCTGTATCTTCCTGACGCAGAACCTGGTGGCCAGAATGTGAGGGAGCACACTAGGTATTTCCTTGATATGATGCATAGTGAGGATCGAGAGAGTAAAAGGGGCTTGATGGACGCTGTGATAGACTTCCTGCACAAGTCTGGCCTCAAGGAGGAGGCTGGCCTCATATGGGAGGTGGCCGCCCAGAGGAATGTGTACCCGGACTCGGTGAGGGAGAAGAGCTCGTCGTACTGGCTTATCAACCTCCACCTGATGTCCGAGGGCACCGCCGTGACTGCGCTGTCCCGGACGCTCGCTTGGTTCCACAGGCAGATCACCGTCATGGGGTCCTGCCCCGAAAGAATCGACATAGTCACTGGCTGGGGAAGGCGGAGCAGGGTCACTGGGTCATCCTTGGTCAGACAGTCTGTCGAGAAGCTCCTGCACCTCTTCGAGTTCCCGCTCTTCACCGCCCGGGGGAACACTGGTTGCTTCGTCGGGTGCGGCGAGCCGCTTAGTCAGTGGCTGCACAATCCCTATGTGGAGCGCATGCATTTGCTGTAGTGGCTGGTTGCTAGGTTATCATGTCAGCAATAAGCGAAGCAGGTGCAGTTTTGTGGAACGATCATCAGTTTGGGTGGAGCACCTGTCCTAGTTTCGCCTGTAGCGTTTGTGTGTTAAGGGTAGCCAAGGTCGAATTCTTATGTTTCGAAACTTATTTATCTGTGATAATTTGTTACAGATTGTCACATTCTGAATCAGTCAGTGAGAATTATTTTATGATCTGGTGCTTTAGTACGTTCTGGCCTAACCTTGTGGAAACTAGTGCATTGTATTGATCTTGTGATTCTTCTTGCAAAGCTTACTTGGTATTGATCTTTTGATTCTTACTGAAAAGATCACAGTTCAGAAAGGTGTTGAACCAGAAAAGCACTTCAGCATCATCAGAAAACCAAACTGTTACCATGATGCATTACAATTTGTGAATGTAACCCCCTTAATCTTTGGCTTATATTTGCTTGTTTCTGAATTACAGTACAGCGATGGTTGAATTCTTATGTTTTGTACTCCCTCCGATCCATCTTACTTGTCGCTAAAATGAATGTATCTAGTTCTAAAATATGTCTAGATACATCTATTTTCGTGACAATTAATATGGATCGGAGGGAGTAACTTATTTATCAGGGAGGGTTATTGAGAGATTGCATTATCTCATTCTGAATAAGCACTGAGAATTATAGTATTTTACAATCAGGTAGGTATAGTCGTACACTATGTCGCAGTCTAAACTTTGGAAAGAAATTAATGCATCTTGTGATTAATTATTTAGTGCAAGAATTAATGCCAGAATTGCTGTTATTCACAAGTTGTTCGGCTGGAGAAGTGCATGCTACAGAACTTACTTGATAAGGTGTTAAAATTGGTCGATGTAATTCCCTGGATGCTGAATCTTGGTTATCTTTGCTTGTTTCTGAGCTACAATATTGTGGACTAGATAAGGTGACAAATCAAGGGAGCATTTTTCTCATCTCAAGAGAATGGAGTATTCTACTGCCTGTCGTGGTATTTTCTTACGATGTGCCTATGGTTGTCCCAGCTATACTAATGTGGAAAACAAGGAGAAAATGCTACTCCCTCCGTCTAGAAATAAGATTCGAATGTACCTAGACGCATTTTAGTTTATAGGTATATTCGAATCTAGGTAAAGTCAAGTCAGTTATTTCTAGACGGAGGGAGTAGTTCGAAACGTTTTGTTCTCACTTTTTTGAGATGCCTTTTGTTTTCACTTTAAAAGAAAATAAATTATAAGATGCTCCCAAATTATTCTGAACCGTTCATTAACATTGATCTAATTACCTTACAGGGGTTAAGAGGTAACTTTGACCTTGTGAGGCTACTAATGTCTTTGCACATCGCCACACTGCGGTGGCAACTTGCAGGAAACTCTGGTCTATATATCTGGGGCCGGTCTGGATCTAGATCTCGGGAGGTCTTGAAATACAAGTCCCCTTCTCCTTCTCCACACGACTGGGCAACTGGTGGCTGGATCTAGATCTCGTATCACCGCTGAGGCCTTCTCCAGGTAATTATCATCTTCTCAGCAAAGTGATTTAGAGCGCCTCTCCTGCAGTTCCAGGACCTCATTCTTGACCGTGTTTAGGATGCTAATTTGGACCAGTCATCCCAAGTACTAGATCCATATGTAGGGATTTTCGAGGAATCATGGTTTCACTAGAGGGAATTAGTGGGCGCACAGTTATCCAACCTTTGTCCATCTTCTCGTGTATTTCTGCCTTGAGTGAAACTATAGCAAGGCTACGTTTATCGAGTCAAAACTACCACTCAGATACACTGAATATTTCACACAAGATGCACTTTGTTCTTCGTGTTGTTTCTTCATAGGTTTACCTGCTAGAAGTGCACCGCCGTGAGATGTATTTACTTTGCCTCTCATGATATTTGAGTAATCTAGTAGCCTGGTCTAAAGCATGTTCTGGTTATAGGTAATTAGTGGGTTGCTGCAATGCTGTGAAGAAGCGAAATTTCATCAACTGGTTCGTTCTCAGGCAAACCATAAACGTACAGTACGCTTCTGCCCTGACACAAAAGGGGAAATGGTAGACTGTGAGGTAGAGCTTGTCTTGGCAACTGTATGTCAAAGGTTCTTCCGCTTTGAATATCTACCAGAAGGGAGTCCTGCTATGCAAATCACTGGTAAGATGATATGGCACGCATTTGGTTCAAGCATTCCATGTACTTACCGTTCAATGGCTAAGTGATTCAAGTATTTGGAATACTGAACCGACTTTCTTCTTCTCTCCTGTTTTGCAGATGCATCTCATGGACATGAATGGAGAAGGCAGTATCAAATCATGAAGGGGATTTGTGACGGTCTATATCATCTTCACATCGTTCAATTGGATCTGAAACCTACAAATATATTGCTAGAGGTTAACGGGACGCCGAAAATTGCGGATTTTGGTACGTCGAGGTGCTTTGATGAACATGATTAATAAAATGTGGAAATGCTTTATTCTTGTTTATAATGCCTCACCTATGCCATGCACAATTGTGTATCATTTATCATGGCATACCATGTTTTGCTTGTTGCATATGCTTCATATGTTTACACACTTTATTTATTATTATGATCCTTATTTGTTTGGTTTTTATTCCGGATAGACGCCGAGCAAGGGAAATATCAGGAGACTCAGGAGTATTACCAGGAGACTCAGGAGTATTACTAGGAGACTCAGGAGTATTACCCGGATCCCACTTATTCTTCAACTGAGTAGACAGGCAAGCAATTTCCTATGCTTGCATTACATATAGCACATATGCCTCTATCCTTATTCTTGCATCATTGAGTCGTGAATTGCATTAAATTGGAATCTCAAGTATTGCACAACCTTTATTTTTAAACCCCACTAAAACTTGTTCCTCCAACCTATCAGACTTCCGCTGAGCAATGGAGTTATCAAGAGGCCCCTGGTTATTTCATCCCTGAGATTTCAGGCAGGTATTCCTTGCTTGCATTACATTGATAGCACATATGCCTCTATCATCATTCTGCCGTGATTTCGAATTAAATTGCAATGTCAAGTAATGCACAACCTTTACTTTTCAGTCAACTATCCTAACAAGGGGTTTTAACTAGCAGGGAGTGCATATGGTGAAGAGATTGTTGTGAAGGAGCTTTATAGCATACAAATGATAAGAACTGACAAATGAAGTCCGCAATCTTATGAAGGTCGAGCATCTAAACATCATGTGGTTAATAGGCTACTGCTATGAAACAAGCACGTCGAGACAAATGGAGACCTGGTTTCTGCAAAATTAATAGAGCACTCTGCTTCGAGTATATGCAGGGTGGTAGCCTTGACAAGCATATTTATAGTATGATGGTATTTTAAAAAAATATTAAGAGAATTTGTGAGGGTTTAAATCATCTTTATAATAGGATGTGTAATGATTATATTTATCATCTGGACTTGAAACAAGATGACTAGAATTGTAGATTTTGGTATGTCTAGCCTCTTAGCTTCATCCAACAACACATACAATTCAAACTTTGGAAGGTACACTGCAAGTTACATGCATTTTTCTTCATAATTCATGGATGGAGATAATTTGCGATTGCATGGCATTAATTGTGTGTTTTTACCTGCATGCATGGCACAGATAGCCGAGTGTCAAGCCAACTAGATGCGATCCACACATGAATGGATGCATTGGTCACAGTTTTTTGTTTTGTGGAAGCAATACATGCCCACGGTGTCTAACAGACAGCTAGAAATGCAACTACCCTATATGTGTTGATCCCATTAGTCCTGTAGCTAGAGAGATATGCAGCATGCATTATTGATGCTAGGAAATGATAAGACAACAAGGTTTCAGACAGATTTCATGTGTTTGTGCATGCTTTCTGCCATTAATTCCCGAAACAATATATATCTCCGTACATATAGTAATTCCCCAAACTACACACATCTACGTATCCATCCGAGTATACATGATAATATTTTTTGAGAGAGGCGTAATATTTTTCCACATGAGACTTGTATAAACTTGATGATTATACCGTGTTTATCTGAGGTAACAGAAACAAAACAAACATTATTGTAGCAAAATGAGCAACTCTACAAAATATACTGACATAAGTCACTAGAAGACACCTCCTCACATCCAGGTTGGTCATCTTTAAGTTGATCTGGTTGCTGAGATTGTACTACAGCCTTCAAGCATACTCAACCATATTTTGTCATCTGCGAACATAGATGTCCATTAGTGTGAAAAACAAAAGAGATGATATGATACAATGAATTGCTCGATTAAAATAGTCAAAATTAAAGCATAATTATATAGGTGTAACATTTGAGTTTCATATAGTGATGGAAGTTTGCTTGAACACAAATAAATATGTCACAAGAGAAGCGCCAAGTATAACACATTCAATCTTGTTAAATATCTGAGTATTTTGTTTGTTTTGCTAGCTAGCTAACTGGTACATAAGTACTTCATAGCCGGTCTCAAATCACCAAAGAAATTAAGAAATAGACATACCTCAGTGGATTGTAGAAACTCTTGTATGGAATCAAAGCATTGAAATATTCTCCCTCCCATATCTTCTTCCGCCGCAGTGTCTTAAGATTTATCTTGTAAAACCCAAGTGCCGTGTCCACGGAAATAATATCATTGCCCTTCATAGATCCAAGAAGTAGTAAAAGTTTTGGTGGATTTTTAATCGGTGGAATGTTGTTTAGACCGATTACTTTAGTCCAAGTCCATGCTGCAACTCCGTCGGAACCCGCCTATCCTGACCATATGTAGAGGGTTAACTTCTCATATTGCACAAATCCCAGATTACCATCCGCCATCGCCATGAGGATAGAGTTACAGCAAGAGCCAACCATTGCCGATGGTGCATCAATAAGTGATAAGAAATCAGATCTCAATTCGTATTTTAGTATTTATACAGGACCAATTCCAGCATAAAATTCATTAAATCCATATTGATACACGAGCGTGAAAGGAATTGCGTCTTTGACCAGGACGGGTGGTTTGGCTCGATAAATCCAATGCTCGGAATAGGAAGACCAGGGCATGAATTGCTCCACTCAATCACCACGATGAAGATGAGAGGGTGGCTTTATGCAGTCACCTGTCTCTGTCGAGGAGGGCGAGGATAATACACAAGCTTGCGCAACAAAACTGGCAGCACCTACAACCTCTTGCAAGGATAAGAAGACCACCCGAGAGGGGATCTCATTGGAGTCGAGGTGGTTGCAAGCACTTAGTGCACATAGCACTGCCGTAGCAGTCTATTGGTTAAATCCATTACCAAATTCTTTCTTTGTAGTATGTGCTACGACATGGTGTGTTAACGTCTACTTGTAACAAGACGTGCCCTAATTCCTAGATGGTCACCTCTTCGCCCCTGCCCTCCCCATCCATGACAGGAGAGATGTCCTGGTCAGCCGCAATAGAGGAACTCGGGTCGGACGAGGATGTGAGATCAGTGGAGGACTCCGACTCCATTTACATACCCATGGGTTATTTTTTCTCCCATACCCATAATCCGATTGAGTTTTTACGTGCCGGGCACACGATTAATGGGTACCCATTTCCATCTCTAGTGTTTGTTGGGTTGACCGTCATCGCCCACACTGTGTCGGGCATGACTATCCGGGCTTCAGCCGTGCACAAAGGGCCATTACCAACTTTATAGCATGCAAATATCAATGATAAGGAACTCACGAATGAGTTCCACAACCTTATGAAGGCCAAGCATCCAAACATCATGTGGTTAATTGGATACTACTATGAAAAAGTACATTCGAGACAAACGGAGAACTAGTTTCCATGAAAATAATAGCACACTCTGCTTCGAGTATATGGAGGGAGGAACCCTTGAAAAGCATATTTATGTTACACCACATAAAATAATTCAGATAATTTGTGAGGGTTTAAAAATTTCATAATGGGAGGCGACACTTCCTTTGCCTATGTCGTGCGTCGACGAGCTTGGTCACCGTGCACCTACTTCGCTTCCGCCACTCGTCGATGTCCGGGATTTGTTGACCCACCGCCCATAGCGCCCGCGAGAACGGGAAGCAGTAGCGTTGCGAAGGACTTCATCGGACTCCGGCTCGATTGGGCTATGCAGCTAGTGTGGGAGTTCAACGGGGCAGTGATGTACGATGAGGAAACGCACGAAGAGAGCAAAGTGGCGGTGGTCTACAACAAGGCTGCGGAGGACGTGGTAGACGAGGAAGAAGATATGGACAAAAGCGAAGAAGTCTATTATGCGGGCAACGAGGTGGAGGAGTACTTTGAGGATAGTAGCAAGAAAGAGGAGATCGTCTATGACGCGGACGACGAGACATAGGAGGGATCTGAGGTAGTGGCTTTAAATATCATTGTTTAACTAGAACCATGGAGGGGGGCAAATGCCCCCTCCCCTATATTTCTATAGGACAAATTACTAGTTTTGCTTGCGGTTGTTCAAGGATTTCAATCAAAATCTGAATGCATAACACAAGGTAAAGTTTATTATTTGAACCATTTTACTATTTACAAACACTCTTTTTTATTCTACTTTAGCTAGTGTAAGTTTACTTTGTAACACATGGAAAATAATAACAAATTGTTTTCTTATTCCACATCATGGGTGCAACAAGGGCTGAAGAAGAGTATTGGAGACAAAGAGGGAGGTACGATGGATGCTGCAAGGGGACGCAAGCACGGCATACTTCCACACGATGGCGAATGGTCACAAAAGAAAATGTTTTATTCCAAACTTGGTGACGGATCAGGGGATAATTTCGGAGCCAGACGAGCTTCACAACTACATCTATAAGTTCTGCATCAACCTTATGGGAACCAAGGGCGATGCGTGTGTCATGGGTCGGAAAGGCAGATATGTGGCCACAAGGTAGACGGGTTTCTGACAAGGTAGATGGGTCAGAACTACATCTATAAGTTGTAACCTTTCTACCAATAGATCCAGACGAGGTCCTCGCGGATATGAAGATGGATTATGCGCCTAGCCCCGATGGACTGCCCGTGGCATTCTACACAAAGTTTTAGGGAATTCTAAAAGGCCCAATCCTGGACATTCTCAACGACTTTGCGATGGGATGCATTGATGTAGGTAGACTAAACTTCAGCATTCTTACCTTGATCCTGAAAGTTGTTAGCGCGGATGTCATTAGAGCTTTTAGGCCTATCGCGCTAATTAATGTTATCTTTAAATTCATCTCTACGGCTTATGCTTCACGCCTTTCGCCAATTGCACATAGAGTGGTGGATCGCAGCCAAACGACATTCATCAAAGGGAGATGCATCCATGAGGGGATCATTGCCCTGAATGAGATTGCTCATGAGGTTCGAGTGAAAAAGCTGGGGGCATTTCCCTCAAAATGGATTTTTAGAAGGCGTATGATCGAGTAAACTCGGATTTTTTTTCAATTAGTCCGAAGAGGCTTTGAGAGTGGAGTCACACATAGGCTGATTCAACTTGTCCCAGGAGGACAAATGGCTATTAACATCAATGGAGAGGTGGGACCTTTTTTCAGAAACACGAGAGGGGTGAGACAAGGAGATCCATTATCCCAAATTCTTTTCGACTTAGTCACTGATGCTCTGGATATTATCTTGGAGCGAGCTAGGGAGGCTGGTCATATCCAGGGCTCGTGCTGCACCTAATTTCGGGAGGAGTCTCGCACCTGCAATATGCAGACGACACTCTAATCCTTATTCATCCGGATGATCTGGGGATCAGCAATCTAATGTTCCTTGTTTTGTGATTCGAGAACATGTCAGGTATGAAGATTAATTTTGATAAAACTAAAGTGGTGATCCTTGGGAGGGACGCTTCGGAGCAAGCCCACATTGCTAACCTTCTCAATTGTAAGTTGGGCGGTTTCCCCATTAAGTACCTGGGCTTACCTGAGAGTGATAAATGGCTGGTAAATGGGTGCGGTGGGTCATAGGCTTGACCCATGGCAGGGCAGGTTGATGTCGTCGGCGGCTAGGCTGACCCTCATCAATGCCTGCCTATCCAGCTTGCCAACCCACACGATGTGCTCGTACTTACTATATGACGGAACCCATGCATCGATGGATAAATGCCACAATAGGTTCTATTGGGAAGGGGTGGGAGCCCAGAGGAAATACCATCTTGTGGACTGGGCTTCAGTGTGATCTCCACATGAGTGTGGCGGTCTAGGGATCACAAACACCAAGCTAATGAACATGGTGATCTGCACCAAGTGGTGGTGCAAGCTTAGCCAAAGGGACAGTGAGCTGTGGGCGGATCTGATGAAAGCTAAATACCCAGGGAACCGGTATTTTCTATCCCCAAATGTGATCAAGGGCTCACAGTTTAGGAATAACCTCCAGAAGGTCAAGGCGATGTTTCTCCTCGGAGCTACGTTTCAGGTTGGCAGTGGGCAATTAGTTAGGTTCTGGTTGGACACGTGGTTGGGTAGAGGCCCGATCAAAGACAAATATCCCTAGACACTTCGCTATCTGTGGTGACCCGGCGATATCAGTTGCAGTTGGGTGTCAACCTTGTTTCCTCGGCCCATGATGTGGTGTCCTGGAGCCTTGAGAGCTCGGGCATTTTCTTCACACACTCTCTATACCTGCATATGTCTAGAGGCAACACATTAGTAAACTTTAAACAGATATGGAGGGTGTGCGCACCTCTCAAGGTCAGAATCTTTTTGTGGCAAATGATAAAAGGTAGACTCCCGTCAAATGTTGACAATATTGCCAAAAGGAATCGCCCTTCTTCTGAAGCTTGCTTGCTCTGTGGGGAGGCGGAAGATGCTATTCCTATCTTCTTTAGCTGTGCTTTAGCTAGATTCATGTGGGCGCGTGTCCGCGTGCTGTTGCAGTGTTCATGGAACCCAGCAGGGGCTGGAGCGTTCTTGACATTTGGTGCAGAGATTCTCGGGTAGGATGAAGAGGCTGTTCTGGCTATGTTTCGCCGCTATGTGTTGGGCGCTTTGGACTATTAGAAATAAATTGACTATTGAACACTCAATCATTGGCCAACCGGCTGATTGTATACAAAAAAAATTATCATTTTTTTCCAGAGCTAGAAGGTGCTAAGCAAGAGGGACGACATGACCACGCTGGACTTCATTATGTTCGAGCGGCTGGACGCAAGACTTAGGGATTAGAGAACTCCTTCTTATTTCTTCCTCCTGGGTGGCGTATTGTTCTGTGTTTTGTAGTTTGCGTTTCTAGTGGGCGTGTGCTGAACTTTATATGTCTCCCGAGGTGCCCTGCGGGCTATATGTTGTTGGTTGCTTGGCTACCGTTTGTAAAACCTTGACCTATGGTGGTTTGCGGCTGCAGCCTTATGTTTTAAAAAAATCTTATGTTTTGGAACTTATTTATCTGTGAGAATCATTTGGAGATTGTCACATTCTGAATCAGTCAGTGAGAATTATTTTATTATAATCTGATGCGTTAGTAGTAGGTTCTGGCATATAACCTTGTGGAAACCAGTGGACTGTATTGATCTTGTGATTCTTCTGGCAAAGCTTACTTGGTCTTGATCTTTTGATTCTTACTGAAAAAGTCAAAATTCAGAAAGGTTTTGAACCAGAAAACTGCTTCAGGATCATCGGGGAAAAATTGTTACCATGATGAATTACAATTTAGGAATGCAACTTCCTAAATCTTCGGCTATTTTTACTTGTTTCTTTTTAATTGAGGGAATATTTGCTTGTTTTTGAACTACAATACAACGATGGTTGAATACTTATGTTTCCTAACTTATTTATCTGTGACAATTACTGAGAGATTGCATTGTCTCATTCTGAATTAGCATTAACAATTCTATTTTACAATCAGGTAGTATAGTTGTATATGTTGTAGTCATAAGTTATGTATTTTGGTACCAAATTCATGCATTGTTAAGCAACTTAAATTGCAAGTTTAATTAGAATAATAAAGCCATCCCCTTAGAGATGCATCCGAGGATTTCCGAATTAGGGTTTATATCCCTCTAGACCCCATTTAAATTGCCAAGCATGTTTATGGTTTCATTTAAGTAACCTTTAACTTGCCAAATCTTCATACTTGGTTGAGCATTGCATCAATGCCATGTATTGATTGTTTCCCTTTCTTTCCAATGTTTTGGTTCTTTGCGGTAGAATTCAAGTTGGAGACCGAGATCAACACCATCGAAGATGAAGAGCAACCCTTGTCCAACTATGATAAGAGCTATAAAGACTATCACTCAAAGACGACAGATAGGGGCATAAGTACAACACAAGGCGTGGTTCAACATACCATCTTATGTTTGGTGATGATAGAACAATACACGGTGTCATGACAATTGAATATTGCAAAGAATGACAGGAAGAAATATTTGACAAAAGCAAAGGTATTTATTCATACAAATTCACATAATATCATCACATCCTTACATTACACATCACCAACATCCCCATCTAGTGTTGGGGTATAAAACTTTTTCTTCGCGTATGTCCCTTGCTTATGATTGCGCCGTAACCATGGAGCATCTTCATTATTTAATATGATGCTTGGGTCAGTGTTCACTATGAAGGGTAGAATTTCATCAAACTTATTATAATCTTCTAACATGTCTATCTTATCCTCCACTCCCACGATGTTTTTTTTCTTAAAAGAACTATGTGGCGTTTTGGCTCATTGTATGATGTATCCGTTTGCTTATCTTTTCTTTTTTCGGTTTGGTAGACATGTCCTTCACATAGAAAACCTGAGACACATCAGTGGCTAGGACGAATGGTTCATCTATGTACCCAAGATTATTTAGATCCAATATTGTGATTCTGTACTGCTGGTCTACCTTTACCCCTCCTCCTGTCAGCTTGACCCATTTGCACTGAAACAAAGGGACCTTAAAATAAGGTCCATAGTCAAGTTCCCATATCTCCTATATATAACCATAATATGTGTCGTTTTGCCCATTTGTCGTGGGAATGGCCACGGTAGTCGCTACCAGGGTTAGCGCTTGATACGATTGGGGGCAAGAGCGAGTCGCCATCCGCAGATGAAGATTGAGGGTAGACACAAGGGTTTATCCATGTTTGGCCCCCCGCAGGGTAAAGACCTACTTCCTGCTAGATTGTATTAATAGCGAGTGGATTATAAGATCAGCGAGCTCGGCGGCTAGGCAGCGAGTCGCTTGGAGGATAACGAGTACCCTAGGGAGGTTTATATAGGGTCACCTCGGTAGGGTTTACAATATTACAACCCAAACAGTTTAGGTTTCGGAGGATTTGACCTAATCCGACTGGCCCTAGCTAGGGTCTTGGGCCTTCAGCTTCCAGTCGTCGGGCTTCATTGGAAGTCTCCTTCCAATCGTCGTACCAGTAGGCCCACTCGCCATGGGCCAGGGTCAGTCGCATTGCCCTCCTGGGCATACCCCGATCGGCATATCCCTATCCGTAGTCCCCGAGTGTGTTAGGGGTTCGGCGAAGGTGTCATCAATTTGACCGAAGTTGGACCGTTAGTTTTAGTCAAATGAGCCATTAGGTAATTCCTAACGGTAACCTCAGCGAAATTATCGTGAAGTAACGGCTAGCCCATGATCATCGGGCAACGCCGCTATATAAGGCGAGTGGAGAAGGGGAGTACGGATACTCACCTGTGTTCCCCATTCTTCGTCTTCTTCCTTCCCACGCAAGCACCCGGTCTAGATTCTAGACCGCGCGAGTTCGTGTTTATGGCGATAGCTTGGTCCAAGTCCAAGTGCTCCACAGCCCTATTATAGTCCTTCAAGGACACGGGGATCCTCGTGAAGGGTCAATGGCGAGTTCCACCAGCAGGCGAGAACGAGCCCAAGCCGCAACCGGGGGAGTTCATCTCCTTCGTTAGTCATCTGGAGCATGGGTTAGGGTTTCCCACCTTTATCTTCTTTAGGCAGTTCCTCCATTTCTATCAGATTAAACCCTCCGATCTAGGGCCGCATAGAATCGAGCAGTTGGTGGTCTTCGTCGCCTTCTACGAAAGTTATCTTGGCTGCCGCCCCTACTTCCCACTTTGGCTCGAGCTGTTCCACGGCCGGGCCAGTCGCGAGGGGAAAGGAAGGCCTTTGCTGGCCGCGGGCGGCATTACCTTCTAGGTAAAGCCCACGCCAGTTTCTTCAACCTGATGCTGCCGAAGAAGGCGGCTAGCGAATGGAAGAAATTTTGGTTCTACGTCAAGGAATCCACCCTGACCAGGGAGGTGGTGTTCCCGGTGTACACTGTAGAGGGGAGTAATCCTTGGTGGTTGTTGGTGCATAAGCTCTCCAAGGGGGTTTTTAGCAAAAGCTTCTGGCCAGTTGTCTAACGAAACTGAACTCGTCAGTTCGACGAGGAGATCTGGCCGACGTCCAGCAACCATGGCGACGTATCTACAACGAATCTCGCGATGCCGCCCAAATGAAAAATGAAGAGCACCTAATAGAATACAACTTCCATTCAGGGAGTAACGCCGGGGAAGGGTTGTGCCGTCCAGAATTCGTCGAGGAACATGGGGTGTATAGGCTGTTGTGTTATTGATGTCTACACTCGCGGACAAAGCATGGCGCACGCGGCAGAGGAACCCAACGGCGGAGACCAAGGATTGGTGGCAGAGATCATGTGAGAAAGCTGGGGATGGAAGGAGGACACTCACCTCGCTCGATTCCCACAGGAACCGGAGGATGGGGCGGCCGGAGGTGACCTTGGCGACGGCAACAGAGGCCACTCTACTCGGTCTCCGGTGGGAAGAAGAGAGGGGTATCACTCCTAGGCACGTCTGACTCCGCTGCTACTGCGGGTTTGACGCAGAGGAAGTGGCGGTGCTCTCCCGCTACTCCAAGGCGCTCGGCGATGGTAGGCACGATGGAGGTAGGTGGCGCAATGTGGCGGCCATGATGTGGTCCATAGGAGGAGGGGAGGGAACCGAGAGGAGAGGCTAGGGTTTGCCAGCGCAGAACAAGCATGGCCTAGGCGTGTGTGCTGATGCGACGGTCGGTGCTGGACGACCACCTACTGTGCCGTCTTTCGCTGAGAGAGAGAGGAGGGAATGGAGGAAGGAGATCAACAGGACGACATCGGCTTTCTCTAGTGAAGGGTGATGTCTACGCACTTCTATTCTTGTAGACAGTTGTTGGGCCTCCAAGTGCAAAGGTTTGTAGAACAGCAACAAGTTTTCCCTTAAGTGTATCACCCAAGGTTTATCGAACTCAGGGAGGAAGTGGTCAAAGGTATCCCCTCTCAAGCAACCCTGTAATCAAGATACAAGAAGTCTCTTGTGTCCCCAACACACCCAATACACTTGTCAGGTGTATAGGTGCACTAGTTCGACGAAGAGATAGTAAAATACAAGTGGTATGGATATAAGACAACGGTGCCAGAAAATAGCTTGATGGCATGGAAGAGACTAAAGGCAAACTGAAATAAAGATGGAAGCAAGCAAACATGTAACATATCTAGTTGCAAATGGTGTTTCAATGCTTAGAAACAAGGCCTAGGGATCATACTTTCACTAGTGAACACTCTCATATAAATATCTTCTCTTTATGATACAACTCTGAACTACTCTCCGGTTGGACACTCTAATCCATGGCAGGGCTATAACAGCACACCTCAAAGTTCGCTTTCCCTATCTAGATAACCCCAAACTGTCACCTTGAGCTCTAGATGGTTCCAACAAACACCACAATTTTATAGAAACATCCAACTCCAAATATAACTTATAACAAGTAATTGTAATATCTAGCATAAGTGCCACCATGATGTGCACGCTGTCACTTCCACACATATGGGGAGAGCAGTGATCTATTAAAGCACTTGAGTAGCAAAGTAGATCTACTTGATTACAAAGCTCATGATCACAATATGATCATGCATAGAGAGAGAGATGAACACATAGCTATAGGTAGAACTCTTAGCCTCGAGGAAGAACTACTCCCTCCTCATCATGGGAATCAGCAACGGCGATGGAGATGGTGGTGGAGTTGATGGAGATGGCGGTGAAGATGGTGAAGAGGCGGCGGCGGCGCCGGCGGCAGCGTGGAGGACTCCTTCCCCGCCGCCGGTATCACAGGGGAGCACCGCCCCTTAGCCCCCTTCCTTCATGGCTTATTGGGAGCCCTCTCCCATGGAGATGGGATCTATGGGGGAGGCAAAAACGTCGCTTTGGTGGCTACAAATTCGTGGGTGGAGGTGTCTCCCACGAATTAGGTTTTCTCCCTTTATATAGCTTCTCGGATTCCCGTCATCCCATCGCTGCAGTAAATCGGGCCTATCAGGCCCGTCCGGACTCGGAATCAGCTAAATTTTATGTCCAGAACGTTTGTCGTGAAATTTCCAACAACTTTGTAGTTGAAGAGTTTTCCGTTTGACGCCTTCTTCGACCCGAAACGTGACCATCTGCAAAAAGAGTTTTGAGACAGATTTCTGAAAAATCCCAATTTGACTCCAACAAGGTTTCTACTTGTATTCTTGGTAATTCCTACACATCAAAGTGTAAAACAAGAATATTGTGCACTTTTGCAACTATTAGTAGGTTAGTCCAAATAAATCATAAACTTTATATAAAAAGGAGTATCAAAAGCATATTATTAGCATAAAATCATCAAAAATTATAGATATGTTATGGACATTGCAAATGTATCTATAATTTTTGATGTTCCATGCTTAGTTTTATCCACTTTCTTGTGTTTTGTTCCAACTTTGGAGTACTTTTCATATGATTTCTTGGACTAACCTATTAACAAGAGCCACAGTGCCAGCTGCCTGTTTTCTGCTGTTTTTGGTTCCAAGAAAGTCAGAAAATGAATATTCTTGAAATTGGACGGGACAAAAGCCAAAGTGCCTATTTTTCCGGAAGGGATCAAGTGCCAGAATATGAGACGAAGAGGGGCCAGGGGCCGGCCACACCACCTGGCCACGCGGCCAGGCCTGGCCCGCGCCAGGGGGTGGTGTGGTGGCATTCGGCACCCCCTCGGCCTCTCCTTCCGCCTATAAGTTGCCCTCGGGACGAAAACCCTAAGGACCCGATCAAAAATCCACGAAAGAGTCTGTAGCCGCCGTCATCTCCATCCCTAGATTGGGAGGGATCTGAAGCTCTTTCCGGCACCTTGCCGGAGAGGGGAATTCACCCTGGAGGCCTTCTTCATCACCATGCAAGCCTCCGGTGTGATGCGTGAGTAGTTCATCCTTGGACTACAGATCCATGTAGTAGCTAGATGGCTGGTTTCTCCTCCTTTGTGCTTTCATGTTTAGATCTTGTGAGCTCCGTTCATGATCAAGATCATCTATTTGTAATCCATACATGTTGTGTTTGCGGGGATCCGATGGATATTGAGATGCTATTTCAGATTGATTATTGATTCTATCATGTCTTTGTTATTTGAGATCTTGCATGCTTTCCGTTGTTAGTAGCTATCTTGGCCAAGTAGATGCTAGCAACTCCAAGAGTTAGTATTTATGCTCGATAGTGGGTTCATGCCTCGGTAACTGGGAAGTGACAGAAATCTCTAAGGTACTAGATGTCTTTGCTACTAGGGAAAACAACGATCCTTTGTTCATAGAACAATTGTATTGTTTACTTTACATGATTAAATAAAGCAATAATCTATTGCTTGCAACTTAATACTGGAGGGGGTTCGGATGATAACCTGAAGGTGGATTATTAGTCATAGATGCAGTTGGATGGCGGTCCATGTATTATGTTGTAATGCCCAATCAAGTCTCAGAGGAGTAAAGATGATTAGTATATGCATGTATTGCTTTCTCGGTGTTTGTCAATTGCCCCGCTGTAATTTGTTCACCTAGCATGTTATCTATCTAAGGAGAGCCACCTCTAGTGAACTATGGATCCCGGTCCTTTTCTTTATATACAATCTATAAACTGTTTCTGCTTTGTGTTTACTTTCTGCAAACTTTTACTTCTTTCCCTTCGATAGGTTTAATCCTTTGTTTTCCGCAAAACACGGTGAGATTGACAACCTCATCGCAAGTTGGGGACAAAGTTTTGTGGTTGTGTTGTGCAAGTCTCCATGTTGCTACTAGCACCGGTAGTGCGCCCTGCCAAAGCTCAGCTAGTAACACCTTTGGGGTATTTCCTTGCTCAAACTGGTTCGATTAAACCTTGGTCTCATAACTGAGGGAAAACTTGTTGTTGTGCTCATCATACATTCCTCTTGGGGTTCCCAACGAGCTCTACATCAACCACGAGCCAGCAAAGATTTTTCTGGCGTCGTTGGCGGGGAGTCAAGGACATCTTCACAAGGGGAGTCCCTCATAACCAATCTCTTTACTTTGTTGTTTTTGTTTTGCTTAGCTTCTTTTTGCTTTGTTTGCTTGTTTTGTTCTTCAAAAAAACACAAAAAAATTAGTTTTACTTGTTTGCTTTCTTTTCAAAAACACAAAATAATTAAGTCTCCTTTAGTTGTCACCCCTTCCTTAGCTCACCATGTTGATCCCTACTTTCACCTTGAAAGACCTTTCAATTGGTAGTGGTTCTATAATTGGGAAAGATAATATTGAAGAATTCTTTAATCATGTTAGCAAACATGAAGATACTGAGGATAGATCCCTTGTAGAACTTGCTCCAAATTTTGAGATTGCTGCAGCTTCTTTAATTCACATGTTAGAAGCTAGGTTTGTTAACCTCAACCCCTTAATGCAAGTAATGTTTGTTAAGCTTAAAGAAATTGAGGACCCTGAAAAGAGGGATTTTATTCTAAAACTTTGTTTAAGGAGTTCTATGATGTTGCCAATGTAGGGGTTCGTAGCATGGAAAACAAAAATTTTCTATCGCATACAAACAAACAAGCCAAGATCTATCTACTAGATTGTAGCAACGAGTCGATGGAATAACTCACCCTCGAAGATTCCAAAGTGTTTAACGAGAGCAGATTCTCGTGGGTGATGTAGTCGTACTCTTTCCGATCTCAAGATCGCGTAGACGATCCTTCCGGCGCCGCGTTCCCGCAGCGCTCCCGCAGTCGGTCACACGTTCGGTACTCGACGAAGACCTTCCTCTCCCTTGTTCCAAAGGCGGAGGTTGTAGCACTCTCCTCGCGATTCCTGGGCAAAGACCTGTGGCGTGGTACCGGAGGTAGAGGAGATCCCTGAGGCTTCGCCTTAAGCTGGTGCGAGTATGGTGGAGCTTATGAGAGAGGCTATTAGTGGTCTAGTAATTAGACACACCAATTAGAGGGCTCTAAACCAATTAGAAGGCTCTAAACCGAAACAGCTCTAAACCGGGGTCTAGGTCTAGTTTCTAGTTTAGAGGATAGGAACTTGTGTGTGTTAGGAGGGGAGCCCTGCCCCTCCTTATATAGGTGGGAGGGCTGGCTGCGCCATGGGGAGGGGAGTCCCTCCCCAACTCGGCTTGGTGGGGCGCCGGCTTGGGGAGGAGGACTCGTCCCCAACTCGCCTCCTCCTTCTCCTCTTTCCCACTTTCCAAAATTGGGTTTGACTTTCAAACTAGCGTTTGACTTTTCAATTTAGGAATTAAATAAACCTTTTATTTTGGACAGCGAGAACACTTAGTACATGATGCAATCATTCCATCTTGCAATGACACATTCATGCACCCCTTCCCCAGTCTGGACATTCGGGACCTTCTAGAATGTTCGATGAAAACACGGAACCATTCCCCAACTCCAAACGGGACTTTCCTTATATGAATCTTATTCTCCGGACCATTCCGGATCACCTCGTGATATCCCGGATCCCCGCCGAGACGCCGAACAACATGCGGTCTCTTTCTCATAATACCATACCGACTCACACACCGTCGAATCCTTAAGTGTGTCTCCCTACGGTTCGTGAATTATGCGGACATGATCGAGACACTTCTCCGAACAATAACCAATAGAGGAATCTGGAAATTCATATGGCTCCCACATATTTCTCGATTACTTTGCGATCGAATGAACCACTTACATACGATACCAAAAACACATAGTCTCACGATATGTTACATATCCGAGGTCATGATCGTCGGTATCTCTGCATACCTAGTTCAACCTCGTTCGATAAGTACTCTTTTCTCGTTCCGTGATATGTGATCCCTTGTGACCAAGTCACATGCTTGCAAGCTAATTGGATGACATTTCACCGAGAGCCCGAGAATATCTATCCGTCATGTGGATGGACAAATCCCACTCTTGATCCATGTGTTTCAACCAATACTTTCCGAACACTCAATGCCACCTTTATAGCCACCACATTACGGTGTGGTGTTTGATGACATCAAAGCATCCATCCAGTAAAGGCAATATGCATGATCTCATGGTCGAAGGAATTAGGTTACTATGTATCAGAAAGCATATAGCAATTGAACTATTGAAATGACTTGATCTTTATGCTACGCTTGTCTATAGGAGTATGTCCACCATATCATTCTCCTAACGATATGATCTTGTTGTTGATAACATCTCAATGTTCATGACAAAGAAACCACATCATCAATCAACCAACAAGCTAGTGAAGTATAGAGGCCATACTAGGGACTTCAAATTAAGTTTACAAATCACACAAGTATTAATGGTTTCCTTGTTAATACTATTATAGCATGAATGTAAACATTTATCATAAACACAAAGATATATAATAATAACTACATTTATTATTACCTCTAGGGCATATCTCCAACAGTCTCCCACTTGCACTAGAGTCATCTAATCTAGATTAGATGGTAATATACCGAACACCCATGGCAGTTTGGTGTTGGTCATGTTTTGCCCTTGGGAGAGGTTTAGTCAATGGATCCGCCACATTCAGATCTGTGTACTTTGCAAATCTTTATATCCCCATCATGGATATGTTCTCGAATAGCGTGAAAACGCAGCTTGATATGCTTCAGCTTCTTGTGTGACCTTGGTTCTTGCGCATTGGCTATGGCGCCCATGTTATCACAGTAGATAGACATTGGGTCCAGCGCACTAGGAACCACACCCAGCTCTGTAATGAACTCTTTCATCCATATCGCTTCTTGTGAAGCCTCCGAAGCAGCCATGTATTCCGATTCAGTTGAAGATCTCGCCACAACACTTTGCTTTGCACTCCTCCAGCTAATCTGCACCATTCAAAATAAATACGTATCCAGATTGTGATTTAGAATCATCCGGATCGGTGTACCAACTAGCATCGGTGTAACCATTAACAACGAGCTGTTCATCACCTCCATAAGAAAGAACCATATCCTTAGTTCTTCTCAAGTACTTAAGGATGTTTTTGATCATTGTCCAATGATCCACTCCTGGATCACTTTGATATCTGCTAGTTAGACTAACAGCATATGCGATGTCGGGTCTAGTACATAGCATGGCATACATTAGAGATCCTATGGCTGAGGCATAGGGAGTCTTACTCATCTTTTCTCTATCTTCTGCCGATGTCGGACTTTGAGTTTTACTCAACGTCGTATTGGGCAACATGGGCAAGAACCCTTTCTTGCTATCTTCCATTCCAAACCTCTTTAGAACTTTGTCCAAATATGTACTTTGTGACAATGATATTTGGCGTTTCGATCTATCTCTATAAATCTTTATGCCTAATATGTAAGCTGCTTCGCCAAGATCCTTCATTGAAAAACTATTATTCAAATACTCTTTGACACTATTAAGAAGGTCTACATCATTCCCAATCAACAATATGTCATCCACATACAGTATTAAGAATGCTCTGAGCTCCCACTCACTTTCTTGTAAATACAAGCTTCTCCATAAGTTTGTATAAAACCAAAACTTTGATTACCTTATCAAAACGTTGATTCCAACCGGGATGCTTGCTTCAATCCATAGATGGACCGTTGAAGTTTGCATACCTTGTTAGCATCTTTAGGATCGACAAAACCTTTGGGTTGCATCATATACAACTCTTCATCAATGTCTCCATTGAGGAATGCTGTTTTGACATCCATCGCCATATCTCATAATCATAATATGCAGCGATTGCTAACATAATCCTCACAGACTTTAGCTTGCTACGGTGAGAAAGTCTAATCGTAGTCAACTACTTGAATTTGTCGAAAACCTTTTGCGACAATTAGATCTTTATATACATTAACATTACCATCAGCATCTGTTTTCTTCTTGAAAATCCATTTGTTCTCGACGGCCTTCCGGCCATCCGGTAAGTCCACCAAAGTCCATACTTGGTTTTCGTACATGGATCCAATCTCGGATTTCATGGCTTCTTGCCATTTATTGGAATCTGGGCTCATCATTGCTTCCTCATATGTCTCGGGGTCATCGGTGTTGTCCACCAACATGACATTCATAACGGAATCATACCAATCTGGAGTGGTACGATTTCTCGTTGACCTCCGAGGCTCTATAGCAACTTCAACCGAAGTTTCATGATCACCATCACTAGCTTCCTCTCTTATTGGTGCAGGCACCACAGGAACTTCTTCCGGTCTTTGCGCTACTGCAATTAGAGAGAAGGTTCGACAACCTCGTCGAGTTCTACTTTCCTTCCAGTCACTTCTTTCGAGAGAAATTCCTTCTCTAGAAAGGATCCATTCTTGGCAACAAAGATTTTGCCTTCGGATCTATGATAGAAGGTATACCCAATAGTTTCCTTCGGGTATCCTATGAAGACGCATTTTTCCGCTTTGGGTTCAAGCTTGTCCGGCTGTAACTTCTTTACATAGGCTTCGCATCCCCAAACTTTAAGGAACGACAATTTAGGTTTCTTCCCAAACCATAATTCATACGGTGTCGTTTCAACGGATTTAGACGGTGCCCTATTTAAAGTGAATGCGGCTGTTTCTAATGCATAACCCCAAAATGATAGTGGCAAATCTGTAAGTGACATCATAGAACGAACCATATCTAAGAGAGTTCGATTACGACGTTCAGACACACCATTACGCTGTGGTGTTCCCGGCGGTGTCAATTGCGAAAGTATTCCACATTTCTTCAAATGCTCGCCAAACTCGTAACTTAGATATTCACCTCCACGATCGAGCGTAGAAATTTAATCTTCTTGTTACGTTGATTCTCTACCTCACTTTGAAACTCCTTAAACTTCGAAAGTTTCGGACTTATGTTTCATGAAATAGATATACCCATATCTACTCAAGTAATCAGTGAAGTTAAGAACATAACGATAACCACTGAGCGATGCTACACTCATTGGACCACACACATCGGTATGTATGATTTCCAATAAGTCTGTAGCTCGCTCCATCATACCATAAAATGGAGTCTTAGTCATTTTACCCATCAGACATGCTTCGCATCTTTCAAGTGATTCAAAATCAAGTGATTCAAGAAGTCCATCGGAATGGAGTTTCTTCATACGCTTCACTCCAATGTGACCAAGATGACAGTGCCACATATAGGTCAAATTATCGCTTGATTTCAAACGTTTAGCCTCAATGTTATTAATATGTGTATATCCACTATCGAGATTCAATATGAATAGACCATCTATCAAAGGTGCATGTGCATAAAACATATTACTCATATAAATCGAACAACCATTATTCTCGGATTTAAACAAGTAACCGTCTACTTAATAAACAAGATCCAGATATAATGTTCATGCTTAACGCAGGCACCAAATAACAATTATTTAAGTATAAAACTAATCCCGATGGTAGATGAAGAGGTAGTGTGCCGACCGCGATCACATCAACCTTTGATCCGTTTCCCACGCGCATCGTCACCTCGTTCTTCACTAGCTTCCGTTTATTCTGTAGCTCCTGTTTCGAGTTACAAATATGAGCAACCGAACCAGTATCAAATACCCAGGCACTACTACGAATACTAGTGAGATACACATCAATAACATGTATATCAGATATACCTTTCTTCTTGATGTTGCCGTTCTTCAAATCTGCCAAGTACTTTGGGATTCCGCTTCGAGGACCTTCTCCCTTGCAGTAAAAGCACTCAGTTTCAGGCTTGGGTCCAGCCTTGGTCCTCTTCGTTGGTATGGTAACTTTCTTACCACCCTTCTTGAAGTGTCCCTTCTGCTTAGACTTGCCTTTCTTGAATTTGGTGGTCTTATTGACCATCAACACTTGGTGCTCTTTCTTGATCTCCACTTGCAGATTTCAACATAGCAAATAGTTCGCAACTCTTTGTTCATGTTCTGCATGTTGTAGTTCATCACAAAGTTCTTGTAACTTGGTGGTAGTGATTGGAGGATGCGGTAAACCCCCAAAGTATTAGGAATCACTATACCCAAACTTTGAAGTTTATTTGCGTGCCCAGACATTTTAAGCACATGCTCACTGACGGAGCTACCCTCTTCCATCTTGCAGTTAAAGAACTTTTCAGAAGCTTCATAACTTTCAATTGCCGCATGAGTCTCAAAGATTAATTTGAGATCCTCGACAATATCATATGGATCGACTCTTCAAATCTTTTTCAAGCTCCGATTCTAAACCATACAAGATAGCACTGAACTATGGAGTACCGATTCTTCCAGGCGAGGTAAACATTTTTTACTTCATCGGTAGCATCAGTTGCAGTGGGTCACCTAGCGGTGCATCCAGCACATAGGTCAAATTACCAATTGTGAGGACAATCCTCAAATTGCGGAACCAATCCGAAGTTGCTTCCATTGTTTTCAACTTTTCTTTCTCTAGGAACGCATTAAAATTGATGGTAGGGGTTGCCATTGATCTACAACATATTTGCAAGAGTTTAGACTAAGTTTATGACAAATTGAGTTCAAATTAATTAATGAAATTTAAACTAGGTGAACTCCCACTCAAAACAACATCCCTCACATTGTTTTAGTGATCACGAACCAAATCCACTACATCAACCGATCATCACGAGAGTTGATATAGTTTCAATGGAACAATCATCATGTTCATCATATCTACTATATGATTCATGCTTTGCCTTTCGCGATCCGTGTTCTGAGGCCATGTGCGTACATGCTAGGCTCGTCAAGACAAACCTTAGCTTCGCATAAGCAAATCTGGCTTGCTTGTAGTCACCATGAATCAAAGACACCCGATCATCACGTGGTGCTTGAGCAGCAAGCTTTGGCAACGGTGCATACTAAGGGTGAACACTTTAGAACTTGAAATTTATGTGCATGAGGATCATCTTATAATGCTACCGTCGTCTACTAAGCAATACAAGATGCATAAAGGATTAACATCACATGCAATTCATAATATGTGATATGATATGGCCTTTCTTCTTTGTGCTTCCGATCTCCATCTTCAAGCGAACATGATCTCCATCATCTCGGCATAGCATCAAGGTCAATGACGCTTCTTCATGGTTGTCCACCAGCTTCAACTATTACAACTATTTTGAATAGACACGCAGGTCTTAACAGAAATTAAAGACAACCATATGGCTCCCGCGGTTGCCAACTTACAATAAGGAACATTGCATACATCAAATATAATCACAATCATGGCCATATCACATCACAGCACACCCCGCAAAACAAAGTTAGGCGCTTCTACTTTCTTTGCATATTTTACGTGGTTTGGGGCTTTCCATAAGTGTCGTTCTAACTTACGAACAAGAACCACAACATTGATACTAGCATTGTTGATTACCGTTGTAAATTGGATCTTAACTATGCTAGGAGAAACAAGGCACCGTAAAGCCACTTATGCAATACAAGTTGCATGTTAAGCGTGGAGCAAGTCTCATGAACGATGTCATGTAAGGTTAGCCGCTTCATCCCAACATACCGCAAGATGCAAAGTACACAAAAAGCAATCTACAATAAAAGCATCAACGCCCACAATGACCATTGTGTTCTACTCGTCTGGCAGATCTACATATAGACACGGCTCGATACCCTTTGAGGGGTTCGTAGCATGGAAAACAAAATTTTCTATCGCATACAAACAAACAAGCCAAGATCTATCTACTAGATTGTAGCAACGAGTCGATGGAATAACTCACCCTCGAAGATTCCAAAGTGTTTAACGAGAGCGATTCTCGTGGGTGATGTAGTCGTACTCTTTCCGATCTCAAGATCGCGTGAGCGATCCTTCGGCGCCCAGCGTTCCATGGCGCTCCTTGATCGGTCACATCGTTAAATTTTCGGCGAAGACCTTCCTCTCCCTTGTTCCAGAAAAGCGGAGGTTGTAGCACTCTCCTCGCGATTCCCGGCGACAACTGGCGTGGTACGGAGGTAGAGGGAGATCCGCAGGCTTCGCCTTAAGCCGGTGCGAGTATGGTGGAGCTTATGAGAGGCTATTAGTGGTCTAGTAATTAGACACACCAATTAGAGGCTCTAAACCAATTAGAAGGCTCTAAACCGAAACAGCTCTAAACCGGGTCTAGGTCTAGTTTCTAGTTTAGAGGATAGGAACTTGTGTGTGTTAGAGGGGAGCCCTGCCCTCCTTATATAGGTGGGAGGGCTGGCTGCGCCATGGGAGGGAGTCCCTCCCCAACTCGGCTTGGTGGGCGCCGGCTTGGGAGGAGGACTCCTCCCCAACTCGGCCTCCTCCTTCTCCTCTTTTCCCACTTTCCAAAATTGGCGGTTTGACTTTCAAACTAGCCGCTTGACTTTTCAATTTAGGAATTAAATAAACCTTTTATTTTGGACAGCGAGAACACTTAGTACATGATGCAATCATTCCATCTTGCAATGACACATTCATGCACCTTCCCCGGTGCCGGACATTCCGGACCTTCTAGAATGTTCCCGATGAAAACACCTAACCATTCCCCAACTCCGAAACGGACTTTCCTTATATGAATCTTATTCTCCGGACCATTCCGGATCACCTCGTGATATCCTGGATCCCATCCGAGACTCGAACAACATTCGGTCTCTTTCTCATAATACCATAACTACTCAAACAACGTCGAATCCTTAAGTGTGTCTCCCTACGGTTCGTGAATTATGCGGACATGATCGAGACACTTCTCGAACAATAACCAATAGAGGAATCTGGAAATTCATATGGCTCCCACATATTTCTCACGATTACTTTGCGTCGAATGAACCACTTACATACGATACCAATTTCCCTTTGTCTCACGATATGTTACTTATCCGAGGTTATGATCGCCGGTATCTCTGCATACCTAGTTCAACCTCGTTACTGATAAGTACTCTTTTCTCGTTCCCGTGATATGTGATCCCTTGTGACCAAGTCACATGCTTGCAAGCTAATTGGATGACATTTCACCGAGAGGGCCCAGAGAATATCTATCCGTCATGTGGATGGACAAATCCCACTCTTGATCCATGTGTTTCAACCAATACTTTCCGAACACTCAATGCCACCTTTATAGCCACCCTGTTACGGTGTGGTGTTTGATGACATCAAAGCATCCATCCAGTAAAGGCAATATGCATGATCTCATGGTCGAAGGAATTAGGTTACTATGTATCAGAAAGCATATAGCAATTGAACTATTGAAATGACTTGATCTTTATGCTACGCTTGTCTATAGGAGTATGTCCACCATATCATTCTCCTAACGATATGATCTTGTTGTTGATAACATCTCAATGTTCATGACAAAGAAACCACATCATCAATCAACCAACAAGCTAGTGAAGTATAGAGGCCATACTAGGGACTTCAAATTAAGTTTACAAATCACACAAGTATTAATGGTTTCCTTGTTAATACTATTATAGCATGAATGTAAACATTTATCATAAACACAAAGATATATAATAATAACTACATTTATTATTACCTCTAGGGCATATCTCCAACAGCCAAAGAAGCTAGAAAAGTTTTTGAATGTTTCAATATGCTAGGCTCATGTGTAGATGTGGTTGGTACACGAGAAGAGATGAACAAAACCAAACCTAATGGGGAGGAACCTAAGATACCAATACCCTTCAAACTAGTAGCAATACATGATGCCGTAGAAAAGAATCTTGATTGGATTATTCCTGCAAACCCTTTTGATGAGAATAGTGAACCTAAGAGCATTGATAGAGGATCCTCTAGAACTTACTTGGATGATATACCTTGCCTTGTTGAAAATATTTCTGGTATTGATCTTAATGCTTCTTCATTTGAGAACACTTGATTCTTTCTTTGCTTCTTATGCCTAACTTAAAGGCGTTAAAGAAAAATACTTGTTGGGAGATAACCCAAGAGTTTTAGATGAGTGTTGGAAGTTATTACCTCTGTAATAACCTTTCCTTATCCTTTTTATTTGCTTTTCGTGCCAAGAGTAACCTCTAATGAGAGTGAAGTAATGATTGGGAAAGTTGTTGTCCCGAAACAGATTTCTATGCTTCACCGTAAAAATTCCTGAGAGAGCTCTGTACGTCGGATTGAGCTGTAATGTTTTGTGCTTCTTCCCCAGGTCGTTATCTAACTTTCGTTAGTTCAACACTTTTTGATTTGAGCAACAGAAGGTCTTCGAAAAAATTCGTCTTTACCTGCTGGTCTGTTTTGACAGATTTCTGCTATTTTGTGCATTTGCTTCTTGTTGGTTCCTTCTTGAGTTCTTTTGGGAAATTGAGCTTTTCTAGGGAAGTGCTACAGTAGCTAGTGTTTTAATGGAAGTTTATTTGGTGTTAGAACTGAACCTTTAGACTTATTTATCTTAAGTGCACTAATGTTGCTAATGAGATTGTGTGAAGTTTTGTATGAAGGAAAAATTTCAGGTGTATGGAAGGAATGAGTATTGAGATGAAGGATGGACTAAAGCTCAAGCTTGGGGATGCCACGCGTGTCACCCCAAGAAATATCCAAGAAGTACAAGCGTCAAAGCTTGGGGATGCCCAAGGCATTCCCCTTCTTCATCAATAAAAATCCCAGGTTTCTTCCAAACACTTCATTTTTATTGTTTCATGCACAGTTGTGTTTTTCTTGGAGCGTCTTCTTTTTCGTTTTTGTTTTGATTTTTCGTTTGCTTTTGTTTGCTTAGTTTTCTGAATAAATTGGTTGGACCCCCTCTTTCACACTTTGGTTTGCGAATAGTTTGGTTTGGTTTGGAAAAGAGTAGGAAAGTTCATGCTTATGTGGTAAAAAGAGCTCGTTTTTGACTGTGGCCTATGCTTTGTCATGTCATGCTTGATATTGTTTTGGATTTATGCTTAGTATTCTTTGTTGTAGCATGACTTGTTATAAACAATTGAGATTGCTTAATGTGCCTTGGATGAATCATGCGTTGTTTTAGCATATTAAAGCATAGTATAGTGGTATTCTCCTTTGATGCTTTATTTGAGTTGACTTGGCACATGATCACACCATGTTATGACTATCTCAAGTCACCATAGCCTTTATGATCCTTTAGTTTTCAACTTGTAGTATCACTTTATGCTTTGATCAATGATGTTTTGTCGCTCTACATGATTATGGCCATTATTGCTCTCTTAGTTTGTCGCTCCCAGTCTTTTGCTAGCCTCCACCACAAAGTATGAATTCCACTCATGCATCCAACTCCCTAAACCAAGTTATTCCAAAGAGTCCACCATACCTACCTACTAGCTTATGCTATTCCAAGTATATTCATGCTTTTGTTTACCTTCCACTTGTTATGAGAAAACTAGTGATTAAAGCTCTCACGAACTTGATGGCACACTTTACTTTACTTGCCCTTAATAAACTTGAACCATTGTGTCTTCTATGTTGTATATGCTTGCACTTATTTGTTGGGAATTAGCAGAACCATGCTTTCATGGGGAACGCTTTCAACATTGCACTTGGTACTTGTACCTAGTTGATATCATGCTCTTTTGTATATGGATGTCGTCGGTGTGAAATGAAAGGGGAGCTTGTAAGTCCATGGAGTTATGTATATGTGTTAGAAAGCACTGGGCACTGGTCTAATCCATGCTGACATGGTGGAAACCTGCAACGTAACCATAATGAGCTGTCTATGAAGCATTCTTCTTATAAAAAAAAGAGTCCTATATTGAGAAAAAAGAGAAAAGAAAAAGAAAGAGATACTATGAAAAGAGGAAAGAGAGAAAAAGCACCATATTCCCATGGTAAATAAGAAGAATGCTGAGATGCTTGTTGTCTGATTGCCTTGTAATTTTGATATGGGGATTCTTCCGTATCATCAGGCAAGGGGTACCCCGTTGGCGATCCTCAATGATACACATGTACTTACGATGACAAGAACTTACCGGTGACTAAACTTGAGTAGCATGAGGAGCGGCCCTCGTATACAAGGGACATGAGATTTCTGACTTATACTTCGTCAAGCATGTACACCATAGTTTGTTCACTTTAACCTTAATCACTTCAAGATGCTTATGATAGGGGCAATGAGAGCTGAAAGCTTTAAGTATCATAATTTTTGGAAGCTCTTTATGAGACTTGAATCCCTACTTTCTTTTTACAAAAGGCTTTTTTTCCACCATTATATTGAGTCTCCACCTTCTATCTTTATGCACCTACTTTGAGAGCATAGTGGCCATTCTTAGTTCTATGTGCATTGTCCCAAGACTAGTTGATTGATACATAACTTGTTATTGCTTGTTTGAAACTATTGTATCTAGTCACTCTTATGAACTTTGAAGGTGTCCTATGCATTTATATTTGCTACTCTATTGAGGGACAAGCTGAATACTTTTATGCTATGTTTTCTTTATGTGAAACAAACAAACTTCTTGCAAAGCATTGTTATTCATGAATCTTTTGTTTGTGCCTTTTCATGTTGCATCATAGTTTCTTTGCTTATTGCTAGAACTTTGTCTTTCATGTTATGATTGAAGTACTATGATCCCAGCTTTGAGTGTTTTGCAAATACTTCGATCAAGTCTTTGATGGTGCATGTCACCTCAAAAATTATTTCTTTTTATCACTTACCTACTCGAGGACGAGCAGGAGTTAAGCTTGGGGATGTTGATACATTGCAAATGTATCTATAATTTTTGATGTTCCATGCTTAGTTTTATCCACTTTCTTGTGTTTTGTTCCAATTTTGGAGTACTTTTCATATGATTTCTTGGACTAACCTATTAACAAGAGCCACAGTGCTAGCTGCCTGTTTTCTGCTGTTTTTGGTTCCAAGAAAGTCAGAAAATGAATATTCTCGGAATTGGACGGGACAAAAGCCAAAGTGCCTATTTTTCTGGAAGGGATCAAGTGCCGGAATATGAGACAGAGAGGGGCCATGGGCCACACACTGGACGGCTGGGCTAGGCCCGCGCCAGGGGGTGGTGTGGTGGCTCCTGGCACCCCCTCGGCCTCTCCTTCCGCCTATAAGTTGCCCTCGGGACGAAAACCCTAAGGACCCGATCAAAAATCCACGAAAGAGTCTGTAGCCGCCGTCATCTCCATCCCTAGATCGGGAGGGATCTGAAGCTCTTCCCGGCACCCTGCCGGAGAGGGGAATTCACCCTGGAGGCCTTCTTCATCACCATGCAAGCCTCCAGTGTGATGCGTGAGTAGTTCATCCTTGGACTACGGATCCATGTAATAGCTAGATGGCTGGTTTCTCCTCCTTTGTGCTTTCATGTTTAGATCTTGTGAGCTCCGTTCATGATCAAGATCATCTCTTTGTAATCCATACATGTTGTGTTTGCGGGGATCCGATGGATATTGAGATGCTATTTCAGATTGATTATTGATTCTATCATGTCTTTGTTATTTGAGATCTTGCATGCTTTCCGTTGTTAGTAGCTATCTTGGCCAAGTAGATGCTAGCAACTCCAAGAGTTAGTATTTATGCTCGATAGTGGGTTCATGCCTCTGGTAATCTAGGGAAGTGACAGAAATCTCTAAGGTAATAGATGTGTTGTTGCTACTAGGGAGAAAACAACGATCCTTTGTTCATAGAACAATTGTATTGTTTACTTTACACGTAGTTCGTAAAGCAATAATCTGTTGCTTGCAACTTAATACTGGAGGGGGTTCGGATGATAACCTGAAGGTGGATTATTAGTCATAGATATAGTTGGATGGCGGTCTATGTATTATGTTGTAATGCCCAATCAAGTCTCAGAGGAGTCAAGATGATTAGTATATGCATGTATTGCTTTCTCTGTGTTTGTCAATTGCCCCGCTGTAATTTGTTCACCCAGCATGTTATCTATCTAAGGAGAGCCACCTCTAGTGAACTATGGATCCCGGTCCTTTTCTTTATATATAATCTATAAACTGTTTCTGCTTTGTGTTTACTTTCTGCAAACTTTTACTTCTTTCTATTCGATACGTTTAATCCATTGTTTTCCGCAAAACATGGTGAGATTGACAACCTCATCGCAAGTTGGGCACAAATTTCTGTGGTTGTGTTGTGTAGGTCTCCACGTTGCTACTAGCACCGGTAGTGCGCCCTGCCAAAGCTCAGCTAGTAACACCTTTGGGGTGTTTCCTTGTTCCTACTGGTTCGATTAAACCTTGGTCTCATAACTGAGGGAAAACTTGCTGCTGTGCTCATCATACCTTCCTCTTGGGGTTCCCAACAAGCTCTACATCAACCACGAGCCAGCATGGATGTATCAACATCCCCAAGCTTAGTTCATGCTCGTCCTCGAGTAGGTAAACGATAAAAAATCTAATTTTTGAGGTGACACGCTGTCTGATGACCCACAAGTATAGGGGGTGTATCGCAGTATTTTCGAGGGAAGTGAAACCCAATTTATTGATTCGACACAAGGGGAGCCTTATCAGCCTTAACAACTGAGTTGTCAATTCAGCTGCACCTGGAAACAATCTTGCTCACAGCAGATTATCAGTAACCACATTTTTGTAGTAGGAATAGTAAAGTAACAGTAGTAGCAAAACAAAGACAGTAGTAACAAAAGCAGTAAACAGTGGGATTCGAGTGCGGTAGGCATAGGGATGGATGGACGGGCGTTGCATGGACAAGACAATTCACATAGCAATCAGAACATAGGGCAATTGCAGATAAATAAGATAAAGCATCCAAGTACTAGACAATCCTAGGCATGTGTTCCATATATAGTCATACGTGCTCGCAATGAGAACTTGCACAACATCTTTTGTCCTACCAGCCCGTTTGCAGCGGGGCCTCTAGGGAACTACTGGCAATTAAGGTGCTCCTTTTAATAAAGCACCGGAGCAAAGCATTAACACTCCATGAACACACATGATCCTCACATCAAAGCCTTTCCCTTCCGGCTACCCCGATTTCTGTCACTTCGCGACCATAGGCCGGACAACGACATGTGTAAACAACTTGTAGATAAGACCCAAAACAATACTATCATGATGAATCAATAATAAGTTCAGATCTGAAATCATGGCACTCGGGCCCTAGTGACAAGCATTAAGCACAACAAGGTTGCAACAAAGTCATAAAGCACTAATAGAGATACTAGGCACTATGCCCTAACAATCTAATGCCATTACATGAACGATCTCATCCAATCCCTACCATCCCCATAGCCTACAGCGGGGGATTACTCACTCATAGATGGAGGAAACATGGATGGTCGATGGAGAAGCGATGGTGATGATGATGGCGATGATCTCCTCCAATTCCCCGTCCCGGCAGGGTGCCAGAATGGAGTTTCTGGTGCTGTTTCGTGGAATGTTGTGGTGGCACCGGAGCGAAATTCCTTCTAGAAAAACGTCGAACCCCCCGAAGTTTTTAGGTCAGAAGGCTCTTTATAGGCGAAGAGAGGCGAGGGGTGCACAGGGGCCCACCACCCACAGTGCGGCTGCCTGGCCACGCCGATGGGTGGTGTGGCCACCCCAGGCTCTTCTCCGCCTCGTATTCGCTCTGAGTCTTCGGGTAAAATAGGATTTTTGGCATATTTTCCGGGATTTTTCCTGATAGTTGATTTTCTACACAAAAAGTAGACACCAAGGCAATTCTGCTGAAAACAGCGTCTGTTTGCATTAGTTGCATCCAAATCACACAAGTATAGAGGAGAAACAGTAGCAAAAGTGTTCGGGAAAGTAGATACGTTTTGGACGTATCAACTCCCCCAAGCTTAGCTTATTGCTTGTCCTCAAACAATTCAGTTGAAAACCGAGCGCGATAAAAGAACTTTCACGAACACATTTGCTTCATATGATGTAAATATTCTCAGCAATGTGATCAACTACCTAGACAATTCATAATAAAGAGTATGCAACTGAGTCTACTTAATAGTTATTGCAAGCCATGAAGAGATTCCAACTCAAGAATAATAAGTAGCATGAAGCACAAACATAAGCAACATTACAATGCTCATAGAAAGGCATGATAGAGTGGTATCTCGCTTGCCTTTGATTATGAATGCCAAGGCACCTCTGAAGTTCAAGTGATGACTAGAAGTAAAGATATCAAAGATAGAAGCATCAAAGTCATAACACAAATAATCAAGTATTGGAACAAACACAAAGAATGACAACTATGCTCTCAAGAAGGTGCTCAAAGAATATGTGGAGACTCAATAAGTGGAAGAAAAAGGTTTTGAATAATTTTGAAAGGCTTCCAAATGCTGAAAGTATGATACTCGTTAGCTTTGAGCTCTCATTGCCCCTATCATAAGCATCTTTAATGTGGTTAAGGTGAAAGTGACACAACTAAGAGGATATGATTGACAAGTTATAAATTGAAGTCTCATGCCCCTTACTTACAAAGACCGATCCTCATGCTACTCAACTTCAGTCACAAGTAAGCTCTTGTCATTGTAAGTACATACGTATCATAGAGAACCGCCAACGGGGTACCCCTTGCATATGATACAGGAGCTATCCCATAATCAAAATGACAAGGCGAGCAGACAATGAGCATCTCAGCGATCTTTTTATTTACTATGTGCATAGATTTTTATTGAGGATGCTTCATAGAATGCTCATTACGGTTATGCTGCAAGTTTCCACCATGATTAGGCATGCTTTAGGCTAGCGGCCCAGGCGTTTCTCTAACATACATACAAACTCCATGATCTTACAAGTTCCACTTTTATTTCACACCGCCGGGATCCATAAGCAAAAGAACATGATATCAACTAGGTACAAAGTACCTATGAAGTGTTGAAGGCGGTCCCCATGATACATGGTTCTGCTAAATTCAACTCATAAAGCGCAAGCATATGCGCAACAAAGAAGGACGCAATGGTTCAGGCTTATTAAGTGCAAGAAAATAAAGTGTGCCATCAAGTTCGTGAGAGCTTTACTAACTAACTTTCTCATAACAAGCAAACATTTTATTCGGAAGAAAACAAGGCATATTGAATATGCACGGAGATAGCAAACGATGCTAATAGGTAGGTATGGTGGACACTTTGGAAATATTTGGTTTAGGGAGTTGGAAACATGAGTAAAACACTCAGTGGAAGTGAAGGCTAGCAAAAGTAAGGGCACGACAAACGAGAGAGCAATAGCTGTCATTATCATGCTTGCAACAAAACAGGACTACTCATGGCATGAAAATGATTCAAGATCCTTAAGGCAAAATAATTCATCGAGGCTCAACTGATTACAGTCTTGTGCATGCGTGAGCATGTGCCAAGTCAATTCAAATGAAACATTCAGAGGAGGATACCACGGTGTCATACAATTTTATGAATAGAGTAATGCAAGCAAACATTCATGAGACATGCTACAAACTATTAGCGTGCTGGAGCTAATCACAAGAAAGCAAGAACTACTAAGCATTCAAAGATAACATACACCCTACATGAACGGACTAAGCAAGCTCACAAAGATGAGTATATGTACAAAAATGAAGACAAATAGAGTTCGTTACCAGCCTCTTACCACGCCTCAAGTTGTCATTAATCCTCATTATTGCTCTTTACTTGTATGGCTTGAATAATAATATGAAACCAATAATCCACTGAGAACTGCCGAACCCTGTAGCCAACTCACAAAAACCAAAGAAGAACGACAAATATTTTTGGTGTTTTCGATTTTTAAACAAAAACCAAAAGAGAAAAACAAGCAAAGCAAAATCTTTTTGGGTTTTTTGAATAGTTCAAACAAAGCAAAGAGGAACAAGCAAACCAAAGCAAAAAGAAGAAGCAAACCAAAGAGAAACAACAAAAATATTTTTGGTCTTTTTGTGTTTTAGAAAGCAAAAGCAAAGAAGAATGAAAACTAAAAAGAGAACGAAAGCATGAATATACAAAGAACCGACGCAACATGATATGGAGATGAGTGCGGTGTCGGCGTACCTCCCCCCAAGCTTAGGCTTTTGGCCTAAGTGGGTATCAATCCATGTACAAATAGGGGTTCCAAGCGGGCGGATCTTGGTAAGAATGGTCGTAGCTGGGCCCGTGAGAAGAAGAAGAAGCTCCCCAATCATAAGCAGGCTGCTGATATGAAGACTCTCCCTCATTCGAGGGCTGGACCGAATCATCCGTGACCTCCCTTCTAGTGTCCTGCTCCTATTGGGAGAGCTCTCCCAAGTACGTGTCAAGATCCTCCTCAGTGAGGGACCATCCTTCCCTGTTATCAAGGTTAAACAAAACAGGTGCAGGCAAAAGAACAACACGTTCGGACTTGCTCTTTCTCCAGCCAGCTTTGAGAAAGGTTATTTCATAAGACAACTCACTCAAGCTAGCCCACGAGGAAATAAATTTATGCTGTACCATGGAATTAAAATCAAGCCTCTCTATGGGAAACTGAAGGTCTAGATGATGAGGCACTAAACCATGCAATGCTAGTAAACGAGAAGCAATAAGGCCTCCACAGATTCCACCTTTCTCACGGTTAGCAGCAAGACGGAAGGCTATCAAAGCACCTAAGTTGTAAGACCTATCTCGTTTAAGAGCAACAGAGATAAATGCTAAATCAAACGAAGAAAACTTATTGGCAGTTTTTCTAGCAAGAACACACTTGGCAATAAAGTAGGCAAAGTAGCGAATGGAGGGAAGATGAATGTTACGGATTTTTCTATTCTCCTTCGAGAAGCTACTCCCTTGACAAATTTCTGCGTATAAATCCATGAGTGGTTCCGGTCTCTCTTTAATCTTCTTACATGATCCCCATTGAGGTACCTTAATAGTTGCACAAAAATCATCAAGAGAAAGGTTGACAGCTATATTGTAAATTTTGTAATGGACCATGGGGTTAGGCAAAGAGTGACTAAATTTGAAATCCTGCACCTCAGACATGGTTAGCTTCACAAATTGACAAGGTTCGTCTTCCAAAAAGTTCTCTAACCCTGCATTAGAAACCAAAGTGTGGAAATCTTGTAGAATTCCTGCAGCTCTCATAAACTCAGAACATGGATAAATGGAGGGAAAAACTTCCTCCTTCCGTTGGACCTTCATGACATCAGGCACCCAAAGCTCATGTTGGTTTAGGTGGTGTTCACTCATCTTCTATTCTGAAATTTAAACACCTATTAAACAAGTGATTACAAAGCAAATATAATGAAGGATTTTACTCACAGAGACTAGCAAGAGACCTAAACATGCATCAAAACTATAACTCTAAGCATCAAACAAGCTTACAAGCCCTCAAAACTAGTCACCTACAACAGCAAAATACTCAACATACAATCCACTAAACACAAATCTACTTGGACAAGGGGAGGAGTCACATACCAAGGAACAATTGCTCCAAATTTCAGCAAAAAAGATGGGTTGAGCAAAGAGATCGAAGAAATCGAGGGCAAGCATAGAGAGAACGCGATTTTGAGCTATGAACTGGAGCTTACTTGGGAGAGAGAAGAAAGTGGCAGGAGAGAGAGGTAGTGGGGGGCCAGGGGTAGCCCACACCAGGGCATGGCGCCACCCAGGTCTGGTCGCGCCACCATGTGGTGTGCCTGCCTGGTGGCCCCCCTGGTACCTACCAGGTACTCCTCTACCCCTTTTTTCATGTAAAAATTTAATATGACATTCTGGAATTTTTCGAGACACTTTATTTTTGGGCATTTTTCAGAAATAGAAGAATGATTTTTCTGACAGATAGATTTTTTTCTTTTTGAAAACATGATGCAAGGACAAAACAAGGCTAGAACTACAGAAGTTCTAGCATGCAAGCAAACTAACAACACAAAGAAAACTAAACGAAAGCAAAAACTAAAATGCAAAGGATAGAAATAAACGGAGATAATCATAATGAAAACATTGTTTTGTTCAATGGAATCTTTTGTTAGCAAGGTTGATCAAGTCTTGCTACCAAAACAATTGCATATGAGACAAAACTTTGTATTCCACTAATGATTATGTTACCTCAAACTTGATAGCAATGGTCCCAATCATAATAGTTTTAAATTTTTCTTTTGGTATGGGACAATATATTTCTCCAACTTGAATGCCTTCCACATGATCAATTGAATTTAAACCATAAGCCCTTTCAATCTTCTTGGGGAATAGACAGTATGTTCCTTGTCATTAACATTGAAGGTCACCTTTCCTTGATTACAATTAATAACAGCTCCTGCAGTATTAAGAAAAGGTCTCCCAAGAATAATAGACATATTATCATCTTCAGGCATTTCAAGCACAACAAAATTAGTTAATATCAAGCAATTATGAGCCACCTGGACAGGTACATCCTCACATATACCCACAGGAATAGTGGTAGACTTATCAGCCATTTGCAAAGATATATTAGTTAGTATCAATTTTTCAAGCTGAAGCCTCTTATAGAGAGAGAAAGGCATAACACTAACTCCAGCTCCCAAATCACACAAAGCAGTTCTAACATAACTGTTCTTAATAGAGCAAGGGATAGTTGGAATCCCTGGGTCTCCAAGTTTCTTAGGAACCTTACCATTGAAGGAATAATTAGCCAGCAAAGTAGAGATTTCTTCATTAGGGATCTTCCTTTTATTCGAGACAATGTCCTTCATATACTTTGAATAAGGAGGCAATTTAATAGCATTAGTCAAAGGAATTTGCAAGAATAAAGGTTTCATCCACTCACAAAACTTATTATAGTGTTCATCTTGCTTTGACTTGTGTTTCTTATCAGGGAAAGGCATAGGTTTTTGGACCCAAGGTTCTCTTTCACTACCATGTTTCTTAGCAATAAAATCTTCTTTGGTGTATTTAGTAGTCTTAGTGTGGTTTTCAGGTTCTTCTCCAACTTTTTCTTCATTAGAAACTTCATTTTCTTCATTACCATTTTCAGTTTCAGCATTAGAGATAGATATACTATTAGGATCTATAGTAGGTTCAGAGGGTTCTACAACAGTTTTATGTTTCTTTTTCCTTTTCTTACGAGTAGAACCACTATTTTCAGCTTGTTGAGAATCCTGCTCAATTCTTTTGGGATGCCCCTCAGGATATAGAGGATCCTGGGTAGCAGCACCACTTCTAGTTCTAATTTCATAAGCATGTTTTTCTTTAGCTACATTAACTAGCAAGTCGTTTTGCACTTTAACGAGTTGATCTATTTGAGTTTGAACCATTTGAAAGTGTTTAACAATCATTTTAACATCATTAGAGGTTCTTTCCACAATATCTTTCAACTCAACAATAGCTCTAGTGTTTTCCATAAGATGATTTTGCACCCTTTTATTAAAGTTATCTTTCTTAACAATAAAGATATCAAATTCTTCTAAGCATTGATCAGGAGGTTTCAAGTAAGGGATATCACCTTCATCAAAGTGTTGGAGAGAGTGTACCTCAATAGTGGATGAGTAGGGAATAGGCTTACATAATTCTTCTATAGGAGGTAAATTCTTGACATCTGCAACTTTAATTCCCTTCTCCTTAAGACATTTCTTAGCTTCCTTCATCACTTCATCATTTAATTCAATAACTCCCCTCTTCTTTGATGTTGGAATATGCACAGGAATAGATGGTTCAGGTACAATTACTTCAGGTATAGCTTGTTTAGGAGGAGTCCAATCTTCATAATTCTTGCTTATTTTAGCCATTAATTCCTCAGCTTCCTTGGGGGTCCTATTCCTGAAAACACAATCAGCACAACTATCTAGGTATGTCCTAGATTCTTCGGTTAGTCCATTATAAAATATATCAAGTAGTTCATTCTTAGGTAATGGACTTCCAGCCTGTGCATGAATCAAAGCACAAAACCTTGCCCAATATTCGGACAATACCTCTTTTTCTCCCTGTTTAAAATCAAAAAGTTCCTGCAAAACAGCATGTCTAGCACTAGGAGGAAAATATTTCTGTAGGAAAGTATTAAACAAGCACTCGGGGCTATCAATAGATCCAGGAGGTAAATTACCAAACCAAGTTTTAGCTTCTCCTTTCAGTGAAAAAGGGAAAATCTTAGCAACAAAGTAAGTACGCATTTTAATATCATCAGAAACCAAGCCACTCATGGTAGAAAGTTCATTCATATGTGTGCCGCACTTTCATTCTTAGTTCCGCCAAAAGGTTCTTTCTCGACAATAGCTATGTAAGATAGATCAAGAGAGAAATCATAATCTTCATCTATAATGTTTATGGGAGAAGCAACAAACTTAGCATCAAGAGACAATTTGGGTTTAATAGTACGCCTCTCAAGGAGATTTTTAGCGGCTCTCCTATCATGGGTGTTCCTACATTCTTAAATAAACTCATCAGTCATATCAACATAATCTTCTTCAGCATCATAACTCTCACTAGACTCAGGTGAGCTAACAGGTGTAGCAGTGTGTTCATTAGGAGTTTCGGTATTTCCAACTATAGTTCTAGCAATCGTAGCATCTAGGAAAGGACCTAATGAACCACTCTTATCAAGCACAATAGAAGTAGCATCATAAGCATCAGAAGTTTCAGATTCAGCAGTAGTAGCAGTGTGTGTAGCATGTGTATGTGGTGGTGTAAGGAACTTACTCAGAACAGACGGTGAATCAAGAGCAGTAGAGGTGTTCGAACTGCACTCTTCTTGTAGTGGATGGTAAAATAGGAACCTTGCCATCACGACACTTACCCATGATGGATGGAAAGCAGCGAACAATAGAGAATCCAAGTGAACTTGATAAATAAAGCTATGCTCCCTGGCAACGGCGCCAGAAAATAGTCTTGATGACCCACAAGTATAGGGGGTGTATCGCAGTATTTTCGAGGGAAGTGAAACCCAATTTATTGATTCGACACAAGGGGAGCCAAAGAATACTTATCAGCCTTAACAACTGAGTTGTCAATTCAGCTGCACCTGGAAACAATCTTGCTCACAGCAGTTTATCAGTAACAACAATTTTGTAGTAGGAATAGTAAAGTAACAGTAGCAGCAAAACAAAGACAGTAGTAACAAAAGCAAAGTAAGTGATGCGATAGGGATTGGATGATGGCGTTGCATGGACAAGACAATTCACATAGCAATCAGAACATAGGGCAATTGCAGATAAATAAGATAAAGCATCCAAGTACTAGACAATCCTAGGAATGTGTTCCACATATAGTCATACGTGCTCACAATGAGAACTTGCACAACATGTTTTGTCCTGCCAGCCCGTTTGCAGTGGAGCCTCTAGGGAACTACTGGCAATTAAGGTGCTCCTTTTAATAAAGCACCGGAGCAAAGCATTAACACTCCGTGAACACACGTGATCCTCACATCAAATCCTTTCCCTTCCGCTACCCGATTTACATCGCCGGGACCATAGGTTCCGGACAACGACGTGTGTAAACAACTTGTAGATAAGACCCAAAACAATACTATCATGATGAATCAATAATAAGTTCAGATCTGAAATCATGGCACTCGGGCCCTAGTGACAAGCATTAAGCACAACAAGGTTGCAACAAAGTCATAAAGCACTAATAGAGATACTAGGCACTATGCCCTAACAATCTAATGCCATTACATGAACGATCTCATCCAATCCCTACCATCCCCATAGCCTACAGCGGGGGATTACTCACTCATAGATGGGGGAAACATGGATGGTCGATGGAGAAGCGATGGTGATGATGATGGCGATGATCTCCTCAATTCCCGTCCGGCGAGGTGCCGAACGGAGTTTCGGTGCTGTTCGTGGAATCTGGTGGTGGCGGCGGAGCGGAACTCCTTCTGGAAAAACGTCGAACCCCCCGAAGATTTTAGGTCAGAAGGCTCTTTATAGGCGAAGAGAGAGGTGAGGGTGCCTGGGGCCCACACACCACCTCTGGCGTGGCTCTGCCCGCGCCAAGAGGTGGTGGCCACCCCTGTGGCTCTTCTCCGCCTCGTATTCTCCTGAGTCTTGGTAAAATAGGATTTTTGGCATATTTTCCGGAATTTTTCCTGATAGTTGATTTTCTACACAAAAAGTAGACACCAAGGCAATTCTGCTGAAAACAGCGTCAGTTTGCATTAGTTGCATCCAAATCACACAAGTATAGAGGAGAAACAATAGCAAAAGTGTTCGGGAAAGTAGATACGTTTTGGACGTACCATAGTCAACACAATCTTGATCAAAGTATTTGTAAAACATTGATAGCTGGGAGCATAGTACTTCAACATAGCATGAAAGATAAAGTTCTAATAATAAAACATAACAACTATGTTGTAACATGAAAGGCACAAACAAAAGATTCATGAATAACAATGCTTTGCAAGACATTTATTTGTTTCACATAAGGAAAACATAGCATAGTGGCATTCAGCTTGTCCCTCATAATGTAGCAAATCATATAATTGCATAGGACACCTTCAAAGTTTATGTAACTACCTCGGACCCTACGCTCTAAGTTCAAGCCTGGATGATCCAGAAGTGGTTAAAATAGTACAGCAGGGGCCCAGGGGCCACCCACGTGTAGACCCGCCGGCCGTCCTAACCACTTCCAAGACATCGGGACAAGAGCGAGCGGCGTAGGCAACAGGCGAAGAGATCAAATACATACACAAGTGAGTATGTATGCAAGCTACCTTACAACAGTTCTCAGAGCCATACCATCTAAAAGAAATAGAAATATTGGAACGCCATACGGCAAGATCCAAATATCCTAGATAGAGATAATAGTTTAGGATAGCTCCTCATACATCAAATATCAGAGTATCAAGCGGAAGCGGGAAACAAGATCCGAGTACGGACAAGAAGCAAATCGGCATAAGATGCCACATAAAGAAGCACATCCCGCCCACAGATCTCATGGATCCCCATCCCCGGAATCACTACACCGAGTGATCGTTGCCAACATCATCTGTCTCCTCCACCCAGTATCCATCTTGCGAATACACCTGTTCATCTGAATCAAACAATTTATTGTGTGAGACCCTAGGGGTACTCAGCAAGTCTTTATGCCTCTAAAGGGGACATATACCTGGGGTGATGCAATTGCAACAAAAGATAATAACTAACAATTCTATAGATACTCGCTAACCATCCGCCTAACCAATGATAGACGGATGTCCATTAATTAGAAACAACAGTTATAACAGTATAATGTAACAGATCCATCCTCCTTCTCGCTTACCAACGAGAAAGCGGACGAACAACCCATCCGTTGGCAGTTTTATTACTCATTCCATGAATATTGCACTATTTACTAGTCAGATATTTAGTCAAATTAAAGACGGTACTTTAGTTATGCTTGTCTATGATCGAGAAACTATACTCCAAGTCGTCCATAATCATGACACGGCTTTCAGAAGATTTACCTATAGGGTGCACAAATAGCAACACACACACGATCGACCTCGGAAAAACCAAATCAAAACCCAACGAGGATTTCACGACAAAGCAATCACAGGATTCTTAAAATATTTCAGGGGCCACCCCAATAAGCTACCCGCAACGAAGTTGGCCGGCTCCGAGACGGACCTAGGGTTTGCGAGAACGGCTGTAAACGACTAGGAACCTGAAAAAGTGACTGGGCTTGTCGATACCGCGAAATCGTGCCACGGTCCCTAAACAGTACAGGTGCTTCACGCACAATCTTAAATAAAGCAGTAAAGCATGGCATAAGTATAGGATAGTAATAAAGTCCCAAACTACTTTGTGGCCCCAAGAAATAAAGTACGAATCAAGCTCTAGCAAAGGGGGATTCATAGAGTCTCCCGTATATGGATAGTGCGAATAGTCAAGGAACAGGAATCAAGCACTCGGGGTCCTACGGGACACAAGTGAGCATGAAAAACCAAATGACAGATATTGCTCACCGGTGCCTCTTTCATTAGTTATCCCATTACTACTCAGGTTAAGTTGTTTAGGTACCTCGTTATCCATCAGACACTCACATACCCTACACATGTTGTTCTACGACTCGCATGGCTCAAACAACTCCTGTGGTAATGGCTCATAGGATGGAGGGAACAAGCTTCGGTGGGGTTTAAAAGTAAAGGCTATGCAGTACTTGGGATTCAATTTAATGCAATTGTGACTCAATGATGCAAGAATAAGATAGAGACAATAGGTACTATATGTATGCAAGCATGTGGTAGTGCTTGCCTGGCAGCTCAGTTGAAGCGAGAGACGGATCTGGATAGTACTCCTGGGATTCCTGATATTTTTCCTGCTCGGCGTCTATTCGAAAGAAGAACCAAACAAACAAGGGCCAATATAAATAAAATGCACAAGCATATAAAAAAATGCGACAAGCAAACAAGCATGCCACGATGAATGATGCATAATTTACATGGCAATAATATAGCATGGCATGGGTGAGGTGTGGGGTACCAGAATAAAGCATTTTATTACGTTTTAGTCAGGTTTTGCTCCCATAACACTTGTTGTCCACTTAATATTTATATGATGCATGCTGCAATTCAGAACATGGAATGCATAAACAGAACGGGATCATCGCGCTGATCGATTTAGACATATTATTTGTCAAATTTGGAGTTATAGAATTAAAGTTATTAATTAATTAAGAAAAGGGCATTTTTAATGCAATTAAACAATTTCGAAAATTTAAATTAGTCAAACATTAAATTGGGTGGCAGATTCGAATTCCTCACATTTTTCTGATTCAAAAACATATGTCATTTGTCAAATTTGGAATTACCAAATAAAAGATATTAATTTCTGAATATTAAACATATTAAACAATTTCTGGAATTTTTTTTATTAAAACGAAAAGGCCTCAGACTTTTTGTACCACGGCAGAGCTAGCCCTAGCCACTAACGGGTGGACCCGAGCTGCTGTGTCAACGCGGAGGGCAGCGGGGTACTTCTCTGGGGATTTTCGCACCGAGGTGCTATCCAGCCCCAGAGACTCACGAGCGGGCCCGGAGGTTGGCGGGCCACTGCGTGCGCGACCCAGCCAGGGCGTGCCACGCGGCAGGGACAGGGGCACGCTCGTGCTGGCGCTTTAAAGCCGGGTACCTCTCTGTAAAAATTACACCGAGGCAGACATGTGGGCCAGGATGGAGCGCGGGTTGGGGAAAACAAAAAGGGTAGGGGTATTTGCAAAAATGGCTGCAGCTACTGTTTTTCTTCCTCTGTTTTGTCTGACGAACTGACGGACAACGCGCGGCACGGCGGGGGATCGAACTCGCGACGCAGCTCGCGCGCGCTGTGGTGGCTACCGCTGGGCTAGGGAGGGGTGGCTGCTGGTAAGACGTTGCGCGGCGAGATGATCCTACTGCGGTGCAATGACGGGGAACACACGTGAACGGCGGTGCACTGAGAGCGCTCGACGGACGGATCGGTGCTACCAGGAAGAGACGGCGAGGGGGAACTTGTCTGGGGAACTCAGCAGCTCACCGCGGGGAGGTTGGTCGTGGCGGATCAAGCCGAGGAGCAGGAGATCACCGGGGAAGCTGGAGACCGGCGAGCTAGGGTTTGCGTCGGGCTCGGCAACGTGCGGCGTGTTCCGGCCGTCTCCTCCTCGCTGCTGTGTACGGGGATGGTCCAGAGTGACTCCTTGGTCTTCCCCGACACCCAACGCCACGCCCGCCTCCTCCTAGCAACTAGGCCGAGTCGACACCGACGGTGGTCGCCGGACATGGAAGAGAGAGGGGGGTAGCGGTAGGTGGGGAAAAAGAGGGGGAAGGGCAGGGCCCTGGGTGGATCTAGGGTAACGCAAGGCAGATGGGAGGGGTAGATAAGGCTGAGGGGAGAGGGGAGCACATGGGGCTCGGGGTGGAAAAGGTGGCGTGCTCCCTTTCCTCCTTCTCCTTCTCACGCGGTGGGCACGGCTCAGAAGGGCTGGGTCTGTAGCTGGGGACAGAGGAAAAGAGAGGGAGCCTCGGGTGGGGTCTGCATGGCAGCGGGGGAGAAGAACAGAGAGAGGGGTGATGTTCGGCTAGGGCTAGAGGAGGGTTGGCATGGTGGCTCGGGCTAGAGAGGTGATGAGCAAGGGGTGGCTCGGATGGAACCGAACCAGGTGGTGGTGGCGAGGTTAGGAAGGGGAGGGTGGCTCGGCATGGAGCCTAGCTAGGAGGGGAAAAAGGGTAGGGTTAGGGTTTTGGTGAGGGGAGTGTGTAGAAGCTAGTTTTAGAGAGAGAGAGAGAGAGAGAGAGAGAGAGAGAGGACTCGGTGTAGATAGAAGAAGGGAGAGGGCAAAAATCACATGATGGATGAGCTAGGTTTTAGGGTGGCTTAGAACTCCAAAAGGAATTTGAATGAAGACAAAGGTCAAAACCAAAAGATCCCAAAAGAGAGAAAGAGGTGGAAGAAACAATGATCTTGCATGCCTCATGCACATGGTCATATTTTGTGAAAACAAAATATATCCCATGTTTACTTGGCAAGGAGGAAAACACTAAAAGAGAGCAAGGTGGAAGACAAGTAATTAAATGGGTTTATTTGTTTAAATGAGTTCAAACAAACACCACCCAAAAATATTCCAAGGAACCCAAAATAGAATAACAAGTGAGGGCCTTGCATGGGCCATGCACAAGTAATAAATGCCACTAATTCTAGCTGTGAAAACAACTATCTTCAATCATGGTCATATATTCTTGCATGCATGCCAAAATATTTGATTAAAACCATTCAAAGAAGAAGCTTCCTTGACATATGGAAATAATTAGTATATGCACATGTATGAGGATAAATGACCATGGTAGTGTGTATTTTCCACTAGAGCACTTGTAGCCAAATATAGCTTCATACATGAGCATATAGTAAATAAAATCCATATAGAAACTTAGATGCAACATTTCTACTCACATGTCATGCAAAAGTGGACATAAGGCCTCCCATAATCAATATTGTGAGAACAACATGTATCAAGTGTGGAAGCATGTAGAAAGAAGTGGATCCACCCCAACACATATGAGCTAGATTTAAATGCCAAAGGGAAATGTAAAAGCTCATGTATAGTTAGGATGGTGGAATTATAAGGTGGTGACAAGAAAAAGGTGGTGGAGTTGAAAAAGATATGCCCCCAACTCAATTTGGGCATTAACAATTTATCAAGAACCAACTACAATGTATCAAGAGGCAAATACAAGTAATAAATACATATGAGATAAGAACCAAAAGAAAAAGGGTTTTATATGATGCTCAAATGCAAGGTGGCATGATGACATGAGCATGATATAATTATGATGCAACAATTATATGTAGGAAGTAGCATTTTATTATTAGACCATGTAGCATTACAGATGTTAGACATATGGGATGCTACAGTTTATAAGGGTGACTAGATACAAATAGTTTAAGAACAAGCAATATCAAAGTTATGCATCAATCAACAAGTCTTGGGACAATGCACATTAAACTAAGAATGGCCACTATGCTCTTTCAATAGGTGCATAAAGATAGAAGGTGGAGACTCAATATAAAAGTGAAAGAAAGGCATTCATAGAAGGAATCAGGGATTCAAGTTTCATAAAGAGCTTCCAAAAATTATGGTACTTATTAGCTTTCAGCTCTCATTGCCCCTATCATAAGCATCTTGAAGTGATTAAGGTTAAAGTGAACAAACTATGGAGTATATGCTTGACAAAATATAAGTTGGAAATCTCATGTCCCTTGAATACGAGGGTCGCTTCTCATGCTACTCAAGTTTAGTTACTGGTAAGTTCTTGTCATAGTAAGTACATGTGTATCATAGAGAACCGCCAACGGGGTACCCCTTGCCCGATGATACGGAAGAATCCCCATATCAAAATGACAAGGCAAGCAGACAACGATCATCTCAGCAATCTTCTCATTTACCATGGGAAAATGGTGCTTTTTTCTCTCTTTCCTCTTTTCTCATATGTTTTTTTTCTTTTTTCTCTTTTTCTCAATCTCTATCTCTTTTTTATAAGAAGAATGGTTCATAGATTGCTCATTATGGTTATGCTACAGGTTTCCACCAAGATTAGGCATGGATTAGACCGGCGGCCCAGACGTTTCTCTAACACACATACATAACTCCATGGACTTACAAGCTCCCCTTTCATTTCACACCGACGACATCCATATACAAAAGAGCATGATATCAACTAGGTAAAAGTACAAGTGCAATGTTGAAAGCGTTCCCCATGACAACATGGTTCTGCTAATCCCCAACATATAAGTGCAAGCATATACAACATAGACGACACAATGGTTCAAGTTTATTAGGGCAAGAAAAGTAAAGTGTGTCATCAAGTTCGTGAGAGCTTTAATCACTAATTTTCACATAACAAGTTTAATTCGAGAGGTAGATAAAAACATGAATATACTTGGAATAGAAAATGCTAATAGGTAGGTATGGTGGATTCTTTGGACTAACTTGGTTTTATTTGGAGTTGGATGCATGAGTGGAACTCATACTTGGTATGGAGGCTAGCAAAAGACTGGGAGCGACCAACTAAGAGAGCAATAATGGCCATAATCATGTAAAGCGACAAAACATCATTAATTAAAGCATAAAGTGATATTACAAGTCAAAAACTAAAGGATCATAGAGGCTATGGTGACCTGGGATAGTCATAACATGGTGTGAGCATGCGCCAAGTCAACCCAAATAAAGCATCAAAGGAGCATACCACAATATTATGCTTTTAATGTGCTAAAACAACGCATGATTCTTTCAAGGCACATTAAGCAATCTCAGTAGTTTATAACATGCCATGCTACAGAAATAATCACTAAGCATAAAGCCAAAACAATATCAAGCATGACATGATAAAGTCTAAGTCACAGTCAAAAACAAGCTCCTTTTTACCACTTAAGCATGAACTTTTCCTACTCTTTTCCAATCCAAATCAACCTATTTGAAAGAACTCACAAAGATAATAATAATAAATAAAGATCAGTGAGCTTATCTCACAAATCCACAAAGAAGAACTAAAAAGTTCTAAGATGAAAGCACAAGAAAACTAAGGCTAAACATAGTGCTAGCAAAAGAGAACACTCACAAAACAATAAGGATGAAAACTAGAGTGTTCTAAACAAAGAAAGCAGAGTGTGTCTCTCTCCAAAAGAAGTGCTGGGATCCAACCAACTTATTGCAGCAAACCAAGCAAAATAAAACTAAAAACAAAAACAAACACGCTTCAAGAACAACACAACAGTGCATGAAACAATAAAAACGAAGTGTCTAGAAAGACCTGAGATTTTTATTGACAAAGAAGGGGATGCCTTGGGCATCCCCAAGCTTTGACGCTTGTACTTCTTAGATATTTCTTGGGGTGACACAGGTGGCATCTCCAAGCTTGAGCTTTAGTCTATTCTTCATCTCATTACATCATTCTCTCCATACACCTGAAATTTTTCCTTCATACAAAACTTCACACAATCTTTATTAGCAACATTAGTGTACTCAAGATAATAAGTCTTTGGGTTCAGTTTCAACATCAATAAAACTTCCATAAAAACACAAGCTACTGTAGTACTTCCCTCAAAAAGCTCAATTACCCAAAAAGAACCCAAAAAGGAATCAACAAGAAGCAAATGCAAATAATGGCAGAAATCTGTCAAAACAGACCAGCAGGTAAAAACCAATTTTTTCGAAGACCTTCTGTTGCTCAAATCGAAAAGTGTTGAACTAACGAAAGTTAGATAACAACCTGGGTCAGAAGCACAAAAATTCACGCCTCAAAACGACATACAGAGATTTTACGAGAATTTTTACAGTGAAGCACAAAAATCTGTTTCGAGATAGCAACTTTCCCAAGCATTACTTCTCTCTCATTATAGGTTACTCTTGACACAAAAAGCAAATAAAAAGGATAAAGAGCTGTTAATACAAAGGTAATAACTTCCAAGACTCATCTAAAACTTTTGGGTTATCTTCCAATAAGTACTTTTCTTTAACGCCTTTAAGTTAGGCATGATAGTTTGAGAATATGCTCACATAAGAAATATGAATTGAAGTAAAAGAGAGCATCAAGAAGCAAATTCAAAGCACATTTAAGTCTAACCCACTTCCTATGCATAGGAATATTGTAAAGAAACAAGTCATTAAAGCACAAAGCAACAAACATAGTAAAGCAAAACAAGTGCAACTTCAAGACTTTCAACATAAAGAGGGGAAACTTAATATTATTGAGATGCATAAAACCATGTTTCCCTCTCTCATAATAACTTTCAATATCATCATGAATAAAATTAACAATGTAACTATCACATAAAACATTCTTATCATGAGCCACATGCATAAAAGAATTAATACTCTCCATATAAAAATAGTCATTCTTATTAATTATAGTGGGAGCAAATTCAATAAAATAGCTGTCATTATTATTCTCATCATCATAATCATCAAATATAGGAAGCATATTGTAATCATAATTAATTTTCTACTCAATAGTAGGTGGACTGAAAATATCATATTCATCATTGTAATCATCATATATTGGAGGTTTGGTATCATCATAAGCAATAGAATAGCTATCTTCTAAAGCTGGGGAACTAAAAAGATCATTTTCATAAAAACTAGCTTCCCCAAACTTAGACTTTTCCTTAGCATTAGCAATAATGGTGTCCAAAGAATTCATACTAACAACATTGCTATTAGCATGCAAATAAAGTTCCATAGGTTTTTTAATTTTCTCTTCAAACACGTCATGTCCTAAGTCAAGATAAATACTATAAAGCTCTCTAATTTTGTTGTTGTTTTCTATTAAGCCTAACTAATGAAAACAAGAAACAAAAAGACAAAATTGCAGAATCTAAAGGAAATAACTTCGAGCACTCACACCGGAGGATGTGAGTACCTTTTACCTTACCTCCCCGGCAACGGCGCCAGAAAATAGCTTGATGTCTACGCACTTCTATTCTTGTAGACAATTGTTGGGCCTCCAAGTGCAGAGGTTTGTAGAACAGCAACAAGTTTTTCCCTTAAGTGGATCACCCAAGGTTTATCGAACTCAGGGAGAAAGTGGTCAAAGTTATCCCCTCTCAAGCAACCCTGCAATCAAGATACAAGAAGTCTCTTGTGTCCCCAACACACCCAATACACTTGTCAGGTGTATAGGTGCACTACTTCGGCGAAGAGATAGTAAAATACAAGTGGTATGGATATAAGACAATGGTGCCAGAGAATAGCTTGATAGCGTCGAAGAGACTAAAGGCAAACTAAAATAAAGATGGAAGCAAGCAAATATGTAATAGATCTAGTTGCAAACAATGTTTCAATGCTTAGAAACAAGGCCTAGGGATCATACTTTCACTAGTGAACACTCTCATATAAATATCTTCTCTTTATGATACTACTCTGAACTACTCTCCGGTTGGACACTCTAATCCATGGTAGGGCTATAACAGCACACTTAAAAGTTCGCTTTCCCCAGCTAGATAACCCCACACTATCACCTTAAGCTCTAGATGGTTCCAACAAACACCACAATTTCATAGAAACATCTAACTCCAAATATAACTCATAACAAGTAATTGTAATCTCTAGCCTAAGTGCCACTCACGCTGTCACTCTCACACACATGGGGAGAGCAGAGATCTATTAAAGCACTTGAGTAGCAAAGTAGATCTACTTGATTACAAAGCTCATGATCACAATATGATCATGCATAGAGAGAGATGAACACATAGCTACCGGTAGAACTCTTAGCCTCGAGAAAGAACTACTCCCTCCTCATCATGGGAATCAGCAACGGCGATGGAGATGGTGGTGGAGTCGATGGAGATGGCGGTGAAGATGGCGAAGAGGCGGCGGCGGTGCTGGCGGCGGCACGGAGAACTCCTTCCCCGCCGCCGATATTACAGGGGAGCACCTCCCCTTAGCCCCCTTCCTTCATGGCTTATTGGGAGCCCTCTCCCATGGAGATGGGATCTATGGGGGAGGCAAAAACGTCGCTTTGGTGGCTGCAAATTCGTGGGTGGAGGTGTCTCCCACGAATTAGGTTTCCTCCCTTTATATAGCTTCTCGGATTCCCGTCACCCAATTGCTGCAGTAAATCGGGCCTATCAGGCCTGACCGGACTCGGAATAAGCTAAATTTTATGTCCAGAACGTTTATCGCGAAATTTCGAACAACTTTGTAGTTGAAGAGTTTTCTGTTTGACATCGTCTTCGACCCGAAACGTGACCATCTGCAAAAAGAGTTTTAAGACAGATTTCTGGAAAATCCCAATTTGACTCCAACAAGGTTTCCACTTGTATTCTTGGTAATTCCTACACATCAAAGTGTAAAACAAGAACATTGTGCACTTCTGCAACTATTAGTAGGTTAGTCCAAATAAATCATAAACTTTATATAAAAAGGAGTATAAAGGGCATATTATTAGCATAAAACTATCAAAAAATATAGATACGTTATGGACGTATCAAAGGGGTATGGGCCGGGGAGAGGTGTGATGGGTCGAGGTGGGTGCCGCGCTGCTGGGCCGATTCTGGGTTGTGCTTGATGGTTTGGCGCCTGACTCCAGGTGGCCTGCTGCGCTAGGGGTGGTCCAGGTAGGTTCCCCTTCTTATTTTTATCATTTTAAGTTCTCTTTTATTTGTTTGTTACAAAATTCACACAACTTGTAGCACAAATGCGAATAAACAAGGCCGGGAAAAGGAGTACAAAGGTGTGGTCAACTCGGTTTAGGGTTTTTAGGTGAGGTTTAAGGGAAGATATGAAGGGGTGTAACATATACATGTATGGTCAAGAACATACACATATACATATAGGTGGAGTTGATGTTTTAGCTACGAAAGGTGGTGGAAGGATAGGGAAATGATCATGTTAATCACATATATGTAGGTAAGGAAACATAGTTAGAAGAGAAAGAAACAAAGTAACAAAACAAAATAATAAAAATAAAAGGGAGGATGGTTAAGCTTGAATGGGCCATGCATATGTATCAAATGCCACCATTTTTATTGTGAAAACAACTACAACTCCATGTGGCCATTTAAGCATAGATGCATTCAAAGTGGAATAAAGGCCATGCCAAAAGATACAAGCTTGATGATTATATGGGAAGGATGGAGTTAAGCATAATTGAATATAATGGGCCATGCTAGTGTGTGTGTGTCTAACTAGAATATCATTTGGTCACAATTACATTTAAACATGCCCAATTGTCCAAAACAAACCCTATGGAAGATATATGAAATATTCTACTCACATGGCATACAAAAGTGGCCATGAGGCTCCACATAGTTATTATTGTGAAAACAATAAGAGAGCATATATGGGAGCATGTAGAATAGAAGTGGATCCATCTTAAATACATATGAGATTGACATAATAATCAAATAAATACAATTGCTCATATATAATTTAGATGGTGGAATTATAAGGTGGTGACAAAGAAAAGTGGTGGAGTTGCAAAAGAGATATGCCCCCAACTCAACTTGGCCATAAAACAATTTATCAAGAAGCAAATATAATATATCAAGAGGCAACTACACGTGATACAATATAAATGCATACGAGAGAAGAAGCAAATGAAAGGGATTTATATGATGCTCAAATGCAATATGGCATGGTGACATGATCATGATATAATGATGATGCAATAAATGATACGTAGAAAGTATCAATATATAGACTAAGAAAGTAGCATTATAATTGTTAGATAATTAGGATGCTACATCACTCTAGCATCATATGTCTTTCCAATTTGGTTTTAAAAATTCTAATTAGGTTAAATGTTTGAAAATGCATTGAAATGATTGAAACATGGGTCAATACGTCTGGCAGTCGATATAAAATAACTGAAACTTATGTTATAGTACATTGAAACTCCCAATCTTGTTTCACAATTTTCAACTACATTTCAGAATTTCCAATCTTGTTTCACAATTTCAATATTCAAGTTTGTTTCACAAATTCGTACTAGTTTTCAACATTGTTTGGCATGTTTCACTCTAGTATCACATGTCTTTCCAATCTTCTTAAAAAAATCTAATTAGGTTAAATTTTTGAAAATGCACTGAAATGGTTGAAACATGGGTCAATATGCGGAGGAGCCGATATAAAACAACTCAAACTTATGATATAATTTATTGAAACACCCAATCTTGTTTCACAATTTTCAGCCACAGTTCACAATCTCCGATCTTGTCTTACTAATTTCAATATTCAATTTTGTTTCATAAATTCGTACTGGTTTTTCAATATTGACTCACATGTTTCACTCTAGCATCACATGTCTTTCCAACCTTGTTTTAAAAATATTCTAATTAGCTTAAATTTTTGAAAATGCAATGGAATAATTGAACATGGGTCATTATGTGGAGCAACCGATATGAAATCACTAAAATTTGTGTTATAGTTTACTGAAACTCCCAACCTCGTTTCACAATTTTCAGCCATGTTTCCCAATCTCCAATCTTGTTTCACAATTTTTAGTTTTGCTTCACAAATTCGTACTAGTTTCAGTTTTGCTGTCTCATTAAGGTTTCACACTTTTCCGGTTAGTTTCATAAATTTCAGTAAACACCCAATTATATTTCAGTTTCACAATCTCACAAAGGTTTCACAATCTCATTGATGTTGCACAATTTTAATTCTATTTCATTTTTTCATCCATGTTTCATAAAATCACAATTCCAGTCATATTTCACAATTACTACAAGTTCCAATCTGGTTCTGTAAATTAATAGTACTTTTACAAAGTAGTACTCCCTCCATACCAGATTACTGGGCTAAAATATCAAAACGCTAGGATCTAGGTGATATCTGATTGGCGATAAAAAAAAGAGAAAAATACGAATGTTTAACCTCGATCGATGAGATAATTAAAACTGGAATCCTAAGAAATAGCTTAAGCCAACGTTGAGTCAACTAATTTGACATGCATGACTCTCTCTCTCTCTCCTTCTTTCACGGGATAAATGAGCGCATGCTCTGGTCATCTAATTACGGTTATTAATATAGGGATTGGGTATGAGATTTTTTAGGAGAAAAGGGCCACACATAGGAGTTAATTGGGGTAATACACAATTTAGAGCATCTCTAACAGCTGCTCCATGTTAAGACAGTAGATTTTCGAAATGCGATAGGAGTTCTTCAGATTTGTGGCAGTTGGTCGCAAGTGCAGTGCCCGATTGGAAATGCAGTAGTGCGATCGCGCGCACGGTGTCCGATTGGAAATGCGGCACTGTCCGCACTGCCGCAAATATGTAGCACGAGGCGTCTATGTTCCAAAAAAATACGTGAAACAGCTGTTGGAGGCGTTTTTTTGCCCCAAATTGCCGTATTTGATTGTTATTTGTGGTCGTGTCCTATTTTGAGGCCGCTATTAGATATGCTGTTAGTCTAATAATTAGTTATATCTCAAAAAACGCTATTAACCCAATAATCCTGTATGGAGGGAGTGCTTGTGCCAATTTGGTTAAATTAGTACTAATTTCTGAAATGTCAAACAGTTTTCTCCAAATCTCACTTTTAAATTTATCCTCACAGTATATCAAAAAGTAGAGATGAGAGCGTACGTGGGTGGAGTGCCTGCGCACATTAATAAGAGAGAGAAAGAGGTTCACGTGGGGGAGGGGTCTACAAAAAGTAAAAATCAGAGGATATTTCCTCACAGCACCCTCACGGAAAGAAAACGGAGCAAAATTTGACGCGAATCTCAAGATAGCACTGGTTGGTGGATGCGATGCCGACACATACAGTTGCCGGTAGAATCGCTGCCTTCCGGTCCATGCATTCTGGGGAAAAAATGAGAAAATGCTAGTTCAAAACTTTTATTCTCACTTCAAAAGAAGAGAAATTGTAAGATGATGCCAAATGATTCTAAACCGTTTATTAACACTTACTATCTCTGTTCCACAGTGTAAGCCTTTTTAGCAAGCTAAAACAGTTTACTAAAAGAACTTATATTATGGAAGTACATTATAAGGGTTAAGAGGTGACACTGCGGTGGCCACTTGCAGGAAACTTCTGTAGTTTATATATGTGGGGCGGGCCTGGATCTAGATCTCGCCAGGTCCTGAGATATAAAGTGCCCACTCCCCACTCCTTCTCCACACGAGTAGGCAATTGGGGGCTGGATCTAGATCTCGTATCACCGCTGAGGTCTTCTCCAGGTAATTACTACCATCACTCTTTTGTTCCAGGAAAACATCTTCTCAGCAAAGTGATTCAGTTCTAGGACCATCTTTTTGACAGTTTTTAGAATCCTTTGGAGTTGATTTGGACTAGTCATCCCAAGCAGATCCCAAGGGAATTCTGAGAAAACTCTACTTCTTTCATCATGTTTTTCTACAGGAATCTCTTTGATCCAAACGATCTACATATGTAGTGATTTTCGAGGAAACATGGTTTCACTGTTTTGCCCGTTGAGGGAATTAGTGTGCACATAGTTAATTAGTATGCCCGTCGAGGGATCTTCTCTGTGTATTTCTGCCTTGAGTGGAACTATAGGAAGGCTAGTTTATTGAGTCAAAACTATCACTCAGATACGCTTTTTAAGTGAGTATTTCACGCAAGCTACACTTTGGTCTTTTGGTGTAGTTTCAGCCTAGGTTTCGAAAATTACTACAGTACATGTTATAAACTGCTATTTTATTAAATGTGACACGCTGTGAAATGTTTTCTGAACTGTGCTGTGCTGAAAAAGAAAAGAGGTGCAGTGCCATGACTCTGCCTTTCATGATCTTTCAGTAATATAGTAGCCTGGTCTAAAATAAAGCATGTTATGTGGTTATAGGGAATGCTCGGCAATGGAACGACTGTTGTGAAGAGGCTTATCAAAATGGTTGACATTGATGAAGAGAAATTCTGTGAGGTGATTCGCTCTCCGATAAAGGCAAACCATAAACGTTCAGTACGATTCTTCTGCTCCGACACAAAAAAAGGGGAAATGGTAGACTCTGAGGTAGAGCTTGTCTTGGCAACTGTGTGGCAAAGGTTCTTCTGCTTTGAATATCTACCAAAAGGGATTATTTGTAAGCAAATCACTGGTAAGATGATATGGCACGTATTTGGCGTTCAATGGCTAAGTACTTCAAGTATCTTGAATACTAAACCGACTTTCTTCTCTCCCGTTTTGTAGATGCATCTCATGGACATGAATGGAGAAGGAAATATCAAATCATGAAGGGGATTTGTGATGGTCGATATTATCTTCACATCGTCCAGTTGGATCTAAAACCTACAAATATATTGCTAGATTTTAATGGGACGCCGAAAATTGCGGATTTTGGTATCTCGAGGTGCTTTGAGGAAAAGCAAAGATGGATGACTACTTCAAATTTGATTGGAACAATGTAAGTTTATTATGACTATGGGAAGAGCTCTTCTTCTGTTATGTATGATTGAATGTCGATTCTTTTTCTCACTGACAGATTAGCTTCTACAAATATTCATGAAGGGGATATTTAGCACCAGAATTCTATACGTCTAGACAGATCACATTCAAGTCAGACATATATAGTCTTGGTGTAATAATCATGGAGATACTAACCGGAAAGAAGAATATGCTGATATTGACAATGTAAGACGGCTTCGTGCTAATATTTTGGCTCGATTTCAAAGTTATTGTGTTATAGTGCTTTGTATAATCTCATTCTTTCTTCTAACATATTGCCATACCAATGCATGTTGTCATCGTTTGTTATGGCCTTAGGTACAAAGTGAGACAAGCTATTGTGTCTTGTTGTTAGATAGTAGTTATTTTTATACATTCCATTTCCTATCTAAAATACTCCTTTTGTCCGAGTAGTATGTTCTAGCTAGACTCACTGTGTTAGTGTATCTGTGATTCTTTAGTTTGGAAACGCCGCAGGCTGTTGCTTCGAGGTGGCATAGGGTTGTGCTACTATTTTATGCCTCATCTCTCAAATATAATGATATATTGTAAATTCAATTTTTTGTCCAATTTCATATTGCTCCTATTTGCATTTTGCAAATATTTTTACCTAAAGGTGCACAAATCTTATGTGCGTTCTACGTATTACTCCTTTTCATAAATCATAACACAAGCTAGCAACATTGCAGGTCGCCCAGCGAGAAGACCAGATACACAACATATAATGGATATGCTTCATGCAACAAAAACTGTGCTCCATTACCAGTAATTTTTCTGAAGATCAAATAATTGGTATTGGTAGGTACGGAGAAGTTTACAAGGTACGATGATTTTTAGATGTAACATCACTGGCTATGAACATGTGCTCCATCCTAACAACAGGTTTTAACTAGCAGGGAGTGCATAATGGTGGAGAGATTGCTATGAAGAAGCTTCATAACATGCAAAATGATAAAGAATTGTCAAATGAGTTCCGCAACCTTATGAAGACCGAGCATCCAAACATCATGTGGTTAATTGGCTACTGCTATGAAACAAGCAGGCCTAGATAAACAGAAGACTAGTTTTTGCTAAAACAATAGAGCACTCTGCTTCGAGTATATGCAGGGTGGAAGCCTTGACAAGCATATTTATAATATGAAGGCATTTCCAGAAAGTTAAGAGAATTTGTGAGGGTTTAAATCATCTTTTGTAATGGGATTTATAATGATCATATTTATCATCTGGACTTGAAATAAGATGCCCAGAATTACAGATTTGTGTATGTCTAGCTAGCCTCTTGGCTTCATCATAAATTCATACCACTCAAACTCTGGAAGGTACACTGCAAGTTACATGTGTAATCCATTTTTCTTGATAATTCGTGGATGGACATGATTTGTGCTTCCATGGTATTAACTGTGTGTATTGCAGATGGCCGCGAGGCAGGCCAACTAGATGTGATCCACACATGGCGCCGGTCAAAGTTTTTTGCTTCTCGGATGTAGAAGCACAAGATGTCTGACAGCTGGAAATGCAACTACACTATATGCATAGATCCCACTGAACATGTAGCTAGAGAGATATGCACCACCGAGCATCATTGATGCTAGGAAATAAGATAAAATGGTTTCAGACAATTTTCACGTGCCGTGTGTTCGTGCATGCTTTCCCCAAACTACATATAGTTGCCTGCTCTCCACACCTACAATAATCCCCCAAACTACACATAGCTATCGCATCCATCCCTCTATACATGATAATCTTTTTTTAAAAGAGGCATAATGGTTTTTCACATGAGACTTATATGAACATGACGATTGTACCATTATTTTGCGTGGATATATAAACAAACAACATTGTTATAGAAAAACCAGGTAAGATACAAAATACTAATATAATTCATTATTAAGAAACTTCTCTCGCCTCCAGGTTGGTCATCTTCTGTTTCCCATAGTGTACTGCCTTTAAGCTTATTCAACCATATGTTGGCAATGAGCATCATCACAGGCTCTCACCCTTTTTTGCAAACATAGAATTTTTATATTAGTGTGATCCAAAAAAAAGGAAAGGGTATGATACTATGAATTCCTTGAAAAAGTAGGCATATACATAATAATTGGGTTTCCCCATTTCGAAAAACATAATAATTGGTTGTAAGAGTTGAGTGTTACATATTGAAAGAACATTTCATGATCTCTAGAGTTTTGTGTGTTAGATAACAATACCAAGGAAAATTTAATTGTGTGTTGAGTGCTACATATACTACTCCCCAAAAAGAACTCCTAGTCAAATGAAGCAAAACAAAGGATCTGGGGGCAGATTATCCACCCCTGGGTAGGGATGGATTATTCGCCCCTGGCTAGATTGACCAAGGAGCCGGCGGCGTGATCCTCAGTAGGAGGAGGGATTCCCCGGATAATCCGACTAGGGCCGGAGCTTTTTCCCTGGCCGGATAATCCTCCCCTCCCAGTGGGCCGGATTATCCGCCCACCTGGGGATTTTCGCTAAGGACTTGAGGCGTGCCCCTCAGAATGAGGGCGGAGTTTTGGTCCGGATATTCCGTCCCGGGCCGGATGTTTGCCCCGGTCGGATTATCCGGCCCCCACTTAGGCCGGATAATCCGATCCTAGTTGACTCCAACAGTAGTATTTCGGGAGGGGGTACAAATACCCCATCCCGTCTTCATCCTAGAGTCTCTTGGAACTGACGAAATTGCTCTGCGCTGTTGTACCTTAAATTCCACAAGATCTCCATTTCCATCCACCCGAAGGCCTTGCCCTTTGGAGGATTGAAGAAGGAGGCCTTGATCTTCATCATCACCAAGCGATCTTCAATTTCCCCTCATTCACTTGAGGGTCGCCTTTTGATCTAGAGTTTCTATTGAATATCTAGATCTCAGTTTGTGTGATTTGATAAACTTGTTTCTTGTGGCAGCTTGTTCTCATCTCGGTAGCCTCCAATTCGGTTGTGGATGCGTGCCCTGATCTCGTTTAAAGGCACCGGTTCCCGCCTCGAAGGATACCATATAGTGGAAAGGTGTATCATGTCAGTTGTGGCGAGATCCATCGGAGAACAGGGTGAGGCTTATTATGGCGTGGTTGTCTTAGTACCGGCCACCTCTTCAATACAGATGTACTTTCTCCCTTAACAAGGAAGGAACTGTGGTAAAACAAATCATGTATCTCCGTGTTCTCCACTTCGGTTACCCAGCTTTTCTTACCGCATTTACTCGCTTAGTATCTAGGTTTACATATATGGAAATTCACCATAGTTGCATATCTAGAGAATTTACCTTTGTGTCAAGCCTAACTTGGAAAAGTTTTAAAATTTAGAGTAGCACATATCCCCTCTAGGTGCCCATACGATCCATTTTGCATATGACTGGAAGTTTGCTCGAGCACATAAACACAAGTGTCAAATAAAGACACATGTAATCTGGTTAGACATCAAGTATTATGTTTGTTCAGCTAGCTAACAGGTATATAATTAGTACTATTCCCTCCATTTCGGTTTATTTAGGCATGCACATAGTTTAAGAACAAGTTTGACCATTAATTTTGGTCAATAAATTTTACGTAATATGTCACAAAATTATACCACTGGATTCATCTTCAAAGGAAGTTTCTAATGGTATATTTTTTGAGACACATATTGCATATTTTATTGACCAAAATTGATTGTTAATTTTTTTATTAAACTACGTGCGTGCCTAATAAACTGAACCGGAGGTACTAGTACCTAAGAGCTGGCCCGGAGTCACAAAAGAAAGAAGATATAGACATATATACCTCAGTGGATTGTAGAAACTCGTGTATGGAATCTTCTTCGGCCGTAGCATCTTAAGATTTACCTTGTAAACCCCAACTTGCGCGTACACGAAAATAGTATCATTGTCCTCCATAGATCCAAGCAGAAATAAAATTTTCAGATGATGTCTAATGGAAGGAATGTTGTTTAGGCTGATGACTCTAGTCGGAGTCCATGCGGCAACTCTGTGGGAACCGGCCCGTCTTGATCATATGTAGAGGGTGAACTTGACATATTCGTGGACTCTAACTTGGATTACAAGTTGTATCAGAGAAGGCTAACAATATAATCTAACAACCATGACGGGAAGAAATTAAGCATCCTTCATCGCTCTCACCACGGTCAGCAAACATATTCATCACCAAGAATTTATTTCATTGAGGTCAATGCGAGATGCTCATGACCTTATTCTGATAAAGCTGCGCATGGATCCCACTCCAAGCAGCTAGCATAGGGGTGCTGAAACTAGAAGCCACCTTCCTAGATGCACATTACCGCCGTCACCAGCTGCTGCTGCTGTTGGTGGCGACGAGAGATCGGCAAAAGGGTGCTCTAGGTAGAGTTCCGGTTGCCTTCCTTGTCCGATCCGAACAAATTTGGGCATATAAAAATGGCGGTGGGGGATCTAACTTTCCAAGACTCTGCACCTACTAGTAATGCACATGGTGTATTAAGCATGAGTACTAAGATTTGGTTACACACCAAATCTAGTCCTCACGAAGTAATAGTATGAGTATCATGATCTTAATCTTCACTATGCACCAAGACTGGTCCTCAAGAATTAATAGTATGAGAACCGGATTAATCTAGATTATGAATCAAGCGTATTAATAGTATGAGTGCCAATGTTTTAATCTTGATGAAGCACCAAACCTGGTCGTTGCGACTAGATAGGAAACAAAATTCTCTCTGTGAGGATTTGAACTACCTAAACCAAGTGAGTTAGGCTTACTTCCTTCGTATTTATTTTGCGGTGTGAAATGTTTTTGTGTATGCTAATTAATAAAAATGCAAGTTTAGAATGCTAAAAAAAGGAGCCCTAAAATTTCAAGTTTACAATGCTAATTCCGTGGATTCGTGTGTCTTTGATCTGTAGTGTGAGGCATGCAAAGTATGTGCAATACATTGTGTGATTCTGTTGCACCTAATTATTACAAACATGCGCTCCATCCTAAGAAGAGGTACGGCATGACTTTCGAATAGTAGTATCACTAGCTATGAACCTGCTCTCCATCCTAACAAGTGGTTTTAACTAGCACGAGTGCATAACGGTGAAGAGATTGTGGTGAAGAAGGCTTTAATAGCATACAAAGGGTTGGTGATAAGGAACTCACAAATGTGTTCCGCAAACTTGCGAAGGTCGAGCATCCACACATCATGCAATTAATTGGCTACTACTACAAAACAAGCACGTCGATACAAACGGTGAACTAGTTTCCGCGGAAAATAATAGAGCACTTTTTTCGAGTATATGCAGGGCGGAAGCCTTGACAAGCATATCTATGGTATGATGGCATTTTAGAAAAATTAAGAGAAGTTGCGAGGGTTTAAATTATTTTTGTAATGGATGGCAGTGCCTCCTTTGCCTGCGCCGCACATCGGCAAGCTTGGTCACCGAGCCCCCCCCCCCCCCCCCTCCCCCTTGCTTCAGCCATGCGTCGATGCTCCGTGATTTTCGCCTCATCACCCACGTTCACCGCACCCGCGATCATGGGAAGCAGCAACATTGTGAAGGATGTCATCCAACTAGTGTGGGAGTCTGACGAGGCAGTGGTGTACGATGAGGACACAAGAAAATAGAGCGAGGTGTCGGTGGTCTATGACAAGGCCGTGGAGGACACGGCGGACGAGGCAGAGGAGGCAAGAAGACAAGGACAACAGCGAGGAGGTCTATGACGTGGACAACGAGGCAGATGAGTAGTATGAGGACATCAGCAAGAAGAGGAGGTCGTCCATGACACGGACGACGAGTTAGAGGAGGGATCCGAGGTAGTGGCGGAAAATGACCCAAAAATTTAGTATGGCAAACTCATAGACAAATATCATTGTTTAACTAGAACCATGGATGGGAGCAAATGCCCCCTCCCCTATATTTCTAAAGGATAAATTATCAGTGTCATCGGTGGTTCAAGGATTCCGATCTGATAGCATAACACAAGGTACAACTGGTTATTTGAATCTCCGTTTTGTTTTATTTTAGCTATAATAATTTTACTTTTTAAGGTAAGGGAAACAATAACAAATTATTTTTTTATTCCACATCATGTTATCGTTCTAAGCACGAATTTCTTGATAATTTGTCAATGAATATGATTTGTGCCTGCATGGCATCTGCAACGATCGATGTGCACAATGTTGCTTTGTTCAATGCGTTGGTACAACTGCATCACTGTATCTAGCATTGAAGTTGGTAGCTAGTTCTTTTACAGGTACGATCTGCAAATGATGTTTGATCATCTGTTCATGAATCCATGGATCCGCTCCCCCGTGATGTATTGTTATTTTTTTACATTATTATTTGTGAAAGAGGCAATTATGTTTTCCCCCATGAGACTTGTATGAACCTGACTAGAATACCATGGTTTTATGAGAGGCAACATAAACAAGCAACATTATTGTAGACAAAACAAGCTATGCTACAAAATACTGATATAATTCATTAAAAGACCCTTCTCGGCGCCTCTAGGTTGTTTCTTCCCATAGCCTGGTGCTTTTCTTTCTTTTCCTTCTGGTCGTTTGCTTTAAGTTTGCAAAACTGGTTGGCAGTCTCTTTATACAAAATTGACGAGGAGAACTCGTTTGGTAAAATAAAAGTTGTTTAGAAAAACATCAATCTTTTTTATTTGTAATCTATTCAATAACACTTATTAACCACTAGATTGCCAAACTTTGCTCTCTGATCACACAGATTAACCACCAAAACAGGGTAGTCAAGTACTTCTTGATAGAAACAGGACATGGCAAAGATCACCGAAACAGGGGATATAAAACCAAAACAAACAACAAGATCATCTGCCATCATGGTTTTCCATGCCGGTTTGACAATCCAATCCAACCAGATCATCCTGCCACCCAACCCCTAGATAAACCCACCAAATCCGAAGCCGCTGGCGAAGAAGACAACGGAGAACGAAGACACATATTGTAGTAAGGAGGATCTTGGAACCATGGGCACAGATAGGGCTCGTCTACCATGGCCGATTTCGCCGAGCTCGCTCCACGCCATTGTTGAGACGGGCAGGTGGCAACCAGACTAGGCAAAAACCGACCTGCCGGTCAAAAGAAGATCAGCCTCCTTTGGGTTGTGATAAGGTGCGAATCACAGGTTTCAGAAACCGCGCCGCCGTTAAGACCATTTTTGTCATTTATTTTTAGGGTTTGCCTATGTCTCAATCGACTGAGATTTTCTTAAGTCTCAATCACCTAAGAAAAGTGCAACCGTAGTTAAAAGAAATGTGCAACTCGTTCTAGTAGTGCAATTGCATTTTTCTACCAGAAAAGTGCAACTGGGTTTCAGTTGCACTTTTTTTAAAACAGACGGTTGCACTTTTCTTAGGTGACTGAGACTTAAGAAAATCTCAGTCGACTGAGAAATAGCAAAACCGTTATTTTTAGGTGTCTGTATGGAGGAGGTTGGGTTCATTGCTTTACTTATCACCCGCATGACAACTTGCTGTACTATTCTAGCCCAAGTTGCAACTTGTTGTATGAAAGTGCAACTGGGTTACAACTTCTTGTATTGACAGTGTTATTACCTCTCCAAAATTGTATTTACCGTTCCCCTGGTGTAGCGCACGGGCACGTTTCCTAGTAACAAAAATACAAGTTTAGAATGCTAAAAGAAAAGAGCCCTAAAAAACGCAAATATAGAATGCTAATTCCGTGGATTCGTGTGTCTTTGATCTGTAGTTCAAGGCATGCATAGTATGTGCAATGTATTGTGTGATTCGGTTGCACCAAACTATTTGAGCGTGCTCTGGCGCCGCATGTCCTAACCAAACTTTTATTTCTGGCACCAAAACTAACAACGCTTACGGCCATTGACATTGCTGAACTTTTACGATGGAAGAGCAAAATCATATTGGAGGAATAATGGAGATCCAAATGGATAGGACGGCCGGCCGGCAGGTGTTTAATTTGGAGATCCAAATGATTGGTCCCTCGCTGGGCGGACAACTCGGAGGAACTGAAGCAAGAATCAGCTGCATGGCATATTCATCTTGATTGGAGCCTGCGATCGATGATCAGTCCAATTTGCCGCCCGTGAAAGTGAAATGGATTTCCATTATCTTACACACATCGAGTTTTGTCAAAGCATCGATCATCATGCATGCGCTTGACTTGTGAGTTTGGAGCACATACCTCGTTTTAGCAAGTTTGATCCAATCACGCCATAACTATTAGAGATGCCCATAGTTAAGTAAGCATCATTAATTATTGGTTTTGGAACTTAGCCGCGAGCCATAAGGGGCATCATCTAATGGGAATAACCAAGCTAGTGTTGGCAGACATCACACTACTAAATCGAGTCACACATACGCTTGTGCATGCATCAATGCGCATGATAATCACATACATGCCATGGAATTTTTCTAAATTTGGATGTATCTGTATACTCTCTTTGTTTTAAAGTATAAGATGATTTAGCTTCTGTAAAACGAATGTATCCAAATGCTTTTTAGTGCGTAAGTTAACTCCGATCCTACACACTAAAAGATATCTAGATACATTCATTTGATAAAAGTTAAAACATTTTATATTATGAAATGGAAAAAGTACTAAATAATGTCTAGATACATCCAAATTTGCGACATCTATTTTGAGACGGAGGGAGTAGTAAGAAATGTGCCTGCTAGCCTAATTAGGGTTTGTTCCCACTTGCATCAAGTTTTGTTAAAGCATGCGATTGACTTGTTGACTTTGGAGTACACACGTCTTTTTAACAAGTTTGATTCGATCAGTATAAAAATTGGAGATGCCCTTAGACCTCAGTTAAGTAAGCATCATTCATTGGCCATTCATCCGGTTTTGGAAGTTTATCATCTAATGGGAATAAGATCGTATGTACGCACATATCATATAAGACCACTTGCTGTGTAAGCATCAATACGAACGTAATGACAAATGCGCCAAAAAGGAAGCCAATTTAATTTCACCACATATGCCTAATTAATTAGGGTTTGTTCCCACTCGCGTGGGCACACCAACGAATCAGCCCACCCAGTATCTACTCTACGTGTATATATGTTCCCACATCCTCTTGTCTCCAATTCCAAGGCAACATCACCAGTAGTCACTCCTGAGTAAGTAGCAGTGATCAGTTGATATGGTTGTAATGGCGGTCTCGTGGGCGTGGCTTCTAGGCGCTACCCCTCTCCTCTGCCTCGCCTTCTGGCACGCCGCCGACGTGTGGTATCGTGCCATATTCTTCATCAAGCACGCCGGGGAGAAGGGGGTCAGACGTCGCCTCCCGCCGGGTCACATGGGCCTTCCGTTCCTCGGAGAGACGCTCTCCCTGCTCTGGTACTTCAAGCACGCGCGCCGTCCCGATGACTTCATCGGGGCCAAGAGACGTGCATACAGTGGCGAGAAGGTGGGGATGTACCGGACGCACCTGTTCGGGTCACCCACCGTCGTGGTGTGCATGCCGGCGACCAACAAGTTCATCTTCCAGGCCGACAGCGACACCTTCAGCATCCACTGGCCCGTGCCAGAGCTGGTGGGGCTAAAATCCGTCGTCAATGTCGAGGGCGGCAACCACACTAGGGTTAGAGGGGTCATACTTGGCGCCATCAACCGGCCAAGCTCACTTTGGACCATTGTCGCTACTGTGCAGTCGGGCGTTGTGGCAGCACTCAACTCTTGGGCCGACATGGGCACCATCATTGTCTCTGATGAGGCCAAGAAAGTAAGCAACATAGTTATATTTTAGACATATTTAACTATGTAGATAATATGGTTTCCTTTTTTCCTGATACTTTTCTTTAAATTTGAAAGTTTGCATCAATATGATACAAGCAAAGAGTCCACATATATATGCACACAATGTATCAAATGAACTTAAAGATCGATAATCTAGTTTCCTAGAAATAGTTATCTTGGTACATTACTCACTATGAAATATTTCATGTGTTGGCAGGTGACATATGCGAACATCTGCAGGATGTTTATAAGCATGGAGCCGTCGCCTCTCACGGCGAAGATGGACAAGTGGTTTACCGGTTTGGTTGCGGGCCTCAGGGCATTCCCGTTGGATTTTCCAGGAACGGCTTGCCATGGTGCTCGCAAGTGCCGTCGAAAGCTGAACGCGGTGTTCCGGGAGGAGCTGGACGCGAGGAAGAAGATGACCAAAAAGTACAATGATGTGATGAGTGGGTTTATCGAATTGGAGGACGAGCAAGGGAAGAAGCTAAGCGACGACGAGGTGGTCGACAACATTGTGTCTGTGGTTGTCGCTGGCTATGAGTCTACCGCAAGCGCCATCATGTGGGCCACATATCACCTCGCCAAATGCCCCGACGTCCTTGCCAAGCTCCGAGTAAGCGACATCTATATCTTGATTAATCCATATATTGGTGTGACTGATGTAGGCCAAACAAACTCTTTATCATCTCCTAGTAAATAACGTTCGCATAAGCAACTCAGACATACTCTTCTATAGAAACACACACGAGCATATTTTCGCACAAAAAGAATATTCTGGTTTGGTGACATACACACATCAAATCAAGAGTTTGATCTGTTGGATAGTGGATACAACCACTCTTCTCACCATGCAATTAATGTTGTCTTCACTTGGTAGGTTTTTCAATATGATACCATGACTTGGCTGGTTCATCATATATGTTGTGATATTCGAGGCTGATGTGCCCAGAGCCTACCCCTAATGGGACAATTTTCCTAGGTCCACTCCCCGCTAGCTGCCCCATCCCTACCCTTCCTCTTATCCTCTGTTTATCTCTCTTGTCGTTGTAACTTCGTCACCCCATAGACTCTTCATCCGCCCCTCATAGTTATTTATCTCCACCCATGTTGTTAAGGTACTATAATGCAAACAAGTCATTCAAAGCTAACTAATCTTTCGTGACCGGCAGGAAGAGAATGTGGCAATGTGTGAAAGCAAAGGTGGCTCGTCTTTCATAACACTAGATGACATCCCAAAGATGAAGTACACGACGAACGTAGTGGAGGAGACGATCCGTATGGCAAACATCTCACCGATGACACACCGAGTGGCGAAGAGGGACGTGGAGTATGGCGGTTACACTATACCAAAGGGTTGGCAGGTGCTAGTGTTCGTGAGGTCACTCCACACCGACCCGAACTACTATGAGGATCCACTCACTTTCAACCCCGACAGATGGGATGTAAGTAGAATACATATGGTTTATTAATACTATTTTATATCTAATTACTGAAGTTTGAATCAGAAAACAAGGATTAATAGAGAACTCTTAACAAACAATGCAGGAACCAGCCAAGCCAGGGACTTATCAGGTGTTCGGAGGAGGGAACAGGATCTGCCCTGGCAACATGCTTGCAAGGCTGCAGCTCACTGTCATGCTTCATCATCTCTCCATTGGCTATGAGTAAGTACTAGCTAGATATTACCAATGCGCAGACCTATTATAAGCATCGGCCTAATAACCAATATGATCTCAATATATATGTTGTAGATTATTTGTTTGCTCGAGATGGTATTATTTGTTTGCAGTTAATTAATTAATTAAGAACTACCTAGTTAGCTAGTAAGATTTCATATACCTAATTTAAGAGACCTAATCACCAATATGCATTGTGACTAAAACAGTAGGGTATTTATTTGCTGAATTATGTCCTGTGGCTGAGCAACTAAATTAGCTACGTATTTTTTTTTAGGTGGGAGTTGCTGAATCCTGATGCAGAGATCGATTACCTTCCACACCCGAAGCCTTGGACGGCGCAACCATGGTCTTCCATAAGCGTGCGACAAAATGATCGAGACTACAATTTCTATTATTGAGATGCATGAGTATCTCTACTTAATTATCACCGCCAATGTACCTACACATACATGTATCTGTTAAGTTGGAATTATTGTATCTGCAGAGCTAGCTGTAATGTCTTCTATATGTAATCAGGCAATTCACTATGAGCTATGATGATTTTTTACATGGAATCACAATTCACAACATCAACACGTAGCTAGCTTATTGGGAGTGAGAGAGACATTTACAGAACCCGGTTCTACCATGTACAGCCCAATAAGTAGTATCCAATATATGCATCACAGGGGCCGAAAGGCCCATCAGGCCTACTTAGTCTACTTTCACATTTGCAGCCAGTAAAGTCTATCTAATGACAGAAAAACACCAACACGCTCTAAAAATAGCACTAAGAGCAAGGGCAATAGTAGAACCAGCTATTGGCTATAAGCCATGTCCATGTCATCTAGAGTCAATATAATAGTTAACATGTACAATAGTTAGAGATTCAAATATACTATTTTATTAATGTATGACCCACTTTTCACTCTCACATAGTGTCTAGGAGCACATGTTGTAGCTGACTCTTAACTAAGCAACCACTCATCTTCTCTCTCCTCTTCTCTCTTATCCAACTAAGCACAAATATACTATTTTAAGTCTTATAGTCTGCTGACTGGACTTTATTGTACTTGCTCTAACAACACTGCAATCGTGCTAGTATAGATCGGACCCCACATTTTATTTTTAGAAAAGACCCCACACCAGTGACAGAAGGTCAAAACGGTGTGGATCAATTAGATCGCATACCTTTTAAAATGCATGTCTGTTTGCGACGTTTGAGGCATCACCCTGCACCGTCACGCATAGTCCTAAACACACAAATTGAAGGACATACGAAAAGTGGAAGACCGTATGGGATGAAAACTGTCCACACACGACACCAGTCCACTCACGCAGGACACTCTCCTCCCACTCCTCCCCACTTGTTTTCCTAACCTCGCCCCACTCCCTCTTTCCGACCTCACCCTAGCTCTGTTGCTACAACCTAGCCGCCAGCTGGGACACCCTCGCCGCGACAGCTTCCGGCCATGGTCGTGGTCGTGTTGTGGTCAGGCATCACGGTGCAGCCGAGCCGACAACGGAGCAGTGGACGACGTGATCTTCTCCGGATATACTACCGACGGTTGATTTGGTGGCGGCGTCCCTCTCTTTTGGCTCAACCCAAGCCGCGACATGCATGTTCATGGCGAGGCAAAGCGGTTGGCCGGTGTGAGCTGGGCTCCGATGCGATCGAAACCAACGATGGTAGTGTCCTCATATGTCGTTGACTTATGGAATGCATCATTGTTGTGAATCCCTCCTCGTCCCTAAGGTTCCGAGGGAAACCATGGATCTAGGTTATTCTCAGATCGAACGATTGCGACAATTTCTATGTCCTTCACCCTTTTGAGGGCATTGTTTGGGAGATCGAGATGCTTGGGGGGGGGGGGGTCAGATGGTGGAGCTATGTTTCATTCACCGTGTTGACGGATGTGGGTCTCAACGACGCGACGCTATGGGGTCTCGGCGATGGGTGCATAGTGATAGACAAGCACAAGGTGGTGGCACTGTAGGCCATCTGGCGGCACCGATGGTAGGCCTGGCAAAGTCAATGGACCGATCCATGTCTCAAATATGAGTCGACAGAAGATGGCGGTGGTGATTTCTAGAGCGCCTACGCTACTGCACGATGAGGATCTACCTGACCGGGTTGTGCTCCCGGCTCGCCGTTGAGCGCTTGGGTGAGGACTCGGTTTTTTGAAGAAGCGTGTAGGTGTAGGAGAGGGCAATAGCCCCGATATGGCCATCCCCTTCATCAAGTTTGCAGGTGTTAAATAATAAAAAATACTATGTTGAATAATAAACAAACAACTGCGTGCATAATTGATGATGCAGATGCCGGGTATCTCCTCCACTTAAAAAATGATTTCAAGTTTTTATCAAATGGTTCTCATTTACTTAAGCCAAGAGTTGATGAGAGCAAAATCTTGAATTACATTTTAGTGAGATGGATTGTGAACACACGTGGTGTACAAAGCGACAAACCAGTCAGTGGGAAAGCAATAATGGGCTGAGTGCGCTGGATATGGCACCTTGCTAGCAAGTGTAGGTGGTGGCAAAGAATGGAAGCATTGCGGCCGTTTCAGTGATTGTAATCGACGAATCGACACGGCCGGTCATGTGATGTGAATCCTGCATATAGAATTGTATGTAGAATTGTAGAATTGTAGACGCATATAGGACGATCTACGTCCCCATCATCAAATTTCAGACTTGGTCGACCTGACGCGCCAATGGTAGTTGCCGCTACTTGTTTTCTTTCCTTCCAAATAATTTCACGATGTCGGCTCGCGTCGAGGATTTTTTAGATCCGTCCAAATAATTCTTGCGGCTATCCAAATATACAGAATTAGGGCAAGCTGACTTTTGCATGGAATAATGCCACCACCTTGGCCTACTTCAAAAACTCAACCAAACAAAACAAAACTACTCCCTCCGGTCCATATTAATGGTCTCAACTTTATCTACACAAATACAACTAGTTCAAATATTTAACTAGATACACACGAATTAAAACCTTAACAAAGGGTGAGTCATATTATTTCACGAAACTTTCAACGTTAGAAAGAGTGTACACTGAACTCCCAAACCGGTATCAGAGGAGAGATAGGAAGAAAACAAGAAGGGGATCCCAAAGCAGCTAGGGTTTAATTTCCATCTCCTCTGCCGGTGCCGCTACCGATCTATCCTACCTCTCGCTGGTGGTTTTCTCTATGTTTTCTTCGTGATGGTGGTAGGGTTATTGGCTGCTCCTGCTACCGGGACACGATCACAGGAGACAAAGAATTAACGACGTGTATCATGTGTATGCACGTGCGTAGAAAAAGGAGGTTCTAAAATGTGTACGTATATACTGCTGGCAAATAACTGATTACAGTCTCCCTCATTTTGACTAGTATCTCATGTGCGGTGGTGGAGAGAAGGCTCCTGGTAGAAAGGATTCCACTTGGTGGTGGCAATAGATGTAATAATACTTCCAAACTACGGGAACAAAATCGTCCCGAAAATGTCGGACAGAAAATCTGGGTGGATGAACCTGGCTCAAGAAATTTAATATAAGTATAGATTAGATTCATGTTGAAATATGTTTTCTTACCATATATATAGGTATACAGTTTCATAAATTTAGTCGTATATTCACATAAATTCAGTTCAATTTCGAGAAAGTTTAACTTTTAAGAAAAGTGAAAGTACATTGTCTCGTGTATTTATTCCGGCCGACCTGCCACAAAGTCTCGGGCTCGTTGCTCGTGATGATCCGGTTCATCGGCTCTAAAAGCATCCCCGTACACAGCGGTGCTCTAACAGATCAAGGTATGGCAGTTTTTCACCTATTTTTCTGGCGCTGCCATGGTGCGACAAAGGAATACGGGCGACGGTCAAGGCACAAGTTTCTCCAAAGGTGGAATTATAATTTCATTTGTGGTATTCTTTGTGCAAAGTTGTTGGACATGCATGTTTCCCATGCTCGGCCATATATGTAATCTCTTGATTGTTTAATGGGATATATGGTTATGTAAAAAAGCAGGGGAGTCCTGAGGAGACCTGAGTAACGGTGGCAATTGAGCAGGCCATGGGGATAGCTGCCCCCACTCAATTTTCATTTTCTTTGTATTATGTTAAGCTAATGACTGATTTGTCCCGACTTAGCAAAGACATTTGCTCCACTTAGAGCATTCTTGCCCCCTCTAAATTTTTATCCTGGGTGCGCCCTTGGGGCAGGCTGCAACATTTTGACCAGCATGCACTACAAAATTATCTGCTTGTTATGTGGGTGGGTGCTATATATACTAAAATCGAGTTTGCTCGGTATGCATGCATGGGCTACATAGTTGAGCGAGGCAGTTTGTGGAAATATAGAGAAAGCACCGTCGATGAGGCATCCAAAACTTTTTGTCTTATCATGAGCGTTGGTGCATATCATATCTACTCCTTGGTGGATCCTCCATCAGTGGGTTGATGGAGGCATATACTAGTGCAATGGCATTTTCAGCTTTCAAACGTTATGGGCGAGCAGATCGAACGATCGATCCAGCCATCCAGGGGAAGCCGGGAGCCGAGCGTGCACGATAGGTATGCTTGTCAAGTTTGACTTTGACCGGCCCTCGAGCGTGTGGATGCCAAACGGCCACCTGGAACCGTCAGGTGATGCGAGAGGGTGATTCTCTTCCTCCTCGATCATGCGTGTAGCAAGATAGTGGTGGAAGACTTCTCATGCGCAGCCCGCATATTTTTGAAGAATCGGAAACTATAATAGTCGCCATCTATAAAGACTGTTGCTATTGCCAACCAGCGTGTAGCCTCCGCCGGCGGCGGTCCCTCTTCCTCAAAGATCACATCGTCCATGTCTTCATCTGAGATCCCCAACTATTGCATCATTGCCTTAGTACCACTGTCAAGATTGATCTTTCGCCATGACCTTGAACAACCCACATCGAGATAACCTTGAAACCCTAAAACCTCTGGTACCCCCGTCCCAACAAGAGTCAAGGCTGTGAAACTATGTTCGTATCGTCCCAAACAGCCAGAACTCGATCGGCGACAGCGGAGAGGTAGGAAGATTGGAAAACACGAGCTCAACATTAGTCGTCGTCGCGTGAGATAAAAATCCTATCAAGAGGGAACTCTACAAGAGAAGGTGTGGTCCGTAAGTCATGCACACACGTACTCTACAATGGAGGGGAGCTTGACAGGCCGGAACTCCTCTACTACATCTATCACTACGGCATTCATCCATTTCTTTGAACTACGGAATTCAACGATGGAGCGTTTGATTAGGCGCCATGGACCGATGAGATGATGGCAGGCATACATACTCTGCACGCTTCATCAGCTGCCCAGCCATGATACCTGACAGCTGAAAATGCCATGGCGCACTATATATATTGCCATCATGTACTTGTAGGAAAGAATAGATATGCACCAGCGCGCATGTTACTATGACATGATGGTAATAAGATAGAAAAGACTAGCTTTAGACTGGTGACGAGGGCGAGAACGAAGTCGCCCGTGGTTCAGCTACCCAGTGTACCTATGTGTGGAAGAGAAGCCGCGTCCCACACGATTTCATCCCTCCACGATATAAAAGGTATACTTGTGACATTCTTAGACCCTTGTAAGTTTGAGCGTGTCCATACAATAGTCACTAATATTTATGCCATCAAATTAGTATCATTAGACTCATGTTAAAATATATTTTCACCAAATAGCTATATATAGTTTCATAAATTTAATTATATTTTAATAAACTTGGTTCACTTTCGAGATATTTAAAATTTTAACAAAACTGAAAAATAATATGGTCCTCTGCTTTTACAATTGTATCATGGGCGGTTCTATTAGACATATTAAAACCGAGTCAAATAGGAGTTTGCATAGTGGAGGCAGTTTCTGGAATAGAGAGAAACCAGCATGGATATATGCATCCAAAAACATCTTGTCTTATCATGCACGTTAACATTGGTGCATGTCATACATATTAATCCATGGTGTATCATCGGTAGTGGTGAGTTGACCGGTGCAATGGCATTTTCAGCTTTCAAACATCATGGGCGAGCAATGAAGATCGAACAATCGATCCAGGAGACCAGGAGCCGGGCGTGCACGGTATGTATGCTTGTGGCATTTGACTTTGACCGGTCCTTGCGTGCAAAGTAATATGAAACATTTATGACGAACGAGTATATACTCCATCTGGCGATCATACATTGCACATTCCATCTCGAAATCTACTTCCATCGTCTTGTCACAGTCGAGCGTACAGCTGGCATATTGACCACTACTAATTACCCACGTAGCGAGCTCTATATTACTCTTGGCGGAGATGACCTCCGTGTCTCCGCATCCGTTAATATACTAGATGACCTGTTGCGCCATTGATGTAAAGGCCAGAATCAAGAAAGTATTGTAGCAATCAATTCTATCTAGTATGTTGTTGTCCGTATTGAAATCTATTGACCATAAGGTACACTCCAAGGATGATGGCTTCCGATGTCAGCAACATAGAGTTAATTGGTTGTGGTATTCGAAACCATTGTCAATTCTAATACCGCTACATGGTTTTGGTACCAGAAGTAGTAACATAGCTACATACATGTTGCACCACTGGCGCAAATGGCCGAATCAAGACAATATTTAGGTCATAAGATTTACCTTAGGATCCATAAAGTAAGTTAGGAGATACTAAATTCCGTTACTGATCCAATGAAAGCTTATTACTATATACTCCTTGCATTTCAAATTATAAGATGTTTTAGCTTTTGTAAAACGAATGTATCTAGAGCCTTTTTAGTGTGTAGGTTCGCTCCGATTCTAGACACTAAAGGGGTCTAGATACATTCATTTCACAAAGCTAAAACATCTTATATTTTGAAACGGAGGAAGTATATGTATGTTGTGTATAATGTTCTTCTGGTATTGAACGAGTATTCATGTCACCTAAACTATGTGTAACGGTGTGTTTGGTTGAGCTGTGGATTCTAAAAAAACATTTGTGAACTGTAAAAAAAGTTGTTGTGAGCTGGGAACTGTGAATTTTCTAGAAGTTATTTGGTTATAACAATTGCGAACTGTGGATTTGATTGGAAATGTTTGTAAAGTTCATGAGGCTTAGAGAGACTGTTTATATGCTAGTTTAACAAAATACGTCGATATGTACACTCATAAATATGTGAATTGCCATTTTAAGGACAATAATTTTAATCTTTTCTGTAATGCTCTATACTTTTGGATAATATTAATAAAAGGTGATGTTTTCGAGTAACTACAAAATACATATATCACAAAAAAGACATGTTTCACATGCTAATATACTCCATCAACAAAGATATTGCATTTCTCTATCTCCGTAAGCAAGCGGATACGACAAATTCCTTTATGAATTATGTACCAGTGCAGCTAGCTACCTTCATGAATTACGCGCGGTGTGTATATATATATATATATATATATATATATATATATATATATATATATATATGTAAACTTTATAAGTAATTCTGTACTTCCTTCGTTTCAAATATATATGTAAAATTTAGCTTTTATGAAAGAATATATCTAGACGACTTTTATGTGTAGACTCACTCTGAACCTACACACCAAAAGATGATCAGATACATTCGTTCCAAAAAAAAAAAACTAAATCATCTTATATTTTAAAACGGAGAGAGTGGCTAGTTGTAGGTAGAGCTAGACATTTAGTGTCAGGAGAAGGTGTGATGAGTGAGTCATGCACGCACGTACAGTGGATGGGAGCTTGACACTGCGGCATTCAACTATTTATCTTTTGAACTACAGAATTCAATGATGATGGAGGGCACGCTCCGTCAGCTGCCCAGCTGTGATGTCTGACATCTAAAAATGCCATGGCGCACTATATATATATGCCTTCATCTTGTACTGATAGGAAAGAATAGATATGCACCAGCGCGCATGTTACTACGACATGATTAAGATAAAAAGGCTAGCTTGGTGTTGATCGATGATGCATGTGTCATGTGCATTCTTTCTTTGATTAATTCTATAAAGATGCAGCTCGATCAGTTCCCGAACAGCACGGGTCTCGCCTCCTCCCACAAAGAAAAAAGAGGCGGCGGCTAGGGTGGAACCTTAGGCCGCCGCCGCCATCCGTGCCTTGTCTTCGCCGTCTACGATCGGAAATCGATGGGTCCCCGTCTCCTCCGCTTGTCGCTCTGACGATTGGAAGGGGTGGGGACCTCGGACCTGCGCTCGCGGTAGAAGGGTTCCTAAAGTTAGAGTTTGGTCAACCGGTATCGACGCTACGGTGACTATGGCGGTGTTGTGCCTGACAAGAATAAGATATACCCGTCTTCTCTTCCACCTTCCATATTGGCACGTGAGATCTCAACGGTCCAATTTGTATTACTAGTTGCTTGGTTTGCCACCACGAACAACACGTGCTTGCTAGCTAGCTGCCAGGCAATGCAGTGTGCCATTTCCTGCTTTCCCGCTGATTACATCAGCGTCTTCTCATTCTCACTAGAAATGTAGTATAAATAAATTATAGAAACTCGACTAATTAGTTGGAATGATAGATAGATTAAAGTAGAAGCACTGAAAATATCAATTTATGCCAAGTTTATGCTATATCAATTTGTGGCACCTAAATTGACGGTACTACTCTATCCTATCCTATTATATAAGATGTTATTACGATCAATATATGAGTTAGCATATTCTAGTAACATCTTACACATTACGAGATATACGGTTTAATTAATTAATTAAGTACTTTCTCTCCGTACTAAAAATGATGTCACATATTTATCAAGATTATTCACATATATCTATATACTGAAATATGTCTAGACACATATGAACTTAGACAAATCTATAACATCTTTTTCAGAACAGAGGGAGTAGATGTGTTGCTGTTAATCACTTAACAAATTTTCTAGTAAGCTATCATCTAGGTAGGACAATTATGAAGGGTGTGAAACCGTGTGTTCAGTCATGCACATCACAGTGGATGGAAGCTTCACCAATATAGACAGGCAACTGCTCCTTTAGACATGCATGGTTGGTTTCGTTTGTGGCTCGATCGACTCATGATCTCTACTGTACTTCTGGTTTTGTGGCTTCTCTTCCTTTCACACATACTAGCACATACTACCTGTATCGGTGCTGACCTGCATTGATATACTATCTCCCAAAAAGTGAAGGAAAAAATAAAGTGCTCCTCAATTATTTGCTCGCTAGGCTTCGCAAAACCTGCGTTTGATCGGCAGATGTTGCTTTCTGCAATATCTATCGTGTCTGTACAGTATAGCCTAGCTGCAGTTTTCGTTGAGAGAGAGAGAGAGAGAGAGAGAGAGAGAGAGAAACCATTCGACTTTGGCTTGCTTCTTCTTCTTCCGAGGAAGTGGCCCTATACCGTCTCTCTCACTCGAGCTGTTCGCAGCTGAGTATCTTGGAAGCAAGATCCTATACCCCTGCTAGCGTCCTAGTACATGCTTATTTATACAGGGGCCCTGACTCTTCTCCCAACACTGAAGCTGCAGCCACACCCACACGTACTACCTACCTAGCTCACCACTATCTGCTTCAGTCTTATGTGTGAGGTTGCCTAGTTAGTGCAGTGGTTGCTAACAAGAAGCGAGACATGGACACCGTGAAGCCTCGGCGGCAGCAGCAGGAAGAGGAGCAGGAGCGCAAGGCCAACATGGAGGAGAAGACGGCCCCCGAGGACGACGAATCGTCGGAAGCAGGCGAGCTCGTCCAAAACCACCGTGGATGGAAGGCCATGCCATACGTCATAGGTGAGCGACCAGCACTACCTCCTGCCTGCATCTCTTTGCCCTCTCTCACTCGCGCGTTACCCTACACACATGTTATTTAAGTTTTTTTAATACCTACCATCTTTTTTTATGAAAAATATATATACTCCATCAGTTCACTAATATAAAACATTCTAGCCTTGTTTCTACAACACGTGAACATTAGACATGTTTTAGTGTGTATGTTCACTTAGTTTAGTGTATCTGGCAATAACGATATACTTACGGGCAATCAGTTACGGGAATTTCTAGGATCTCATGTGGCCCCTGTGTGATTGACACCTCATTCCGTAAAACTATTCAGTGTAAGATTTTGCCATGTAGTCTATTTTAAAAGGTCATACATTAGTGAATAGAGCTGAGTACATCATGTCTGGTGACAACTCCTATTGATTTCTTGCACTGAATCTCAACAAACTCTACATGTGGCCTCACCCAAAAAGCAAACGCTAACGGACAATAATTCAGTTTCTTGCCATGACATGGAGTCATCGTGTACCCCAATTCAGTTTGTTGCCCCTTGCTTCACTATGACGATGAGTAGTGACCACAATTCAGTTTGTTGCCATGACATCAAGTCACCATAATTGTACGTACGTGTGTGACCATCCAAAGCAAAACTACACAAAAAAAAAACATGCCATGCGGTCTCCATAAAAAAAAGCTCTTGCGTACATATGCCACGTATACCTCCCACTCGTTCTTGACCACTCGTACAATTATCTCTTCTGCTTTTTTATTTTCTATAAAAGCAATTTTCCTTTTTTTCAAAGATTATGCATACCTACCAAAACTATGTTTACCAAAATACTAAGACACCTAGAATTTTTGTTCTTCTGCAAGGGTTATGCATACCTACCAAAACTGTGTTTACAAATGTAGAGGTTTTACAGCATTTAACGGCATCGATTGTGGTTTATATCTACAAGAGAAAAGGGTATTAGTGGCCGGGAGAGCTGCACGCTCTTCCTTTATCTAGGAAAAATCTACACCTACAAAAGCTAAGAGAACTTCCTAGACTACTCATCACTAGTGCCAACAATTTTTTGTTTCCTTCTCCGTTTTTCCTTGAGCAAGACTTTTCTTCTCATTTTATCTTTACGTACGTGGTGGTCTAGCCTCCTTTAGAAAAGGAAAAATGGAGTACTTTGTATGGTTGCAACTTACACCTTTTATCCTTCTTTGGCAACCATGGGGTCTGGTTTTGGGTTACTCTTCTTTGGTTCCAAAATAGATGACATCTGAGACTCTGCGTGTTAAACTTAATTTGAGTGTTAAACTTTGTCGAAAATATGTATGTAGTAAAAATATAAGTCAGTGAAATTGTTTTCATGAAAAAACTATTTGTGTAGGTTTTACCTAACAAAATTAAATAGTTGCTAATAATTTAGTGGCCAAATATGTGGAAGTTTGATTGCACCTTCTCTTGGAAGTCATGAATTCCGGAAAGCACGTGACAAAGACAATAACATTTGCAGTTTTTTTTTTGCCGAGAAACAGTGAGTTGAATTGGCAAAAACATTGAAGTGAAATGAATTCAAATTTTTTGTTGCAGGGAACGAGACGTTCGAGAAGCTTGGAACGATCGGGACGCTGTCGAACATGTTGGTGTACCTGACGACGGTGTACCACATGCAGAGCGTGAGCGCCGCCACACTCCTCAATGTCTTCAACGGCACCAGCAACCTGGCCATCGTCGCCGGCGCCTTTGTCAGCGACACCTACCTTGGACGCTACACCACCCTCGCCGCCGCCACCATCTGCTCCTTCATCGGCATGGTCATCCTCACACTTACTGCCGCGTTCCCCACCCTCCACCCTCCAACGTGCAACCTTAAAGCAGGCGAGCAATGCCAGGGCCCCTCGGGTGGCCAGATGGTGGTGGTGCTCGCCTCCTTCTTCTTCCTCGTTGTTGGAGCCGGCGGCATCCGACCGTGCAACCTGGCATTCGGGGCCGACCAGTTCAACCCGCGCACCGCTGATGGCCGTCGCGGCATCGCCAGCTTCTTCAACTGGTACTACTTCACCTTCACCGTGGCCATGATGGTGTCGGCCACCGTCATCATCTACCTACAGAGCAATGTCAATTGGGCTCTCGGCCTTGCCGTGCCGGCCGTGCTCATGGGCCTCTCATGCGCCGTCTTCTTCATGGGTACGCGCCTCTACGTCCGCGTCCGACCCGAGGGCAGCCCCTTCACCAGCTTCGCCCAGGTCTTTGTCGCTGCCACCCGCAAGCGCCAACTCCGACGACAATGTGGTGGCACCGGAGTAAACCCAATATTGTTCGACCCGCCACACAAGAGCAAGCTCGTCTCCAAGCTGGCCTACACCGACCAGTTTCCATGCCTCGACAAGGCCGCCATGCGTACCCCTGAGGACACTCTTTGCGCCGACGATGGGAAGACACCGACAGACCCGTGGCGGCTGTGCACGGTGCAGCAAGTGGAGGAGGTGAAGTGCCTGGCGCGCATCATCCCGGTATGGTCGGCGGGGATCGTCTACTTCGTGGTGGTCACCCAGCTCGGCACCTACGTCGTCCTCCAGGCAGCGCAGACGGACCGTCGCATCTCCGCCAGCAGCAGCTTCCAGATCCCGCAGGGCTCCTTCGTCGTCTTCCAGATGCTGGCTCTAACTCTCTGGATCCCGGTGTACGACCGCTTCCTGGTGCCGTTGTTCCGCCGGATCACCAAGCGCGAGGGCGGAATCACCCTGCTCCAGCGGATCGGCACCGGACTGGTGCTCTCGGTCGTCACGATGCTGGTGGCGGCGGCGGTGGAGAACCGCCGTCGCCGAATCCGTCCGGGGTCGCCGATGATGTCGTGCTTCTGGCTGGTGCCGCAGCAGGTGTTGTCTGGGCTGTCGGAGGCGTTCGCCGCCATCGGGCAGATAGAGTTCTACTACCGGCAGTTCCCGGAGAACATGCGGAGCGTCGCCGGAGCGCTCTACTTCCTTGGGTGGGCGCTGGCAGCCTACGCCAGCGGGCTCATGGTGACGGTGGTGCACCAGACAACGGACTGGCTGGCGCAGGACCTGGACAAGGGTAGGGTTGACCTTTTCTACCTTGTCACCGCCGCCATCGCGGCCGTCAACCTCGTCTACTTCGTGGTGTGCGCGCAGTGGTACAGGTTCAAGAAATCGGACGACGACCACGCCGGCGCCGGCGAGGTCTGCCTCGATGAGAGCCCAAAGAAAGCTATGAGTGTGTCGTCGGTTTAGTAGTTGTTCAATTTAGGCGTCCGTCGTGGTGAATCTATGTATCGCACATTCACACTAATCTATACAGATTTCGGATAATTAAAGTAGATCAGCAGATCTTAATCACGAGAGAAAGATGTCAGAGGATAGAGCTCATGGCTATTGGGATCGAATCAAATCAGTGAAAGATGTTAGTGACAAGAGCTCGAGAAAATACGAAAATTTGGTCAGCATACAATCACCATGTCGAGATCAAGATATCCACGGTTTGTTCCTGTCTATTTGAGAGAACTAGGCTTTCTGCATAATGAAAATTAAAATCCTAGTACTTGTACTATAATTCTTGAGAACCCGTATTGGTAGATACTCATACAATTGAAATGCGCGGTCTAGCCTGGTGCATAATCAAGATTAAAATCAGGGTACTCATCCTATTAATTCTTGAGGACTGGTCTTGATGCATAGTCAAGATTGAAATCCTGATACTCACACTATTAATTCGTGAGGACTATGTTTGGTGCGTAACCAAATCTTGGTACTTATATATGTTTAAGAGACTGTGCATCCTAGCTAGTAGATGCAGAGGCTTGGGAAATAGAATTGTGCCCTATTTTTTTATGAGCCTAAGGACATCTCCAGCGGCACAACTCGACCGGTCTGAGCCAGTCTAAAACGGTTCACACGTACGGGTTGACAGGACACGCACGCTCCAGCAGCGTGACCTACATGGACCGACATCTGCCCGCATGCCCTCGCTCGCACCGGGCCCTCGTGGCAGTGGCCCAACAGCCTCCTACCCCTGTTATAAACGCGACAAGCAAATAACGTAGAACGGAAACAAAATCACAGCAGAGGACATAGGATATTAATATGGAAAACCTCACCAACAAAGAGAGAAGAAATCGCGGATGCCAGCTAGCAAAACTTCATTATATGGTGAGTGTTTACACAACACCGGGAATTATCTCCAATACAACTTATCCCAGCCGACGACTTACGAGGGTATATATAATGGTAAAAATCTAGGTCTTCAACGATCCGCTTCGGCCTAAGGCTACTTAGCAATGCGCTTTACTCCATTCGTTAGAAATTAGTCTCCTTAATTAATTTAGATCATACTTCAACAAAATCCATCTTTAGATAAATTCTTTTTTTAGCAACAACAACTTTCTGAACAAGTTAGAGCATAGCTAATCATTTAAACCAACCAAGTTCACATGGGCTAATGTAACAACAACCTGGGCTAATCATTTAAACCAACCAAGTTCGAGCATAGCTCGAACATAGAACCAGGAACAATTTTAGTTATCATATCAGCATGATTATGATGAGTGCTGATCTTTCATACCTTTAATTTACCTTGGACAACAATGTCTCTAACAAAATGGTACTTGACACCAATGTGATTTGTTCTCTCATGGTACATCTGATCTTTTGTAAGGTATATGGCACTTTGATTGTCAGAAAACAAATTAATGCAAGAATCATTTTTACAAAGCTCAACAAACAAATCTTTCAACCAAACATATTATTTGCAAGTTTCAGCAATATCCATGTATCCGGCTTTAGTGATAGATTGGAAAACAACAGCGCGCAACATTTACTTCCAGCTAATAGAACAACCACAAACATTAAACACATAACCTGTGAGTGATCTTCTGTTATCCAAATCGGCAGAAAAATCTGAATCCACAAAGCCAACGAGTCCCTCACCGGTCCTGCCAAACTTCAAACAAGCATTAGAAGTGATATGAAGGTATCTGAAAACCAGTGAACAACCTTCCAATGTTATTTAGCAGAATTAGCCATGTATCTACTTATTAAACTAATAGCATATGATAAATTAGGACGAGAACAAACCATGGCATACGTTAAGAAACCAAAACAACACTAGAATATGGCACTTTGACATGTACTCAAACTCTTCATCAGTAGTAGGATATTGCAAAACTAAAAACTTAAAATGAGGAGAAATAGGAGTACTAAGCGACTTTGCACCATGCATATTGAAATGATGGATAACTTTTTCAATGTAACTTTACTGACTAAGAAATAAAAAACCAAAAAAAAAAATCTTTGATAATTTCCATACCTAATATCTTCTTAGCAAACTCACTACTTAGGTGTGCCTTCGAAGTAGTGATTTCTTTCATGCTCTTGGCTGCAATTATCATATCATCAACATATAACAACAACTATATAGGTCCTCCATCAACAAATTTAATGTGAACATAACTATCATATTGAGAGCTCTCAAAACCATGTGAAATCATAAATGAATCAAACCTTTCATACCACTGTCTTACAGATTGCTTTAAGTCGTAAAGAGATTTCTTTAACTTGCATAAAAATCCTCTTTACCAAGCACTATGAACCCTTCTGGTTGGTCCATATATATTTTCTCATGAAGCTCTCCATGTAGAAAGGCAGTCCTTACATCTAACTGCTTAAGCTCAAGATCACGCATAGCCACAATACTAAATGATGTACAAATGGAACTATGCTTTACATCTGGAGAGAACACATCATTATAGTCAATACCTAAAATATGGTTGAAACCTTTTGCTACTCACCTTGCCTTATACCTTGGACACTCTTTAGGAGACAAACTTTCCTTTGTTTTAAAGATTCACTTGCAGCGGGCGGCATTCTTTTGTTTTAGGCAAGCACATGATATCCCATGTGCAATTTTTAGAAGTCATTGCTCCTTGTCATCTTGTCTAGGCACTAATCGGGAGATAGCAGAGAGCAACGGTTGGCCGCCGACTCATTGTGGGTGTGCGCTGGCACCCTCTTGGTGGTTGCTGACGCAAGAGCCGTAGGAGAAGGACATGCCCTATTTAGGCCTACACGGGCCCAATGAGGTCTAGAGGGGCTGGGGTTGTTGTTGTTGCTGCATGGATGTCACCTAGAGTTGGCGACGATCGTGGCGGGCGATCCTAGCTTGTGCCAGAGATGTGGAGGTTGCGGACCCTTGACGGGATGGAGATGTAAGATGGGCATGGCTCCTAGTTGTGCGGGGTGTCGGAGACCACGACTGTGCAACTACGACAGCACGGAGTTGAGCGGTGGCATTACGAGTCTACATGGACAGTTCTGGCCCAATCTTTATAGGAAGGGGTGAGCGACAATATGGATGAAAGTACAGCCCCACGTTTGTTGGGCTGGTGGAGACAGTTCCCATGGGTATTGTTCCCTCCTTGGAGGCGTCTCTGAAGTGTACGTAGTCGTATCTAGGCAAAATCCTAGATTCAGAATCACATCGACACGATGTAGGCACCCTCTACAACGTTCTTCTATTGAAGCATCATGTCCGAAGACATGACTTGGAGGTCACTAGGTTGTACTCCTCCGCTGATCGTTATTGTCCAAGTTTGATCTTCATAGGCACAATATACCCCAATGAGTCTAAGATGGTGTCTTTCTCGAGACTAACCAAGTATCTCCATCGACTTGCCGTCTCCTTTACGGCATCAAGGGTGGATGGTGCATCTACAAGGGAAGTATGTTGTAGTTGTTGATCTTCGCAGGTGACAATCTTCGATCGCGACGTGGCGATGGTGCTCAACTTAGGACATGGTTTTTTTGTTTTGTCGTTGTGGTATCGATGGCGGTTGTCTTCGTACTAGCCCTGGTCTAGAGTTCAAAATACAATTGTTGCTCGCGGCGAGATGTAGTTGTATTGTACTCAAAATTCTATCTTCTATAAGAATACGGTACACCTTGGCATACTCTCAGAAAAATACTTATTCAACCCGTACCACCATGCACACTCCACTAAGAGTATCTCTAGCAGTTATCGCATCCGGTTCCGTCCCGCAAAATAACAGCCGGTTTGCGGTACGACATGAAAAAAATGGTTTTTCTAGACACCGTAAACCGTACCGCATCAGGAAAAATTGTGATTCACCGTAAATGGGTGCTTCCGTGCTGTATATTTTTCGTACGAAAGACTCTCGATGCGGTTTACCGCAAAAGAAAAGATGGTTGGCGAGAGAAAATATTCATCTACGGTGCCTTATCGCCGCCGCCCGAAGTCGGCCGCCGGAGGTTGATTTCGGCCATCCCGCCATCCCGCCATCGCCACCACCGCCCAAAATCGGCCACCGGAGTTGGCAGCTAGCACGGCGCGCGCACGCATGCAGCAGCTAAAAGCAGCTAGCTCGCGCGCGCACGCAGCTAGCTAGGACAGCAAGCAGCAGCTAGCTCGCACGGGCAAGCACACCGCGCGCACGCACGCAGCTAGGTAGGACAGCGCGCAGTAGCTAGGACGACGCGCACAACAACAATTTCGGCCAAGCACGTGCGAATCCAGGCGGTGGCGGCGCCATTCCGGCCGGCGACGGTGTGGTGTGAATCGGTGCGTCTTATCAGAGCAGCGACGGCACACGCCAGGCCTGATCCAGATTCGCGTGTCTACAAAGAAGACGATGAAATATTCGTAGGTATATTTTATTTTACGACACGTATATGCAGTATCTGTTCCGGGTCGATGTTTTTCGCACCGCAAAGACGAGCTGCGGTTTACCGCATACACATTTCGCGGTATGGATGGATGCGGTATCTGCTAGAGATGCTCTAAGTAGACAAGGTTCACAACTGCGTTGTCAGCAGTGATGGTGTAGAATAGGTCCACCCTACCTTTCTTCCAAGTCCTCGGCCAACCAGCTCCTGGTCCGGTGTACCACCATCACCATCAGCTTGCTGTCACCACCTGTTGCGACACTAGCCAAAAGAACTGCTGGCAGTAGAACTCCATCAAACCGATTCGGTGCCGTCGATGCTCCATAGCCCTGGCGCCAGCATCGTGGCGATAGAGAGCACTAGTCCAATGCATATCCGCTGGAGTATGACGTTGGTGCCGAGCTAGGTGATCACCATGCAGTAAACAATCCCCGATGATCGCATCGGAATTACATGCTGCATTGTGTACAGCAACCACGGATCCGCCGCCGTCTTCCCATCACCGTAGACCATGTGTTCTTGGGTATGCATGGAAGCCTTGCAGATGCACAAGTAGATGGGCTGAATTTTATTTTCTTGAGGTTTAACTAGTCTTCTAGACGACTGATGACCTATAAATATCAATCTGTCTACGTGTCTTGCTTTCAAAAAGAAAATTTAGCACGCCTCTTTCAAACTAGTACTATTTACAAACAATTTTCTTGTCAGGAAAAAAAAAGAAACTGCGCCAAAGGCATGCACGGTGCAATGGTGTCAGTAGTGGCAACTATAAGCAAAGGGGCTCCTATAGCTTCCAAACGAAACAATAACTTTGACCAGACCATCATTTATCCATGTTTGCGAATAAGATCTACTTGGCCCGCCTCCCATATGAAGATGATTTAAATCCTCGCAAAATCCCTTAATTAGTTGGTATCGTGTGTGCCAATCAAAACGACAAGATTCATCTGCACAAGAATTAATTATTTTGTTAGGAACATACATTACTCACGTATAAATCTAATGATGAATTGGTTAGTAATTTAGTCATACCAGAAATAAGTTTGTCAAGACATCCGCCCTCCATATATTCGAAGCAGAGTGCTTTATTATTTTTGAGAAACACTAGTTCTCTGCTTATCTCGACGTGCTCCTCATGCCGTGTTTCATAGAAGTAGCCCTTAACCATACGATGTTTCAAAGCTCGGGCTTCATAAGGTTGTGAAAATCATTTACGAATCCATTGTCCTCGATCCCTTGCATGTTAGAAAGCTTCTTCACGACAATCTCTTCATCTTTATGCACTCCCTGTCAGTTTAAACCCATTGCTAAAATGGATCACATGTTCATAGCTAGTGATATGGTTATCCAAAGAGCACGACGTACCTTGAAACTTCTCCATACCTACCATCCGATAAGTGCATATTCTTTCTCTCCTGTTATTATCTCCATGATTATTACACCAAGACTATATATATCTGATTTGAATGATATTTATCCACGCACATATAATTCTGGTGCCATATATTCCCTGCATGGTGATTTACAGAATATAATCGATCAGTGGAATTAGCGGTCGAAATTCATTATTAAAGAAGAAGAAGACTATAACACCCCCGAATCGGCCGTATACAGACTTTAGCGATTCCTAAATCCGCATAAAAACGATTCGATGATGCCCGCCAAGCACTTGCGTGCGGGTGAAAACGAAGTAATACCATTACACAATAGTTCATGATGGAACCCACAAGAACATATATATATATATACTCCTCAAGTTAAGAATACAAATATACATTACAAAGATCCAAAACACGTTAAAAATGATATATTATCAGAGTACGGATAAGATGCAAATTGGACTAAGAGTTCTAAATAACCCCGCGCAGGCCAAACCGAAAGGGTAACCTTGGTAACATCATCGAACTCATACCTTTCAAAGCAAAGGGGTGCCGATAAAGGGCAAAAGAAAACGAGAGCGGTCAGTACTGAGGCGAGTACACGACCAGTCTTAGAATTTGGTGACTCTCTCCTACATAGGTATGGTTTACTGAAGCGGCATGCACTAATAAAACCTATAGAGACTCGATATAAATGTTGACTATCATAGAGGGATAAGATAGTCAGACCTATTCGAAACCAACCTGATACTAACATCAAACATGACCCATCCCGGAGTTTCCCCTCGAGATCGAACTCGCACAATTGATAGTTTTATTTAAGCATTCCATTGAAGTTGCAGTACTTACGTCAGATATAGACATCATAAGACATCTCAATACCATCAGTTGTTGTTACTTTTAATTAACCATTCTGTTGTAGTGGAGATAACTAATAGTCATGCCAAAGTTAAATTTATAACACTATTTTAGTTTGAGTTCGTTATGGTCGAGACACTGCGCTCCAAGTAGTCCATAACTGTGGACACGACTTTTGAAAAATATTTACCCTATAGGGGTGCTTTTGAAGAATAGCCCTTTTTTCAGATTTTTCTTTCAACTTTTTTAATATTTCTCTTTTTAGAAAAGAAATTGAGCACAAGGATTAGATCTTTTGAAGAAGTTGTTGCAGTGTAATATGTCTAATCAATTTCTTCTATCTCAATAAACATGAATTTTCAATTTGAATGCAATGAACAACAAAAAATGATAATTGTAATTTGGTCACCGTTAATGTAATTAACTTTCTGTGACGCTGGCAGGTGTAATACGACAATTAATGCGCTGTTACATGGTTTCCGTTATATAGCATGGCATATCCTTTGTGGCGCCGCAGACGCACTAGTTCGACGGATAATGATGTGCCGAGAGAAAAAAAGCTGCCTAATATTTTTTCGGACGCAGTTATCCTGTCGGTTTTTTAACGTTTACAAGCATAAGGCGTGTGGTGTGGCTTGAGGGTCACACATGTTGGGAAGGAGGGGCACGGCTCGCGCGCGATCGACTGGATTGGAGATGATCTGACAGCCAGGAAATCGATGGCCCATTCCTTGGCAGCAGCCCAACTAAGAAACAAATAGGCCCAATAAACGATCACCAGCGGTATAAAACGGACCTCCTCGCACCCAGCGCGACCCGCCGAGTCCACTAGGGTTTCCCACACTCTCCTGCGCCCGCCGCCGCCGCCGCCGCCGCCACATCCAGGACAATCCGCCGGCGACGATGGCTGTCGTGGAGCCCGCCCCCGGGGGCGACATCAAGCTCTTCAACCGCTGGACCTTCGAGGATGTCCAGGTGAGCCTGCTCCTCCTCTTCATCTCCTTTCTCTTGCAGATCTTGGCGGTGGCTGGCTCTGGCTGACTAACCAACCACGGCCGTCGTTCGTGTTTCGGGCGCAGGTGACGGACATCTCGCTGAACGATTACCTGGCGGTGACGCAGACGAAGCACTTCACGTTCCTGCCGCACTCGGCGGGGCGCTACTCGGCCAAGCGCTTCCGCAAGGCGCAGTGCCCCATCATCGAGCGCCTCACCAACTCGCTCATGATGCACGGACGCAACAACGGCAAGAAGATCATGGCCGTGCGCATCGTCAAGCACACCATGGAGATCATCCACCTCCTCACCGACGCCAACCCGATCCAGATCATCGTAGACGCCATAGTCAACAGGTACTAACATACCCATGGTGCTGCTGCTGCTTGTGCAGCCTCTCTTTGTGAAGTCCAGGTCTACATTCTGAAATCCTCATATGTATTAGGGGCTGCCAGTTTAGTGTATTTCTAGGTTTGTTTACACAACTGATGTTTGCTAGTGGAGTATTATCATCACTGTGGTCTGTGCTGCTATACCATGGATAGGTAGCACGGTTGAATACCATCTGGTTAATCTCTTGCAGTTAAATCCTGATTCGTGTTATGAAATCTAGATCGGTATTAGTCTCTTGCTTTTTTTCTAGGTTTGTTGCTATACCATGGATGTCTGCAATGATGATCCGAGTTAGGCCCTGCAAAATTTAATACTCTCTTTCTGTTGGTTTGCAGTGGATGGGTGTACTTGCCTGTTGGTTCTAGTTCTTATCCTCATTCCTTCCCAGTAGATTAGATAAGAAAATTACACCAAATGACTAGTTCAGCTTTCGTGGTATTTTTCTCAACAAGTTTTCAGTCACTGGATGCATGACTTGTATTCTGTTTGAAGCTGTGAAGTGATGGGCGCTTATTGTTGTTTTCCACTTTGAATTCCAGAAGATCTGTTTGTCTGTAATATTTATCCATGGCATGTTTATTTTGTTTTAGCTTTGCATGACGTGTTCTTCTCTGTAATCCTGATGCAGCGGGCCGCGTGAGGATGCCACGCGAATTGGTTCTGCTGGTGCTGTGAGGAGGCAGGCGGTGGATATCTCCCCCCTGAGGAGGGTGAACCAGGCCATCTACCTGTTGACCACTGGTGCCAGGGAGAGCGCCTTCAGGAACATCAAGACCATCGCCGAGTGCCTCGCCGATGAGTTGATCAATGCCGCCAAGGGCTCATCCAACAGGTAATACACCACCACCTAGTCAGCCTGCGTTGTCTTCTTTGTCTGTCCTTAGCTGAAACCAAGATGTGTATACTGATGGATATGCCAATACCTTTGTTGTTGCAGCTACGCCATCAAGAAGAAGGATGAGATTGAGCGCGTTGCCAAGGCGAACCGTTAAGATGGATGTGCATCTGAGGGTTCCGTGCTGCTGCTGGCGGGAGATTTTTGGAATCTGTTTTTACCTGTTATATCTAGACTCAGATTTTTAGCTGTGATTTTCCATTTTAAGAATGGACATATCGACGAGGCAAGAAAGTTAGGGAGTGCTGCTCTTGTTCGTCAGACCATTTCCTGTTTGATGTGACGGATGAATGTTAATTTCCTGTGATGCTGTGTGGTGGTTGTTGCTGGATCCTACTGCTTTTCTCCTCTGCGTTTATGCATTTGATGTTGGCAGCATTATTCCTGTGACGGTTACACCTGATTACTGAATTCGGTGTTACACAAGTGAGAAATTTATATACTCCCATTGTTGAGAAACAGTTATTAGTTTTATGTCTGGTCGTCACTCTCACAGTTACCTGGCATGAGCCAGGTCATGGAGAAGAAGCATCCTGACACAATTCGAACAGATAAGACATCCGAACACTACTCATGATTCCATTTCGGAGGTTGATTTGGTATCGAGCCCAGTTCAATACGAGGCCTCACAATATCGACATCAAATTGGATATGGATACTACATCATGCCTTGATACTGCGTTAAGGGCAAATGCAACGCGGGACCTTAGGAGCGACGGCTACATGACTTCCGCGCAGTCTGGTGGTAGAGATCTGGGCACAACCTTTTATCCTTTTTATCCCTGTAGCGACTCAAAGAAGCGTCCAGCGTTGCTGCCTAGGACGCTTAGCTGATAATTTATTTTTCCAGGAATTATTCTTTTGCAGGTAAGCGTCTGCCTAAACGTCTACTAGTGTACATGCCCTAATTAGATGTCTCTGGTCTTGTCCCTCTCCTCCCTTCTTGTTTTGGGCACTTCTCCCCTTCCCTTCCGTAGACCTCGTCACTCGGAGTGGGATGCTCGTAAAAAATAAATCAACTTGCTCTGTCGGTCAGTTGTTGAGTGTTTTGTGCATGTCTTTTGCTAGTACTAGTATCTACCTTTTAATCAACATGAGTTGTAACTACTCCATGCACACAAGGGGGACTTTCTTTCTAGAGAGGGGAAACGCGAGACATGGGTGTCTAGCTAACTTTGCCTCCCACACGACCTCCATTTTCTAAAATGGTTACAACCCAACATACAACCAACCATAGAGACAAAATTCATAACACATTTAATTCAACGCAAGCACAACTTTTATCTATTGAAGATTTGGAAAAAAAAATGGATTACACATATAATTTACAGTGTCCATTTCATAGTTTGAGTTTTATGTGTCTTGGATGAACCCAAGAGTCCAAACATACCAAGATCTGCAACACTATGATAAGTATAATCATTCAGCCTCACACTATGATAATGATTTAAACCCTCACAAATTCCTTCAATTATTTTTGCAAAACGACATGCTTATCTCATGTTTTATAGCAGTAGCCAATTAACCATGCGACGAGACTCATTCGTGAATTCCTTTTCATCGGCCTTTTTGCATTATATGAAGCTTCTTCACAGCAATCTCTTCACCGTTATGCACTCCCTATTAGTTAAACCCCCTTGTTAGAATGGAGCACAATTCATAGCTAGTGATACTTGATACTAGTACTATCGAAAAACCATGTCGTACCTTGTAAACTTCTCCATTTTGTTGCATGAAGCATATCCATTATATGTTGTGTATCTGGTCTTCTCGCCAGGTTGAAGTAACTGCAAAGTTGCTAGCCTACATTATGAGTTATAAAAAGGAGTAACCTATATTTTTTAGAACTCATTGAAGATCCGTGTGCATAAGGTAAATAGAGTGGAATTATTCAAACAAGGCATACATTATATAATTATATTTACAAGATGAGGCAGAATCATAGAAAAAACCTATGAGAACCAAAAGGAATCTGCTTGCAGCAATTACACGCTCTCACAACACTGTTAGCGGAGCTAAAATATACCGCTCGAACAAAGGAGGAACATTTTAGATAGGAAATGTAATGTGTAACCCACTATCTCACTACAAGGAAATTGTAACGTCTCACTTTGTACTAAACACAGTAGTGGGTCAAAAGTGCAAATAGGCATAAGATGTTAAGAAAAAAAATCAAGTGAACTCCAAGTCCAGAGGGCTCAGGAATTCTAGTAGGATCACCCGTCTACTCAAACAAGGCAATAGGATAACCAAGGAAATATAAAATGCAAGGAAAATAACAATACGAAAACTAAAGCATCGATTTAAGGATATCATTAGACAGGATAAAACTATAAAAGAAAAATATGTAGCAGTGGGAGAATTTCTAAATAACTAATTCTCCCGCCCTATTTTTTCCCATGAATTTCTCCTTCCACCATTTCTTGACATGAGAGTGATGGATGTTGCATAGACAAGTGAGCAATTTCTGGACTATTGGTGAGAAACAAACTGGGAATATTAATTCAACTCTACTAACAGCAACCTCGTTAGGTTTATGTCTATGGTCGTCACTGTCTTGCTAATTTTTACTTAGCGAGAATCAACTTAATACAGAAATGTTGGAATTCAGAGGTATGTAGGTGCCTCTACTTCATACGGTCATGGATTTTGTTCCTGGAAAATCGCGTCAGTACAAAATGGTATTCCCAACTACAGCAAGCACTTGGAAAAACCGGCCGAGCACCCGAGTCTGATCTTTCACGTGATCTGATCTGGGAAATGGAGTGCCATAAGGGGAAGTGAAAGAGTTGCGGAATCTGGCCATTGAGGCAGATAGGTATCATGCCTTAATACTAGTACGTTTGTTAGTTGTGAATTTTCGCTTAAATAAACTAGACGACTCTGGTCTTGTCCCTCCTCCCTTCTTGTTTTGGGTACATGCCCGTGCTCCCTGGAACCTCACCCCTTGCTATTTTTTTTAAATAATACGTTTTTTAATAAATTCTAGGAATAATACGCGAATAAGGGGATTTGCAGAACTAGCGCGGCGTCGGTATTTGAAATACCGACTGCAACCCATCGGTGTTTGAAGCCGCGACCAGGTTGTCGGAGGGGATGTCAGAGCACGTCGGTGGTTCAACCACCAACTAGTCTGGTCGGTGTATGAACTACCGATTGTAGTAGACACCCCGACATCTGCATGGATCATGCAACGTGTGATTAGTTAACCTAAAGCTTCGGTTTCCGCCAGCTGAATCCCGCCAAATATTTCTCCTGCCACTGTTTCGCGCCGTATTTCTCCCGCCAATTCCTCCCGGTGCCCCTATAAATCCGGGCACCGAGATACTATCTCTTCACCCAGTTCATCTGTTCCTTCTTGTTCTCTCGCATTTCCTTCTCTTCGTCATGAGTGTGTCTTGTTCGGACCAGAGTATACGCCTAGGAAGATGAAAGATGCCAAGTTGCCACAAGGGGTGACGCACGAGCGTTGTTGGTGTGGCCATCTCGCCAAGGTTAAGGAGTCGATCGATTTCTCCACCTGCATGGGCATTAAGTTTTTCATGTGTCCCAACTACGACGCAAGCCCACCTCGGCAGCAAGTTCGTCGTACAAGAGGCATCCGGTATGTTCCCAGAGCATGGTAAATATGAACGATTCACGTTATTATGTGTTCTTTTATTCATTCCATTGATTTGCTTGTAGTCTCCTCTACTTTGCAAGTGGTACCATTGGATTGACACGGTGCAGCCAACCTGGGCCGTGCAGGAGATTGCGGACAGGAGCCGACGTGCAAGGAAGAGCTTTTAAGCTGAGGAAGCGCGAACGATAAGCAGGCTCGAGAGAGAAATGAAAGAATTGATAGCGGAACAAGCTCGACACCGTGAGCTGAACAGGAAGAGAAGGGAGGAAGAGGAGCGATAGGAACATGTGCGTACGGAGGCCCGTGAGGCGGAAAGGAAGAGATTAAGAGAAAGGGCTGCCGAGGCCCGGACGGCATAGGAACGTGGGGACAAGACCAGGAAGTACCCACGCTGGACTCAGGAAAGGCAGACGTATGTATCGATACCAATGTATCTTCACTTTAGTTGTACTGTCCCGATGTATCTTCATTTCAGTTGGAGTGTCATGATGTATCTTCATTTCAGTTGGAGTGTCATGATGTATATTTATTTCAGTTGCAGTGTTGTGATTTATCTTACTTTCAGCATCACTTTGTACTTGTCAGTTAATTTCGGAGATAATGTATCTTAGTTCTTCCCGCCAATGAGTTCCCGCCATTTCTTGTTCGTTTACCCTATAAAACCCCCTCCTCACGAAGTTGTGTAAGCACAACATTCACGTTTTTAGCCAGTATGTTTCCCGGTTTTCCCTACGACCACAGTTTTGAGACAAACATGTCCATCGACATTTTTATTTAGCCAGGAACTTTAGGATAGACAATAATCAAGCCCAATTGAAGGAACTAATTGCTAGTGATTATCTCCTTACTGAGCTAGGTGAGGCATTACGTAGAAAAGGGTGGCCGAAGAGGACCCTAGAGGAGATACGGCAAGACCTTTTTAGGATCAATGCTAGGTGGGGCAAACTTAGATTCTTCAATGAAGATGCAAGGCAGAGGGAAGCCAAGTACCCTTGGCTGTGGATACAAGAGAGTGAAGACGAAGACGATCTCTTCATGCCGCCGGTCGGTGGTACTAGGAATAGAGCAGAGCGTGACAAGGCGCAGGCCCTGAAGAAGGCGCAGGCCAAGAAGAGCAATGACAAGCAGAGGAAGGATGCGGCATTTTCATGTTGTCTAGAAGAGAGTGAAGATGAAGATGATCTCTTCATGTCGCCGCCCGTTGGTACCAGGGCGGGAGCTGAGTGGGACAAGAGGCAGGCCATGAAGAAGGCGCAGACCAAGAAGAGTAAGGGTGAGCCATCGTCAAAGGGAAAAAGCGAGTCATCGACGAAAGGCAAGGGTAAGGCATAGTCGTAGGGATAGAGAACGCTCTTATTTATGTACCCCAAGTTATGTAGAACTGTGTTGCAAGATATGTTGAAGTTTTGTTGAATAAAAAATGTGAAATAATAGAAAGGCGTCTCATACATAGATAGATATCACTGTCACCGGTCAACTCCATCCGTACCTTCTGGGTGACCCCACATTACAGGGAGGTAGAGTTGACCCGTCACCCTGAGTCTGTGTGTCTTGTGTGGGGGAAAGGTGGTGGAGTCTGCTGCGTCTGATACTGCCCAAACCAGTCAACCTGATCCTGCTGAGTCTGCTGATCCTCCTCATTAGTCGCCCACGAACCCATAGAGGACATACTTGGGTCTCCATATCCTCCTGCCATGTAAAAATATTAAGTACTTAACGATTATATACCACCTGCAATAAAAATAGATAGGAAAATGCTTACCCTCAGGACGATAGCCCATTAAGAGGACGTGCGGCACGTCAGTTGTTGCATTCTGCCACCCCTGGATATAACTATTAACCCGTTGAAGTCACTGAGCTACGCTTTTGTTAGTACCCTTCCGAGAGTACCTGCAATTACATTTTGTTATACCATCACTGTAGAACTAAAGATATGCAATATATTAACTTACATGTGCACAACATCTGGAAAAAGGACCTCCGGACGTGGAGGATCTACCATCTGGCAAAGACCGAATTGCCTCATGACCCTCTGTTGAGACATCTCCTCGACTTGACAGGAGTCCTCATCTCTAGTGCACATAATAGATAACCCACGGAAATATCTTGCGGCTATCTCAGCTGTCGTGTATGGCTCCCAAATGACCGCATCCTCCCTCAACAAGTCGAACTACTTGCTGAACGACGGGTAGCAGTTCTTGACTTGATCTCTCGCGAAACGACACTGTTGGACAATATAGTTGTTAGTTTCCTTCATAGTGCAGTATCGGCAATGCAATTTATTAAACCTTTTTACTTACCTTGCGACGTGTCCAATGTATACCGAATGTAGGCATGTCAATTCTCTCTTGGTCAAACAGCAGATCAGACTCATAGACAACGGGTGGCTCGTTCTCGTTAATAATTGCTTTATTCTTTGTTATCTCTGTACGGCCGATAGGGAAACTCTCCCATATGACCACAACTGCAACAATAGTGGGCATCCTAGCAAGGCAGGCCTATCCTTGGTTAGCGTACAACCCATGCACATACCTCGGTACGTAGCTGCTAAGACAGCAGAACTCTAACTCTACTGTGTGATGTCGTTCCGGCACGTCGTCTCCACGATCTGTCTAGCAATGTAGATGTGGTGCGCTAATGGTCTAGCCGTGATTCTCGGTGAACATCACCTTCCTAAGAAGTCACATTATGTATGCCTCCAGGCTGCGCGTAATTTGTGGCTTGACGGCTAGGTACCGGACTTCTGGATCTGCATTGGTTAATATAACAATTTTTATCATCGTGTGATATGAAAATAGGTGCGACAAAGATGAAGATACTGAGTAGCAAACAAACCTGATAGTTAGTTTCACATATTGGTAAGGTTCATCTTCCACAAAATGCTCCAATCCTGCATTAGAAATTAGAATATGAAAATCTTGAGAAATCCCTACAACCCTCATGAATTCAGGGCATGGATAAATAGAAGGAAAACTTCTTCCTAACGGTGGACTTTCATCACCTCGGACACCCTTAATTCATGTTGGTTGAGTTGGTGTTCATTCATCTTCTTTTCTAAAATTTTTAGACAACCATCACAAAAAATGATTGCAAAGTGATTCATAATGAAAGGAACTACTTATACGAACTTGCAAGAGGGCTAAACATGCATCAAAACAATTTCTCTAAGCATAGAACAAGCATGCAAGCTCACATAACCTGTCACCTACAGTAGCAAAATACTCAAGATATAATCCACTAATCACAAATCTACTTGGACAAGCGGAGGAGTCACATACCGGAGAACAAATACTCCAAATCTCAGCAGCAAAGATGGGTTGAGCAAGGAGATCAAAAATCGCGAGCAAGAACTGCAAGAACACGGGTTTGAGCAATGAAATGGTGTTTTCCCGAGAGAGAGAAATGAGTGGCAGGTGGGAGAATAAGTGGAGGGCCAGGCGTGGCCCACACCATGGCCAGGCGTGCCCTTGGTGTGGCCACACCACCAGGTCGTGTGTCTACCTGGTGGGCCCCTCTGGGTCACTCTAGGTACCTCTCTGTCCCTTTTTTGGCGTAAAAATTTAATATGAATTTTCTGAAATTTTTCGAGAAACTTTATTTTTAAGCAATTTTTAGGTATTGATAAATGATTTTCTGTCAGAAAGATGATTTTGAAATGATGCAAAAACAAAACAAAACTGAATAACATCAGGTATGTTTTCCAAAATCTGAAAATATTCTAAAGTATAGTATCACTTCACTGAATAACAAAAGTAAGGTCTAATTGGCAATCCAGTGATGGTGTCGCAACCACTAGTCTAATTGGTTCAAATCATTTTGTATACTACTTATAGCAGTTAGCAGTAGCTCCATTATAGTTAGAAAGCATCAGGGAGCAGCAACCATATGTATATGATCTTGACGTGAGCAAGCTGAATGAGGCTGAAAATTTGTACAGTTCAGTTTAAATAAGTACAGTTCAATTAGCTGTGAATTTGCACCAACTCTTCATCTTGCAAGAGTACCGATTTCAGAGCAAGTAGTACCGATTTCTATTGATGTTCAATAAGGTGTGATGGTTGGCTGGATGCTATTAATTATTAAGAAGGCATGCGATTCCGAGGGAGCGAGTGGTTTGTTTAAGCATACCTGAAAATATGGTTTACATGAGCCCATTTGAAGAATTCCGCCGTATAATCTAGCAGTACATTTGTAGGTTCCAGATCCAAGTGAACGATTTTCTTTCGGTGAAGATAATATACACCGTCACAAATTCCATTCATGATTTGATAGCGCCTTTCCCATTTATGTCCATGAGACGCATCTACAAAGAGGAAGAGAAGAAAATTGGTTCAGTATTTGAGATACTTGAAGTACTTAGCCATTGAACACTAAATACATGGATGCTTGAACCAGAATATGTGCCACATCATCTTACTGGTAATTTGCGTATCAAGACTTGCTATGGCATCATCAAGCATTCCCTGTAACCAGAACATGATTCGGCAGTGTCAGCTTAAGGTTTCAGATATGACGTGATCATCAAGACAAGGGCAGCTGAGAGTTACAAAATCCATACCTTGTAAACCCTTGCAAAGCCACCATTGCCAATTTCTGGTAGTGCCTTTGGTTCTGTACTTCCATCAAATAGCATACCATCCAGTTCACTTCCTTGGGTAATAGCTTGCTGCTCCATTAGCAGTTACAAATAAAAATACCCCTGGAATAAGAAAAAGGGTGCATGATTAGACCAAGCGATTATGAAGGGAAGAGTAAATACCACGACACACCACACTTTTTTTGAATACAGACACCTTGAATAAAGAAAACATTTCACAGCGGTAAAATCTAGCGCAAGACATCACACAGAACCGTACGATGTCACATCTCATAAAACAGCACTCTGTTGCATGTGATGGTTTTCAGAATTAGACTAAAGTGCGAGATGGTTACTTAACAGGGCAACCGTGTGATGGCTTTGACATCAAGGCAGAATTGCACAACCAAGGCTACTCTACTGTTTTGTAAACAGAAAATGGTTAGGTAACTCCAATCCCCACACCATGATTCTCAGCTAACTGTGTGAGTGAGTTCCTTTCCTGAACCCAGCATAAATAAGCTAGCTCTGAGAAAATATATTATGTATGCAGCGGGTGCTTGGTAAGCCGTTGGTGAGATTTGTTTTCATATGGTTCTGAATCCAACAAAGGAATCAAGCTTTATAGGGGAATTCCTGAATAATTGCATCCTCCAAGATCCCTATATATGTAGTAGCTCCTTCGAATCAAAGAGATTCATGTACGAAAGCATGTGCAAGAAGAAGTAGATCCCCATGGGTCATGGGATTTACTTTACTACGGATGGATGACACCTAAACAGGATCGAGAGATGGAAATTACCTGCTGCAGCGATGCGTAGGGATGTCCAGGCTTCATATGCTGTGGAGAAGAGGACCTGCAGTAGGAGTGGTGATATGAGATCTAGATCTAGCAGCACCCACATATAATACCTGCAAGTTGTGACCGACCGCAGTGTCAGTGTCAGCTAGCCCCGCTCTCCTCTTCCTCCTGCCAACTGCCAACTAGTGTATCTCGTTATTTTATTACCGCGTGTATGTTTTTCTTTGCGAAATTTTATCAATCTATTAATAATCATTAATAGTAGTAAAAAACTGATCTAAATGTAATAAAAATTATAAATAGATCATTTGACCACCTAGCGATAACTACAAACACTAGGACGAGTCGAAGATGTGTCGCCGTCTTCGCCCCTCCATCACCGTAGCCGGCAAAACTTGTTGTAGTAGACAGACGAAAACCGACGTGATCCCATGAGACCCGTCGAACAGACGACTCCAAGCGCCTATATCGACGGTAGATGCACCACCGGAGTGAGGATAGAGCAGAGAGCCTTATTCTGGCTTCAAGACGTAGCTGTAGCATAAACACCCCGAGGATAGTTGCGACCGACTGCAGTGTTAGCCTGTATTGTTATTTAATTACCATGTGTATGTTAAGCTAGCAGAATGAAATAAATTCCATTGTGTGTGTTAGTATGTCAATTTTGTCCCTTTTTTATGTGTATCATTTATATCATAAAAACAAGCCATGTAGACACTAACCTGACAAATTTTGTCCCTCTTTGCCGAGTGTAGCATGCCGTGTGATTTCGGCTTTTATCCTGTATATTTGCCACTCAGGCAAAAAAACAATTTCGTGTAGTGATAGCTTGCTTTTTTGAAAAGAGTATAAATTAATATAATGAGATATAAATTACATCCAGCCTTTGCAACAACGCATGTACTAGTGACCTTACGAATGCAAATAGCTCAAAAAAAAAATTATAAAAAAGAAAAGTCCCGCTACAGAGAAAGATTCCTCAAAGCAACGACACTAACGCCACCAAAACAACACCAGTAGTCCAACCAGTCCAATATTGACGCCTTCAAGAAGTAAACAATGCACAAGCGTCGTCGTTGCCCGATCAAAGATCATAAGTTTTCACGCTCGAGAAAGTCCTTACTCGCAAAATGTCTTCAACAAGGTCATTGTCAGGCATAACCAATTAAGACCAGACCTTGGATTTTTATCCTGCAAGGTAAGACTGAAAACTCTTCATGTGTTGTTGCCCCCATAAATAGTCGCTGCTGCGAGTCACAGATCACGCAGCCAGTTCCTCGTCGCCATAAAGACTCAAATCACCATCGCTTCACTCATGTTCCAGCTATCCTAACATTCTCCGTATCTGGCTTCACCATGGATCGTCGAAGACATGACACATGATGATAACAAATACCATATCTTCACAACGCTTCCGCTGGAACCAAACGGCCAGAATAAAATGGGTACGCCCGACAGAATTCAATCCATTCCAGCAATCTCCAGGCATAGTCGCCCATGGGAGTTTGCCGGCTTAGCATTCAGGAACTCGCCGCTCCAGCCTAGACCATCGAGGATAGGCAACCAACAGATCTTCATCTTCGCACGGAAGGAACCCTAGGACCGCCACCATTATTCATGTCGATCCAATAGTCCCCATACAGCTGGCCGGCCCGGCGAATGGAACATGTGGGTCAGCCTTTAGCTCTTGCGAAGCCATGGTTGAACCCACAGATCGGTTAGATAGAGACCGAGATGCAGCGTCGCCGCCTAAGGCAACCACCACGCCGCTTCCAAGTCTGCACCATCGCCCCGATCTTCTCCATCGCGCCTCCCTTCCAAGCCATAGGCAAACGCCGCTTGGGCGATCCGCCCGCTGCTTGGATCTAATGGCACGACCCCTTGGTGTCCACCCCCTGGCTTGAAGAGGATCGAAGGAGTCGCATAGATCGTCTGCCGCCTTCAGCAGCCTAGGCGTGGCTGCCACCACCGGCGTGGGCGACAGCAACGGCTAGGACCGGGCGGGGAGTGATTGCTTGTTGCATCGATCTGTGATGGATGCTTGCAATTTGCTTGTGTCAAAACAAAACATTGACATGTTGCAGGTTCGGTTTCATAACCGAGTAGCTAATTCAATCCAAATTCTCGGAATCGCGTTAATTATCTCGTGGTAGATGGAGATGTCTCCGACGGGCCAAAACCGCTTGACCCCTAACAAATTCTACGTTCAACAGAGGGGCGCCGCCGCTGCCACCATCACCGGGACTTGACCTACCTTGCCACAATATAGTCAACTGATTTAGGATTGCCGTAGCTTTGGTAAAGAGTTGTCTAGGTTCTTTTGGGTTGCTAGAGATGGGCACCAAAAATACCATATGGTGAAGTGGGCAGATATTTGTGCCCCCGGGGGCTTAGGAGTCCTCGACTCACGTCGGCTCAATATTGCCCTTATGCTTAAGTGAGTTTGGCGGATCCTCCAAGATGATGGGGGCCTTTGGCTGCAACTCATCAAGGCCAAGTACCTCCGGGGCCGCCCCCTGATGGCGTGTGAACGTCGGGAAGGGTCCCAGTTCTGGCGGGCCATCCAGGACATTAAACACTGCATTCGCCGGGGCTCCTTTTGCGTGGATGGGAATGGCCGGGATGTCCTGTTCTGGCAAGACCCCTGGATTCAGGGGGTTCCCCTGTGCCAGGAATTCCCGGCCCTATTCGCCATATGCGCAGCCCCTTTGATGTTGGTGGCTGAGGCAGCTCGTGATGACCACCGGAACATCCCGTTCTGGAGGACCTTCAATGATGCTGAGGCCGCCGATTTCCTAAGGTTGCGCAGATCCCTGCCCTTGTCCCTCTCGCCAGAGAGGGATAAGGTGTCTTGGGGCCAGTCTCCCTCGAGAGCTTTTTCTGTTAGCTCGGCCTATAGAACCCTCTTCCATGGACCCGAGCTACCTTGGACGACTCACCTTTGGAAGTCCCCCCTGCCCTTGAGCCTTCGTATCTTCTTGTGGCAACTTCTTAGGGACCGTCTTCCTTCGGGGGTAGAGGTGTCGAAACGCAATGGCCTGAGCAATGGCATGTGTCCTCTTTGTGGGACGCCGGAGACATGCACCCACATTATGTTCACATGCCCTGCTGCTCAGTTTTTGTGGAACTTTGTCCGGGAGGCACTGGGGCCTACCTAGCAGGCCCAAGATCTTGGCGAATTCTTAGAGACTGAGGCAAACCGTATCCGGAGGAGGCGCCACCTTTTCTGGTTGGTGTTTGCGGCCATTACGTGGACCCTTTGGAATGTTCGGCATAAAATGGTGATAGAGCGGATCTTTCCTCGCCGTGCTTCTGACTCTGTTTTTTCTCCTATCTTCAGCAGTGGTACCCCCTGTCTAGGCAGAAGGACCGGGAGAGCGTGGACGACATCTTGCAGGCCCTCAAGGCTTCGACGTAGCGCTTCACGGCTCCTGCTTCAGCGCCCTAGAGGGTCCTCCTAGCCAGCTCGCTGTTTTGTTCTCGTTTTGGTTTTTCTTTGGGCGTGATGTGCTGTGGCCCCAACGAACTCTATTTTATTTTCTCTTTGACACCTGGGCGTCGGTGACAGTCCGGTACTTTGTATGGTTGTGGCTTTATTTATAAAGCGAGGCGTAATGCCTGTTTCGAGGAGAACTCGTATGTCTTGAATTAATTGTGGGTTTTACTAAGCACTCGGTAGGCTGCCAATTATGCAAACACATCCTCATGACACACTTGGAAGTTGGAACAAAATTAGTTTTAACGTGTCCACATACCGTATATTACAAGCCCAAAAGCCACACTAGGGCAGATGGGACGATGGACAACTAGGGTTTTATGTCCATTCCACGGTCCTCTTTGCATTTCCGTTGTCATATATATGGACCAAGGATGTAGCTAATTTTGTAACCATCCTAAACTTTTAGTAGTGAGATTAACAAACTATGAGCTGTAGCCACAATGTATCAATGCATGCCAAAATACCTCATCACGGCACTAGATCAAGAACGCCAACGTGCAAGCAAGGGCCACCACCTATGAAAATCATGAACAACTTATGTCGGTTTCTTACGCCTCTTTAGCTTTCTCGAGCTATATAAACCGTCAAGAGACAAAGAGTGTAGATCTATCCATATACATACACACCTGATTAAGAAACACATTACTAAAGCCGAACAATGTCGGCGAAGACCGTGTTCTCAGTGCTCCTGCTATGCATGCTCGTGGCGACACCCATGGCGGAAGAGTACGACTCGGGGATCGATAACAGTGGTCCTTGGATGTGCGACGAAGTCCCGACGAGAGGCGCGGTCCCGGCCTGCCAGACACTTGTGAAGCTCCAGTGCGTGGGTGCCCCGGTGCCCTACCCTGTCCTAAGGGACTGCTGCCAGCAGGTCGCCAAGTACACCGACTGGTGTAGGTGCCGGGCCATCGGCACCATGAAGAATGACATGTATAGGGAGCTCGGCGTGCAGGAGGGACAAGTGGCAAGCGAGTTGTTCCCGGGCTGCCGAAAGACTGTGATGGAGGTCACCGCGGCGAGTGTCACCGCGGTCTGCGGGCTGCCCATCATCATTGATGCCGGGGGACAACAAGCATATGTCTGCACCTAGGCCACAATACCATACCCGGATGATGCCTAGCCAATTGGGCGAATGAGAAGCTACTATGATGTACTGTCATGAATATGCTTCTTAATTTGTGTCGTGCGACAGAAGCTAAATAAAATGGTGTATGTGCTTATGCAAGATATATACATATATATCATGAATAAAATGGTTAATTGTATGCATCTCATAGATCCTTATTTTTAGTCCTTTGGCCTAGGCTACATCTCTTAATTTGGCCCACGTAAGTAACACGTTCTTTGGCCTAGGTCTCACATCTCTTAATTTGCCCTTTGCCACATCTCTTATTTTTTTTCTCCATTCATCTCCTTGAGGTGCATATACAAACGGGAGAGAATAAAGTTGGTTTAGTATTTGTGACACTTGAAGTACTAAGTCATTGGACACTACATACATTGATTCTGGAACCAACGACGTGCCACATTATGCTACATGTGATTTGTTTATCAAGTCTCCCTTTAGGTAGATATTCAAAGCAGAGTAAACTTCGCCGTCCATCTGCCAAGACAAGCTCGCCCTCGCAGTCTACACCTGGAAGTTGAAAAAAAATCATGGCATGTGAGCACGCATAGTATATACAAGCCCACAAGCCACTCATGCAGATGGGATGATGGACAGCTAGGATTTGTGTCCATTCCGTGGATCTCTTTGCATTTCCCTTGCCATATATGTGGGCAATTGATGTAGCTAATTTTGTCCATATGGTAACCATTCTAACTTTTTAGTAGCGAGATTAACAAACCATGGGTTGTAGTCACAATGTTTCAAAGCAGGCCAAAATACATTATGTCGGTTTCCATACACCTCTTTAGCTTTCACTAGCTATATAAAGCGTCTAGAGAAGAAGATCCATATACACAACTGATAAAAATCAGAGCAATAATGTCTCGCAAGACCACCCATGGTGCCCGAGTTTGGCACATGGAGCAATAATAGTGGTCCTTGGATATGTTAGGAGAAATGAAATGTCACGTATATAATTAAATAAAAATATGCCTTGCATTGGCTGCAGGGGGTGGTGTTCAACCTTCTCTTTGAAATGTTTTTTTATGTGAACTTTGTCTTGCGGCAAAGGTGGACATAACTTGCCAAGATGAATCATGCACTGTTTATTTTATTTGCGTGAATTAGTTTAGGATTACATGATAACACTTGATCTATAAAGGTTGATGTATATACTTGGTGGCAAACCACTGCGGTCTTATTTTTTTCAATTAACAAGCGAAGGGTTCCGAAATACTTACAAGCGGTGGATTTACACATTACAAGGAAATCTAGACAAACTAGAAAACACGCTATAGTCCTCAGGTTTTACAAAGAGAATCCCATGACAGACTAAGAGCCTCAAGTATGTAGCATGATGCCTGTTTTTATCTATAAAATATTCTGGTGGTATGTAACCTCTGCATGATATATCAATATATACAGTCCGTGCAATGCAAACAAAACTCGTGTCCATGGACAAATTATCATGGAAAATATATTACATGTGTAACTTACATTGTTTTGAGTTATATGCGTCTTGGATCAAACCAAGAGTATAGACATACCAAAATCTGCAATTCTAGGTATCATGTTTCTACCATGAAAGTATTGCCCATCGTCCTCCCATTATGAAGACGATTTAAACCCTCACAAAATCCCTTAGTTATTTTGTATCATGTGTGCCAATCAAAACTCCATGATTCATCTGGACAAGTATTGATTATTATGTCAGAATCATACATTACCCGTGTATAAATCTAGTGATGAATTGATTAATAATTCTGTCATACCATAAATATGCTAGTCAAGGCTTCTTCCGCTCATATAATCAAAGCAGAGTGCTCTGTTATTTTTTGCGAAAACTAACTCTTCAATTGTCTCGAAGTTGTGTTTCGTAGGAGTAGCCAATTAACCATATGACGTTTTAGTGCCCGAGCTTCAAAAGGATGCGGAAGTCATTTTGAATTCATTGTCCTCGACCCCTTGAATGCTATAAGCTTCTTCACAGCAATCGCTTCACCATTATGTACTCCCTGCTAGTTACAACCCCTTATTAAAATGGAGCACATGTTCATAGCTAGTAATAGTACCATCCAAAATTCAAACCATACCTTGTAAACTTCTCTATACCCACCATTAGAGAAGTGCATATCACTTCTTTCCTGTTAATATTTTCATGATTATTACACCAAGACTATATATGTCTGACTTGAATGATATTTGTCCACGCACATATAATTCTGGTGCCATATATCCCCTGCATGAATATTTATAGAATCTAGTCGGTAAATGGGAAAAGAGGTCGACATTCACTCATACATAACAAAAGAAGAGCATCCTAGAGTCATATACAACTTACATTGTGCCAATCAGGTTTGAAGTAATCGCCTAACTTTTATTTTCACCGAAGCACCTTGAGAGACCGAAATCCGCAATTTTCGGCATCACATCATAATCTAGCAATATATTTGTAGGTTCCAGATCAAAGTGAACGTTTTTCTTTCGATGAAGATAATATAAACCGTCACAAATTCCGTTCATGATTTGATAGCGCCTTCTCCATTCATGTCGATGTGGTGCATCTACAACATGGAGGAGAAGAAAATTGGTTTAGTATTTGAGATAGTTAAAAAGTACATGGATGCTCAAACCAAGTACGTTTTACAACATCTTACATGTGATTTTCTTATCAATACTACCTTTAGGTAGATACTGAAAGCAGAGTAATCTTTGTCGTACATCTGCTAGGGCAATCACTCTCACACAGTCTACCATTTCCCCTTGTTCATCAGAGCAATGCTTTTCCTTCATCGGATAATGGATCTCTTCATTAAATCTCTTTTCATCAGTATCAACCGTTTCGACGAGCTTCTTCACAACAACCATGACATCATCAAGCTCTCCCAATAACCGGAATATGCTTTAGCAGCGTCAACTTAAGATTTCAGATATGAAAGGCAGAGTAAATATCATAACAGTACGCTTGTTTTTCAAGACAACACCTTCAAGAAAATTTTTGACAGTGGGAAACAATAGTCGTAAGACAGTAACTACACATAACCGTGTGTGTAACATTGATAAAATAGCACTTTGTAGCATGTAATAGTTTTAAAATTGCAGTGAAACCTATCAAGAAACTACACGAAGACCAAGGTATAACTTTTGTGAAATACTCATATATGGGTTATAATAAGATGTTATATTTCGAGGGAGAGGAAGTAGTTACTTAAAAGCATAACTTACATTCATAATACAAAATTAATTGGACACGCACCATGAATAGGTAAGTGTGCGTCTCTCCTGACCCCTAGGATTAAGCTAGACCAGAGAAAATATTATTTATGCAGTCGGTATTTCCGTAGAAAAACAACACTCTTTCCATTCAACAAGGATGTAACAGATTTGTATAGATTCACATGTATCTATACACTTAAATATGTCTACAAACGATATCTTTTTTGGATGGAGGGAGTAGAAGAATTCCCATATGATTTAATTGGAATAAAGATGACGCTATGGATGACTGGTCCAAATTAACCACAAAGAACTAAAGCTAGCAATCACGTGGGATAAACACGATGAAGGAGGAACAATCAAAAAAAAACACGATGAAGGAGGAGGTTCTGAAAGTAAAGGTAGCAACCACACAGGACATCAGGCACAAAGTAAGATGAGAGGATATTTTCCGAGAACGGAAGAGATGGTAATTACATGGAGAAAAGCCTTGCTCCGGTGCTGCCGAGCTTGCTTCATATGGTGCTAAGAAGTCCTGTGGAGAAGAGAGGACTTGTAGTAGCTCAGCTGGAGTGGTGATGTATGAGATCTAGATCCAGCACCCCAACATATATAATATAGTACAAAAGTTTACTGCCCGAGTTGCAGCAGCAGTGTGTGTTAACTGGCTAGGTGTTATATGGCCCGGCTCTAGCTCTTGTAGCCGCTGCCGTATCCCAATTGCCAACTACTATTGATCTTTATTTTATTTAATTATTATAAGGTGTCCTTTTCAAAAAAAATTAAGGTGTGCCCTGAGCAAACCAGCGGCACAGTTTAGCCGCCGGCGATTTTTTTAGTCGGGCGAGGCTGTGGCCGCAGCGGTGGTGGTGTTCGCGGTAGCAAAGGTGGAGATCGTCGGCGTAGCAGAGCTAGGAATAGGCAATCACATATCTTCCAGGATGAGCCCGTGTTGTGCCATGTACCATGCCTTCACCTCATCGTACATCGCCGCCTTGTCATCTCCCAGCGGGAACGCGAGGTCGATGTTCCTCTTCTTTGACGCGATGTTGTTCTGTAGTAGGCCGATCTTGACGTCCAGCTTCCGCAACACCAAAGCCCACCTTGCGTCGCTCTTCTCCTCCCTCGTGACGGCGTGGGTCTTGAGATCGGCGATGCACTGCTCGATCGATGATGCCAGCCTTTTGTCGGATGGCACCATGTTCTTGATGAGCTTGACTTTCTTCTGTCCATGAGGGCGACCATCCGCCACATTTAGGGCCAGCTCATTAGGATTGTAGATGTCGTCCTTGTCCTTGGCCAGCGAAGTGTGGACATCCCTCCACTTCTCGCAATTTTCAATCCTCGAGAAGACGTGGAAGTACTTAAAGTCGATATCATTGCCGAAGACCATCAGGGCCACCACCACCGTACGAAGTCAACATCCACCGCCCATCCGCTCACCGGCGAGGCCACGTCATGCTCCTCACAGCCGTCCGATCACCTTTTAGATCGTGCGGTCCAAGTTCTTTCCAGCACCGAACTGGTCCGGCCAATCAACGTTTTCCGCATGGCTACTCTGTCAGTTGCCGAGTCACCAGCCTCGTCAGCACCAAGGTCAGCTTCAGTTAGCGCCACATCTCCAGTCAACGCTGAGTCAACAGTACAATCAGCAAATTGGTTAAATATCAATTAATAAAAAGACATAATATATGCCAATCAGCGCTGAGTCAGCATGGCCCGTAAGACCCGATACATGTTTTAGAGTTATGACCAAAACCTCGTCGTTTTCACGTTTTTTGGCCATTTTCATGATCTATTGCCAAATGTTTTGGGTTTTCGGGGGATTTGCATGGCTCATAAAACCCGATACATGTTTGAGAGTTATAACGAAAAATTCGCCGTTTTTGTGTTTTATGGCCGTTTTCATAAGCTATTGCGCATGGTTTTGGGGTTCCAGGGCGATTTTCATGGCATGTAAGACCGGATACATGTTTTAGAGTTATGAGCAAAAACTTATCGTTTTCACGTTTTATGGCCGTTCCATGAGCTATTGTCGCTATTGCCCATAGATTTGGGGTTCCAGGGTGATTTGTATGACCCATAAGACCTGATACATATTTTAGAGATATGACCAAAAACTCGTCATTTTCATGGTTTATGGCCGTTTTCATGAGCTATTGCCCACAGGTTTAGGATTCCAGGGCCCACGGTTTTGGGGTTCCAGGGCGATTTGCATGACCTATAAGACCCGATACAAGTATGAGAGTTATGAGCAACAACTCATTGTTTTACGTTTTATGGCCGTTTTCATAAGCTATTGTCCACATATTTGGATTTGGGGTTTCAGGGCGATTTGCATGACCCATAAGACCCGGTACATGTTTTAGAAATATGACCAAAAACTCGTCTTTTTCGCGGTTTATGGCTGTTTTCATGAGCTATTGCACACGGTTTTGGTATTCCAGGACGATTTGCATGGCCCGTAAGACCCAATAAATGTTTGAGAGTTATGACAAAAAAGTCGTCGTTTTCGTGTTTTATGGCCGTTTTCATAAGCTTTTGCCCACAGATTTGGAGTTCCGGGGTGATTTGCATGGCCCATAATACCTGGTACATGTTTGAGAGTTATGACGAAAAACTCGTCGTTTTCGTGTTTTACGGCCGTTTTCATGAGCTATTACCCACGGTTTTGGGGTTTCAGGGCGATTTGCATGTCCTGTATGAAAGACAATAATAAAGTGGTTCTTATCTTATTCCATATTTATGATAAATTTTTTTTTTTGACTGGAGTACTGTATGGGAAACCCCTATGGTTAGATTTTCATTTTAATATAAACTCAAAAAGTTACACGGACATGCACATATGTACAAAGGAAGGGAGGAAAATAAAAAGAAAGCAAAACTACAATAGAGAAATGGTAGCTAACCAATCTAGCAAAGCCTAGACAAAAAAGCCTTAACCTTAAAACGATGCAAAATAATGTCATCCTGAACAAGATGTTTCCATCTATCAAACGATGGTTCAATTCCTTGGAATATGAAGTCATTTCTTATTTTCTAGATATTCCAAGCCGTACTAATGGCCACCTCTATAAAACACGGTCCAACAAAAGATTGTTTAGCTTCCTGGAAAGAGTGCCGAAAGGATCCATGCCCCCACGTAATCTGAACATGGTTCCAACATTGGAGAGCAAAAAGACAGTTACGGAAGGGATGATCCCTCGTTTCTAAGGCAGTAAAATGCAACTACCTACGGCTTCCCACATCGTTTTTAGTTCGTTGGCCGTTGGATCAAGTGTACTGACGTATAGGATTGTTTCCTCGTTCCATAACTTTGCTTCGGCTCGTTTCCAGAGGCAGCTCGCACTACCAGACTGGCTATACATATCTGGGCTGCTACTCTGCAGGGAGTTCTGTGTACTATTAGGTTAATTGGGCCAACTATCAATCAATAAAACTCTTAAATGGGCTGACAAACTATGCACGCGAGGCTCCTTCTGTGGTTCTTCTCTCTCTCGTCCGTGGAGGCCGTGGAGGCGTTGCCGCTATTTAATCGTGCGAGTATTGTGCCGCCATCCGTTTCCTTTTCTTCATTAATTCGTGCGGTGACGCACTTCCGTTTCGTGTCTGCCCAGTTCCTCTCTTCAGTTCCTCATATAAGCTCGGTATAATAATTTTTCTAGGTGCCTCTGGGAGCCTAGGCACCTGCTTGCCACGGCTGGTGGCCACTGGGAGCCTGGGATGTGGACGGCTTGGTGAACACACATAACATCACCCTTCTCAACTTCAACCTAATCAACAGTCCGATTCTATATATGCTTTGGCAATTAAGATTTGGAGTTGCGAGAAGTGTTGATCTATTCCTTTTCCAGCTTGGATCACTTTTCCTTGTAAATTTTTGATTATAGCTCTCAACTCACCGATGCATGTCGATTTCAGGATGTCACATTATATTCACGAGGGAGCACGATGAAGGAGACCTCGATTTCAGGATGTCACATTATATTCACGAGGGAGCACGATGAAGGAGACCTGAGGGAGATGACATATTGACATGTGCAGGCACACTGCCGTTGTATCGTTTCTGTGGGAGATGAGTCCAGCGGTGAAGCTCTCATGTCACAGCCAAAGGCCGGCAAGCGGCAAGTGATCCGCCGGCTCATGCGACAGATCACGGCAAGTATTACCTTTTCCTTCTTCATTTTTCTCTCTCTTATTTCCATACCTTTGTTCTTTCTATTTGTTCTTTTGCAGTTCTCCATGTGGGTTAGACTGCTTTGACATGAATTCTGGCAATTAGCATCTTCCAAAGCTTGGTACAAAAAAGTCGAATATTTTGGGTAATTAGAGTGAAATTTGGTAATTAGCCCATTTTACAGAATAGTTTCAGAAAAATTGTCTGCAACTTCTTTCCTCACTTTGTACAGGCGGCTGACTAATTGTTGTGAAGCTCATTATCCGATCATGTATGAAGTACTTGGAGGCTGCTTGGTTGTTGACTTGCCTGGTCGCCGGTCGGATGTGTCACGAGCGCTTCTAAGAATGAGAGCTTTGACATGGCAGCAGTCTGTTTCCTTGCTATCTATCTCAATCATAGGGTTGTACTGTTTCACTGTTTGTGCTCAGTGGCGGATCCAAGAATTACTCAACGATTGGGCAAACAGTGTATTTCAAGACTAGAGACACTACCATTTTACTTATTTATTTATGCAGAGAATCGTACCAGTTTAGTGTTCTCAGTATTGCAGTAATTGACTTTATCTATATTATTAAGTTCTGATGCATGACCATGAATTAGATATATTGGTTACCTACTAGGTGCGTCCGTGTCTACTTTATGTCTAGAGCTGAATTCCCCTAATGTTACGAGTTCCCTTTTCTGTATCTGTAGTAAATAAGTTAAATAAAATGATAGTCTTATTCCAGAAATGGTGACATACTACGCGATTAGAACATATACTTGTATTGTGCAGATGTACACGGCATGTTCTAAAACAAGTAAGACTACATGTTACAATGATTTATAAAAATATGTATAAACCCTATTTTCATATATGAGGATTGAGAATGTGGATGAGCGTTAGAACTAAAACCAAAACAACAAAATGCATTATAATTTCATTGCATTATGTATTCTAAACATTAAATAATTTGCATTTTGACTGAGAGTAAAATTATGCATTTAAACGTCTGATTGTTGGAACTATGCGAGTGTTACCATATCATTGTTTCATATGATAGCATCGGTGAGATTTGTTCATATGTTGTTAATTAAACAATTCGTAATTTATGTTTTTCAACCTGTACTGGTTGCAGTCAGAAATATTTATAATGATGGTAAAGATGAATCCTGTGCTTCGATTTTGTAAACAAATATGTCCCACTACTGTATCTACTCAGTTATTTTCAAAACTTTTATCAGTACTTCTTTATATTGACGGACGCGGCAACGCGCGCTTTTATGATCTAGTATGAACATAAAACACAACTACTTCCCGAGTCTAGGTGCCAATGAAGTCTTAGCATAATGTCCCTAGTATTTAATCTATCCATGAATAACAACTAGGAAAAAACATTCAGCTTAGGTAGACATTTAGATTTCCAAATTGATTTCATAACTGGATCCTCCGGAAGACCTCCAAACATATACTTATAGTATTTTACTGAAGTAAAATCTATGGAACCCCAGGCAAAATATCTACTGTCGTGATCAACTGTGTTAGGAATAGCATTGCACATTTCATTTATTATCTGAAGCTCATCAAAAGCCTGAGCTGATAGAGGCAGAGAAAACATCGTAAATGTTTATTTCTCATGCTATAATTATGTTAATTGGAAAGTTAATACATGTGTGTTTAATAAACAAATAAAGAGTTCCTAGTTATGCCTCTCATATAAACTAGCTCGTTGATTAACAAGATGATCAAGGTTTCCTGATTATGGACATTGGATGTTGTTAATAACAAGGTCACAACATTGGTGGAATGATGTGATGAACATTCACCCAAAGTATAGTAATACGATTAAAGTTATTATGTCTATATTTCTATAACATCATGCAAAGTAACCCTAATCGTTAGACCATGAGATTATGTTAATTACTAACACCAGAAGAGTACTTTGGTAACATCAAACGTCACGCCATAACAGGGTGATTATAAAGGTGGGTTTGGATACACTGAAAGTGTTATGTTGAGGCTCATGGATCAAGAGTGGGATTTATCCATCCCGATGACGGAGAGATATACTTAGAGCCCTCTTGGTGATATCATATTGACATAGCTTGCAAGCAAGTGATAAGATCACTAAGAATGTTATATCACGAGAAAAGAAAAGAGTACTTGTCAGTAAAGAGATCAAACTAGGTATGAGGATACCGATGATCGAATCTCGGACATGTAATATATCGTGAGACAAATGTATTTAGTTACGATATTAAAGGTTCTCACGATCACTAGAGTCATCGTTAAATGTGTGGGAGTCAGTATGGATCTCCAGGTCCCGCTGCTGATTACTGACCGAAAAGGGGTCTCGATCATGTCTGCATTATTCATGAACCATAGGGTGACAGACTTAAGGTATACCGACACCAAATGGAGTAGATATAATACCATAGAAATGATTTGAAAGCGCTGGGGTTATTTTGATGGACACTAGAATTGATTCGGGCCAAATTGCTGAAATTGGTTTTGCATGTGATATTTAAATGTTACAAGGGTTTTATGTGAATGTTTTTTAATTAAAGTAGAGTAAAATGCACCGTAGGTCCTAAAAGTTTGGAGGAAACCGTATGGAGGTCCTAAAAGTTTCAACTTGTGTAATGGAGGTCCTAATTATTAGATCCATGTGCACTTTAACTAGGGCTGTAGATGAGAATTAGGACCTGCAATGCACAACAAACTGAGAATTAGAACCTGCAATGCACAACAAACTGAGAATTAGGACCTATGGTATACAAGTTGAAACTTTTAGGACCTGCATATGGCTTCCTCCAAACTTTTAGGACCTCCGGTGCATTTTACTCATTAAAGTAATTAACAAAATTCTGAATATAATAAATAAAATAGTTTTATTAAATGAGAGATGGCATTAATTTTGGTGAAAAATTAATGCAAGTGAGTGGAGGTTTGAGTGGAGATGGATTAATGTGAGTGGAGTATCCACCCACATGATGAGGGGAGAGGTGGGGGCACCTCTTGGGGCGTGCTCACCCCTTGGGGAAGCCTCCCCTCCCCTATAAAAGACCATATCGTCCTCCTCTCACTTCACACATCATCGCGAAGGATCTCTCTCCTCCTCTAGCAAATATCCCTCATGGCTTCGGATTAGCGAAGTACATGTTCTCGATGGCATTCTTTGGAAAGGATCTACTACTTCCGCTGCTTTGCTAGAGCGAGGACTCGGAGGTTGTCAGGGTGTTGGATGTGTGTGCGATCACGGATAGGCTACTACTTTGTGGTGCTGTACTCAACTCGATCTTGAGATTGGCAAGTGTATGACTACATCATCAACAAAATCAGATTTCGTTAACAAAGCTTTTCGATCTTTGAGGGTAAGATCTCTATGGATGTATATCCACCCGTTGATTGTATCTAGGTAGATAGGTCTTGGTGCTTAGTTTTTCATATCGTAGGAATTTTTTGTTTTCTATTATGCGAGCCCAACACCATAACACCGAATACATGTTTTAGAGTTATGAGCAAAAACTCGTTGTTTTTGCGTTTTATGGCCATTTCCATGAGCTATTGCCCATAGGTTTGGGGTTCTAGGGTGATTTGCATGACTCATAAGACCCTATACATGTTTGAGAGTTATGAGAAAAAAGTAATCATTTTCGTGTTTTATAGCCGTTTTCATGAGCTACTGCCCACAGTTTTGGGGTTGCAGGACGAGTTGCATGGCCTGTAAGACCCGATACATGTTTTAGAGTTATGACAAAAAACTCATCGTTTTCGCGTGTTCTGGCCGTTTTCATGAGCTATTGCCCATAATTTTGGGGTTTCAGGGGGATTTGAATGGCCCATAAAACCCGATACAAGTTTGTGAATTATGACCAAAAACTCGTCGTTTTCATGTGTTATGGCCATTTTTATGAGCTATTGCCCGCAGTTTTGGGGTTCCGGGGCGTTTTGCATGGCCCATAAGACCCGATACATGTTTTAGATATATTACAAAAACTCGTGTTTTTCACGTTTTATGTCTGTTTTCATTAGCTACTGCCCACAGTTGGGTTACAGGACGATTTGCATGGCCCGTAAGAACTGATACAAGTATGAGAGTTATGATCAAAAACTCGTTGTTTTCGCGTTTTATGGATGTTTTCATGAGCTATTGCCCACGGATTTGGGGTTCTAGGGCGATTTTCATGACTCATTAGACCCGATACATGTTTTAGAGATAAGACCAAAAAACGTCTTTTTGCGGTTGATGGCAATTTTCATGAGCTATTGCATGCCCATGGTTTTGGGGTTCCGAGGCGATTTGCATGGCCCATAAGACCCGATACATGTTTGAGAGTTATGCCAAAAAACTCGTCATTTTCCTGTTTTACAGCCATTTTCATGAGCTATTGCCCACGGTTTTGGGGTTCTAGGAAGATTTGCATGGCCCGTATGATCTGATACATGTTTTAGAGTTATGAGCAAAAACTCATCATTATCATGTTTTATGGCCGTTTTCATGAGGGTTTGTCCACAGATTTGGGGTTCCGGGGCGATTTGTATGGCCCATAAGACCCGATACATGTTTTAGAGATATGGGCAAAAAACTCGTCATTTTTGCGTTTTATGGCCGTTTACATGAGCTATTGCCCATAGATTTGGGGTTCTAGGGTGATTTGCATGACCCATAAGACCTGATACATGTTTGAGAGTTATGAGAAAAAACTCACCGTTTTCGCGTTTCATGGCCATTTTCATGAGGTACTACGCATAGTTTGGGGTTCTAGACCGAGTTGCATGGCCCGTAAGACCCGATACAAGTTTTAGAGTTATGACAAAATACTCATCATTTTCGTGTGGTATGCCCGTTTTCATGAGCTATTGCCCATAGTTTTGGGGTTCCCGGGGGATTTTTATGGCCCATAACATCTGATACAAGTTTGAGAGTTATGAAAAAACTCATCGTTTTCGCGTTTTATGACTGTTTTTATAGCTATTGCCCATAGTTTGGGGTTCCAGGGCGATTTGCATGGCCCATAAGACCCGATATATGTTTGAGAGTTATGCCAAAAAAACTCGTCATTTTCATGTTTTACGGCCATTTTCATGAGCTATTGCCCATGGTTTTGGGGTTCCAGGGAGCATGGCCCGTAAGACCCGATACATGTTTTAGAGTTATGACCAAAACCTCGTCATTTTCGCTTCTTATGGGTGTTTTCATGATCTGTTTTGGGGTTCTAGGTGGATTTGCATGGCCCATAAGACCCGATACATGTTTGAGATTTTAGACGAATAACTCATTGTTTTCACATGTTATGGCTGTTTCATGAGCTATTGCCCATGGTTTTGGGTTCCAGGGTGATTTGCATGGCCCATAAGACCCGATATAAGTTTGAGAGTTATGAGCAAAAACTCTTCATTTGCACGTTTCATGGCTGTTTTCATGAGCTATTGCCCACGGTTTTGGGGTTCTAGGGGGATTTGATGGGCTCGTTAGGCCTGATTCATGTTTGAGAGTTATGACCAAAACTTGTCGTTTTTGCGTTTTATGGCCATTTTCATGAGCTATTGCCCATCGTTTTGGGATTCCAGGGGATTTGCATGGCCCATAACACCCGATACACGTTTGAGAGTTATAACCAAAAATTCATCTTTTTTGCATTCTATGGCTATTTTCATGAGCTACTACCCAAAGTTTTGGTGTTCCGGGCGATTTGCATGGCCCATAAGACCCGATAAATGTTTTAGGGTGATGACGAAAAACTCGTCATTTTCGCGTGTTATGGCTGTTTTCATGAGCTATTGCCCACAAATTTGGTGTTCTAGGGCGATTTCCATGACCCATAAGATTCGATACATGTGTTAGAGATATGACCAAAAACTCGTCTTTTTCGCTGTTTATGGCTGTTTTCATGAGCTATTGCCCACGGTTTTGTTGTTCCGGAGCGATTTGCATGGCCCGTAAGACCCGATACATGTTTTAGAGCTATGAGCAAAACACTTTGTTTTCGCGATTTATGGCCGTTTTCTTGAGCTATTGCCCACTATTTTGGGGTTGTAGGGGGATTTGCATGGCCCATAAGACCCGGTACATGTTTGAGAGTTATGATGAAAACACGTCGTTTTTCGCGTTTTATGGCCATTTTTATGAGCTATTGCCCAAAGTTTTGGGGTTCTAGGGCGATTTGCATGGCCTATAAGACCCGATACAACTTCGAGAGTTATGAGCAAAAACTCTCTGTTTTCGTGTTTTATGGCCGTTTTCATGAGGTATTGCACACAGTTTTAGAGTTTCAGGGCGATTTGCATGGCCCATGAGATTTGATACAACTTTGAGAGTTATGAGAAAAAACTCTTCATTTTCACATTTTATGTCTATTTTCATGAGCCATTGCCCACAGTTTTGTTGTTCCGAGGCGATTTGCATGACCCGTAAGACCCGGTACATGTTTGAGAGTTATGACAAAAAACTCGTCATATTTGCGTGTTATCGCCGTTTTCATGAGCTATTGCTGACAGATTTGGGGTTCCAGGGCGATTTGCATGACCCATAAGACCCCATACATGTTTTAGAGATACATGTTTTCGCGGTTTATGGCTGTTTTTAAGAGCTATTGCCCACATTTTTGGTGTTATAGAGCGATTTGTATGGCCCGTAGGATCTGATACAAGTGTGGGAGTTATGAGCAAAAACTCGATCAAGGGATTTTCATTTGGTCATTGTGTAGTGCCGTTAAAGGTCATCTTATTCTAATCATTGGACAACTTATGTGGTGCCAACACTAGACAATGTGACTACCTCCAGAGTGCATACACACTCTTAAAATACCAGAAAAATACTATAATAGACTATAAATTAGCATACAAGTGAATATACTTAAATTACCACCACCTAATCATAGTCTAGTTAACGCATATATATAGGTAAATAGATATGATGATGAGTCAATTATAGAAAAGAATAGATCATCACCAAAATTGAGTGAGAAAATTGAATTATAAATCGAGATATTTACATTTGGTCTTTGTTACATAGAGAAATATACAGCATAAAAGTGGATCTACTTAGATCACCACCACCTAATCATGGTCTAGTTAACGTATAGATAAATAGATGAACATATATCAAATATAGAAAGAATAGATCATTACCAAAATGGAGTGAGCACATTGAATTCTAAATCCAGGGATTTACGTTTGGTTTTTGTCCAGTCTTGTTTAAGTTCAATCTTGTTCTAATTATCCGATCATGTGGTGCCTCAGATAAACAAGCATCTTTGTGCAGTCCCGTTGGAGGACATCCTATTGTTAGTTCGTTTGTTGAAGACATCCACCACATCCAGTACTTGGATAGACGATGCATTTATTTTATTTTTTCTCCTCTACATATAGGTTCAGGCCACTTATTCATATAAAACAGGTTTGCATTCAGCAATAGAAAGCAACAGGTACTTACAAGATTGTAGGACATTACAATGGTATACCTCGTGAACTTATAGAGCAGGGAATGCAAACCCATATGTGAAGTGACTTAAAATGCCATGAACTTCATAATAGAAGGTAGATACTGCTGCTACAGAAAATATAATTGAGAAATTTAAATTTATAGAGCAGGACATGCAGATAACCATGTTAAGTGCCTTCAAACTTGCTATGTAATAATACATCCAATACAAAATAAATAAGGCGTATAAATTTTTCACAAGTCAATCGACGTAAAATTCGACCAAGTTTGTAGAATATACCAGGAACATCTGCCATGCCAAACCAATGCCATTCGATACATTGGGACATACATATTTTCATAGACGCAAATTCCATAAATTAATCCTTAATATATTTTTCTATTAGCTTGGTCAAAGTTATCATTGTTTGACTTTAAAAAAGTATAGACCTTCTTTTACGGAACGGATGTAGTACATAATATGAGACAGCTACTACCAGAGCTGAATTGAAACAAATAAGAACGGCATAACTTGTAAAGGGAATACAAAACGAACAAGTTTAATGACATAAATTTGCGATGAATTACATAAGAGAAGACAGTTACTGTGGTTGCTTAGTACAACCAGATTGAAATTTAAAATGCATAAATTCTAAACTTGTAGAACAGGGAATGTTAACCTACATGTTCAGTGGCTTAAAACTCCAATGAACTCCAAAATTATATGAAGTTAGTGTTGTAGCAACGGACAAAGCAAGTGCATATTATGATGACATAACTTGCAAACTTGTAGAACAGATAGGCAGCTTTTGATGTTCAATGAATTAATATTTGCCATTCACTACATAATACCAATGAACTCTAATGATGTCAGTTTTGTACTACCAAAATTGTTTATATATATTAAGAGTAATTGTTGGTCAAAGAAAAAACATGGAAAACAAGGACACCTTATACCTTGAAACAGAGGGATTAGTTTAACGTCTGGATTTAACATAGACTACACCGAATTTATTAAGGGAGAGTGGGATATCAATTAAGCCAGTATTGAGGTAGGAATTTACCACCAATATAGAAATGCAGTTCACTTTCACAGTCTTATACCTGCTATATTGAAACAAACAAGAAGATCTGGTTTACCTAGGTCACGACATCGTCTACGCATACACGACATCTTTGCAGGTCACATCAATGATGCCGAGGGTGCCCAGTTGTGGTGAGATCTGTGGAGGTTATTGATGGGTCTGGTTTGCTTGACAAGATGGCTGGTGAAGGAGATCCGGTGTAGTGCACGACGTCATCGGTGAAGCAGATCTGTTACGACTGATTATGGATTCGAGGTGCTGCACAAGAGTGTCGGTGAAGCAGATATGGTGTAGTGGACTGTTGAGTCCATGAAGTAGATCAAATGCAGCCCACACCGGCATAGGTGAAGCAGGTCAGGTGTTATGGATGATGGAGTCTACAAACTAACACAGTTGTATGGAAGAGGGTGTCAGCGAACTAGGTTCGGTAAGGTGGATGCCGGCTGATCCGGTAGACTAGTGAGGAGTATATTGTATCAAGGTATGGCGTGTAGGCCGATGAAGTGCAGTGGTGCAGGACCTAGAGGTGGGATAGGGGGTTTGGGGTGGTGTGTGGGCCGACGAAGTGCGGCGGGGATATTCCGGTGTGGTGGTGCAGGAGTTGGAGGTGAGATAGGGGTTTGGGTGACATGTAGGATGATGAAGTGCGGCGGGATGATACGGTGCGGTGGTGCAGGTGCTGGTGGTGAGACGGGGTTGGGTGCTGTCTAGGCTGGTGAAGCACGATGGGGATGCTCTGGTGCGGTGGTGCAGGAGCTAGAGGTGAGATAGGGGTTAGGGTTTTTTGAGTGCTATGGGGGAAATGGCGTCGGTGGAAGGTGGACTACCCAGCTTCAGAGCTGTGGGGACCAGGGGATTACGGACCATACCCACACCCCGACATTAGTAGTTAGGCCATTTACAGGGGTAGGAAAGGATTTTCATACAGCTAAAACTTAGGGCTGACCACTCGAAATATTTTGGTCGAGGTGAGGCAAGAGAATTTGGCACTCTGAGATTTTGAATTTGGCTATACAGTATAAAAGATATTGAAAAATAATATCCTATCCTAGGAGTAGCTATAGTCCAATGACTAGAAAAATAGTTTACTGTAATGTGTTAGCCTTTGTAGGTATGGACTATTTCGGGACCCATTTCTGCAAAAATAGGGTCTCTGCCTATAGCTTAATTACGTACACACATGTTATTACCCACTATGACCAGCCTAAAAGACAACCTCTGCAATAGATTACTATCTCTTAAAGACATGCATGCATGTTATTGGGCTACTAGAATTTGTTTTTTTGTCTATACCTGCGTGCAAGAATAGTATTAGGTAGTCTAGCTAATACTAGTACCCGAGTACTCCTCCTCAACGGTAACTATAGTTAGCCTATGATACTGCGCCAAGGCTGGCCCTAGTGATAGTATCATAAGATGTATCATGCATGCCACCTTGATAAAATGATGATGTGACACAACAATTAATGAAGAGAGATATGCTAGTGGTATCAGAATATTATATAGTGTCATGACACCTGTAATGAAAAATTAATGTCAAATACATATTATACATAAATTTGCATTGATATTCTATAAATAATTAAATATCATAAGACTATGATATACAATTAGATGATACTAAGCACTATAATGGTAGTATCATATGCTAGTATCATATCATATGCATGATACTAGTAATATGATACTCCCACTATGACCAGCCTAAGATACTCCCATTGTTTTGATGAAAGGTCTAAGGCTGATCAGAGTGGTAAGTAACTTGGAGTAGTAATATGCATACATTGTGCTAAAGACTATCAAAAGTATCTTTTAGATGCTAGAATGGAAAAGAAGATCCAACGACTGGCAATGTTGGGATTCACGAGTCTTGGTCCAATGCTCAATATTCGAACTTATTCGTACACTATATATAATAACTAGTGAGTTGCAAGTGTCTTGCACATGAGAATCATATAATAGAAGTATGACATATCATTTTTTATATAAAATTATAATAGGTGAAGCCAAAAAATAATTATAATTTCAAGCCACGCATATAAAGTATCGCGTGTATTTGGTTTTTGTACTTTTTGTATCATCTAGGAATCAACCTATTAGTTACCTAAATAATCTTCATCCGTAAAACTGATCCGTAAATAAATTCCATAGGAGTACGTGGGCGAGGCCGGGGGGAAACTGCATGTCCTTCGTCTCCACAACCGCTCATGCATGCATATCCCCATCCTCGTAGAGGTTCCTTTTATTTTCTCGATCCCATTACTTTTCTGTCATTTTTCACACCTGGCCGGACCTCTGCAAAACAAAAGAAGGCGCCAATCACCATCCATGGCACCGTCATACGACACGATGTACTCCTTGCTGGACCCCGGCAACACCACCATACTATAGGTGGCATAAACTAACAGAGCATCGGCGATGAACGATTACATCAAGAAAATCCAAACGCTCCCGGAGGAAGCGGACGACAAGATTCTTGGCCTCGCTGTCGCGTACACCAATGAGCAACCATCGACGCAGCAGGATGGTGTCATCCAACTATGTGTGGGCACGGATTTCCTGGTCTACCAGATCTGCCAGGCCGACAAGTCATGCTCCAAGCTAGCAGGGTTCCTCGCCAACCCTAACATTTCCTTTGCAAGCGTCGACATCGGCAGATGGTATCAGGCTTAGGCGTTCTCTAGTGCCAGTGACGAACTTTGTGGACATCCAGAAGAGGTGGAAGCCTGGCGGCTCTACGAATGAGAAGGATTCTTTGGCTGACTATCCTGTGGCCCTCATAGACAGCCGTTACAAAGCCATGAAGAAGAAGGATGTGGACCACAAGCAGTGGGAGAACATGCCCCTAACCGAAGAACATATCCAGTATGCAAGCCTCGGTGCCTACGCGATCTATGAGGTATACATGCGGATAGTAGACTTCGAGAGAGGTCAACAAACTCTCAACATGTTCAACAAAACAAAACTAAAGAAGAAGGGCAAGAGCAAGCAGACTAAAGAAGAAGAAGAGCAAAAATAAGAAGAGGAAGACGAATACTCAGAATGGTACACCATGTGACCTAAGAGTACATTGTTGCGTTTCGGTCTATCCTTGCATGAGTAGAAGTTAATGCATGTATATACTGTAGGAGTATCATGCAAGGGGCATATGTAAGAATTAATGCAAGGAATCGCAACCGTTTCTTTTATTTTCACTGGAGAGTGCTAGGGGTGTAGGTTTTAGGCATCATAACACGCCACCACCACCCCAATAAATTGTCTTGTCAATCAACAACCATGGAAAATTAATTTTATAGTGGTAGAGACTTTCTTTGAGTAATTCCATTTATACTGCTGAAGGGAGGAGTACTGCTGAAAGAAAGAGGGTGAATGCGCACATAAAAAACTGATAGTAGAAGACTCTTACAAACTGATAGTAGCACTGTAGCAGTAGAACCGCAAGATGAACTTTTGTCGATTGCCTGAGTGTATGTTGAGTATAAACATATATAGTACACTATATACTAGTACTACTACTAGAAAAAACCACCGTTCCTACTTTGAAAAGGATATGATTTCTTCCAACCAAACTACTACTCCAAAAATGGCTATATTACTTGTCACAAAAATGGATGTATCTAGACATGTTTTAGTGTGCTAGGTACATCCAATCCAGTGATAATTAATATGAATCGGAGGGAGTACTATTACTACTCCACTACTGTACTAGGGTAGTATACTTTCTAATGATGCTAATTTTGTACCAACATTCTTTATATATTTAGAGTAAATCTTGGTCAAACAAAAAACACGCAAAACAATTGGGCCTTATTTCTAGGGATGGAGGTACTATCGTACTCCATACAACTTACTACATTAGTACTACTCAGGAGAGTACATCCACCAAACTCATCGGACATTAAGACTTCATGAAAAATACTCCATAAATAGTACAACACTACTACTCCAAAATCCACCCTTCCTAGTATGCAAATGATCTTTCTGTAATTAAACCAATTAACAACAGCTTACATCCCCTCTAAAACTCGACGTGAATGAAGAAACGCAACTTCTTTGAAGTAGCAGGACCGACCAGGTAATGCGGCATGGCTGCCAGGTAAGATATAAGCTCCTCAAACGCGACGTCTCCCGGCTTAGCGGAGCTCGATGCATCGAGATCCACTGTCACGGTGTTGGTCCTTCTCCCGTCGTACGCCCAGGAGAGCAGCAGCGGGTATTCCGCCCAGATCCTCACCTTGTACACTGGCAAGTCGCACATCATGGACGTAACACAGACCGTAGACACGAGGGAGACTGTGTCTACTATGCCAATCTTCAGCATGAACACGATGCCTTCCTGCTCCCCGACAAGGACGAGCCGGCAGGACGCCTTGCCCGCCAGCGGCACTAGCTCCTTGAATGCTTTGGTGGTGGCATACTGGATCTTGTGCACTTGGATCAAGTGGACCGCTGCAAGGTGGGCGGCGAGCGCTGGGGGCGGGGCGGAAAATTTGCAGTCTGTCTCTATGCAAGTGCAAGGGGCATACCGACACGTGATTTTGTTCTCGTGGAGTTCGTAGTAGGATGGCAAGCTCCTACAACCTTTGTGGTCACACTCGACCCTAGCCATTGACAGGAAATCATCCTTGGGAGGCTCGTGGGTGAACTCGCTGCTAGGGTTCTCGCACTTCTGGTAGGAGATAATCTTGTAGATGCAGCGGTGGCAGACTAGATGAATATCCATGCACTAGAGAAATGGAAGTTTGAAAAATAAAATAGTTGCATGGACGAACCGACAAAAGAAAAATAAATGGATTGTGAGGGAGAAAGGGAGTGACCTTGTAGACCCGTCGGGGCTAGGAGCAGGAGGAACAGTTGAGCACACTGGCTTCCATCTTCACAGTGACCGTCCCAAGAATTGTGATTTGGATGGGGGGAATGCTCTTGTTTTATACCACTGCTGATAATCAATGAAGCTCTATCTGATTGCTTTTTTTCTTTCTGTACTAGGGTCCTTTTTGTATATTTTGAGGCCTTATCTTCAAATTCCTAGTTTAGTTGGACAAGATTAGTTAACAGCCTCTTTGTATTTGTGCACCATCCTTTTATTAGTAATTTGTACATGCCTTGCACGTGAGACTCACATAATAATACAATATGACATATCATCACTATATAAAATTATGCTCTATAATAGGTAAAGCTCAAAACAATTATGAAAGAGCCACATTTATAAAGTAAAAGTGTATATTTGGTTCTTTTACTTTATATCACGTAGAAATAAACATTTATTAGATACCTAACACTTGAAAATTTTGGGACCATGGTCTAGAGAAATGATGGAGAATATTCTAGAATGATCGAGAAGTATGTTTTATGGTTTGCGCATAGTCATTCTACTAAACACTATCAATAGAATCTTCTAGATACTAGAATGGAAAAGAAGATCCAACGGTTGAAAATGTTGGGATTTGCGAGTCTTGATCTAACGTTGAATATTAAAGTTTATCCATACATTATATTGCGGTAAGATTTGATGCAGCTCCACATCCAAAAACTAAAAGTCCGTGTGATGTTCTATGCGATCTTATTCGAGAAAAAAAATCAAATATGAGGATTGGGAGATAAATTTGCGGATCATGCTAGATTAATCTCGTAGAAAAAACATGGCTCGCACAATGGGAGCCTGATTTCTCTCTACTGCTATGCGGCATATATAGTAGTGCCATCACACTAGTACTGTCTGAACTATAATCATGCGCAAAAAAAGCGCTACGCGTACCTGATGGGTGTTGCGAAGCTTTCTGAGAGAGGACGGGTAGAGAAGAGAGGGAAGAGCAGGGATCTATGATGATTTTCTTCAAGTTCTCATGGGCAGCAGCAAAGACATAAGTATACTGATTGTAAGGATGACTAATGAATTTTGTGTGCATAAACATTGCAAGAAGTTAAAATTTTCAAACCTGACGGTGGTTTTTGATATATTCAAATCTTGGGTACCTTAAACGATTTCTGAAACCTATCACGAACTCGTCGTACAAATTTGATATATATAATTTTGGTAGATCAACATAAAGTAGTTTCAATGCGAGAATGAGCTACTAGACAGATTGGAAATTCATATTACTTAAAAATAGCCCATAAACATGGTCTGCTATGTGCGAATAATGGGGAATTAGCATTCTGGGCCTAATTCTTCGTGTACTAACTTAACAAATAAACATTGTCTATCACTTAGAAAATTGAAAACTAACTTTTGTTCGTGAAATTTGGAAACTACGATTGTAAACACCTTTTCCCATACCAACATGCGCTCATCTACCAAATATGGGCAAACTATTCATATACTGAAGTGTACATATAGCCATGACCGTGGTTATTTGATTTGGAAGCTAAGCATCTTCATAACATGGTAGGCCATATTGCCAAGCAAGATTTTCGAAAGTAATCAACTAATATTTATCACAACTAGTATGCTCAAGAGAATGCCAAGCACAAGTTTTACATTATTTTGATCTTTCTTTAATTTCTTGAATAAAAATCAAAACTCGTTCAAATTGGTTAGCGGTTGTGAAATTCTTTGAAAGAACTTAATGGTTTCAAACCTCTAGTTATTTTTTTATACATTGACTACTCTAGTACCTTAAAGATATTTTATGCAAAATTAGAGAGCTAGCAACCTATCATGCAGTAATTTTCCTCACTTGGCCAGACCTCTACAAAACAAGAGAAGACGCCAATCACCATCCATGGCACCACCGTTCGACAAGATGTACTCCTTGCTGGACCCCGGCAACACCACCATACTACAGGTGGCGTATACCAACAGATCATCGGCGATGAACGATTACATCGAGAAAATCCAAACGCTCATGGAGGAAGCAGACGACAAGATTCTTGGCCTCGACGTCGAGTACACACCAATGATCAACCATCAACGCAGAAGGCTGGTGTCGTCCAACTATGTGTGGGCACGGATTGCCTGGTCTACCAGATCTTCCAGGCTGCAAGCCATGCTACAACCTATCCGGGTTCCTCGCCAACCCTAACATTTCCTTTGCAGGCGTCGACATCGGCAGACGATATCAGGCTTAGGCGTTCTCTAGTGCCAGTGACGAACTTCGTGGACATCCAGAAGAGGTGGAAGCCTGGCGGCTCCATGAATTAGAAGGATTCTTTGGCTAACTGATACGTTCTATCCGGATTACGGATGTAGTATAACTTTTTTCTCTAGTAGACCTAGGTTATCGAATCCTCGGAAAGTAATGTAAAAAAAAGAATCCTCGAGAAGCGAATGCGTAGTGAAGTTACTTGAATGGACCTTCAGGAGTTTTAGAATTCCTTTTGTGGTTTTACCGGACCAATAGTTTGCGTCTTTTTGTTGTTCTCAATGATGGAGAGAGACGACCTAGGGCGTTCGGTTTCACTTGTAGCTGTGCAAAACATCTGATGGGAATAAAAAATAGAAATAAAGTATGCATGTACTTGTTAGAGCAAGATAAATTATATGTGGGAAGTGCATCCATAATTGCTATTGCCTCCATAATCGCTTATAGCAATAACCTACTAGTCTCATCAATAGAAGAAAGAGAACTAATGATATGCATAGTGATATTCCCGTTAATCCCAAGTAAATCCCTCACATATAGCCGTACTACCCCTTCTATCACTGGGGTTCCCAACCCGCAGATCATTCATTACTCATACCCCCTATACCTGGCTCAACCCTCGGGGTCTTGGGTACCTGACAAGTCCTTGGATTGAGGCAAGAGAGGATACAATAATTATCATGTCATACAAACTAATACACGATCCCATCTATGATAAATAACATGCATAGATGCTACATTGGTAGGCCAAAGCCCTTAGCCCAAGGAGAATTACTCACACATAGAGATGAGATCAACAATCACAAATATTGTAATGAAAATCATAATATTGATAGCAATAGTCTTACAATGTCGCCAATTGGAGAAGAGATCTACTATTACAAGTGGTGGAATATGGCTATGGAGATAGAGAAGGGTTTTATGATCTGGAGGCGGCTGGTGATCTGTGGCAGAGACTTTTGGCGAGGGTCTGGCTTGTTTTCTCGTCGCCCGAGGCTTCTTTATATAGGGGTCCCTTCAGCAAAGTTGTTCTATTTGACCTAACGGTGGTAGTGCCAACTATACGACCAGAGCTGTACGACCAGAATTTTGCTCTGGTCGTATAGTTGGTCGTTAAAGTGTCTGCCTCCGCTTCACGGCTCCTGGTTTCTTCTGGTTGTTGGAAATCTCGTACCTTTGAGTTTAATGTAGTGATTCCCATCTTCAAATGACATTATCTGCGTAGGAACAATATAAAAGAACGGATTGCATACCCCTTTGAATATTAGGCATTAGTGGCAGGATTTAGAGAGATATTTCATCAAAATTATGAATAATATCCAGTTTAAATGTGGACGTGGATGGCTATATTTCAGAGCCATCACTGACTACCCTATGAACCTCATAGACAGCTGTTACAAAGCCATGAAGAAGAAGGATGTGGACCATAAGCAGTGGTAGAACATGCCCCTGACCGAAGAACATATCCAGTATGCAAGCCTCGATGCCTACGCGATCCATGAGGTATACATGCGGATAGTAAACTTTAAGAGGGGTCAACAAACTCTCGAAATGTTCAACAAAACAAAACTAAAGAAGAAGGCAAGAGCAAGAAGACCAAAGAAGAACAAGAACAAGAACAAGAAGAGGAAGACAAAGACTCAAAGTGGTACACCATGTGACCTATGAGTATATTGTTGCGTTTCGGTCTATCCTTGCATGAGTAGAAGTTAATGCATGTATATACTATAGGACTATCATGCACGGGGAAGATGTAAGAATTAATGCAAGGAATCGCAACCATTTCTTTTATTTTGACTATAGAGTGCTAGGGGTGTAGGTTTAGGCATCATAACACGCCACCACCACCCCTAATGAATTGTCTTGTCAATCAACAGCCATGAAAAATTATTTTTATAGTGGTAGAGACTTTCTTCGAGTAATTCCATTTATACTGCTGAAGGGAGGAGTACTACTGAAAGATAGAGGGTGAATGCGCACCTGAAAAACTGATAGTAGAAGACTCTTACAAACTGATAGTAGCACTGTAGCAGTAGAACTGCAAGATAAACTTTTGTCGATTGCGCAAATGTATGTTGAGTATAAATATATATAGTACCTGCTATATACTAGTACTACTACTAGAAAAAACCACTGATCCCTACTGTGAAAAGAATATGATTTCTTCCAACCAAACTACTACTCCAAAAATGGCTATATTACTTGTCGCAAAAATAAAGATATCTAGACATGTTTTAGTGTGCTAGGTACATCCAATCTAGTGATAATTAATATGAATCGGAGGGAGTACTACTACTACTCCACTACTATACTAGGGTAGTATACTTTCCAATGATGCTAATTTTGTACCAACATTCTTTATATATTTAGAGTAAATCTTGGTTAAACAAAAAATACGCAAAACAAGGGGGCTTTATTTCTAGGGACGAAGGTACTACGTACTCCATATAGCTTACTACAGTAGTACTACTCAGGAGAGTACATTCACCGAACTCATCGGACGTTAAGACTTCATGAAAAATACTCCATGAATAGTACATCACTACTACTCCAAAATCCACCCTTCCTAGTATACAAACGATCTTTCTGCAATTAAACCAATTAACAGCAGCTTACATCCCCTCTAAAACTCGACGTGAATGAAGAAACACAGCTTATATGAAGTAGCAGGACCGACCAGGTAATGCGGCAGGGCTGCCAGGTAAGACATAAGCTCCTCACACGCGGCATCGCTCGGCTTAGTGGAGCTCGATTCATCGAGATCCACTGTCATGGTGTTGGTCCTTCTCCTGTCGTCCGCCCAGGAGAGCAGCAGCAGGCATTCCGCCCACATCCTCACCCTGTACACCGGCAAGTCGCACATCGTGGCCCTAACACAGACCGTAGACACGAGAGAGACCGTGTCTACTATTCCAATCATCAACATGAACACGGTGCCGTCCTGATCCCCGACGAGAGTGATCCAGCAAGACGCCTTTCTCGCCAGCGGCACTAGCTCCTTGAATGCTTTGGTGGTGCCATACTGGATCTTGTGCACTTAGATCGAGTGGACCGCTACAAGGTGGGCGACAAGCGCTGGCGGCGGGGCGGAGAATTTCCAGCCTATCTCCGTGCAAGTGCAAGGGGCATATCGGCATGTGATTTCGTTCTCGTGGAGTTCGTAGTAGGACGGCAAGCTCCTGGAGCCTTTGTGGTTGCACTCGTCCCTAGCCATTGATAGGACGGTGTCCTTGGGAGGCTCGTGGGTGAATTCGCTACTAGGGTTCTCGCACTTCTGGCAGGAGGTGATCTTGCAGATGCAACAGTGGCATATTAGATGAATATCCATGCACTAGAGAAATGGAAGTTCAAAAATAAAGTAGTTGCACAGACGAACCAACACAAAATAAATAAATGGATTGTGAGGGAGAAAGGGAGCGACCTTGTAGACCTGCCGGGGCTTGAGGGGCTGGGAGCAGGAGGAACAGTTGAGCATAGTGGCTTCCATCTTCAGAGTGACCGTCCCAAGCATTGCGATTTGGGTAGGGGAAATTTGGACTATCTGATCCGCCCTCGAGTAGTGATCTTCTTTTATACCACCGACGATAATCAATGAAGATCTATCTGATTACTTTTTTCTTTCTGTACTAGGGTCCTTTTTGTATTTTTTGAGGCCTTATCTTCAAATTCCTAGTTTAGTTGGGCAAGATTAGTTAACGGCCTCTTTGTATTTGTGCACCATCCTTTTATTAGTAAGTTGCACATGCCTTGCACGTGAGACTCACATAATAATAACTGACATATCATCACTATATAAAATTATGATATACTTCAAAAAAAGTATGACATATCATCACTATATAAAATTATGCTCTGTAATAGGTAAAAGTCAAAAAAATTATGAAAGAGACACATTTATAAAGTAACAATGTATAATTGGTTCTTTTACTTTATAACATGTAGAAATAAATGTTTATTAGCTACCTAATACTTGAAAATTTTGGAACCATGGTCTAGAGAAATGACGGACAATATTCTAGAATGATCGAGAAGTATGTTTTGAGGTTTGCACATAGTCATTCTGCTAAACACTATTAATAGAATCTTCTAGATACTAGAATGGATAAAAATATCCAACGGTTGGAAATGTTGGGATTTGCGAGTCTTGATCCAACGTTGAATATTCAGATTTATCCGTACACTATATTGCGGTAAGATTTGATGCAGCTCTGCATCCAAAAATTAAAAGTCCTTGTGATGTTCTATGTGATCTTATTCGAGAAAAAAAATGAAATATGAGGATTGGGAGGTAAATTTGCGAATCATGCTAGATTTTATCTCGTAGAAAAAACATGGCTCGTACGATGGGGCCCTGCTTTCTCTCTACTGTTACACGGCGTATATAGTAGTCAATCACACTAGTACTCTCTGAACTATAAATCATGCACGAAAAAAGTGCTACGCGTACCTGATGGGTGTTGCGAAGCTTTCTGAGAGGGGACATGACATGGATATACCCTATAGGTACTCGAGCTTGGTATATACGGCCTGAAAATAGTGGGAGCCCACGGTGTCACCAAGTCCCAAACAGAGAACTCGAGTAACCTACGGACTCTCGATTGCTTGAAGAACAAGAAGGAGCTAAAGATAGAAAGTTCAAAGGGGAAAACCCTAACCTGTAACCGACTCGACCTGCTACCCGAGACCTAGCCTATCTATATAAAGGCTATGAAGGGGCGGTGAGGAGGACACACGCAACCCTAGTTTCCACAACCCTCGCCAGATTGCATCTGCACACCATTGTAATCCTCGATTCCTTTGATAATTCCACGGCGGAACAAGCGGGTAGGGACCTCTACGAGGCTTGAACCTGGGTAAATCTTCGAGTCCCCAGTGTGCTTGTTTGCTAGCCGATAGATGTCTCCAGTGCTCCCTCCTTCTCCAAAACCCAAGTCCATAACAATGGGCATTGACGAGTTAAACCCTCGTCAATTGGCGCCGTTTGTGGGAATTGTGAGTGCTGATGTTGCGGCTTCTTCGGCCCCATCAACTGCGATCTACAATTCCGCAACAGCGGAGATTGGCCAACTCTTCGGCGCGTTCCACTTCACCGTCCACACGCCAGCCACTCGCCCGGATTTCGAGTCCGTAGGCGATGGAATCAGCCTGGCGATCGGGAGCTTCCGCTTCCAAGTTGGCCAGATGGGCACGCTTTACATGCCTGACCAGCCGACGATACCATCGATTGCTCCAGCATCATGGTTCCCTCTGCCGATCGGCACCCTCAGCGAGCTCAATACCTCGACAACTGTTGAGAATACGGTCAGCGACAGCAGTCGCGAATCTGATCTGGGCAATCTGGCAACTGAAGATGGAGCCTACGGCTCCGGGTCTGAAAGTTGTGGGAGCAGTAGCTTCCCCAACCACTTCATGTGTGCTGTCGTCAACACAGGCGACTCCTCCGCCAATTGCGACCACGCAGGCAACGGTGTCCATGAAGCCAACCCGCCAAACGGCGGCATACCCAATGGCGGACCACCCAACGACGGCCCTACCAACGGCGCCCCCGTCAACAACGGAGGAGCAGTCGAACCTCCCACCATGGTGAACGAGCACACCAGCGAGCGTGTCATGATCAGGCTCAACGATCTCGAGTGGGCCCGTTGCCGAGAAGCTTTGTGAGGCAATCTCCTGCCTCCCGGCACATCGCAAGAGATGCTAATGGGCCACCATTGGCTACTTAAGGAGGAATACAGACGCCAGCTGCAAACAATCGCGCAACTCGAAGCGCGTAAAAAGGCGGCAGATGAGTCGAGCCTTCGACGGGCCGGACTCTCCTCCCACCGAGGATCCTCCTCCAAAGGCAACAAGTACGTGTCCAACAAGAGATGATCTCGAATGGCCCACCTCACTGAGAAGGAATGCATAGAAGCTGCAAAAGTCCTCGACTTCAGCTCTATGACAGTCGACACCCGGGGCAACATGGGCCCAAGACGCCGCAGGCAGCAGTGACAGCGGCCACCATGTACCTGCTCAACAATTAGCCGCCAGCTAGAGATCCCCGAGCTGCCATGCACCGATCTACGATTGCAGGCTTGGGATTAGTCGAGGCTGCTCTCGACAAAGAACCAGCGCCGGAGCCGAAGAAAGGCAAGGACCTAGAGAAACGCTACTCCTCACCCTCATCCAGCGATGACAGTCATGACCCGTCTCGACGCCGCCGCTCGCGGCGACATGACCACAACTACGACGCACGTGATGACGTCACGCAGCGCAAAATCGATAAATCAAGGGCGCGACACGCTCGGTCGACTGACTCAGAATACGAAGATGTGGAGCTCTATGGCGCTAGATACTTCAGCAGAGCCATCAGACAAAAGCGAATGCCCAAGGGGTTTAGGCTCCCATCAGAGAACCCAAAGTTCGATGGTCTGCAGGACCCGAAAATCTGGTTAGAGGACCATATCTCCTCCATCAGGCCCCACGGTGGGAGTCGAAGCACGGCTACGCAATGCCTGCTGCTACAGCTGCAGGGCACCGCCCGAGCATGGCTCAACAACCTCCCATGCGGATCCATTCGCAGTTGGGAAGAGCTGGTCTACAGCTTTGTGCGCAACTTCAAGGGAACCTACAAAAGGCCCGCATCAATCAAAGAGCTGAGATTCTGCTAGCAAAGATCGGGCGAGTCACTACGCTCATACATCCAGAGGTGGTCCATCATCAAGAACTCCGCAGAAAACATCTCGGAGGATCGCGCGATTGATGCATTCAACGACGGTGTACACCGCATAGAGCTCAGGGAGGAGCTAGGCCGTTCGAAGCCGAAAACCATCGACCACCTAATGGAAATCGCGAATCGATGGGCAGATGGAGAGGATTCAGTGAAGAATCGCGTTCATTCCGACAATGAAGCAGAACTCGAACGCAGACGCGATCGCCGAAGCAAACGTCGTATGCGTATCTACGATGACCGCGAAGATGTCAACATGGTCGCAGCCGGCTACGCCGACAGACGCGATGACAACCGCAACAACGGCTACCGCAGTAGTGGATACCGCGACTCCGGGAAAACCACGCAAGTATGGCAGCGCCGCACTCGCGATGAGGCACCCGCAACATCCATCGAAGATAAGTTGTCCGGGCCGTGCACTGTGCACTTCTACATCGACAAGCACGACGGCAAAAAGAAGTCTAGCCACCTCCTTAAAGACTGCCGTGAGTTCCTCAAGCTTCACGAGGGTCTAGCTCGGATGAATTGCGATGTTGTAAACAGGGGCTACTGAGCCGCCCAGGAGCTGTGGCAGATGGAGCTCCGCCACCACCACCTGGACCACCCCCAAATGCAGCTACGCCGGACCAGCACCACGGAGGCGAACCATACCCACGGGCCATGGGTACCATGATGATCCAAAAGGGACGCCCCTCGAATCGGGTGCAGAAGGCCATCACTCGCCAAGTCAACTTGGCGACAAACTCACCACCATCCACCATTGAGTATCTCAGCGGAAACGACTCCTGCATTACCTTTGACAAGTGCGACCACCCGCGCCAAGTACCTCGTCCAAGCCATTGTCCCCTCGTCCTCGAGGCACAAATTGGAGGCTTCGACATGACTCGTGTCTTCATGAACGGCGGAAGCGGCATCAACCTTATGTTCGCGAGTACCTTGCGAGCAATGAGGATCCCTCTGACCTGCCTAGAGGCCTCAGACACAACATTCCACGGCATCGTCCCAGGCAAGGGCGTATATCCCCTTGGCAAAATCAACCTCGGCATCATCTTCGGCACACCGAAAAACTTTTGGCGCGAGCGCATCGACTTCGAAGTCGTCGACTGGCCCTCACAGTACCATTGCATCCTCGGACGTGTCGCGTTCGCTAGGTTCATGGTAGTGCCACACTACGCCTATCTGCAGATGAAAATGCCAGGCCCTAAGGGCGTCATCACAATCAACAGGAGCTTCGAGAGGTCCGATAGTTGCGACAGGGAATTCAACAGAATCTCCTAGTCCTTCGGCATGCAGGAGGAACTCGCAAGATTGAAGGAGTCGACAGACAACAGTCTGCCTCCCCTAAGCCGGCCAAGCTCACCTGACTTGTCCTTCAACTCATCGGTGCACACGAAGAAAGTTCAGGTCCACCCATTGGATCCCGCCAAGACGGCCCTCATCGCCAACAACTTGAGTCTCGCATAGGAACTCGCGCTCGTCGAATTTCTCCGTGAGCACTGAGAAATATTCACCTGGTGTCCAGCGGACATGCCAGGAGTTCCCAGGGAATTCGCCGAGCACACACTCAATGTCAACCCAGATGCAAGACCAGTCAAGCAAACAATTCGGCGACTGTCTGAACCAAGAGCAAATGTAGTCGGAATGGAGATCAACAGACTCCTTGACGCCAAATTCATACGTGAGATTAAGGAAAGCACTTGGCTCGCCAACACAGTGCTGGTACCAAAAAAGGACACGAATACCTGCGGATGTGCGTGGACTTCACCTCTTTGAATAAGCACTGCCCAAAGGACCACTTTCCGCTACCGCGAATCGACCAGATCATCGACTCCACCGCGGGATGTGAGCGCCTCTGCTTCCTCGACGCCTACACAGGCTACAACCAGATTCGAATGAAGGAGGAAGATCAAGAAAAAACAGCGTTTACAACGCCTTTTGGTGTGTTCTACTACAACACAATGCCCTTCAGGCTAAAGAACGCAGGAGCCACCTACCAGTGATGCATGCAGGCTTGCCTCAAAAACCAACTTGGTCGCAACATTCAAGTCTATGTTGACGACATCGTAATCAAGACCAAAGAGGAAGCTTCACTAATCGACGACTTGCGCGAAACCTTCGCCAACCTTGACCGCTACCGGATCAAGCTCAATCCGGATAAATGCGCCTTCGGCGTACCATCTAGGCAACTACTTGGGTATCTTATCTCCGCAAGAGGGATCGAGGCGAACCCGAAGAAAATAAAAGCCATACTAGCCATGGAGAAGCCGAAGAACATAAGAGGCGTCCAGCAGCTGGCTAGACGGATCACGGCGCTCAGTCGATTCATTAGTCGAATGGGCAAAAAGGCACTGCCCTTCTACCAACTTCTCCGCAAAGCCTACAAATTCGAGTGGACCAACGAGGCACAGGAAGCATTCGAAGACCTCAAGCGCCTACTGTCCACCTCGCTAGTACTGGTGACCCCACGTGAAAGGGAACCACTATTGCTATACATCTCCGCAACCAACCAGGTGGTCAGCACGGTGCTCGTGGTAGAACGAGCCAAGGAAAACAAGGTCCATGGAGTACAGCGCCCAGTCTACTACCTCAGCGAGGTACTTACGCCAACAAAATAGCAGTACCCGCACTACCAGAAACTGGCGTACGGCGTCTTCATGACGGCCCGGCGACTACGCCACTACTTCTAGGAACACCCAATCGTGGTAGTCAACGACGCCCCGCTCGGGCACATCCTCAACAATCCCGACGCCACCGGACGAGTTGCTCTTTGGGGAATCGAACTATCTCCATGAGACATTACATATGAAAAACGTGATGCAATCAAGTCGCAAGTTCTCCTTGACTTCCTCGTGCACTGTATGGAGAACCAGCTCCCCGAAAAACCAGATATGTCCTACCTCTGGACAATGCACTTCGACGGTTCCAAGTGAAAGGACGGGGCCGGCACAGGTGTCATACTGACATCGCCCCAGGGAGACAAGCTGAAATATATCCTGCGAATGCAGTTCACCGCCTCCAACAATGAAGCTGAATACGAGGCCCTACTGCACGGGATGAGAATGGCAAAAGCCTGCGGCACCAAGAGACTCATAATATACGGCGACTCCAAGCTGGTCGTCAACCAGACAATGCACGAGTGCGACGCACTGAACGACAACATGATTGCCTACCGCGACCTCTACGACACACTCGAAGGGGACTTCGACGGTTGCGAGCTGCGGCACATAGGTCGTGAAAGCAATGAAGAGGCGGACACACTCGCCAACATAGGATCTACCTGCGCCCCCATACCACCTAGGGTATTTCTCGAGCGTATCTGCGAACGCTCCATCAAGCCAAAGGCCACAGAGAAGAAAACAAGCGCAACAACGGACTCGGGGGCTACGCCGCCCAATAAGCCAATGACACTCGACGACTTGGAGTTGGATGCAGGACTCGAAGGGCCAATGAGCGTCATGATGATCGAGCCATCCTAGACTCAACCGTACATCACGTACCTTCTCAGCAAAAAACTACCGGACGATCTGACTGACGCATGGCACATCGTGCGGCGATCTAAGGCATTCGCTGTTATCAACGACGAACTATACAAGCGCAGCATCGCAGGATTACTCCAACGATGCATCTCCACGACCGATGGAAGAGCTGTTCTCCTTGACATCCATGAGGGGACCTGTGGGCACCATGCCGTCAGTCACGCCCTCGTCGCCAAAGCTCTATGAGCTGGATTCTACTGGCCTAAGGCCATGCACGACGCCAAGGACATCGTCTAGAAATGCAACGCGTGCCAACGGTTCGCGGACAAGCCACACGCACCTGGTGCAGAACTCCGACCAATTCCATTGGCCTGGCCCTTCGCTCAATGGGGACTCGACTTGGTCGGCAAGCTCCCAAAGTCCTCACGAGGAGGCTACGTCTACCTCCTGGTCACAGTCGACAAATTCATCAAGTGGATAGAGGCCATGCCAGTGACTAATCAGTCAGGATACAGTGCAGTCAAGTTTTTCGAGTCCATCGTATACCGCTTCGGAGTACCACACAACATCATCATGGACAATGGGACAAACTTCACATCCAAGGAGTTCCAAGAATTCTGCGAGAATCTGGGAATCAACGTCAGCTATGCCTTCGTAGCACATCCACAGACCAACGGTCAGGTCGAAAAAGCTAACGGGCTCGTTTGCGGCGGCATCAAGAAGCGACTACTCAGGCCACTCGAACAGGCCGCATGCTGCTGGCCAGATGAACTACAATCGGTACTCTGGAGCCTACGCACAACTCCAAACAGCACCACAGGGTACACCCCGTTCTTCATGGTGCACGGGGATGAAGCGGTGCTACCCGCCGAAGTACAATACAAAGCACCACGTGTGGTCGCTTAGAGCGAGCAAGAGTCCACTCTTGCACTTGAAGACTCCGTCGACCTCCTTGACGAGGCAACGGAAACTGCGCAACTACCACAACAGAAGGCTACGCCCCAGGTCCTTTGTCGAAGGCGACCTGGTCCTGCGACTGAAACAACAAGGGCATCTCAAGCTCGAGTCCCCTTGGGAGGGACCAAACGTGATTACAGAAGTAATCCCAGGTGGCGCCTATCGCCTTAAAGATTTAGAGACAGGAGTCGCATACTCCAACCCTTGGAACGTTGCACAGGTGTGGCGCTTCTACCCTTAGTCATTTCTGTTTTTACATTGGAAATAAGGCTACTCAGCCAAGGCTACTTAGCCGCACATTGTACCTCGTACTATCCTGCGAATAAATAAAGCTAAGTGCCCCAAAACTCTGCGTTTTTCTTTTATTTTTCGCAAATTATACACTCGGGGGCTGCGCCACCCTATACACATCCCTTCTACGAACTAACGCGATATGCTGAGTAGCTGGCACACCAATCAAAACCCTTGACAAACACCAACCTAGTTGCAACACACCTGACAGGTTGACAAGGGGCTGAGATAAACACAAGTCAGGCTAACGAAAAGGAATCGCATAGTGCAACGCACTCGCAAAACATACACGCTAACAAGCTCTTTATATACATCAATATTAATCAATTATACACAACATGTCTATGAACTTTACAACACTGGTACAACTATGTGCAGGATACAAACTAAACTACTATTGCAGCAAAGGAACGTTGGTCTGCTCATCGAAGAAGTCAACGATTTCCTCCGCTGGGCGATCCACCGCCTGGTAGTGCGGAACCATGTTCCAAGTTGACCCTGCTGGCGGCGATAGCGGTCCGGCCGCAATTGCTGCAACGTCCACATCAGGCCTGTGCAGTCGCACCAGTGACAGAGCAGCCTTGGCACCAGCCACCAACTGTTGCCGTACACACTCGCGGACCGCACTCAAGTCCTAGAATTTAGCAAGAAGGGCCAGCAGGCTCGATGGAACGACGTCCAGCGGGAACATCGTTTGGTAAATATTCTTCAAGCACGATTGCGACTTCTTTAAGAAGTGAAGCACTCGCGATGCACGATCCTGTAGGGTCGCCAGCGCGATTGCGCGATCATGATCTACCCAGAAGTATCCACTCGCCTGAAGCTGCTATTGGGTTAGGTCATTCATGCGAACGGCAATCCTATCTTTCTCATCCTGTAGATGGCGTGCGCTGACAACTATACCAAGCAAAGGCAAGTATGAGGACAACGAACTACTGCGAGTGACTACAAGGAAAAGATAAGGAAGAAGAAAACTAACATTTGAATTGGTCGCCCAGCTGCGTCACCTCCCCTAGCAGATATTGTTCTCGCGCGGCGGCCTTCTCCGCCTTCGATTTCCATACATCCGCGTTACCGCGGAGTACGGGCAATTCACGCTCCAATTGCTTCACGAGGTCACGGAGTCACGAGAGCAGAGACAACTCATCCACCCTTGAGCGTGGCGGCACCAAGGTGTCATCAGGGGGTGGCGAATCCCGAGGTTCACTCAAAGGATCACTCGACGTGCCCTATCACAAGTCAAGCAAGGGATAATAAGAAGACTAAGGCGAGGCATAGACAAAAGACTCGAGTGCATTCAAGATTAACAAAGTATCAGCAGATACACTCGCCAAAAGGCATGTTTTCGACAAATGAAATAAAGCTAAGTTAACTATTACAGACACGACTACTGAGGAGCAACTGGCTTCTTCGACTTAGACTTCGGTTTTGGGGGCCTCATCGAGTCTGTGGAAGTATCAGACGCCACAGACTTCCTGACGGCCCCTGACGTCACAGCCTTCGCCGCCTTCTTGGCTCGCTGAAGCTCCTCAGAGTACTTCGCAACTGTATTGATCAGTTGTGGCCCGTACTTGCCACAAGCAGTCGCGAAAGAAGCAAAGGCTACCTGCTGGCCATCCGCGCTGACAGGCATCACCTTGAAGACCGGTGCAGGATCAACTTCGACTCCATGGGCTTGAACCATTGCGAGTGACATTGAAGCGCCAGCCGCACGGAGCGAGTTCTTGAAGCTTGTAGGAATGCCCCCGGCAAGAGACTCCACCAGCTCATCTATATTCTCGATCAACTCAGCCTTGGGCACCAGCTCTTCCCATAGGCGACTGAGCACGCCCTTGGCCTTGGTGAGCGTCCCCTCAACGGCAGCGCTGTGATCTTTGACTGCCAAAATGGCATCCGCCAGGGCATCATCACGATGGAGTGCCTGGGGATCGAAGCTCAGACCGCTGGCATCTACACAAAACCCAAGGATGGGCACAAAAGTTAGTACCAACAACAAATTCGAAAGAAGGACAAACAGTGAAAATTCACACAAAGGAATACCCGAGAGAGCCTTAGCAATCGAAAACAACTGTTCCTCGAACAACTTTTCCCTAGCCACGATGGAGGCGCGCAGATCCTCCTCGTGTTTCCGTGACTCAGCACATGCTACGATTGCCACATCACGACTCTTCACCGCCGCGACAAGCGTTTTCTCGAGGGAAGAAGTGCTACGGAGGAGTGCATTATGCTGAGCTGTGATACAAACAAAGATAAACTGTCAATCGAATACATCAAAAGGATTACACCACACGATGGCGATTGTCCAGCATTGCATGCTGACTACCCATCACAAGCACCTGCTCCGTAAGGCGATCGGCTTCCTTCACAATGAGCTACGACAAAAAACATAGTAAAGGGTCAACAGATGGCATAGATGAAAATTTGACTGCAAAATTAGAAGAAGAGATACTACACTTACATGATCCTCCAAAGACTCCGAAGTTGATGGATTCACAGACGTCAGGATAACCATCTGGTGCTCCATATTGTGTGGAGAACTTGACGAATTATGCCCGGAGTGGGCCGCCAATGGAGGAGAAGGGGCGCGCTCAGCCACTTTCTTGGCTTTGGAGGTTGCGACTCCAGATTCTTTCAAAAATTGTACGTCGCCAGAAGATGACGACGCTTGCTGACTGCAAAACAAAACCAACATCAAGAAAAGGCAACTCCAAAGAACAACCAGAAGAAAGACTCGTACACTTACCAATCAAATTTGTCAAAATCGAAGGTTTGATCCCCCGACTCCGACGACGACTCCGTCGGCAGTCGCATCTTCTTGCGAGAAGATGGCACCATGGCACTCACAGGAACGACAGGTATCAGTGACTCTGCGCGAATAGCTGCACCTTCCGGAGTCGAAGGAGATGATGCATCCGAATCCTCGCCGCGCCAACGCTTGCGAGTGTCCGGACCACTCGACTCGGGGGCTTCCTCCTCCACATTAGATGGGACGGTCGACTCCGACTCGTCCTCTTCCAAGGCTTCACGAGGGATAATCCCCTCAGGAAAAGGGGGCATACAGGGTGACACCCCCAATCCTGCATACAGAAAACAATTTAGCACCAAGTCAACAAAAAACAGCAAAGAAGCAGTCGACAAACAAAGCTACTACGTAGCACAACTGTACCTTAGGAGGAGGGTTAGCAGCATCGAAGGGAGGTACGTCTGGATTATTGGGAAGCACATCCTTGGCGATGTACTTGGTGACTAGTCGCACCCTTTTATCTACCTCACTCGCGGAAATGCCATCGGCGAATCTGAGTGACATCGTCATATAAACCCCTTTGGAACATAGGGTGGACTCTGGCCTGTAGGGCTGGACGCGACGGCGCAGCCATGTGCGAATGAGGGCGCAGCCTCCCTCCTCTTTACCCATGCGACTCTCGAGGTCGCAGACGCACTCGTATATCACATCTGTCTCCGCGGACTCGCCGGGCATCACTACGTTCTTCCAGGAGCGCCTCCTCTTGCACGGTGTCGCGGGATCAAAAGGCGCAAGTCCGAAGTGGTCTCCGTCGGCCTTAGGTCGCGGATGTAGAACCACTTGTCCCTCCACCCTTGGATGGACACCGTGAGTTTGATGTCAAAGTATGTGGTGGAGGAGTCGACGTGGATACCCCAGCCGCCTACATTGTAGACTACGGAGCCAGATGCCGATTGGCGCTTCAGCTTGAAGAGGCGCTTGAAGAGACCGAAGTGCGGCTCGATTCCGAGCCAACACTCGCAAAGAGTAATGTAGCAAGCTACATGGAGGATGGAGTTGGGGGACAGATGATGCAGCTGGAGCCCATAGAAACAGAGAAGGCCCCTGAAGAAAGGAGGCAGGGGCAAAGAGAGACCACGGATGATGAACGCTAAGAACATCACTCGAAAACCGGCAGGAGGGGAAGAAATTACCTCGCTGCCAGGGACGCGCGCGTCAGTGACTGCGGAAGAATGAACTCCGTCTTGGCGTAGGAGACGGAGCTCAGAGGACTTGATCACGGATGGGCGCCACACGCCATTAGTGATGCGAGTGCCTGTGCCCTTCTTTTTCCCGACGGTGGCGCTGGTGCCTGCAGCGGCGGAACCGCCCTTCTTCTTCGCAGCAACCGCGGCGGCGGCAGAGTCGGCCGCCACACCTCCTTTCTTCTTCCCCATTCTGCGGCGGAAGTGTGACCAGAGAAAGTAACTGGGGAATACACGGAGCTGGTCTAGCGCCGCGAGAAAGGCCAACACAAAGAAGCAGAGGAGCAGCAGCAATGGCGACGGAGGCAAGGGCAGAGAAAAGAAGCAGATGTGAAAAATTACTGTCGCAACACCGCTACTTAACCCCCTGGAAGATGCAATCTAACGACCAAAAAAACCCTACTAGACGCATGGCATTCGTCGTGCTCGACACGTGGAGGACCCGAAGCGTGAACCGTCCCCCACTACCCCCATTACGCGCGGAAATCAAGGAGGCACAGTTAAAACAAAGATTACGCACGCCGGGTCAAGTCAGAGTCAGAAAATGGGACCCACCGCTCGTCACGTCCCGTCAAACCCGCTCACAATCGAGCTCATCACATCACAAGACTGATGTCATCAAAAACTGAGGAGTAGAAGACTTCGACTACTTTAAGTCCTTGCTCAAGTCTTCGACTCCACCAAGCACTCGGGGGCTACTCCCATAGGGAGCGCTGGTCGTTCACCCTACGAGTTTCTTTTCTTTTTGTAGGAACTTGGACAATCGAAAAAACCCAACCACTCGAATCCACGATTCTACTATGGACATGGGTTACTCCCATAGGGAGCGCTGGCAATAAATTCGACTGAAACAAGCAAACAAAAGACGATAGCAGTCACAAAAAGTTCTTTAGTACCTAACTGAGTCTTCGACTCAACCAGGCACTCGGGGATACTCCCATAGGGAGCGCTGGTCGTGCACCCTATGATTATTTGTACATCATACTGTGTGTTGATATCATCCACACTCGAAGCTTATGGCGACACCGTCTCATGATGTTTTCCTACAAAGAGACTGCGTCTCCTGGGTCACCCGAATCATATCCGTGATGACAAAATTCGGATGTCGCGCTTGCAGCTTGAAGATAAGACCTGAATAAGGCCTGGCAACGCATCTACTGTGCACTACTAGAAATATATCCGTACCAACAGGTACGATGCATATGCCTTGACGGACGCGTCGAGTGCTCACACCCATATACTGGAATTCGACTCCTGTAAGACCTCCGTGACTTGAGTCGAATTACACCAGCACTTTTCCGGATTCGAGTCCGGGGACTCGAGTTCGAGTAGATTGCGTTTGTTTTACCCTAAGGTAGTTAACTGATACCGATACATCGGTTAAATTAGGCATGCATATCAACAATCCCTATGACACAAACAAAGCAGTCGAAAAACATACTTAGTCATGCACTCGAAAGGATTCATAAAAGTCCCTAGTCGAATCTGCGATTCCACTGGACACTCGGGGGCTACTGACATGGGTATACCCTACAGGTACTCGATCTTGGTATATACGGCCTGAAAACAGCGGGAGCCCACGGTGTTGCCAAGGCCCAAACAGAGAACTCGAGTAACCTACGGACTCTCGATTTCTTGAAGAACAAGAAGGAGCTAAAGATAGAAAGTTCAAAGGGGAAAACCCTAACCTGTAACCGACTCGACCTGCTACCCGAGACCTAGCCTATCTATATAAAGGCTAGGAGGGGGCGGCGAGGAGGACACACGCAACCCTAGTTTCCACAACCCTCGCCAGATTGCATCTGCACACCATTGTAATCCTTGATTCCTTTGATAATTCCACGAGAAGACAAGCAGGAGTAGGGACCTCTACAAGGCCTGAACCTGGGTAAATCTTCGAGTCCCCTGTGTGCTTGTTTGCTAGCTGATAGATGTCTCCAACGCTCCCTCCTTCTCCAAAACCCAACTCCATAACAATGGGCATTGGCGAGTTAAACCCTCGTCAGGACGAGTAGAGAAGAGAAGGAAGAGCAAGGATCTATGATGATTTTCTTCAAGTTCTCATGGGCGGCAGCGAGGACATAAGTATAGTGATTGTAAGGATGACTTATGAATTTTGCGTGCATAGACATTGCAATAAGTTGATTTTTCAAACCTGATGGTTGTTTTTGATATATTCAAATATTGGGTACCTTAAACGATTTCTGGAACCTATCACGCACCCGTCATACAAATTTGATATATATAATTTTTGTAGATCGACATAAAGTAGTTTCAATGCGAGAAATGAGCTACTAGACAGATTGGAAATTCATATTACTTGAAAATATCCCATAAACATGGTCCGCTCTATGCGAATAATGGGGTATTAGCATTTTCGGCCTTATTCTTGTGTACTAACTTAACAAATAAACATTGTCTATCACTTAGAAAATTAAAAACTAATTATTCTTCGTGAAATTTGGATACTACGATTGTAAACACCTTTTCCCATACCAACATGCGCTCATCTACCAAATATGGACACACTATTCATATACTGCAATGTAGATATAGCCATGACCTTCGTCATTTGATTTGGAAGCTAAGCATCTTCACAACATGGTAGGCCATATTGCCAAGCAAGGTTTTCAAATGTAATCAACTCATATTTATAACAACTAGTACACTCAAGAGAATGCCAAGCACAAGTTTTACATTATTTTGATCTTTCTTTAATTTCTTGAAAAAAATCAAAACTCGTTCAAATTGGTCAGCGGTTGTGAAATTCTTTGAAAGAACTTAATGGTTTCAAACCTCTAGTTATTTTTTATACATTGACTATTCTAGTACCTTAAAGATATTTTATGCAAAATTAGAGAGCTAGAAACCTATCATGCAGTCATAGTTAAAATTTAATCTAATTTTAATAAATCAACAAAAAGTAGTTTAAGTGGTTGAAATTAGCTAGAAAAGTCAAATTTTCAGGTAATTTGAGAATTTCCCATAAAACACGGTCCATTTTGTGTAAAATGGAAGGCTAATAGCTTTATGAGCCTTAATTATTTGCCGTGTACTTGCTGAATAATCTACAAATATAAACATTGTTTACCATGTCCAGATACACATTTACCGAATACGGGCATATAATCACACAATCATGGTCATTTGTTTTGAAACCCAAGCATATTCGTACATGGTATGCTATATTGCTAAGAAATACTCTCAAAAGTTATCCAAACTAAAGCTTTCCATTTTACATGGCAAGTGGGGATTCGCGCAAGAGGAATTCGTGCGCAAGTACTATAGTTATTTTGTTATTTCTTTATTTTCTTGTTTTTTTAAACTCACCGGAATCCAACATGTAAATTCTTTGCAAGTTGAATCTTTCAAACTTCCTAGTGCTTTTCGATATGGTATTGACTAACTGGGTCCCTTAAAACGATTTCGCAGATCTAGCTCAACATGCTAGGGCGGTCCAACATGGAAAATTTTCATTTAATAGTTTTTTTATTTTTTATGTATAATATATAGGCTATTTAGAAATTTCAGGGTGGTCCATTCACCGCCCTAGCCACCATTTTGATCCTCCACTTTGTAGGCGAAGCTTAGGAGCGAGTAGCCTATCATGCGATCGTAGTTCAAGTTTGACATAATTTTGGTAAATCAATAAAGGGTGTTAAGTGCAAAAAATAGCTAGCTCGCAAATTCATGTAACTTGAGAAATTCCCATAAAATTGTGTGCACTATGTGTGAAAAATGGGGTTGTCATATGGGCCTTATTCCACATGTGCTTTCTTACAAAAAACAGTTACTTGGAAAATTATAAATAAATTTTCTAGTCATAAAAGTTAGGAAATTACAATTGCAATAAACATTATTTACCATACCAAGATGCACCCATATACCAAATAAGGGGACCTTATCATAAAGTATGACGTAAATATGGCCATGACCTTGTCTGTTAGGCTTGAAACCAAGGTATGTTCCTACATGGTAGGCCATATTGCGAAGGTTTTTTCCGGAAGTTACCAAAACTTGTGTTTATCATTCCTCGTGGCAACCAAGGTATGTTCCTACTACATGGTAGACCATATAGCTCCTACGAACTTTGTGAGTATGTGAGGTGGGACATTTAAATATAAAGTAGTAGTGTGTAAGTACAGTAAATCTATAGAGGTAACTAGTGTATTGTACAAGCAGGCTGCCGGCTATACTATTGGAATTTATCTAAGGACTTGTATGTAGGCTATAAGTAAAATAGTTGGGTGTGTACACCATGTAGATTGTGGTGGAGTCGATTCAAAGAAACCAAGTTCTATATGAGTATACTACAACCCTTTAGTAACCATAACATCACACATACCAAGACTATATGAGCTACAACCTACTCCGTCCCAAAGCTTAAGGCTTATATTTTTAAAAGTCAAATTATGTAATGTTTGACCAAGTTTTTAGAAAAAATATTAATATTTATAATAGGAAATCCATACTGTTTGATACATCATGAAACATATTTTCACATGGCATGTATATAATATCATAGTTATTTATAGTTTTTTCTAAAAGTTTGGTCAAACTTTCTATAGCTTGACTTTTCAAAAATATAAGCCTTAAGCTTTGGGATGGAGGTAGTAATTAATTAGGCCATGCATGACACTAGACACATGTTATTACCCACTACTACGAAGGTAGTAACATGAACTAGTAACATGTGAAAGTTTTACTAGTCTAAGTTATTTAGCACTATGACCAGCTTAATATGGAAAGAAATGGAGACATCCAGCTAGAGCTCATTTTTGGGTGGAAGCACGAGGCAAATAGAAGGAAAGTTGGGATAGACCACCACGGGCCCCAACTTTCTCCGCACTGCCGTGCTTGCACGGTTGTACTCCATTGTGCGGAAGCTTACATAGGAAGGAAGAGGTGACTTGTATGATGCTTCCCACCTAAACAAGTGCCATTAAAGGCATAGAGACACCGATGCATGACTAGAGCAGAGCGGGCAATGCCGCATTAAAGAGGAGAGAGGGAGGATTATTCTCCTTCATCCAGGTGCCTTTGCTCTCACGAAAGGTAGTGACGAGACATAATTTTGGCTAGAGGAGCTTTTTTTTGAAACAAGGCAAAAGATTTGTGGTGGAAGGAGCCCTTGCTCGCCTTGCCAGTAGTATGAGATCGACTAGGCACCAAAGTCTGAGTACTAATAATACAAACATGATTAATACTTGAGTACTAGTAATTGCTAAGTTCCATAGTTCCATCCAGGAGCACTAGTGGCTAATATAAGTACAGTAGCTTGTCAGGATCCTTCTTGCTTCCTCGAATGCCTCTTGGTCACATAATACAAGTTCGAAGATATTCATATAAACTTCCAACAAAGTGGGATACCGCTGAACCCGTTGAGACGAAATCCATGTGCGTGTTCCTTGAACCAAAAGATAGCCATTTCGTGTTATAAGAGCTTCGCGTCCTTGACAACATTTCGCCAGCTCGTACCAGTAGTTACCATGGCATGCCCATCATCGCCCATGGCAATCATGACTTCATGATAACCTTTGTACAACTTGTCGGTCATGTAGATTTCTTTCTTCACACAAATGATTCTTCAAGACATTCTGATTGTAATCTAGTGAGAAGCACTGAAACTAGAAGAAAAAAACTATCAGAAGTTTATGGCTTATTGACTGGTGAAATTGTAAACAAGATGCCTGCTTGATTCGTATGATAGAGAAAATAAATGTAGGATTGTAATGTTATGGACACTCCAATCCTACGGTAATTCCATATGAACCAAAGTTTGTTTGACTCTATCATAGTAGGACAAACAGAGGATTCTGAAAAAGAGGTGTGAGTGGATGTTTGATTTCTTACAAAATCTAGTGCAAAGTAATACTTAGGAATAATTCCTATGGGAATCAATCCTATAAATGTAAAAACCATATTGGGAAACTTTCCTATAGATTTAATCCTACAAATATGTTAGGCAATTCTTTTGAATCAGACGACTACTAAAATGTCTTACCTTTTCTAAAAAAACTAAAATTTCTTACCATCCTACCCCTCCCTTGCCGAGTAAAGAAGAGGTGAGCTCGCAGACATAGAAAGGTATGTCAGGTTTGATTTGGAAGACGTTATTCTCGAGAAAATCCCACCTTCTGTATGATAAACGCATATTATTTCCATAAATGATGTAACTTTTGAACCAATCTTTCCACTCATAATAAGGACCTACATGAAAGAAAAATAAATATTTGAGAGTAGTATATTGTTGCATAGTCTAATTCAATTTCACAATTCAAGTAAAACTTTACCCCTTATAGCCGCAATTTCTTCCTCATCACTATCAGTTACATAACAGTCAGTGTAGCATATCTCATCATCGTTGGAACTAAATTGCAAGATACTTAGTATAACACTAAAATGCATGGAACTATAACCAGTTCAAGTGACAAAATGCTATCCCCAGCAGCAAGCAACATGTTTCGCTAGGGATTCACTTTGAAAAAGTACATCAATCTCAATATATTTGTATTTATGCAGATTTAATCTACCATGAACGAAATAGAGGGGAATGAAAGAGATCTGAAAAAATCGGTTTCGAGACAGAAAATGGAATCAGTACAAAAAGAGGAACTACAAATGTTTTCTACAAGGGAGAGATGAAGATTATACCTCGCTGTTTTGGGTCGCAGTCCGCGTAGCGGTGATAGGCAGATTGATATGCGCAGCGCTAGAGATGACGACCGTGGGGATGGGAAGCGGCGGTGAGAGGAGGCGGCGGCGAGAGGATGAGTGTGTTTTCTAGGTGATATTGGACGGATTGGGAAATGCAGAGGTGGGAAGATGAGTATTAAAAAGCTAATTTGAGATGGTAGGTATTGACTGACAATGCATCACGGACTTGTGGGCCCAACCTATGCCGGGTCCATGTGAATGCGGCCGTGCTTCCTCGGTGCGGGGTGAGAAATGGAATAACTTGAGTAAAGTAAACTATAGGAAGGCTGGTCAGTTCGTGATGAAGTGCATTGAATGAGAAGGTAGTAGTACAGAAGTTCTATTAAAAATGTATTTCCTCTATCCCAAATTAGGACACGTATAGTTTTTGGTCAAAGTTAACCAAATTAAAGTTTGATCGACTATATAGAGAAAAATTTCAACATCTACAATATCTAATGCACACTATATGAAGATATATGTCATAATGGTACTAACAATACTGATTAGAGATTATAAATATCAATACATTTTTCTATATACTTAGTCAAATTTTGAAAAGTTTGACTTTGACCAAAAACTATATGCATCCTACTTTGGGATAGAGGGAGTCAGTTGGAATATTTTAAGCATAGAAGATTGTAGAATGATGGAGAATTATGTTTTGAGGTTAGACATGAGTCTTACCGCTGCACAACATGATTTTATCAAAAAGATTCTCATGGGTGAGTCTAGTAGAAGACTCAAGTCTAGGAACATAAATTATTAAAAGGGGCCATAGTCGGTCTCTAGATCCTATCTATAATGGCATCTCATTTAAATAGAAAAGCAAGATTGACTGGTCCGTTTGCTAAGTAGTGGGTCCTATGAAAAAATAGTTCTGCTACCCGGCAACCTTTTTCTGACACTTTCTAATAATATTTTTTAGACTAAATCTAAACGGTGTGCATGCTCTAATCTTCTAGATGCAAGAAAGGAAAAGATGATCCAACGCTTAGCAATGTTGGGATTTGCCAGACTTGGTCCAATGGCGAATATTCAAAATTATCCGTACACTATATATAAGTTTCACATGCCTTGCAGACGTGAGAATCGGATAATATAAGTACGACATATCATTTTTTATATAAAATTATAATAGGTGAAGCTAAAAAACTAATTATAATTTTGAGCCACGTTCATAAAATATCTAGTGTATATTTGGTTCTTGTACTTTATATCATGTATAAATCAACCTATTAGTTTCCTAATACTCTACATGCTCTAGAGAAATGCCGAAGCAGATTCTAGAATTCTTGAGAACTGTGTTTTGAGGTTTGTGCATAACGTTCATAGTACTAAAGTCTATCAATAAAATCTTCCATATGCTAGAGTGGATAAAAGATCCAACGGTTTGCAATGTTGGAATTTTCCAGTCTTGATCCAAAGGTCAAAGTTCAAAGTTATTCATACACTATATAGTTGGAAGATTATATAATAGGTAAAGCTAAAAAAATTATAAATTTGATCGACATATATAAAGTATGGGTGAATATTTGGTTCTTGTACTTTGTATCATGTAGAAGTCAATGTTTATTAGCTATACCTGATACTTAATTTTTTTGGTAACATGGTCTAGAGAAATGATGTAGAAGATTTCAGAAAGATGGAGAAGTGTGTTTTGAGGTTTATGCATAGCGTTCATTGTGCTAAAGACTATCAATAGTATCTTCTGTATGCTAGAATGGAAAAGAAGATCCAACGGCTAACAATGTTGGGATTCACGAGTCTTGATCCAATGGCTAATGTTTAAAGTTATCCGTACACTATATAGTGGTAAGATAAGATAAGTAAGTCTATCAATAGTATCTTCAAGATGCTTGAATAGAAAATAAGATCCAACGGCTAGCAATGTTAGGATTCGCGAGTCTTGATCCAATGGTCGATATTCAAAGTTATTTGTACACTATATAGTGGTGAGATAAGGTAAGAAAGACTAACAATAGTATCATCTACACTAGTAGGAAACTAGCTATAGGTAGATTAGCTGTCCTATGGCGCATAAGTAGTGCCATGCACCACAGAAAAAATCTGGTGGCACATGCAAAGTAGGTGCGCCACATAAATTTCATCATTCTATGGCGCATGGAAAATGGCATGCGCCACAGAAATATGGTGGCCCCCACCACCTAGCATGGGTGGTTGAATTTTTGTGGCGCATATAAATATATGCGCCACAGAATATTGATTTTTTTGGCGCATATTTATATGCGCCACAAAAATATCTGTGGGCCCTACTATAGAATCTTGTTTATCCACTTCCTGTGGCGCATAAGTTGGCATGCGCCATAGGATATTTTGTTTTCTATGGCGCATATCGGTCGTATGCGCCATAGAAAGTTGTTGCTCCTTCTTCTGTGGTGCATATCACCTTGTGCGCAATCAAAACCCAAATATTTGTGGCGCATACTGGCAATATGCACCACAGAACAATGCATTTAGATCTGCACAAAGGTGATAGATAGAACCAACCCTCTACCTACTACCACCCATTTCAACCTTTTCCCTCCTCCACCGAGCTCGTCTTCCTCCTTCCTCCCACCACATTTGGCCCATACTTTCCTCCATTTTTTTACTTAAACCTACTTTAGTTGAGAGATTGGTTAGGGGACAGCTTGTCCAACTTATAGATCTACTAAACCACACGTACTTTTATCATCCACATCTCTATTTGTCCACTATTTTCCTCTCCAACTTGTAGATCTATTTGTCCACTCTCATCGTGGTGTTATCTCGGTATTAATTCTACTAGATGCATGAGTAGTTCGCCATGCATATATGCATGTTTTGTAGGTGAATCTTGTCACGCGGGCAGGTGTGCGATGGAAATCGAGATGTACATGATGCTTGTGTGGTGCATGAATGTTTGCATGCGAAAACATTTTTTGTTGTTGCTTGCCATGGTGTATTGTATGGATGTTTGCTGAAATGTTGATTCATTTCCATTTTAGAAAAATTTTGCACTATCATATCTCCTACTTTTAGAAAAGGTCATGCCAAATTTTTACGGCGACATGCATGTGTGTGTGCATATGATGTGGTTATAACATACTTCTTTTGCTCTATATGTGTATACCGCGCGGACAACCATGGTCGTCACGATGAGCGAAGGTCGAGTTTCTAGCTACAAGAAAGACACAAAGGAGGACATGATTCGGAACAACAAGACCATGATAAGATGTCCATGTCGAACATGCAAACTCCAGCACTGGATCGACCCTGATTCTGGAAAATTGGAGGGTCACCTGCTCAGGCGTGGTTTCATGCGTGACTTCAATGAGGTGCCGAAAACAAATGGTGGTCATGAAGACAGGGGGCGGTGGGCGAGAAGACGAAGAGTCTCCTGAGCATGATCATCATGACGACGGGCATGATCATCATGAAGAAGGAGATGCTGGCGGGCATGATCATCATGAAGAAGGAGAAGACGTGAACACACAGATGCTGCTAACTTCGGCCTTGTAGGACCCTCATGTTCAAGAACTGCTCCTCAAGGAGACGAGCAACGCCAAAGCTGCAACCAGAGAGAAAGCCAAGTTGGCACAAATGGAGATAGACGGGATTACTCCATTGTATCCTAAGTGTCGCCCTGAGAGTACACGCTTGAGTGTAACACTCGAGGCTCTGGAGATGAAGGCAGAACATAAGTGGACCAACGTGAGATTCAACACGCACATGGAATTCTAGCACGATCGACTTCCTAAGGGGAACACATTGCCAAAAAGTATCGAGGAGGCCAAGAAAATCGTGTGCCCTCTCGACCTACCACACATTAAATACCACGCTTGCATCAATGATTGCACACTTTATCCGAACGAGTACACGGAGAGAACCACATGTCCAGTGTGTGGCCAAGGACGGTACAAGAGAGGGAACAAGAAAGTTCCTTGAAAAGTGGTATGGTACTTTCCTATCACCCCCGTCTGCAGCGATATTTCATAGATCCTAAGGAAGCAAAGCTCATGCAATGGCACACCGAAAGGGAGAAACCCATAGATGATCCGGACTTAAATATATTGTGGTCGTGTTGTCGTTGAACTTATTACTTCTATGATGATCGTGATGCTATCTATTAGGTTTATGAATCCTTTGCTTTAATTTTTATGAACATATATGCATGTGAACCCTTTAATTCTTTCTGTTTCATGATTTACTAATATGCCTTGTCGTCTGTAGAGATGGAAAAGTGGTATGTGGTGTACACGGGTTGAGTTCCAGGAGTCTACGAGGAGTGGGAGGACTATCAGAAACAAGTGAATAAGTTTAGTGGAAACAACTACAAAGGATACGCGACTAGAGAGGATGCGGTAGCCAAGTGGAGGAACCACCTATGGAAGAAGAACCAGATGAAGATATTGGTCGGGTTCCTGCTCTTGCTCACCGTCATCACAGCTGTATTCTATTTGAACCTAGTGTAGGCGGTGACCACTTCATTTATAACGTTAGATGATATGAACTTTGTATTCGGCAATTGTGTAAAAATTCAGCACTTGACACTATATATCTATCTCGATCGGGCTCTAAATGTGATGACATTATACTTGTGTTTGTATTATATGTCGGTTTTCATGTACTATGTGCAAATGTACTGTTTCTACTAATCTGTATAAATACCTGATTTTGCACCAAGAATGTATTTTACTTTGAATACCTGTAATAAAGTCAGTGTCACATATATTAAAGTTTCTGTGGCGCAAGATATTTATGTGGCGCATGTCATGATATGCATCACTGAAAACATTTCTATGGCGCATATGGAGAAATGCGCCACAGAAGTCTGAGAATTCTGTGGCACATATCAATATGCCCCACAAAAATATATATCAGTGGCGACATAACAGTGGCGCATCCCATATGCGCCACAGAAAGCCAATATCCGTGCTCCACTGATGAGGTATTTCCTAGTAGTGCTAGATGCTGGAATAGAAAAGAAGATCCAACGCTGGCAATATTGGGATTCACAAGTCTTGATCCAACGGTCAATATTCAAAGTTATTCGTACACTAGATGGTGGTAAGATAAGATAAGAAAGACTATCAATAGTATCTTAAAGATGCTAGAATGGAAAAGAAGATCCAATGGCTATCAATGTTGGGATTCGCAAATCTTGATCCAACGGTCAATATTCAAAGTTATTCGTAAACTATATAGTGGTAAGATAAGGTAAGAAAGACTAACAATAGATGCTAGAATGGAAAAGAAGATCCAACAGCTAGCAATGTTGGGATTCACGAGTCTTGATCCAACGGTCAAAATTCAAAGTTATTCGTACATTATATAGTGGTAAGATAATATAACAAAGACTATCAATAGTATTTTCTAGATGATGCAATGCAAAAGAGGATCCAATAGCTCACAACAATGGTGGGATTCGCGAGTCATGATCCAATGGTCAATATTCAAAGTTATATATACACTATATATAATAGTGGTAAGATAAGAAAAGAAAGACTATCAATAGCATCTTCTTGATGCTAAAATGGAAAATAAGATCCAATGGCTAGAAATGTTGGGATTCACGAGTCTTGATCCAATAGTCAATGTTCAAAGTTATTCGTACACTATATAGTGGTAAGATAAGATCAAATATTAAAGACTATCAATACTATCGATCTTCTAGATGCTAGAATGTAAAATAAGATCCAACAGCTGGCAGTGTTGGGATCCACGAGTCTTGATCCAATGCTCAACGAGTAACTTCAAATATTGAGTGTTGGATCAAGACTTGTGAATCCCAACATTGCCAGCCGTTGGATCTTATTTTCCATTCTAGCATCTAAAAGATACTATTTATAGTCTTTAGCACAATAGACACTATGCACAAACCTCAAAACATACTTCTCCATATATTCTAGAATCTTCTATCTCGTTTCTATAGACCATGTTACCAAAAATTTTAAGTATTAGGTATAGCTAATCAATGTTGACTTCTACATGATACAAAGTACAAAAACCAAATATACACCCATACTTGCTAGATGTCGATCAAATTTATATTTTTTTGAGCTTTACCTATTATATAATCTTACCACTATATAGCGTATGAATAACTTTGAACTTTGACCATTGGATCAAGACTCGCAAATCCAAACATTAGAAACCGTTGGATTTTATTTTCCATCATAGCATCTAGAATATTCTATTGTCAGTTTTTAGAGCAAGTCTAGCAGCGCCGCTACATTTTCTCTCCTATGTGTGTATGTAGGGGTCTTCCCTAAATATATCTTCTCCTAAATTTTTCTTATATCCAGGAGCAACCCTAAATTAGCTCCCCTATATCATAACCATAATATTTTAATAGTAAGATCCTACTTTATCAACTTGTTTTCACCCATCAACTCATTCATCCACGTAGGTCCCACATATAGGGGAGGCATCCACTTCCCCAATACATAGGGGAGAAGGAGGGGTGGGTTGGGGATGCGGATTCGTTAGGGGACATGTGTAGGGGAGCCGCTGGAGGATTGTTTTTCACTCTCTCTCCCCTATACTTATGTACAAAGAATTTATGTTGAATTTTTTATGACAAACTAATAAAGCATTCACAAATTGAATGTTTGATTGGCCAATATTTTGGTACTTTTGTGTAAACATTGACGTTTTATATAAAATGAGTCTCTTATATAAAATGTTTGATGCATCCAAAAAATATTGTGGCTGGTTGTGGAGGGTGGATGAGAGGGGCATGTCAAGCCGTGTCATGCTGTGCGCAGGTTATCGAATTCCAGTCCACCTTTCGCGTATGGGCAGGTCGCGGTCGCCTTGGACGCACCCCAAAATTATGACTGGGCCATCGAGTGCGGGAAGAAGAGTCAGCATTCCATACCATCGACTTACCCTAGTCTTTGTCACCAACATTTGCCACACGCATCGACTTCATCAGCGACATCGATTGTCCCCTTGGTTCAGCTAATCTGCCACATAAATCTTGGATCACCTCCTTCCTATTTATTCTCTCCCCTTCCCCACAATCCCAGAGCACCAAACCATATCTAATCCCCCGCTTCTAGCAACCATCTCCATCCCGGTAAGTCATCCATGGCCACCTTCCATTTGCCACCTGCCGTACCGGAGCACAAAGACAATGACATCACCACACATGAGGACAATGCCCTGCGCATTTGGGCCTTCTCCTTGCGGAGAACACCGTCGAAGCTGGAGTGCGCCTTCCTCGACACTGGCTATGGTTGCCACAAGTACCGTATGTATGGCCTCCACAATAATATGGACGGGACATTGATGGTCAAGTTCGTCAACTTTAGGGATGCCCATCTCCTCTACGGCTAGGCCTTCCATTGCGGCTGCGAGATGGTGGTGTTCACCGGCGCCAGCATCTTCACCAACTATTGGGACTAGTTCCCCAACAATGGTAACTTCATCCACATGGTACTCCCGGATCTACCGATGGCTCAGGAGGTACCACTGCCTTATCCGAAGGTGTCGCTGCCTTATCCAGAGGTGCCGATGGGCGAGGAGCTGATGGTGGCGCTGGAGCTGGTGTTGGTGTTGGTGACGGTTGATAGCACCAAATTTCATCACTTTTTACCATTGGTTTTCCTCTTGTTTATTGCGGGATTTCACTAAAGATTGACCCTTTCCACTAATGTTAATATCGCAATTAGAGAATCCTTGGTTTCTTGTGATGGTTTTTAGGCAATGAACATTTATTGAAGATCTAATAGCATTTATGGGCTAATTACACCAGAATATGCAAATCCCTAATTGGAGCCACTTTCATTGGAGGCGTTAGTACGCATAATGACCACTAGTACGGTCGAGGCGCGCCCGTACCGCCCGCCCGTACTACCCACCGGCGCCTTCCTTATATCCATACAAGCAACTTTCGTAAAGAGAAGGAGACGAGAAGAAACACAGAACATAAGTTATAGCCGCCGCAAGCCATGTAGACGGGGAGATCAGATCTGAAAGAGGAGAAGAACTTCACCTCGTTCTCCGGTGATCTTCAACCTCAAAACCACATACTCCACCATCATTCCATCATTACTTAGAGAGAGAGATTGGCACTTGTAAGATTAGGGTTTGATAATTTGATCTACCTTTGGTTTGTATTTGATTGGATCTTTAATCGCTATTGTCGTTTGCTACAATAACTTGGAGATGATTTCTATTTGCAATACAATTATGCCTTTGATTTGTCTTCCTCTCATGTCTGAGTAAATCCCCATAGGCGTGGGAGATGTCGGGGATTGGTGAGATGTGATGTTCCTTCTTTAATTCCATCCATTTGTGTCATTGCAATGTTTATCTAAATAGTGAGAATGAATATCTATGTTTGCCTAATGCGTGTTATCTAATTTAAGGGCCCAGGTAACCTGATCCAAAGATCTCATAGGTATGAACTTGTATGCTAGTAATTCAGCGACCCCCCGAGTGACACGGCCTATATCAAAGAAGAGCTAGCACTACTCGAGGACAACAAGGAACCATCAATATTAAAGCCTTGATCTGGTCGAAAGACCTTAATTAATATGCTGACCATGGCCGTGGTAATAGGAAGATGGATCATTGAGATTGGGAAGAATTAGCCATGAGGACTCCTAGTCGGTATACGGGTTACTTGCCTACTCACTTATAAATAAGAATTATCAATATCACTTATTTCGCTTATTCCATTTGGCACTTTTACTATCACCATGAACTGATTCTCTCCGCACGTAACTTCGCATCCGCAGGACATTTACACACCTTTTGCATCTTTACTTTCATGCAATTTTGCTTATTTCCTAAGCAAGTTTCTCTATCTTTTACTCACCACTTCCACCGTCAACATTTGTAGTCAATTCACTCAAGACCTGTGACACCTTGGGTGCAACAGAAACACCACATAAAAACAGTTTCCTAGGCTCCTCGTTGGGATCGATATAAAACTAGCATTAATACTTCCGCAAAAACATTCTCTGACGAACCTGTGCACTTGAAGGCTATAAAGATATTTTCTAGCACCGTTGCCAGGGAGCTAAGCGCTAAGTGTTGTTTCTTGACAACAACAACTGTTGATACCATTCATGATCTCTATTGAAGACAAAGGCACCACTCGATCAGGAAAAACCTATTTACCTCCGTATATTGATCGTGTTTCGATCGAGAGACGATTAGAATTTATTGAAAGATTTACTAATTCGCGTACTGTAGACGTGAACAACTTGATCCCATTGATGGCATATTTGACCATCAGCCGAGGGGCTGAATTTGACCTACCTTTGGGAGAGTATGGGAATCTATCTAGGCACTTGAGGAAAATGCCTATTCTTTATCCTGAGCTTGAAGGCCAGGAATTTGAAATATATCCTCAGCTAATATATATGATGACAGAAATTGCTTTCGCAGGAAAAGAAGAGGAAGAACCTAGTGACCACTTAACAATGGTACACGACCTTTGTGTTACTCTTAAACCGACAAGTTTACCAATAGAGTTTATACTTCTTAAACTCTTTCGCTAGTGTTTGAAAGATACTGCTTTAGCTTGGTTACAATCATTACCTAATCATACTATAAAAAGGTGGGAGGACTGCATTCGAGAATTCATGCATAAATATTGTTCATTTACTAAAATTATGCAGATCAAACGAAGTATAACAAATTTTCTACAAACAATTGTAGAGACCTTTTATCAAGCATGGAATAGATATTATGAAATGATTATGAAAGTACCAAATCATGGTTTTCACGAGAGTGTAGTTATCAAATATTTTTATAATGGGCTTAATGACAAAACAAAAGATATGATTGGTCTATGTGTAGGAGGAGTAATATGCAACTTGACGCTGTCAGAATGTGTAAAGCCTTTTGAGGTAAGATCCTTTAATGACAAACAATACAATCCAGTTGAGGATATTGAACCACAAAAAGGTATGATTCACATACCACAAGATCTTATATCCGAAGTCAAAAAGTCCATGGAAGAGAAAGGTATAGGTTCAGAACTTTTAAAAGAAAACAAAGTTGACATTCTTCAAACTTATGCAATAGAAGATGATTTAAATCTTGTAATACAAAAGTTTAAATATCAACAAAATCAATTCCGTGAGAAAAACTATAAACTTCTTATGACACAATAAAATAATTTGATGACTTGGGTCAAGCCACGAAACATTTGGATAGATATTTAAGTATGGTTAAAACCTAGTGTGAGCAAATAAATGAGACCCAAACTTTGATTTTGAACCAAGGAAATTTCAATACTGTTTCTACTAACATTGATACTAGGCGTGGTACAGAAACTCAGGAACCACAAGGGCCACCTTGGTATCAATAAGAGTAAGCTCAAAAAGCAAGACGGACTCAGGAGATGAGTCAAGAAGAAGAAGACCTAGTTGACCGCTAGGACGACATTGATTATGAGGCCCAGAAAAGGGAAAATGAAGCTTCCAACACTCAAGAAGAAAGGGAAGCGGGGGATAAGCATAAGCCACATGATTCGGATGCTGAGACTATCGATTCTAGGGAAGAAACCAATCTCAGAAAGGAGCAAGAAGAGCAAGATATCATCCCGCGTGAGGAACGCGCCAATAAGGAAAAATTAGCTACAAGGAAAAATAAAAAGAACGCTGAACCGGTGACAAAGGTAAAAGAGAAGGTAGTACCTACCAAAAAGAAAATTCCTTACCCTAACCGAGTTCATTATGAACTAGACAAAGCTATTTATGACTCTTTTGCCAAGGCACTGGGTAGTTTACATTTAGAACTTCCTTTAACTGATGCTATTCAAGTTCCTACTTATAAAAAATTTATGCGAGGCATACTCAATAGGAAAAAGAAGGTAACCAAGACTGTAGCAGTTATGACAAGCTTTGGTGATAAACTTCCTGCTAAGCTTGGGGATCCAGGCATACCAACCATCTCCTGTGCAATAGGGAAAACTAATATATTCAATGCTCTTTGTGATTTAGGAGTAGGTATTAGTGTTATGCCTTATTCCTTATTTAGAAAATTGAATCTTGGAGAGTGTTCTCCTACTTCAATAACACTGCAAATGGCGGATAAGACAACTAAACAACCTGTCGAAATGATCGAAGATGTTTTACTTAGAATAGATCAACATGTTATACCCACTGATTTTATTATTCTTGATGTTCCTAAGGATGACAAACTATCTATCATCCTAGGAAGACCTTTTCTTAGTATAGCTGGAGCTAATGTAGATTGTTCCAATGGTAAGATTGTATTCAGTATATATGATGATTAGATTGTTTGATACTTTCCTAAGAAACAAGAGAACAACGGAAAATACATTCCACTGCCTAAGCGTGATCAGACAGCAAAAACTAAAGAAAGAGCGCCGCTTGAGATGATCCCCAATGATATGGAGTTTGATTAGTCAAATCTCTAGAATTAAACACTTAATGGGCGTTAACCCATTCTTAAATAATTAAGTTTAAGTTTTTATTTTTTTATTTTTTTGCAATTACTACTTTATTATTTGTATTACTTAATAAGTTTGTTTCGAGTTTTTAGTTTGGTCAGAGAATTTACCTTAATGAAGTTGACAACCAAGGGAAAAACGAAGAAAAGAAAAACAGTTCAACACAGATAACTAGTATCGGTACGGCCGCGATGCGCCCGTACCGCGCTCCCGTACCATGTCTCGAGAAAACCTACATCATGAACAATTCCGGCGACGACCAGTGGTACGGCTAGGGTATGACCATACCCCGCGTCCGTACCGAATATCATCGAAACCAACGACAGCTTCCGAGTAGATAATGACCATTGGTACGGCCAGGGTACGCGCGTACCGCGCGCCCGTACTAGGTCGACCAGGTTTAATCTCGAACCATAATGTTGATCCAATGGTGACGAAGACCAGTATGGGCGGGCTGCGCCCATACCTCCCGCCCATACCGAGTGCGTCGCCAGGTAAAGACAGACGACGGATGGCTCGCAGCCAGCCTCCTTATTCTTCCTCTTTCTTCTTTGTTCTTTCTCTCTCTACCTCAAACCCTAGCCTTCTAAAACCTTTGATTCTTCATTGATTTTGTGTTTTTGAATTGGGGAATCTTCACATCGGTAAGTTTCTCGTCCGATCCATACTATATTTTCTGAAATCCATGGTTGAATTCATCATATTGTCTATTTAGATGAGTTCATCATATTTTGAGATTATTATTAATTCCTCATGTTAGGATTTGTAACTTCTACCTATAATCGTTTGTTTATATGATAGAAACTTGATGCCTATAGTTTTCTTCAAAAATTTCATAGCACAATGCATAACATTGGGAGGATGTTCTGCTTGGGTAAGGGCTCGGGTGCAGCGGGACCTTCGGGCTCTGCCAAGCCACCGGGTTCAAAGAAGAGACGCTCGGAGGTGGACAGCTTGAGGGATGCCATGAGCCGAGACTATGAGAGGGTGAGAAACCACAAGGTTTTGCCCACCAAGTGGGTAGACCGTCAGTGCCTCTCCCGCCAGGGTCTCTTGGAGGACTTCGAGCAGATGACTGTGCAAGCTGGCATGGTTGACTTATCCTACCTCTCCGTCGACACCTACAAGCTCGCCACGTACGAGTTCCTTTCATCATTCCACGATGATCTCAAGACCCAGGAGCAAAATTGCACTATAAGTTTTGTGCTAAATGGGCAACTCCACAACTTGACCTTCTATGAATTTTTTAATAGTTTCGGATTCTCCCACAAGGGAGAACTCGCCATAAATGACAATGTGCACATAGAGGCAATGTAATCTTGGGGAAAATTTCTGTCCATAGGGACAACGATTATTTGCGCATGAATAGCGCCACTATCCAGAATCCTACTATACGTTATTTTCATACCTTCCTTATTAATTCTTTATTCGGGAAAGGTGATGTTGGGACAATGGCAGGCCCTGAAATGAGTGTAATTCATATGGCCTTGCATCCGGAGATGGAGCACAAGGTAAACTTGGGGGCCGTGCTCATCCAACACTTTTTCCGCCAAAGGTCAGCTTCCGCGAGGGACATTTTTTGTGGCGGATTAATCACACAGATCGCCTACACAAATGAATTTGTCCTACCGCAGGAAAGAGCTGTGACTGGAAGTAAGGACCTGGATGATATTCATATGGCTAGCACCAAGTTCATGGGTGTCTATAGGCCAGAGCGTGCCCTCCATGCTTACCAGTTTTATTTTGTACCTAACGGTGATCTCCACCAAATCTTGCTTCCTTTTTTCCAAGCGTTTGGTTTGCCAGGTAAACATAGTTGGGTCCTCACCGAGGAGGAGTTCCAGCAGGCACTGATCCTCTCAGGAAGGACTGCGCCACTAGGTAGCCATCCCAAATGGGAAAATGCAGCAGCTGGCCAACAACAGGAAGATGAAGGAGAAGAAGGCTGGCATGGTGTAGGATGGGACGACTACGGTCAGCAACACCATCACCAGCAGCCTTTCCACCAACACCAACAACAAGGTAGGCCTCCACCACAGCTGGGATTCGACTATGTCCCAAGGAGGGATTTTGACCAGGTGGTGCATTTTGGACGTATCAAAGGGTGATATGTATCGCCAGTAAGACCCGATACAAGTATGAGAGTTCTGATAAAAAAAACCTTCGTTTCGCATTTTATGGCTGTTTTCACGAGCTATTGCCAACAGATTTGGGATTCTTGGGCGATTTGCATGACCCATAAGACCTGATACATGTTTTAGAGTTATCGCGAAAAATTCGTTTTTTTCGCGTGTTCTAGGGGGATTTGCATGGCCATAACACCCGATACAAGTTTCAGAGTTATGACCAAAAACTTATCGTTTTCTCATTTTATGACCGTTTTTACTAGCTATTGCCCGCAGTTTTGGGGTTCCGGGGCAATTGGCATGGCCAACAAAATCTGATACATGTTTTCGAGTTATGAGCAAAAACTCGTCATTTTCGTGTTTTATGGCTATTTTCATGAGGTTTTGCCCATAGATTTGGGTTTCCGGGGCGATTTGCATGGCCCATAAGAACATATGAGTGTTTTAGGATTAAGGCGAAAAACTCGTCGTTTTCGTGTTTTCTACCTGTTTTCATGAGCTATTGGCCACTGTTTTGGGGTTCCAAGGCGATTTTCATGGTCCATACGTGTTTTAGTGTTATGACGAAAAACTCATCATTTGTGTGTTTTATAGCCGTTTTCATGAGCTATTGCCCGCGGATTTGGGGTTTCAGGGCGATATGCATGATCGATAAGACCCAATACATGTTTTAGAGATATGACCAAAAACTCGTCATTTTCGTGTTTTATGGCCGTTTTCATGAGCTATTGCCCATGGTTTTGGGGTTCTAGGGTGATTTGCATGGCCCGTTAGACCCGATACATGTTTTAGAGTTATGACGAAAAAATCATCATTTTCACGTTTTATAGCCGTTTTTATGAGGTACTGCCATGAGTTTTATTGTTCCAAGGTGATTTGCATGGCCCGTAAGATCCGATACATGTTTGAGAGTTATGAGAAAAAATTCATCATTTTCGCATTTTATGGCCGTTTTCATGTGGAATTACCCATAGTTTTAGAGTTCTAGGGCGATTTGCATGGCCCGTAAGACCCGATACATGCTTGAGAGTTATGAGAAAAAACTCATCATTTTCGCGTTTTATGGCCGTTTTCATGAGCCATTGTCCACATATTTGGGGTTCATGGATGATTTGCATGGCCCATAAGACCCGATACATGTTTTAGATATCTGAATAAAAACTCGTCGTTTTCGTGTTTTATGGCCGTTTTTATGAGCTTTTGCCCATAGATTTGGGGGTTTAAGGCGATCTGCATGACCCATAAGACCCAATACATGTTTTAGAGATATGACCAAAACTCGTCGTTTTCCCATTTTATAGCCGTTTTCATGAGCTATTGCCCGCGGTTTTGGGGTTCCAGGGTGATCTACATGGCTCGTAAGCCCTGATACATGTTTTAGAGTTATGAGCAAAAACTCGTCATTTTCATGTTTTATGGTCGTTTTGATCATGACCTATTGCCCACAGTTTTGTGGTTCCAGGGCGATCTGCATGGCCCGTAAGACCTATACATGTTTTAGAGTTATGACGAAAAACCCGTCGTTTTCGCGTTTTATGGTCCTTTTCATGAGCTATTGCCCACAGATTTGTGGTTTCAGGGCGATATGCACAATCCATAAGACCCAATACATGTTTTAGAGATATGACCAAAAAATTTTCGTTTTCGCGTTTTATGGCCATTTTCATGAGCTAATGCCCACAGATTGGGGTTTCCAGGGTGATTTGCATGACCCATAAGACCCTATACATGTCTTAGAGTTATGACGAAAAACTCATTGTTTTTGTGGTTTATGGCTGTTTCCATGAGCTATTGCCCATGATTTTGGGGTTCCATTGCGATTTGCATGGCCGTAAAACCCGATACATGTTTTATAGTTATGAGCAAAAACTCATCGTCTTCGCGTTTTATGGCCATTTTCATGAGATTTTTCCCACAGATTTAGGGTTTCGGGGCGATTTGTATGGCCCATAAGACTGATACATGTTTTAGAGATATGAGCAAAAACTCGTCATTTTTGCATTTTATGGCCGTTTTCATAAGCTTTTGCCCACAGATTTGGGGTTCCGGGGCGATTTGTATGGCACATAAGACCCGATACATGTTTTAGAGATATGTCAAAACTCGCTGTTTTCGTATTTTATGGCCGTTTTCATGAGCTATTGCCTATAGTTTTGGGGTTCCAGAGAGATTTGCATGGTCCATATGATCTGATACATGTTTTTATGAGCAAAACCCTGTCGTTTTCGCATTTTATGGCTGTTTTCATGAGCTATTGCCCACAGATTTGGGGTTCCTTGACGATTTGCATGGCCAATAAGACCCGATACATGTTTTAAAGTTATGACAAAAAACTCATCGTTTTTGTGTTTTATAACCGTTTTCAAGAGCTATTGCCTACGGTTTTGGGGTTCTAGGGTGATCTGCATGGCTCGTAAGCCCTGATACATGTTTTACAGTTATGAGCAAAAACTCGTCGTTTTTGTGTTTTATGGCCGTTTTCATGAGCTAGTGCCCACAGTTTTGGGGTTCCAGGGCGATATGCATGGCCCGTAAGACCCGATACATGTTTTAGAGTTATGACAAAAAACTCATAGTTTTCGCGTTTTATGGTTGTTTTTTTGAGCTATTGCCCATAGACTTGGGGTTTCAGGGCGATATGCATGACCCATAAGACCCAATACATGTTTTAGAGATATGACCAAAAACTCATCATTTTCGTGTTTCATGGCCGTTTTCATGAGCTAGTGCCCATTGTTTTGGGGTTCCGGGGTGATTTGCATGGCCCGTAAGACCCGATACAAGTATGAGAGTTATGAGAAAAAACTCGTTGTTTTCGCGTTTTTTAGCTGTTTTCATGAGCTGTTGCCATGAGTTTTGTTGTTCCAAGGTGATTTGCATGGCCCATAAGACCCGATACATGTTTGAGAGTTATGATAAAAAACTCATCATTTTCGCGTTTTATGGCCGTTTTCATGTGCAATTACCCATAGTTTTGGGGTTCTAGGGCGATTTGCATGGCCCGTAAGACCCGATACATGTTTTAGAGTTATGAGCAAAAAATCATTTATTTCGTGTTTTATGGCCGTTTTCATGAGCTATTGCCCACATATCTAGATGATTTGCATGGCCCATAAGACCCGATACATGTTTTAGATATCTGAATAAAAACTCGTTATTTTCGTGTTTTATGCCCGTTTTCATGAGCTTTTGCCCATGGATTTGGGGTTTCAAGGCGATATGCATGACCCATAAGACCCAATACATGTTTTATAAATATGACCAAAAACTCATCGTTTTTGTGTTTTATAGCCGTTTTCATGAGCTTTTGCCCACAGATTTGGGCTTCCGGGGCGATTTGCATGACCCGTAAGATCCAATACATGTTTTAGAGTTATGACAAAAACTCACCATTTTTGTGTTTTATGACCGTTTTCATGAGGTATTGCCCGTATTTTTGGTGTTCCAGGGTGATTTGCATGGCCCATATGATCTGATACAAGTTTTATACTTATAGGCAAAACCCTGTCGTTTTCGCATTTTACAGCCGTTTTCATGAGCTATTGCCCACAAATTTGGGGTTCCTGGATGATTTGCATGCCCATAAGACCCGATACATGTTTTAGATATATGAACACAAACTCGTCGTTTTCGCGTTTTCATGAGCTTTTGCCCATAGATTTGGGGTTTCGGGGCAATTTGGATGACCCATAAGACCCGATACATGTTTTAGAGTTATGACGAAAAACTCATCGTTTTTGCATTTTATTGCCGTTTTCAAGAGCTATTGCCTGCGGTTTTGGGGTTCTAGGGTGATCTGCATAGCTCGTATGCCCTGATACATGTTTTAGAGTTAGGAGCAAAAACTTGTCGTTTTCGTGTTTTATGGCTGTTTTCATGAGCTAGTGCCCACAGTTTTGTGGTTCCAAGGCGATATGCATGGCCCGTAAGACCCGATACATGTTTTAGAGTTATGACGAAAAACTCATAGTTTTCTCGTTTTATGGCCGTTTTCACGAGCTATTGCCCACAGACTTGGGGTTTCAGGGCGATATGCATGATCCATAAGACCCAATACATGTTTTAGAGATATGACCAAAAATTCGTCATTTTCGTGTTTTATGGCCGTTTTGATGAGCTACTGCCCATGGTTTTGGGGTTCAAGGGTGATTTGCATGGCCCGTAAGACGCATTACAAGTATGAGAGTTATGAGAAAAAAACTCGTTGTTTTCGCGTTTTATAGCCGTTTTCATGAGCTATTGTCACGAGTTTTGTTTTTCCAAGGTGATTTGCATGGCCCATAAGACCCGATACATGTTTGAGAGTTATGAGAAAAAACTCATCATTTTCGCGTTTTCTAGCCGTTTTCATATGCTATTTTCCATAGTTTTGGGATTCTAGGGCGATTTGCATGGCCCATAAGACCTGATACATGTTCTAGAGTTATGAGCAAAAAATCATTTATTTCGCGTTTTATGGCCGTTTTCATGAGCTATTGCCCACAAATTTGGGGTTCCTCGACGATTTGCATGGCCCATAAGACCCGATACATGTTTTAGATATCTGAATAATAACTCGGTGTTTTCGTGTTTTATACCCGTGTTCATGAGCTTTTGCCCACAGATTTGCGCTTCCGGGGCGATTTGCATGACCCATAAGATCCGATACATGTTTTAGAGTTATGACAAAAAACTCGTCATTTTTGTGTTTTGTAGCCGTTTTCTTGAGCTATTGCCCATGATTTCGGGGGTTCCATTGCGATTTGCATGACCCGTAAAACCCAATACATATTTTAGAGTTATAAGAAAAAACTCGTCGTTTTCGCGTTTTATGGTCGTTTTCATAAGCTTTTGCCCACAGATTTGGGGTTCCGGGGTGATTTGTATGGCCCATAAGACCCGATACATGTTTTAGAGATATGTCAAAAACTCACCATTTTCGTGTTTTATGACCATTTTCATGAGCTATTGCCCGCATTTTTGGTGTTCCAGGGTGATTTGCATGGCCCATATGATCTGATACAAGTTTTATAGTTATGGGCAAAATCCTGTCGTTTTCGCGTTTTACAGCCGTTTTCATGAGCTATTGCCCACATATTTGGGGTCCCTGGACGATTTGCATGCCCATAAGACCCGATACATGTTTTAGATATATGAATAAAAACTCGTCGTTTTCGCGTTTTCATGAGCTTTGGCCCACGGATTTGGGGTTTCGCGGCGATTTGCATGACCCATAAGACCCGATACATGTTTTAGAGTTATGATGAAAAACTCGTCATTTTTGCGTTTTATTGCCGTTTTCAAGAGCTATTGCCTGCGGTTTTTGGGTTCTAGGGTGATCTGCATGGCTCGTAAGCCCTGATACATGTTTTAGAGTTAGGAGCAAAAACTTGTCGTTTTCGTGTTTTATGGCTGTTTTCATGAGCTAGTGCCCACAGTTTTGTGGTTCCAGGGCGATATGCATGGCCCATAAGACCCGATACATGTTTTAGAGTTATGACGAAAAACTCATAGTTTTCTCGTTTTATGGCCGTTTTCATGAGCTATTGCCCACAGATTTGGGGTTTCAGGGCGATATGCATGACCCATAAGACCCAATACATGTTTTAGAGATATGACCAAAAATTCGACATTTTCGTGTTTTATGGCCGTTTTCATGAGCTACTGCCCATGGTTTTGGGGTTCAAGGGTGATTTGCATCGCCCGTAAGACACGATACAAGTATGAGAGTTATGAGAAAAAAACTCGTTGTTTTCGCGTTTTATAGCCATTTTCATGAGCTAGTGCCATGAGTTTTGTTGTTCCAAGGTGATTTGCATGGCCCGTAAGACCCGATACATGTTTGAGAGTTATGAGGAAAACCTCATCATTTTTGCGTTTTATAAATAACGAGGGTTTAACTCATCAATGCCCATTGTTATGGACTTGGGTTTTGGAGAAGGAGGGAGCGCTAGAGACATCTATCGACTAGCAAACAGCACACAGGGGACTCGAAGATTTACCCAGGTTCAGGCCTCGTAGAGGTCCCTACTCCTGCTTGTCTGCTCGTGGAATTATCAATGGAATCGAGGATTACAATGGTGCGCAGATACAATCTGGCGAGGGTTGTGGAAACTAGGGTTGTGTGTGTCCTCCTCGCTGCCCCCTCCTAGACTTTATATAGATAGGCTAGGTCTCGGGTAGCAGGTCGAGTCGTTACAAGTTAGGGTTTCCCCTTTGAACTTTCTATCTTTAGCTTCTTCTTGTTCTTTAAGCAATCGAGAGTCAGTAGGTTACTCGAGTTCTTGATTTGGGCCTTGGCTACACTGTGGGCTTATATGTATTCAGGCCGTATATACCAAGCTCGAGTACCTGTAGGGTATACCCATGTCAGTAGCCCCCGAGTGTCCAGTGGAATCATAGATTCGACTGGAGACTTTATGAAGCCTTTCGAGTGCATGACTGAGTACATTTTTCGACTGCTCTGTTTATGTCATAGGGATTGTTGATGTGCGTGCCTGATTTTAACCGATGTATCGGTATCAGTTAACTACCTTAGGGTAAAACAATGCCACCTACTCAAACTCGAGTCCCTGGACTCGAATCGGGAAAAGTGCTGGCGTAATTCGACTCAAGCCGCGGAGGTCTTACAGGAGTCGAATTCCAGTATATGGGTGTGAGCACTTGACGCGTCCGTCAAGGCATATTCGTCGTACCTGCAGGCACGGATATATTTCTGGTAGTGCGTAGCTTAATGCGTTGCGAGGCCTTATTCAGGTCTTACCTTCACGCTGCAAGCACGGCATCCGAAATTTATCATCACGGAGATGATTCGGGTAAACCAGGAGACGCGGTCTCTTTGTAGGGAAAAATTATGAGGCGGTGTCGCCATAAACTTCGAGTGTGGATGTTATCAACACACAGTATTTTTGTACAAATAATCATAGGGTGCGCGACCAGCGCTCCCTATGGGAGTAGCCCCCGAGTGCCTGGTTGATTCGAAGACTCAGGCAGGGACTAAAGAACTTTTGCGACTGCTGTCGTCTTTTATTTGCTTGTTTTAGTCAAATTTGCTTCTGGCGCTCCCTATGGGAGTAACCCATGTCCATAGTCGAACCGTACTTCGAGTGATTGGGTTTTTCTTTGATTGTTCATGTTCCTGTAAATGAAAATGGAAAAACGTAGGGTGTGCGACCAGCACTCCCTATGGGAGTAGCCCCCGAGTGCTTGGTGGAGTCAAAGACTCGAGCAAGGACTAAAGTAATTGAAGTCTTTTGCTGCGTAGTTGTTGATGATGTTAGTGCTGACGATTTCATGACCTCAGTTGCCTGCGTGAGCGAGTTTGACAGGACGTGACGAGTGGTGGGTCCCACTGCCTGACTCGGTTTGACTGGGCGTGCGTAATCTTTATTTTAACCGCGCCTCCTTGATTTTCGCGTGTAATGGGAGTAGTGGGGGGACAGTTCGCGTTTCAGCTCCTCCACGTGTCAAGCACGATGAACGCCACGCGTCCAGTAGGTTTTTTTCGAGCCGTTGGATTGCATCTTCCAGGGGTTATGTAGTGACGCTGCGAAGGTAATTTTCTCATCTGCTTTCATTCATCCTTTGCCTTCATCGCCATTGCCGTTGCTCCTCTGCTTTCTCTGCGCTCTTTTTCTTCCGCGGCGCTGGACCAGCTCCGCACGTTTCCCAGCTACTTCCTCTTGTCGCATTGCCGCCGTGCAATGGGGAAGAAGAAAGGAGGTGCTGCGACCGATTCCGCGGCTACCGCTGCTGCGATGAAGAAGAAGGGCAGCTCCACCGCTGCAGGCACCAGCACCGCCGCCGGTAGGAAGAAGAAGGGCACGGGCACCCGCGTCACGAATGGTGCGTGGCGTCCATCTGTCATCAAGTCCTCTAATCTTCGTCTTCTTCGCCAAGACGGAGTGTTGTCCGCCGCAGTCGCCGACACACGCGTCCCCGGTGGTGAGGTAATCCCCTCTCCTCCTGCTGGTTTTCGAGTGATGTTCCTAGCGTTCATCATTCACGGCCTCTCTTTGCCCCTGCATCCTTTCTTCAGGGGCCTTCTTTGTTTTTACGGGCTCCAGCTCCATCAGTTGTCGCCCAATTCCATCCTCCACATAGCTTGCTACATCATCCTCTGCGAGTGCTGGCTCGGGATCGAGCCGCATTTCGGTCTCTTCAAGCGCCTCTTCAAATTGAAATGTCAATCGGCATCTGGTTCCGTAGTCTACGATGTAGGCAGCTGCGGAATCCATGTCGATCCATCCGCCAGATACTTCGACATCAAGCTAATGATGTCCGTCCAAGGGTGGAGGGACAAGTGGTTCTATGTTCGGGACCAGAAGGCCGACGGAGACCACTTCGGACTTGCGCCGTCCGACCCCTCGACGCCATGCAAGAGGAGGCGCTCCTAGAAGAATGTCGTTATGCCCGGCGAGTCCTCGAAGACAGATGTGCTGTACGAGCGCGTCTGCGACCTCGAGAGTCGCATAGGCAAAGAGGAAGGAGGCTGCGCCCTCATTCGCACGTGGCTGCGCTGTCGTGTCCATCCCCTGCAGGCCAGAGTCCAGCCCATGTTTCAGTGGGCTAGCGCTGACGATGTCACTCACGTGTCTACCGATGGCATGTCCGCGTGTGAGGTAGATAAAAGGGTTCGAATGATAACCAAATACATCGTCAAGGATGTGCTCCCCAGTGAACCGGTCGTTCCTCCGTTCGACGCTTCTAACCCTCCTCCTGAGTTACAGTTGTGCTACGTAGTAGCTTAGTTTGTTGATTGCTTCTTTGCTGTTTCTTTGCTTTGTGCTGAATTGTGGTCTGTATGCTGGATTGGGCGGTGTCACCAGATGCCCCTCTTCCCGAGGGGTTATTCTCGCGACGCTTGGAAGAGGACGAGTCGAGTTGACCGTCCTATCTCGATGTGGAGGAGGAAGTCGGGTAGCCTGGATACTGCAAGCGTTCGCGACGAGGATTCTCTCGTCGTCTCCTTCGACTCCGGAAGGTGCAGGCGTTGGTGCGGAGTCGCCAATCCCTGCCATTCCTGTGAGTGCCGTGGCGCCATCTTCTCGCAAGAAGATGCGACTGCTAAAGGAGTCTTCGTCAGAGTTGGGGGAACCAACTTTTGACTTTGATAAGTTTCATTGGTAAGTGTTCGATTTGTCCTATCTGATTCTTCACTGGCTTTGCCTTTGTCCCTGATGTTGGTTTTTGTCTTGTAGTCAAGAGGCGTCGTCATCTTCTGGCGATGTCCAATTTTTGAAAGAATCAGGAGTCGCAACCTCAAGGGCCAAGAAAGAGGTCGAGCGTGCTCCTTCCCCTCCATTGGCAGCCCACTCCAAGCACAACTCTTCCAGTTCTCCGCATGAAGGGGAGCATCAAATGGTTGCCCGGATGACTGCACACCAATCGACTTCGGAGTCATTGGAGGATCATGTAAGTGTAGGATTTCTTCTTTCGAAGTTGCAGTCGATGCTATCTATGGCTTTTGCTAATCCTTTGTTGCTTTCCTTTTGCCATAGCTCCTTGTGAAGGAGGCTGCTCACTTGGCGAAGCAGGTGCTTGCGATGGGCCGCCAGCATGCGATGCTAGAGACGCGCCATCGCGTGGTAGAAAGTAAGTGCCCGTTACTTCTCCCTTTTCTGCGTCATTTTTATGTAGTTGACTGATAGTCAATCCCCTTTTGTTTTGTAGCTGAGCATAATGCCCTTTTGCGCGACGCCGCCACCATGGAGAAGACACTCGTTGCGGCTGTGAAGGGCCGCGATGAGGCAATCGTGGCGCGTGACGAGGCACAGAGGCGCGAAGAGGATCTGCGTGCCTCCATCGCAGCCAGGGAGAAGTTGTTCGAAGAACAACTTTTCTCGATTGCCAAAGCCCTCTCAGGCACTATGTTTGGATATCATTATCTTGCTCTATTAGATTTTTTCCGTTGGTGCTGATGTTTGTGTCCGTGTGTGGGTTTATGTATGATCTTTGGCGATTTGAGCTTCACCTCGGGCCCTTCTCGTGGCAATGGCCTGGGTGCGCTTTTAGTAGTCAAGGACCGTAGCGCCGCCGTTCAGCATATGCTCTCCAAGGCCAAGGACGTGCTCAGTCGCCTCCAGAAGGAGTTGATGCCCAAGGCTGAGCTGATCGAGAACATGAACGAGCTAGTGGAGTCTCTCGCCGGGGGTGTTCCTGCAAGCTTCAAGAACTCGCACCGTGCGGCTGGCGCATCAATGTCACTCGCCATGGTGCAGGCCCACGGAGTCGAGGTTGATCCTGCAGCGGTTTCGAAGGCGATGCCCGTTAGCATGGACGACCATCATGTAGTCTTTGCTCCCTTCGCGACTGCCTGTGGCAAATATGGGCCGCAGCTGATTAACACAGTTGCGAAGTACTTTGAGGAGCTGTAGCAAGCCAAGAAGGCGGCAAAGGCTGTGGCATCAGGGGCTGGCGGAAAGTCAGTGGCATCTGATACCGCCACAGACTCGATGAAGCCCCCGAAGCCGTCTAAGTCGAAGAAGCCAGCCGCTTCTCAGTAGTTTTGTAATAGTTGATTAGTTTATGCCTATCGCCAAGAACATGCCTTTGGCGAGTGTATCTGCTGATACTTTTGCCAATCTTGAATGCACTCGAATATTTTGTATGTGTGTTGATTTGATCTTCTTATTTGCTTCTTGCTTGGCTTGTGGTAGGGTACATCAAGTGATCCTTTGAGGGAACCTCACGACTCACTGCCCCTTGATGATACTTTGGTACCACCACGCTCTAGGGTGGATGAGTTGTCGCTGCTTTTGCGACTGCGTGACCGCATGAAGCAGTTGGAACGTGAATTGCCCGTGCTCCGCGGTAACGCGGATGTATGGAAGTCAAAGGCAGAGAAAGCCACCGCCCGAGAGCAGTATCTGCTGAGGGAGATGACGCAACTGGGCGACCAATTTAAGTGTTAGTTTGCTTACTCTTATCTTTTCCTTGTAGTCACTCGCAATGGTGTGTTGTCCTTATGCTTCCGTTGTTGCTTTGTATAGTTGTTAGCGTGCGCCATCCGTAGGATGAGAAGGATAGGATTGCTATTCGCATGCATGATCTGACCCAAGAGCAACTTCAGGAGAGTGGATACTTCTAGGTGGATCATGATCATGCGATTGCGCTGGCGACCCTGCAGGATCGTGCATCGCGAGTGCTGCACTTTCTGAAGAAGTCGCAGTCATGCTTGAAGAACATTTATCGGACGATGTTTCCGCTGGATGTTGCTCCATCAAGTCTGCTGGCCCTTCTCGCCAAGTTCCAAGACCTGGTTGCGGTTCGCGAGTGTGTAAGGCAACAGTTGGTGGCTGGTGCCAAGGCCGCTCTGTCGCTGGTGCGACTGCATAGGACGGATGTAGACGTTGCGGCGATTGCGGCTGGGCCTGCTGCGCTACCAGTAGGTTCTGTTTGGAATATGGTGCCGCACTATTAGGCAGTGGATCGCCCAGCAGAGGAGATCGTCTATTTCTTCGAGGAGCAGACCAACGTTCTTTTGTTGCAATAGTAGCTTAATTTGTATCCGGCACATAAGTGTACCAATGTTGTAAAGTTCGTATATATGTTGTGTATAATTGACTGTCGATTATGTATAAAGGGCTTGATAGCGTGTGAGTGTGTTGCACTATGCGACTCCTTTTCGTTAGCCTGACCATGCGCTTATCTCAGTGCCTTGTCAACCTGTTAGGTGCGTTGCAACTGGGTTGATGTTGTGTCAAGGGTTTCGATTGATGTGCCAGCTACTCATGATGTCGCATTTTAGTTCGTAGAACAGATGTGTGTAGGGTGGCGCAGCGCCCGAGTGGATAAGTTATGAAAAATAAAGGACAACACAGAGTTTTGGGGCACTTAGCTTTATTTATTCATGAGACAGTACGAAGTACAATGCATGGCTAAGTAGCCTTGGCTGAGTGCCTTATTTGTGATGTAAAAGTAAAAACGACTAAGGGTAGAAGCATCGCAGCTGCGTGATGTTCCAGGGATTGGAGTATGTGACTCCGGTCTCTAGATCTTGAAGGCGATAGGCGCCACCTAGGATTACTTCTGTAATCACGTATGGTCCTTCCCAGGGGGACTCGAGCTTGAGATGTCCTTGCTGCTTTAGTCGCAGGACCAGGTCGCCCTCAACGAAGGATCTGGGGCGTAGCCTCCTACTGTGGTAGTTGTGCAGGTTCTGCTCGTAGATCGTTGATCTTTCCGCGGCGATTTCCCTTGCCTCGTCAAGGAGATCGACGGAGTCTTCGAGTGCAAGGTATGACTCCTGCTCGCTATAAGCAACCATGCGCGGTGCTTTGTACCATACCTCGGCGGGCAGCACCGCTTCGGCCCCGTGCACCATAAAGAACGGGGTGTAGCCTATAGCACTGTTTGGAGTTGTGCGTAGGCTCTAGAGTACTGATTGCAGTTCATCTGGCCAGCAACCCGCGGCTTCTTTGAGTGGCCGGAGGAGTCGCTTCTTGATGTCGCCGCAGACGAGCCCGTTCGCCTTTTCAACCTAACCGTTGGTCTGTGGATGTGCTACCGAGGCGTAGCTGATGTTGATTCCTAGATTCTCACAGAATTCTTGGAACTCCTTGGATGTGAAGTTTGTTCCATTGTCTGTGATGATGTTGTGTGGCACTCCGAAGCGGAAAACTGTAGGGGTTCCGCGCATGAAAACAATAAAAATTTACTCTATGCCCCTGAACCCCTGAAGCTGCTAGGACCTATCTATTAGTAATACAGTAATGGGAGGGGCTTTTCGTGAACTTACCCTTGAAGATTGAAAAACGTTGTCAACGCTCAGGAGAGCGTGGTTGATGTAGACGAGCCGAAGCCGACCTCAAGGTCGTGATGAAGTCCTTGCGCTCCTTCTGGCTCCAACGACTTGAGTGCCTCAAGTGCGACACCTCGCGGGGAGTTACACACGTCCGGTGCTTGACGATGACTCCCGCTTCCCCGATCCAGCAGCAGTTGCGGAAGTAGAGCTCCCGGATCCGAATCCCGCAGCGCGACGGCGCTTCGCAGTGAAGATGTCTCTTGCTCGTGTAGTCCAGACTTGGGACCACGGTCACGAGAGAGAGAGGGTAAAGAGAAAATATCAATTAGAGGTCCTTCCAAAAGTGGGGAGACCTTTATTGATTATTGGGTGTGTATTTCTAGGCCAAATACCCCACTTTATATAGGGGGAGGGGAGGTACTACCTCCCCTCAAGTCCCGGGGTGGGACTAAAGGAGAGGAGGGGGAGGAGGTGGCCGCCGACCACCTAGTGGGCCCTGCACTGGGGGGCTAGGCCCAGCCGTCCTCCCCCTTGCCCCTTCTCCCTCTCTCCGTTCCCCTAATGGGACCTCTCCCTCCGGAATTGGCCCATTAAGCCTTTTGACCTTTTAATTGATTTTCTCTTTATTAAATAATTATGAATAAATGATTAAATCAACATTTAACATTCATTCACATACTATTTAATCTCCGTGGCCATGGAACACCTTCCACCTCCACTCCGGACATCCTCCGGACTTACCGAAACCCTTCCGGTTTTCTCCCTTCTTTTCTTCGGTGATTCTACCGATCCTATAAACACTCTCTAAGCATCATCAAGACCTTAAGCGTGATACCCCACGGTTCGGGAACACTCCAGACATGGTCGGGACACTCCCGCACCAATGATCGACAGAGGGACCTGGATGGCCATGTGACCCCTGTGCGTTCCACGAAGATCTTTCGTCGTTTGAACCAGGACAGTCGTGTCTTATTCCCTTTGTCACTCGATATTTGCATTGCCCGAGATCTGATCAATGACATCACCATGTCATGTTCAATCTCGTTACTGAACAATGCTACTTGACTCGTTCCGACAAGTGATATCCCCGTGATCTAATCACATGCTGCGCAGCTATTGGACATAACCTCTCCGAGTGGGCCCTTGAGTATCTTCCAGTCACATGGACGGACAAATCCCTCTCTTGACATATATTGCCTCTATGGTTTAGTCCTAATACCTGAACACACCTTTATAACCACCGTTTTACCAGATGGCGTTTGATGCTATCTAAACGCTCGCGGGAGACAGTGATTGATATAGTCTCACGGTCTAAGGAATAGTCTATGAGGGTCCTTTTTAATCATCATAACTTGAACTTCGTGACATGATCGAATCACGATGTTTAGGTTGGGTATTGGTTCATCATCTCATTCTCCGAATGAGATGACCTCATTTTCAACTGGCATAAATGCCACATGATTAGGAAACATGATCATCTATTGACCAATGAACCAGTGACTAGAGTTTCACTGGGAACCCCTGGTTTGTTTGTATATCACACGTGTATTGATGTTTCCACTCAATACAGTTATAGCATGATATAAAACTTAATCATAAACTATATGAAATATGATAATAGTCCTTACTACTATTTGTCTCTAGGGCATATTTCCAACAGTCTCCCACTTGCACTAGAGTACAAATACACTAGTTGCATTTGTTCTTAATTATTGGCACCATATATCCTGTACCCTGAACATGCTTGCTCATGGAAGAGGTTGAGTCTTGGGTCTGTATTTTACAGTCCCAAATCCTTTGCAACTTACTAATGTCACTTTGATTGACATTAATATTATATCATCACATGACAGCATCTGTGTGTATGCATCGTTGCTATGGCAGCAGAACGAGGCCTGATTCCAGGAGCCTACAGTGATGTTAGTGTTGGGTCCGTAGCATAGAAAACAAAAAAATTCCTACGGTGCTACACGCCAAGATCTATCTACTAGGTACAAAGCAAATGGGTGGACATACATCCATAGAGAACTTACCCTCGAAGACAACGAGCTTTGTTAACGAGTAGGAACTCGTGGTTGATGTAGTCGTACACTTGCCGATCTCAAGATCGTGAGGAAGTCCGAGCACCGCAACTCAGCAGCGCATCTGCACTCGCACACACGTTCAAGCCACCGGACAACCTCCACCTCCTCGCTCCAGCGATCTAGCGGAAGCAGCAACTCCTTCCAGACGAAATGCCACCGGGAACATGTATCTCGCTAATCTGAGACCATGGGGAAATAATGCTAGAGGGGGAGAGAGATCCTTCACAAGGAGGTGTGAGGATGAAGGAGGAATGGATGGCCTTTTATAGGAGGAGGGGGGGTGCCCCTCTCTCTATGGCCGGCGCATGGGGGGGTGACCCCTCACCTCCCCCATTCATGTGGTGGTAACTCCTCCACATTAAAATGCCTCTTCACATTCCCTTTTAAAGTCTCCACTTTAAATGCATTAAGTTTCTCCAAATTTAATGCTCTCTCATTTAATAAAAACTCTTTTATTAAATTTATTCAGAATTTTGTTAATTACTTTAATTAACAAACATTCACATATAGCCCCTTGCAATATTTCAATAACACATGCGTAACCACCTTCGCAATTTCACCCAAACAATTTCCGTTTCTATTGAAACAATTCCTGCGCTTTGCAATTCTTTCGTCTCAAACATATGTGCTCCAAAATGGTGTCCGTAACTCTTAAGTGTGCCACCCTACGGTTCGCGAATAATGCGTATATGATCGAGACCCTTCTCCGATCAATAATCAGCAATGGACCGGAGATCCGCATCACTCCTACACATTCAACGATGACTCGTGATCGTGAGAACCTTTAACGCTTGTAACTAAATCCCTTTGTCTCTCAATATATTACATGTCCGAGATTCGATCATCGGTATCTCCATACCTAGTTTGATCTCGTATCGACATGCACTCTTTTCTCGCTCGTGATATAACATTCTAGTGATCACATCACTTGCTTGCAATCTATCCTAATGTGATATCACCGAGAGGGCCCAGAGTATATCTATCCGTCATCTGGATTGACAAATTCCACTCTTGATCCATGAGCCTCAACATAACACCTTCAGAGTAATCGAACCCATCTTTATAGTCACCGTTACTACGGTGTGACGTTTGATGTTATCAAGATACTCTTCCTGTTAGCAATTAACATGATCTCATGGTCTAAGGATAAAGATTACTTCGTATGATGTTATAGCAATATAAACACAATGACTTGATCGTAATGCTATACTTTGGATGAATGTTCATCACATCATTCCACCAATGGTGTGACCTTGTTATTAACAACATCCAATGTCCATGATCAGGAAACCTTGATCATCCTGTTAATCAACAAGCTAGTCTATAAGAGAGGGATGACTAGGAACCCTTTTTGTTTATTAAACACACATGTATTGATGTTTCCTATCAATACAATTATAGCATGCAAAATAAACATCTATCATATACAAGGAATACATAATAACAACTTTATTATTGCCTCTCGCATATTTCCTTCTCTCCCACTTGCACTAGAGACAATAATCTAGTTCACATAGTGATAAATCTAACACCCATGGAGTTCGTGTTGATCATGTTTTGCCCTAGGAGTACTTTAGTCAATGGATCTGCTACATTCAGGTCCATGTGCACTTTACAAATCTTTATATCTCCATCCTTGACATGCTCATGGATGGAGTGAAACCGCGCTTAATATGCTTGGAATTCTTGTAGAGACCTTGGTTCCTTTTTGGCTATGGCTCCATTGTTGTCACAATAGATCACCATCGGGTCCAACGCACTAGGAACCACACCTGCTATGAACTCCTTCATCCAAACCGCTTCTGCGCTTACTCGAAGAAGCAACATATTCCGCCTCGTTGTTGATCCAGCCACCACAAAGTTGTTTGGAGCTCCTCCAACTAACTTCGCTGCTCAAGAGAAATACGTATCCGGATTGAGACTTAGAGTCATCCGGATCAGTGTCAAAGCTAGCATCGACATAAGACTTAGCGACTTGCTCTTCTTCACCTCCGTATATAAGAAGCATATCCTTAGTTCTTCTCAAGTACTTAAGGATATTCTTGACCGCTATCCAAAGGTTCAACCGGATCAGATTGGTACCTACTAGTCAAACTAATAGCATGTGCCACATCCGTCTTGTACATAGCATGGCATACATTATAGAGCCTATGGCTGAGGCATAGGGATCTTATCCATTATCTCTTTCTTCTGCCATAGCCGGACTTTGAGTCTTACTCAATGTCTTGCCTTGCAACATAGGTAAGAACCCCTTCTTACTTCCGTCCATATTAAACTTCTTTAATATCTTATCAAGGTATGTACTCTGCGATAGCCCAATTAGGCGTCTTGATCTATCTCTATAGATTTTAATGCCTAATATATATGAAGCTTCACCAAGGTCCTTCATCGAAAATTTTCTGTTTAGATAACTTTTAACACTGTTTAAAAGATCTAAATCATTTCCAATCAATAATATGTCATCCACATATAATATCAGAAATGCCACATTGCTCCCACTCACTTTCTTGTAAATACAAGCCTCTCCATAAGTTTGGACAAATCCAAACTCTTTGATCACCTCATCAAAGCAGAGATTCCAACTTCGTGATGCTTGCTTCAGTCCATAGATGGATCGCTGAAGTTTGCACAACTTATTAGCATCCTTAGGATCTGCAAAACCCTTAGGTTGTATCATATACAACTCTTATTCAATCTTACCATTGAGGAACGCAGTTTTGACATCCATCTGCCATATTTCATAATCGAAATATGCAGCAATTGCTAACATAATCCTAACCGACTTAAGCATCGCTACGAGAGAGAATGTCTCATCGTAGTCAACTCCTTGAATTTGTCGAAACCCCTTTGTGACAAGTCGAGCCTTATAGATGGTCACATTACCATCAACATCAGTTTTCCTTTTGAAAATCCATTTATTCTCAACGGCCTTTCGATCGTGAGGTAAGTCCACCAAGTTCCAAACCTGGTTTTTGTACATGGATTCCATCTCGGATTTCATGGCTTCTAGCCATTTGTTAGAATCCGGGCTCATCATCACTTCTTCATACGTCGCAGGGTCATCCATTTCATCAACCATGAAATTCACAACAGGATTGCCGACAGCCAGAGAGCTGCACGTGTCCCGCTTGACCGCGAGGTTCGGAGTGTCCTCTTCGAGTTTCATGATCAATATCATTAGCTCTCTCTTCATTAGGTGAAGTCAAGTCCGAAACAACTTCTGGAGCTGCGCTACTCGCCATTTCATGAAGAGAAGGTTCAATAACCTCTTCGAGTTCTACCTTCCGACTACTCACACCTTTCGCGAGAAACTCCTTCTCAAGAAAGGATCCATTCTTGGCAACAAAGACCTTGCCCTCGGATCTTTGATAGAAGGTATACCCAATCGTTTCCTTAGGGTATCCTATGAAGACGCATTTTTCCGCTTTGGGTTCGAGTTTATCCGGTTCAAGTTTCTTCACATAAACATCGCATCCCCAAACCTTAAGAAATGACAGCTTAGGTTTGTTTCCAAACCATAATTCATACGATGTCTTTTTAACGGATTTAGATGGTGCCTGATTTAAAGTGAATGCAGCTGTTTCTAGTGCATAACCCCAAAATGACAGTGGCAAGTCAGTCAGAGACATCATAGATCGAACCATATCCAATAAAGTACGATTACGACATTCTGACACACCATTACGTTGTGGTGTTCCGGCAGGCGTGAGTTGTGAAACTATTCCACGCCTTTCATATGTGTGCTAAACTCGTAACTAAGATACTCTCCTCCACGGGACCAGAAATTTGATCTTTCATATAATGATTTTCCACTTCATTCTGAAATTCTTTGAACTTTTCAAAAGTTTCAGACTTGTGTTTCATCAAATAGATATACCCATATCTACTCAAATCATCCGTGAAAGTAACAAAATAACGATATCCACCTCGCGCCGACATACTCATTGGTCCACACATATCAGTATGTATGATTTCCAATAGCTCTGTCGCTCGTTCCATTGAACCGAAAAACGGCGTTCTAGTCATCTTGCCCATAAGGCATGGCTCACATGTATCAAATGATTTAGAATCAAGTGATTCCAAAAGTCCATCAGAATGGAGTTTCTTCATGCGTTTAATGCCAATATGACCTAGACGGCAGTGCCACATATATGTAGATATATCATTATCAAGTTTAATCCTTTTAGCATCAACATTATGAATATGCGTAATACTACTATCGAGATCCAACAGAAATAAACCATTCAACATAGGTGCATGACCATAAAAGATATTATTCATATAAATCGAACAACCATTGTTTTCAGACTTAAATGAAACCACTTTGCATCAAACACGATCCGGATACAATGTTCATGCTCAGTGCAGGCACCAAATAACAATTATTTAGGTTTATAACTAATCCCGATGGCATATGGAGAGGCAGCATTCCGACGGCGATCACATCAACTCTTGATCCATTGCCGACCCGCATCGAGACCTCATCCCTTGCTAGTTGTCGCTTGTTCCGCAGCCCCGAACCGAAGTTACATATATTAGCAACCGATCCCGTATCAAATACCTAGGTGCTACATGAGTACTAGTCAAGTACACATCAATAACATGTATATCATATATACCTTTGTTTGCCTTGCCGACTTCTTGTCCGCCAAATACTTGGGGCGCTTATGCCTAATGGCTACCCCTTACAATAGTAGCACTCAATTGTCGGACTTAGGGCCAGCTCGGGTTTTTTCAAAGTGGCAACAGACTTGCCACCCTTCTTTCCCTTTGTGCTTGCCTTTCTTGTCCTTCTTGAAACCGGTGGTCCTATTGATCATCAACACTTGATGTTCTTTCCTAATCTCCACTTCGCAGCCTTAAGCATTGATGTAAGCTCGGAAGAGACTTCTTCATGCCCTGCATATTATAGTTCATCACAAGCTCTTGTAGCTAGGTGGCGTAGATTGGAGAACATGATGTATGTATGCCTAAGTCAATGGGAATCGTTATTCCCAAGGACACAAGCTTATCGGCGCATCTGGACATTTTGAGTACGTGCTCACGAACGAAGCTGTTTTCCTCCATCATGCAGCTAAAGAACTTTTCTATAGCATTATAACTCTCTACGGCAGCATGGGTATCGAAAATCATTTTCAATTATCCCATGTTATCAAAGGCATTGCCATTTTCAAACGCTTCAAGTTCGATCTAGCCCATACAAGATGCCGCAATGAACTAAGTTGTGGTCCTCCCGACGAGTTATATAGATGTTCTTTTCCTCGTCAGGCATCAGAGCTGGTGGGCCTAGCGCATCTAGCACATATTGCTTTTGTGCAGCAGGAGGAGAATCCTCAAATTCATAGCCCGCTTGGTGAAGTTGCTACCATTCGCAGCAAGTTTCTCTTTCTCCATGAACAGATTGAAATTAAAAGGTGTGGTTCCATCTACAACAGAATTTGTAAAGTATATTTAGACTAATTTTATGATAGATTGAGTTCGACTAATCCAAATTACTAATGAACTCCCACTCAAAAACGATATCCCTCGTGTCCTTTTGGTGATTACATGAACCAAATCCACTACACCAAGTCCGATCATCACGTGAGTCGGTCTAGCTTCAAAGGCGAGCATCTATATGGGCATCATATCAACTATATGACTCATGCTTAACCTTTCGGTCCGTGTTCCGAGGCCATGTCTGTACATGCTAGGCTCGTCAAGTAAGAACCTTAGTATTTGCGTGTGTAAAACTGTCTTACACCCGTTGTATGAAAGCGTAGAGTTGAAAACACCCGATCATCACGTGATGCCTCAAAACACGATCCACAAAACGGTGCATACTTAAGGAAGAACACATTTTATCTTGATATCTAAATGAGGGATCATCTTATAATGCTACCAAACGCGCCAAACTAGCAGTATAAGATGCTAACATCTAATGTGTGAAGTGAGATGATATGGTCCATGCATTTGATCTCTATCATTTGCATCGTGGTATGATCTCTATCATTCCTTTGTGTGTAAGGACAAGGTCTATGGAACTTACACGTTAAGTGAGTTGTAAGAGTATCTATCATACATCTACTTACAACAATACCATATCAAAACACTAGCCCAACAACGATCTAAACTAGACGCCTCTAATTTATCAATTGCAAGTTTTACATGGCTTAGGGCTTTCGGAGATAGAACCTGTCTAACCTACGAACATGAACCACAACGAGGATAACCAAGTTATTAGCAACTCGTTGTAAATCAGATATTGACTATAGTAGGAGAGACAGACACCCACCAGCCACTTATGCAAAACAAGTTGCATGTCAGTCGTGGAACCGGTCTCATGTACGATGACATGTAAGGTTGGACCGGGCCGCTTAATCCCACTATGCCACCAATATGCAAAGTACATATAAGATGCAATAACATGATCATCATCGCCCACATATCAACCATATGTGTACTACCCGTGCTAAGCACCTACGCATAGATCAGGCTCTAATACCACTGTTGGGTCCGCAGCATAGAAAACAAAAAATTTCCTACGGTGTGAACTACATGCCAAGATCTATCTACTAGGTACAAAGCAAACGGGTGGACATACATCCATAGAGAACTTACCCTCGAAGACAACGAGCTTTGTTAACGAGTAGGAACTCGTGGTTGATGTAGTCGTACACTTGCCGATCTCAAGATCGTGAGGAAGTCCGAGCGCCGCAACTCAGCAGCTCATCCGCACTCGCACACACGTTCAAGCCACCGGACAACCTCCACCTCCTCGCTCCAGCGATCCAAATGAAGCAAGAACTCCTTCCGCATTTAAATGCCACCGGGAACATGTATCTCGCTAATCCGAGACCATGGGGAAATAATTCTAGAGGGGGAGAGAGATCCTTCACAAGGAGGTGTGAGGATGAAGGAGGAATGGATGGCCTTTTATAGCAGGAGGGGGGTGCCCCCTCTCTCCATGGTTACAGCATGGGGGTGACCCCTCACCTCCCCCATTCATGTGGTGGTAACTCCTCCACATTAAAATGCCTTTTCACATTCCCTTTTAAAGTCTCTACTTTAAATGCATTAAGTTTCTCCAAATTTAATGCTCTCTCATTTAATGAAAAATCTTTTATTGAATTTATTCAGAATTTTGTTAATTACTTTAATTAACAAACATTCACATATAGCCCCTTGCAATATTTCAATATCACATGCAGAACCACCTTCTACAATTTCACCCGAAACAATTTCCGGTTTCTATTGAAACAATTCCTGCGCTTTGCAATTCTTTTTTCGTCAAACATATGTGCTCCAAAATGGTGTCCGTAACTCTTAAGTGTGCCACCCTACGGTTCATGAATAATGCGTATATGATCGAGACCCTTCTCCGATCAATAATCAGCAATGGACCCGAGATCCGTACTGACTCCTACACATTCAACGATGACTCATGTGATCGTGAGAACCTTTAACGCTTGTAGCTAAATCCCTTTGTCTCTCGATATGTTACATGTCCGAGATTCGATCATCGGTATCTCCATGCCTAGTTTGATCTCGTTACCGACATGCACTCTTTTCGCTCCTGATATAACATTCTAGTGATCACATCACTTGCTTGCAAGCTATCCTAATGTGATATCACTGAGAGGGCCCAGAGTATATCTATCCGTCATCTGGATTGACAAATTCCACTCTTGATCCATGAGCCTCAACATAACACCTTCGTAGCACTGAACCCATCTTTATAGTCACCCTGTTACGGTGTGACATTTGATGTTATCAAGATACTCTTCCGGTGTTAGCAATTAACATGATCTCATGGTATAAGGATAAAGATTACTCCGTATGATGTTATAGCAATATAAACACAATGACTTGATCGTAATGCTATACTTCGGATGAATGTTCATCACATCATTCCACCAATGGTGTGACCTCGTTATTAACAACATCCAATGTCCATGATCAGGAAACCTTGATCATCCTGTTAATCAACAAGCTAGTCTATAAGAGAGGCATGACTAGGAACCCTTTTTGTTTATTAAACACACATGTATTGATGTTTCCTATCAATACAATTATAGCATGCAAAATAAACATCTATCATATACAAGGAATACATAATAACAACTTTATTATTGCCTCTCAGGGCATATTTCCTTCAGTTAGATCAACCTCGAGGGCTTTCTCATGGGCATTGTGCCCTGGGACACATCATTCTATGTTAAAAGCGAATTAGCCCTGCCATAACATTATACAACACTTTAGATGGTACCCTTATCTATTATTATAAATGTATTCATCAAAACACTAGTGCACTCGGTGCAACTTTCGATGTTTTGTTCACCTCGCTTCCTACTTGACTTTAATTGGTATCTACAGTAGTTTCCAAGATATTCCCTTATAACATAACTCTTTATGTTTTAAGATATGTTATCCTTTATGGATTTGGAAAACATGTCTACAGTTCTCTACTTAGACACTACGGACAAGACTTAGCTCAACATTCCGTGATTCAAATTTAATCACTTTTAAACGTTCCTTAGTTGGATCACATATTATGCTAAGTTATCATCATGGTTTACTAAGATAGAACCTATGTCTTAACATAGTGGATGATGATCATCCTTTCTTTCTTTCAACCATTGATGTTAAACTTAATGCTATTCCTAATTTGAGTTGTTAAGGATCAGTTCCTTAATTAACTTCTATTCCGAAACCCTTTTCAGAATCCCTTAAGGAATACTACATAATATCATAATACACCTATTATCAACTTCTACATATTATAAATCATTATTTATAAGTATTTGCGCCTTTATTCTTAACATACTTAAGAATTACTCCTATAAGCTCCCACTCAGAATATGTTCCCACATATTTGAATTTGAGACTTACATTGCTCCCACTTAAAAATATGTCAATCACATATTGTTTCATGAAGACTTTCATAGCTCCCACTCAATTTTATGCAAATTGCATATCTCCTTACTGTTTTGAATAACTTCAAAATCCTTTGATCAAATATCAAACTTGGAGATTTACTATGAGATACTAGTACTTTACTAGTTTTAAATCCACTAGACATCCAGCACACATGAATCAAATTCATTTGAATTCATCCAATACTTGACAAATTGTGCTTTTGTCATTCACCCCCTTTTCCTTCTATGGCTTTGCAGTCATTTGGGAAAATTCCAAGTAATTCCTTTACTTGTGAGATTCAACAACGAATTTCTTTTTATTCTCAAGGGAATTTTACTTCTAGGATTTATCATAATTTAGTTTACCATTATTTCCTTTGTATTTTGTAGGTATGTCATACTCCAAAAATCATGACAAGTGATTCACAAATGCTTCCATACAAGATATGGATTTACATTTTGAATCCTACTTCATATAGTGAAAAACAATAGTGGAGGGAAAAACACAATGATCAAAATCATTGATTCTTTCCTTCTATGAAGAGAATCGTTCAGGAACATTGTCCGTTGCGCTTCTCAATACTCTGATGCAGGGTTTTGAATCCTCATCGTGTTTTACACTAATTTCCATTTGCCTCATAATTGAGAAACATCACTAGAAGTGAGCTTTCTCAAGAATGCACCAAAATCCAAGCAATACGAATCTTGCTTTCCTTTTGGTTTGAGCTATGGGTTTCGTATTCAAACTTTCCAATGAATACACTACAAGGACTTATTTGCTATTGTTTTGGTTATATCGAATAACCCCAAAACTTTCACGAATTCTAATGGTTTACCAATTCTAATTGAGTGTTAACTATTTCTTAACTATTGGTCTCTACATCTATACTACACCGATTTATTTGGTGCCTTCTATTCAACCCCCTCTGATATCTAATATCACATTGAGATGCTTTGTATTTTGACGTTTCAAAACACTTTGCATTTCAAAATTTCTTTTATGCCATTCTTATAAAGTTGAATTTCATTACTATTGATCAAATCGTAGTAATTAGATTCTCTTTTATATTTATACCCTTTTTGTTGATGAAACACTTTGATCAAATCAAATAGTTTCATATTCATGTTTCCTTTGGTAAACTACTTTACACATTTAAACAATCATTTAATGATAATTACCATTGATGTTAAACTCCAATACATCGAATATGTATTTACTTTTCACAATTCTTTAAACACTTTGTATTCAAGTAATACACGGTGTTCAAGTTATTTTGCTAAACTTAGGCATGATTTATATGTGAGGAGAAATCGAATAACCTTCACATATTATCACATAACTTTGAATTAAAACAATGGTTTTTCATTCATTAATGAACATATCATTAAGTTGGGTATTTTAAACAAGGCATTTTAATATTTTACAAATGTTCATACATTATCAATTAGTTTCAAACAACAAGGATAATTTACATATAATCAAACAAGACGTGAACACGAATAGAAATCATTCATAAAAGCAGAACAACTGTTTGTTACAAACTCATATGAATAACCCTCTCACTATTGTGAGACACACTAAAGAAGTTCACAATCTCTTGATTACAAAAATCATCCTAAACACAAACTAAGTGATAAATGTCGAGGGCGAGTGTCGTTGGCCGTCATCATCATGCTCGCCATCAACACGCAACGTCACCTCCTCTCTAGCAAGCACCTCTATGCAGAAGGACATGTTTTCACCAAAACAGAACAAGTATCAGATATACTTAACACTGCAATGTGTTTGCAAGATTATAACTTTTATAAAACTGTATATCAAATATATACCTTTGTCGTTGACGACTCTAGCGACGTCGGGCTCATCTATCACATTTCTGAAATGTGATATGAACTCGAGGAAATCCAGTGTTTCCGGGTCGCCTCTCATAACGCAGATCCTGACTTGTGCTTGGAAGCTTAGAGGAAGCGACCACAACACAACTCCCATCGCAAATGAGCTTGAGTACCAGTTGTCCAGGTAGTATGCCAGACTCATGTACGCATCGTAGAGGCGTAATAAGTGCTCATCCAGTGAGGAGCCCTCCTCCATCTTTATGGAGAGGAAGTCCCCCATCAGCTCATACTCCCACATGCGCACTTGTTCCACGAAATGTGCTCTCAGATGTGCCATGACCATCCGGGGTTTGAGACTCCCCACCATTGGCCATAGCCCATCCTCCATTCCGAGGCGCATGGTCACTGATATAAATGTGGCCATCACACGACAACGATAACGCAGATCCCGCTGCTCCTGGGTCTCATGAGAATAGGGTGGCTCCAAATACATCTCGTAGGTCATGTAGTCAGCTACACTGTTCTCCCCAAGGAGATCAAATAGGCGTATGACCCATGCAGAAAAGTTGGATCCATCTAACTTGAGCTTTTCTCCTTTTAACCAATCGTCGATAGGAAAGGTAATCTCGGGAAGAACCATTTTCTACATTTATAATTGCAAAAGGAATTTAGACTAAGTTTATAATTAAATGAGTTAATAATAACTCCACTCAGAAACACCTATCCCTAGTGAGGGTTTGTAGTTATAACACAACCCCTATCAGCCACATCTCCCCCGATTGTCACAGCCATCAATGTGGGTTCAAGGGTGGACGCTAAGCGGCGGTCACATCATTCATGCGACTCGTGCTCGATCTTTTGACCATCCGTGTTCCGAGGCCACGCTTCTCTAGCATGCTAGGCTCGCCAACTCAACCTTAGTGTATTCGCTGTGCAACATGGCTTACACCCACTGTATGCGAACGTAGATATGTATGACACTCAGGCCTGTAACCCTGGATCGCCTCATATCGAAGAACTTTCTTGGTGGTGCACACTAAGGGGGAACACAATCGTTGGTAATTTTAACATGGATCATCTTATTAGGCTACCGTCGAGTATCTAATACTAGCACACAATAAGACATACAAACAATGACATTGAATGTAAATGCTATGTGATGTGGTTCTTCACGTCGTGATCTCCATCCGTCGTCACTGGGTTCCGGCGCCAGGGTTTCGGCGCCGTAGACACCAGGGTACCAGTGTCATTCTGGCGTGGTAGTTTGTCATTACCGTGACTATCTACTACTATGCAATGAAAGGTAATTACTTTACCTTTGCCACAACCATATCACAAAGCAACGCCCCCCCTGCAAAACAAAGTTAGACGCTTCTACTTTATCTTTGCATGTTTTACGTGGCTGAATGGGCTTTCACACAAGAATCGTTCTTACCTACGAACTTTCAGCACAACGCTGATCAAGTAGTTGTCTCTACTACACCCCTTTCGGGGCCCTCCGTTGCAAATGGTATACCAACTAATGCGAGAGAGACATACACCCCCCTAAGCCACTTTATACGGTACAAGCCGTATGTCAAGCGTGGACCAGTCTCGCGAATGAACGCGTAAAGTCGGTTGGGGGCCACTTCATCAAGCATTACTGCGGTATACACAAGTACACGTGGGAGGGTAACAACTAAAAGATCAATGCCCACATGCTACATCTCGTGTGTTCTACCCGTACTAGCATTACTACGCATAGATCTAGCTCTGATACCACTGTAGGGGTTCTGCGCATGAAAACAATAAAATTTTACTCTACGCCCCTGAACCCCTGAAGTTGCCAGGACCTATCTATTAGTAATACAGTAATGGGAGGGGCTTTTCGCGAACTTACCCTTGAAGACCGAAAAATGTTGTCAACGCTCAGGAGAGCGTGGTTGATGTAGACGAGCCGAAGCCGACCTCAAGGTCGTGATGAAGTCCTTGTGCTCCTTTTAGCTCCAACGACTTGAGTGCCTCAAGTGCGACACCTCGTGGGGAGTTACACACGTCCGGTGCCTGACGATGACTCCCGCTTCCCCGATCCAGCAGCAGTTGCGGAAGTAGAGCTCCCGGATCCGAATCCCGCAGCGCGACGGCGCTCCGCATTGAAGATGTCTCTTGCTCGCGCAGTCTAGACTTGGGACCACGGTCACGAGAGAGAGAGGAAAGATAAAATATCAATTGGAGGTCCTTCCAAAAGTGGGGAGATGTTTATTGATTATTGGGTGTGTATTTCTAGGCCAAATACCCCATTTTATATAGGGGGAGGGGAGGTACTACCTCCCCTCAAGTCCCGAGGTGGGACTAAAGGAGAGGAGGGGGGAGGAGGTAGCCGCCGGCCACCTATTGGGCCCCGCGCAGGGGGCTAGGCCTAGCCGGCCTCCCCTTGCCCCTTCTCCCTCTCTCTTTTCCCCTAATGGGCCCTCTCCCTCCGGAATTGTCCCATTAAGCCTTTTGACCTTTTAAAATAATTATGAATAAATGATTAAATCAACATTTAACATTCATTCACATATTATTTAATCTCCATGGCCATGGAACACCTTCCACCTCCACTCCGGACATCCTCCACTTCAAAAACCCTTCCGGTTTTCTCCCTTCTTTTCTTCGGTGATTCTACCGATCCTATAAACACTCTCTAAGCATCATCAATCCCTTAAGCGTGATACCCCACGGTTCGGGAACACTCCAGACATGATCGGGACACTCCCTCACTAATGATCGACAGAGGGACCTGGATGGCCATGTGACCCCTGTGCGTTCCACGAAGATCTTTCGTCGTTTGAACCGGGACAGTCGTGTCTTATTCCCTTTGTCACTCGATACTTGCATTGCCCGAGTTCTGATCAATGACATCACCATGTCGTGTTCAATCTCGTTACTGAACAATGGTACTTGACTCGTTCCGACAAGTGATATCCCCGTGATCTAATCACATGCTGTGCAGCTATTGGACATAACCTCTCTGAGTGGGCCCTTGAGTATCTTCCCGTCACATGGACGGACAAATCCCGCTCTTGACATATATTGCCTCTACGGTTTCCTCCGAATACCTGAACACACCTTTATAACCACCATTTTACCAGATGGCGTTTGATGCTATCTAAGCACTCTCGGGAGATAGTGATTGATATAGTCTCACGGTCTAAGGAATAGTCTATGAGGGTTCTTTTCTAATCATCGTAACTTGAACTTGATCGAATCACGATGTTTAGGTTGGGTATTGGTTCATCATCTCATTCTCCAAATGAGATGACCTCATTTCCAACTGGCATAAATGCCACATGATCAGGAAACATGATCATCTATTGACCAATGAACCAGTGACTAGAGTTTCACTAGGAACCCCTGGTTTGTTTGTATATCACACGTGTATTGATGTTTCCACTCAATACAGTTATAGAATGATATAAAACTTAATCATAAACTATATGAAATATGATAATAGTCCTTACTACTATTTGTATCTAGGGCACATTTCCAACAAAAATGATGGACTCAAAGAACTTGACCGCATTGTGCCCTGATTGATTGGTCACTAGCATGGCCTCTATCCATTTGGTGAACTTATCGACTGCTACCAGGAGGTAGACGTAACCTCCTCGTGAGGACTTGGGGAGCTTCCCGACCATGTCGAGTCCCCATTGCACGAAGGGCCAGGCCAATGGGATTGGCCGGGGCTCTGCGCAGGTGCGTGCGGCTTGTCCACAAATCGTTGACACGCGTTGCATTTCTGGACGATGTCCTTGGAATCGCGCATGGCCGTAGGCTAGTAGAACCCAGCTCGCAGAGCTTTGGCCACGAGGGCACGACTGCCAGCATGGTGTCCACAGGTTCCCTCATGGATGTCGAGGAGTACATCTCTTCCATCAGCCATGGAGACGCATCGCTGGAGTACTCCTATGATGCTGTGCTTGTATAGTTCGCCGTTGATAACATCGAATGCCTTGGATCGCCGCGTGATGTGTCGTGCATCAGTCGGGTCGTCCGGTAGCCTTTTGCTGAGGAGGTATGTGATGTACGGCTGAGTCCAGGATGATTCGATCATCATGACGCTCATTGGTCCTTCGAGTCCTATGTCTAGATCTAGGTCGTTGAGTGCCATTGGCTCATTGGGTGGTGTAGCCCCCGAGTCCGTTGCTGCGCTTGTTTTCTTCTCTGCTGCCTTTGGCTTGATGGAGCGTTCACATATGCGCTTGAGAAATACCCCAGGTGGTATGGGGGCGCAGGAAGAGCCTATGTTGGCGAGTGCGTCGGCCTCTTCATTCCTTTCGCGGACTACGTGTCGCAGCTCGCAGCCGTCGAAGTCCCCTTCGAGTGTGTCGTAGAGGTCACGGTAGGCGATCATGTTGTCGTTCAGTGCGTCGCACTCATGCATTGTTTGGTTGACGACCAACTTGGAGTCGCCGTAAATAATGAGCCTTTTGGCACCGCAGGCCTTTGCCATCCGCATCCCATGTAGCAGGGCCTTGTATTCAGCTTCGTTGTTGGAGGCAGTGAACTGCATTCGCAGGATGTACTTCAGCTTGTCCCCTTGAGGTCATGTCAGTATGACACCTGCACCTGCTCCGTCCTTCCGCTTGGACCCGTCGAAGTGCATTGTCCAGAGGTAGGACATATCTGGTTTGTCAGGGAGATGGTTCTCCATCAGTGCACAAGAAAGTCAGGAAGAACTTGCGACTTGATTGCGTCGCGCTTTTCGTATGTAATGTCTTGTGGAGACAATTCTATTCCCCAAAGCGCGACTCGTCCCGTGGCGTCGGGGTTATTGAGGATATGCCCCAACGGGGCGTCGTTGACCACCATGATTGGGTGTTCCTAGAAGTAATGGCGCAGTCGTCGGGCGGTCATGAAGACGCCGTACGCCAGCTTCTGGTAGTGCGGGTACCGCTGTTTTGTTGGCATGAGGACCTCGCTGAGGTAGTATACTGGGCGTTGTACTCCGTGGACCTTGTTTTCCTCAGCTCGCTCGACGACAAGCACTATGCTGACCACCTGTTTGGTGGTGGAGATATATAGCAACAGTGGTTCCCTTTCCCGTGGGGTCACTAGTACTAGCGATGTGGATAGAAGGCGCTTGAGGTCTTCGAATGCTTCCTGCACTTTGTTGGTCCACTCGAACTTTTCAGCTTTGTGGAGGAGTTGGTAGAAGGGCAGTGCCTTTTCACCCACTCGACTAATGAATCGACTGAGGGTCACGATTAGCCCAGCCAGCTGCTGAACACGCCTTATGTTTTTCGGCTTCTCCATGGCCAGTATGGCTTCTATTTTCTTCGGGTTTGTGTCCATTTCTCTCGCGGAGATGAGGTACCCGAGTAGTTACCCAGATGGGACGCCAAAGGCGCATTTGTCCGGATTGAGCTTGATCCGGTAGCGGTCGAGGTTGGCGAAGGTTTTGCGCAAATCATCGATTAGGGAGGCTTCCTCCTTGGTCTTGATTACTATGTCATCAACATAGACTTGAATGTTGCGACCAAGTTGTTCCTTGAGGCAAGCCTACATGCACCACTGGTAGGTGGCTCCCGCGTTCTTTAGCCCGAAGGGCATTGTGTTGTAGCAAAACACACCGAAGGGCATTGTAAACGCTTTTTTTTCTTGATCTTCCTCGTTCATTCGAATCTAATTATAGCCTGAGTAGGCGTCGAGGAAGCAGAGGCGCTTGCATCCTGCAGTGGAGTCGATGATCTGGTCGATGCGCGGCAACGGGATGTGATCCTTTGGGCAGTGCTTATTCAGAGAGGTGAAGTCCACGCACATCCGCAGGATATCCGTGTCCTTTTTTGGTACCAGCACCGTGTCGGCGAGCCAAGTGCTTTCCTTGATCTCGCGTATGAATTTGGCGTCGAGGAGTCTATTGATCTCCATTCCAACTGCCTTCGCCCGTGGCTCAGATAATCGCCGGATTGTTTGCTTGACTGGCCTTGCGTCTGGGTTGATGTTGAGTGCGTGCTCGGCGAATTCCCTAGGAACTCCTGGCATGTCCGCAGGACACCAGGAGAAAATTTCCCAGTGCTCACGGAGGAATTCGACGAGCGCGAGTTCCTATGCGGGACTCAAGTTGTTGGCGATGAGGGCCGTTTTGGCTGGATCCGATGGGTGGACCTGTACTTTCTTTGTGTGCACTGATGAGTCGAAAGATAGGTCAGGCGAGCTTGGCCGGCTTAGGGGAGGCAGACTGTTGTCTGTCGACTCCTTTAGTCTCGCGAGTTCTTCCTGCATGCCGAAGGACTGGGAAATTCTGTTGAATTCCCTGTCGCAACTGTCGGACCTCTCGAAGCTCCCGTTGACTGTGATGACGCCATTGGGACCTGGCATTTTCATCTGCAGGTAGGCGTAGTGTGGTACTGCCATGAACCTAGCGAACGCGACACGTCCGAGGATGCAGTGGTACTGTGAGGGCCAGTCGACGACCTCAAAGTTGATGCACTCGCGCCGAAGATGACGTTGAGGTTGATTTTGCCCAGGGGATACACACCCTTTCCTGGGACGATGCCGTGGAATGTTGTGTCTGAGGCTTCTAAGCAGCTCAGAGGGATCCTCATTGCTCGCAAGGTACTCGCGAATATAAGGTTGATGCCGCTTCCGCCGTCCATGAAGACGCGGCTCATGTCGAAGCCTCCAATTTGTGCCTCGAGTACGAGGGGAAAATGGCCTGGACGAGGTACTTGAGGCGGGTGATCGCGTTTTTCGAAGGTGATGTAGGACTCGCTTCTGCTGAGGTACTCAGTGGTAGATGGTGGCGAGCGTGTGGCCAAGTTGACTTGGCGAGTGATGGCCTTCTGCACCCGATTGGAGGGGCATCCTTTTTGGATCATCATAGTACCCATGGCCCGTGGGTAGGGTTCACCTCCCTGGTGCTGGTCCGGCGCAACTGCGTTTGGGGGCATTCTAGGTGGTGGTGGTGGAGCGCCATGTGCCACGGCGCCTGGAGCTGCTCCGTAGCCTCTTTCGACTGCGTTGCGATTCATCCAAACCAATCCCTCATGTAATTTGAGGAACTCACGGCAATCCTTGAGGAGGTGGCTGGACTTCTTTTTTCCATCATGCTTGTCGATATAGAAGTGTACCGTGCATGGCCCAGACAGCTTGTCTTCAATGGATGTCGTAGGTGTCTCATCACGATTGCGGCGTTGCCACACTTGCGTGGTTTTCCCGGAGTCGCGGTATCCACCGCTGCGGTATCGGCTATTGCGGTTATCGTCGCGTCTGTCGGCGTAGCCAGCTGCGACCATGTTGACGTCGTCACGGTCATCGTAGATGCGCATATGGCGTTTGCCTCGGTGGTCGTGTCTACGCTCGAGTTCTGCCTCCTCGTCGGAGTGAACGCGATTTTTCACGGAATCTTCTCCATCGGCCCACCGATTTGCGATTTCCATCAAGTGGTCAATGGTCTTGGGCTTTGAGCGGCCTAGCTCTTCCCTTAGCTCTATGCGGCGGACGCCGCTGTTGAATGCGTCAATCGCGCGATCCTCCGAGATGTTCTCTGCGGAGTTCTTGATGATGGACCACCTTTGGATGTAGGAGCGCAGCGATTCCCCCGATCTTTGCTGGTAGCATCTCAGCTCTTCGATTGATGCAAGCAGCTTGTATGTGCCCTTGAAGTTGCGCACGAAGCTGTAAACCAGCTCATCTCAACTGCGAATGGATCCGCATGGCAGGTTGTTGAGCCATGCTCGGGTGACGCCTTGCAGCTGAAGCTGTAAGCATTGCATGGCCGTGCTTCGACTGCCTCCGTGGAGTCTGATGGAGGAGATGTGGTCCTCCAGCTAGATCTTCAGGTCCTGTAGGCCGTCAAACTTCGGGTTCTCCGACGGGAGTTTGAACCCCTTGGGCATTCGCTTTTTCCTGATGGACCTGCTGAAGCATCTGGCGCCGCCAAGCTCCACATCTTCTTCTTCCGAGTCAGTCGACCGGGCACATCGCGCCCTTGACTTGTCGATCTTGCACTGCATGATGTCATCGCGCGCATCATAGTCGTGATCGTGTCGCCGTGAGCGGCGACGTCGAGACAGGTCATGACTATCATCGCTGGATGAGGGTGAGGAGTAGCGCTTTGCTAGCGCTTTGCCTTTTTTCGGCTCTGGTGTTGGCTCCTTGTCGAGGGCGGCTTCGACCAGTCCCAAGCCTGCGATCGTAGATCGGTGCATAGCGGCTCGAGGATCTCCAGCCGGCGGCTGATTGTTGAGGAGGTACATGGTGGCTGCGGTCACCACGGCCTCTGGCGTCTTGGGGACCACGTTGCCCCGTGTATCGACTGTCATAGAGCTGAAGTCGAGGACTTTTGCAGCTTCTATGCGTTCTTGCTCGGTGAGATGGGCCATCCGAGATCGTCTCTTGTTTGCAAGGTACTCGTTGCCCTTTGAAGAGGATCCTCCGTGGGAGGAGAGCCCAGCACGTCGAAGGCTCGACTCGTCTTCCGCCTTTTTGCGTGCCTCAAGTTGCACGATTGTTTGCACTTGGCGCTTGAATTCCTCCTTCAGGAGCCAATGGTATCCCATTAGCAGTTCTTGTGGAGATCCGAAAGGTACAGGGGTGCCTCGTAAGGCCTCGCGGCAGCGAGCCCACTCCTGCTCGTTGAGCCTGATCGCGACACGTTCGCCGGTTTGCTTGTTTGTTATGGTCAGAGGCTCGACTGCTCCTCCATTGTTGACGGGGATGCGATTGCCACCGTTGTCGCGATTGCCACCGAGAGGCGGGTCGGTTTTGTTACCGCGATTTCCCATGTTGTCGCGGTTGGCGGAGGTATCGCCTGCGTTGATGACGGCGCACATGAAGTGATTGGGGAAGCTGCTGCTTCCACAGCTTTCAGATCCGAAGCCGTAGGCTCCATCTTCAGTGGCCAGATCGCTCAGATCAGAGTCGCGACTACTGTTGCTGACCGTGTTCTCGACTATTGTCGGGGCGTTGAGCTCACCGAGGGTGTCGATCGATGGAGGGAACCATGATGCTGGGGCAATCGACGGCACCGTCGGCTGGTCAGGCATGCGGAGCATGCCCATCTGACCAACTTGGAAGCGGAATCTCCCTATTGCCAGGTTGATCCCGTCGCCCACGGACTCGAAAGCCAGGCGAGTGGCCAGCGTGTGAACGGTGAAGTCGAACGCGCCGAAGAGCTGGCGAATCTCTGCTGTTGTGGAGTTGTAGATCGCGGTTGATGGGCCGAAGAAGCCGCAACATCAGCACTCCCAATTCCCACAGACGGCGCCAATTGACGAGGGTTTAACTCATCAACGCCCATTGTTATGGACTTGGGTTTTGGAGAAGGAGGGAGCGCTGGAGACATCTATCGGCTAGCAAACAAGCACACAGGAGACTCAAAGATTTACCCAGGTTCAGGCCTCGTAGAGGTCCCTACTCCTGCTTGTCTACTCGTGGAATTATCAAAGGAATCGAGGATTACAATGGTGCGCAGATGCAATATGGCGAGGGTTATGGAAACTAGGGTTGTGTGTGTCCTCCTCCCTGCCCCCTCCTAGCCTTTATATAGATAGGCTAGGTCTCGGGTGGCAGGTCGAGTCGGTTACAAGTTAGGGTTTTCCCCTTTGAACTTTCTATCTTTAGCTTCTTCTTGTTCTTCAAGCAATCGAGAGTCCGTAGGTTACTCGAGTTCTTGATTTGTGCCTTGGCGACACCGTGGGCTTATATGTATTCAAGCCGTATATACCAAGCTTGAGTACCTATAGGGTATACCCATGTCACTGGCCGTTTGCATGTGCTATTTCCCATAGTTTTGGGGTTCGAGGGCGATTTGCATGGCCCATAAGACCTGATACATGTTCTAGAGTTATGAGCAAAAAATCATTTATTTCGCGTTTTATGGCCATTTCATGAGCTATTGCCCACAAATTTGGGGTTCCTCGACGATTTGCATGGCCCATAAGACCCGATACATGTTTTAGATATCTGAATAATAACTCGGTGTTTTCGTGTTTTATACCCGTGTTCATGAGCTTTTGCCCACAGATTTGCGCTTCCGGGGCGATTTGCATGACCCATAAGATCCGATACATGTTTTAGAGTTATGACAAAAAACTCGTCATTTTTGTGTTTTGTAGCCGTTTTCTTGAGCTATTGCCCATGATTTCGGGGGTTCCATTGCGATTTGCATGACCCGTAAAACCCAATACATATTTTAGAATTATAAGAAAAAACTCGTCTTTTTCGCGTTTTATGGTCGTTTTCATAAGCTTTTGCCCACAGATTTGGGGTTCCGGGGTGATTTGTATGGCCCATAAGACCTGATACATGTTTTAGAGATATCTGAATAATAACTCGTTGTTTTCGTGTTTTATAGCCGTTTTCATGAGCTTTTGCCCATAGATTTGCGCTTTTGGTGCGATTTCATGACCCATAAGATCCGATACATGTTTTAGAGTTATGACAAAAAACTCGTCATTTTTGTGTTTTATAGCCGTTTTCTTGAGATATTGCCCACGATTTTGGTGTTCCATTGCGATTTGCATGGCCCGTAAAACCCAATACATGTTTTAGAGTTATAAGAAAAACTCGTCGTTTTCGCGTTTTATGGTCGTTTTCATAAGCTTTTGCCCACAGATATGGGGTTCCGGGGCGATTTGTATGGCCCATAAGTCCCGATATATGTTTTAGAGATATGTCAAAAACTCACCATTTTTGTGTTTTACGACCGTTTTCATGAGCTATTGCCCGCATGTTTGGTGTTCCAGGGTGATTTGCATGGCCCATATGATCTGATACAAGTTTTGTAGTTATGGGCAAAACCCTGTCGTTTTCGCGTTTTACAGCCGTTTTCATGAGCTATTGCCCACAGATTTGGGGTTCCTAGACGATTTGCATGCCCATAAGACCCGCTACATGTTTTAGATATATGAACAAAAACTCGTCGTTTTCGCGTTTCATGAGCTTTTGCCCACAGATTTGGGGTTTCGGGGCAATTTGCATGACCCACAAGACCCGATACATGTTTTCGATTCATGACGAAAAACTCGTCGTTTTTGCGTTTTATTGCTGTTTTCAAGAGCTATTGCCTGCGGTTTTGGGGTTCTAGGGTGATTTGCATGGCTCGTAAGCCCTGATACATGTTTTAGAGTTAGGAGCAAAAACTCGTCATTTTCGTGTTTTATGGCTATTTTCATGAGCTAGTGCCCACAGGTTTGTGGTTCCAGGGCGATATGCATGGCCCGTAAGACCCGATACATGTTTTAGAGTTATGACAAAAAACTCGTAGTTTTCTCGTTTTATGGCCGTTTTCATGAGCTATTGCCCACAGACTTGGGGTTTCAGGGCAATATGCATGACCCATAATACCCAATACATGTTTTAGAGATATGACCAAAAATTCATCGTTTTCGTGTTTTATGGCCGTTTTCATGAGCAGCCCATGGTTTTGGGGTTCAAGGGTGATTTGCATGGCCCGTAAGACGCGATACAAGTATGAGAGTTATGAGAAAAAAAACTCGTTGTTTTCGCGTTTTATAGCCGTTTTCATGAGCTATTGCCACGAGTTTTGTTTTTTCCAAGGTGATTTGCATGGCCCGTAAGACCCGATACATGTTTGAGAGTTATGAGAAAAAACTCATCATTTTCGTGTTTTCTGGCCGTTTTCATGTGCTATTTCCCATAGTTTTGGGGTTTTAGGGCGATTTGCATGGCCCATAAGACCTGATACATGTTCTAGAGTTATGAGCAAAAAATCATTTATTTCGCGTTTTATGGCCGTTTTCATGAGCTATTGCCCACAAATTTGGGGTTCCTCGACGATTTGCATGGTCCATTAGACCCGATACATGTTTTAGATATGTGAATATATAATAACTCGTTGGTTTCGTGTTTTATAGCCATTTTCATGAGCTTTTGCCCATGGATTTGCGCTTCCGGTGCGATTTGCGTGACCCATAAGATCCGATACATGTTTTAGAGTTATGACAAAAAACTCGTCATTTTTGTGTTTTGTAGCCGTTTTCTTGAGCTATTGCCCACGATTTTGGGGTTCCATTGCAATTTTAATGGCCCGTAAAACCCAATGCATGTTGTAGAGTTATAAGAAAATACTCGTCGTTTTCGCGTTTTATGGTCATTTTCATAAGCTTTTGCCCACAGATTTTGGGTTCCGGGTCGATTTGTATGGCCCATAAGACCCGATACATGTTTTAGAGATATGTCAAAAACTCACCATTTTTGTGTTTTATGACCGTTTTCATGAGCTATTGCCCGCATTTTTGGTGTTCCAAGGCAATTTGCATGGCCCATATGATCTAATACAAGTTTTATAGTTATGAGTAAAACCCTATCGTTTTTGCGTTTTAGAGCCGTTTCATGAGGTATTGCCCACAGATTTGGGGTTCCTGGACGATTGGCATGCACATAAGACCCGATACATGTTTTAGATATATGAACAAAAACTCGTCGTTTTCACGTTTTCATCAGCTTTTGCCCACGGATTTGGGGTTTCGAGGCGATTTGCATGGCCCATAAGACCCGATACATGTTCTAGAGTTATGATGAAAAACTCGTCGTTTTTGCGTTTTATTGCTGTTTTCAAGAGCTATTGCCTGTGGTTTTGGGGTTCTAGGGTGATCTGCATGGCTCGTAAGCCCTGATACATGTTTTAGAGTTAGGAGCAAAAACTCGTCGTTTTCATGTTTTATGGCTGTTTTCATGAGCTAGTGCCCACAGTTTTGTGGTTCCAGGGCGATATGCATGGCCCGTAAGACCCGATACATGTTTTAGAGTTATGACGAAAAACTCGTAGTTTTCTCGTTTTATGGCCGTTTTCATGAGCTATTGCCCACAGACTTGGGGTTTCAGGGCGATATGCATGACCCATAAGACCCAATACATGTTTTAGAGATATGACCAAAAATTCGTCGTTTTCGTGTTTTATGGCCATTTTCATGAGCAGCCCATGGTTTTTGGGGTTCAAGGGTGATTTGCATGGCCCGTAAGACGCGATACAAGTATGAGAGTTATGAGAAAAAACTCGTTGTTTTCGCATTTTATAGCCATTTTCATGAGCTATTGCCACGAGTTTTGTTTTTTCCAAGGTGATTTGCATGGCCCGTAAGACCCGATACATGTTTGAGAGTTATGAGAAAAACCTCATCATATTCGCATGTTCTGGCCGTTTTCATGTGCTATTTCCCATAGTTTTGGGGTTCGAGGGCGATTTGCATGGCCCGTAAGACCTGATACATGTTCTAGAGTTATGAGCAAAAGATCATTTATTTCGCGTTTTATGGCCGTTTTCATGAGCTATTGCTCACAAATTTGGGGTTCCTCGATGATTTGCATGGCCCATAAGACCCGATACATGTTTCAGATAGCTGAATAATAACTCATTGTTTTCGTGTTTTATAGCCGTTTTCATGAGCTTTTGCCCATAGATTTGCGCTTCCGGTGCGATTTCCATGACCCATAAGATCCGATACATGTTTTAGAGTTATGACAAAAAACTCGTCATTTTTGTGTTATATAGCCGTTTTCTTGAGCTATTGCCCACGATTTTGGGGTTCCATTGCGATTTGTGTGGCCCGTAAAACCCAATACATGTTTTAGAGTTATAAGAAAAACTCGTCGTTTTCGCGTTTTATGGTCATTTTCATAAGCTTTTGCCCACAGATTTGGTGTTCCGGGGCGATTTGTATGGCCCATAAGACCCGATACATGTTTTAGATATGTCAAAAACTCACCATTTTGTGATTTATGACCGTTTTCATGAGCTATTGCCCGCATTTTTGGTGTTCCAGGGCGATTTGCATGGCCCATATGATCTGATACAAGTTTTATAGTTATGGGAAAAACCCTGTCGTTTTCGCGTTTTACAGCTGTTTTTATGAGCTATTGCCCACATATTTGGGGTTCCTGGACGATTTGCATGCCCATAAGACCCGCTACATGTTTTAGATATATGAACAAAAACTCGTTGTTTTCGCGTTTTCATGACCTTTTGCCCACAGATTTGGGGTTTCGGGGCAATTTGCATGACCCATACGACCCCATACATATTTTACAGTCATGACAAAAACTCGTCGTTTTTGTGTTTTATTGCCGTTCTCAAGAGCTATTGCCTGCGGTTTTGGGGTTCTAGGGTGATCTGCATGGCTCGTAAGCCCTGATACATGTTTTAGAGTTAGGAGCAAAAATTCGTCGTTTTCGTGTTTTATGGCTGTTTTCATGAGCTAGTGCCCACAGTTTTGTGGTTCCAGGTCGATATGCATGGCCCGTAAGACCCGATACATGTTTTAGAGTTATGACGAAAAACTCGTAGTTTTCGCGTTTTATGGCCGTTTTCATGAGCTATTGCCACATACTTGGGATTTCAGGCCGATATGCATGACCCATAAGACCCAATACATGTTTTAGAGATATGACCAAAAATTCGTTATTTTCGTGTTTTATGGCCGTTTTCATGAGCTATTGCCCATGGTTTTGGGTTTCAAGGTTGATTTGCATGGCCCGTAAGACGCGATACAAGTCTGAGAGTTATGAGAAAAAAACTCGTTGTTTTTGTGTTTTATAGCCATTTTCATGAGCTATTGCCACGAGTTTTGTTGTTCCAAGGTGATTTGCATGGCCCGTAACACCCGATACATGTTTGAGAGTTATGACGAAAAATGGTAGTTTTCGCGTTTTATGGTCGTTTTCATGAGCTATTACCCACATACTTGGGATTTCAGGGCGATATGCATGACCCATAAGACCCAATACTTGTTTTAGATATATGACCAAAAACTCATCGTTTTCATGTTTTATGGCCGTTTTCATGAGCTATTGCCCATGGTTCTGGGGTTCTAGGGTGATTTGCATGGCCCTTAAGACCCGATACATGTTTTAGAGTTATGACGAAAAACTCATAGTTTTTGTGTTTTATGGCCGTTTTCATGAGCAATTTCCCACAGACTTGGGGTTTCAGGGCGATATGCATGACCAATAAGACCCAATACATATTTTAGAGATATGACCAAACACTCATCATTTTCGTGTTTTATGGCTGTTTTCATGAGCTACTGCCCATGGTTTTGGGGTTCTAGGGTGATTTGCATGGCCCGTAAGACCCGATACAAGTATGAGAGTTATGAGAAAAAACTCGTTGTTTTCGCGTTTTATAGCCATTTTCATGAGCTATTGCCATGAGTTTTGTTGTTCCAAGGTGATTTGCATGGCTCATAAGACCCGATACATGTTTGAGAGTTATGAGAAAAAACTCATCATTTTCGCGTTTTATGGCCGTTTTCATGTGCTATTTCCCATAGTTTTGGGGTTCTAGGGCGATATGCATGGTCCGTAAGAACCGATACATGTTTTAGAGTTATGAGAAAAAACTCATTTATTTCGCGTTTTATGGCCGTTTTCATGAGCTATTGCCCACATATTTGGGGTTCCTGGATGATTTGCATGGCCCTTAAGACCTGATAAATATTTTAGATATCTGAATAAAAACTCGTCGTTTTCATGTTTTATGGCTGTTATCATGAGCTTTTGCCCATAGATTTGGGATTTCAGGGCGATATGCATGACCCATAATACCCAATACATGTTTTAGAGATATGGCCAAAAACTCGTCGTTTTCGCGTTTTATAGCCATTTTCATGAGCTTTTGCCCATAGATTTGGACTTCCGGTGCGATTTGCAGGTCCCATAAGATCCGATACATGTTTTAGAGTTAGGACGAAAAACTTGTCGTTTTTGCGTTTTATAGCCATTTTCAAAAGCTATTGCCCGCGATTTTGGGGTTCTAGGGTGATCTGCATGGCTCGTAAGCCCTGAAACATGTTTTAGAGTTATGAGCAAAAACTCGTCGTTACCGTGTTTTATGGCCGTTTTCATGAGATATTGCCCACAGTTTTGGGGTTCCAGGGCGATCTGCATGGCCCATAAGACCCGATACATGTTTTAGAGTTATAACAAAAAAAACTCGTTTTTTTCGCGTTTATGTCTTTTTCATGAGCTATTGCCCAGAGATTTGGGGTTTTAGGGCGATACGCATGACCCATAAGACCCAATAAATGTTTTAGAGACATGACCAAAAACTCATCGTTTTCTTGTTTTATAGCCATTTTCGTGATGTGTTGTCCATGGTTTTGGGGTTTTAGGTTGATTTGCATGGCCTATAAGACCCGATACATGTTTGAGAGTTATGAGAAAAAAGTCGTTGTTTTCGCGTTTTATGGCCGTTTTCATGAGCTATTGCCCACCGGTTTTGGGGTTCAAGGGCGATTTGCATGGCCCGTAAGACCCGATACATGTTTTAGAGTTATGATAAAAAGGCAATGTCTTCGCATTTTATGGCCGTTTTCAGGAGCTATTGCCATGAGTTTTGGTGTTCCAAGGTGATTTGCATGCCCCGTAAGACCCGATACATGTTTGAGAGTTATGAGAAAAACTCATCATTTTTGGCTTTTATGGCCGTTTTCATGAGCTATTTTTCATAGATTTGGGTTTCTCGGGCGATTTGTATGGCCATAAGACTCGATACATGTTTTAGAGTTATGAGCAAAAACCTATCGTTTTCGCGTTTTATGGACGTTTTCATAAGCTTTTTCCCACAGATTTGGGGTTCAGGGGCGATTTGTATGGCACATAAGAGCCGATACATGTTTTAGAGATATGATCAAAAACTCGCTATTTTGGTGTTTTATGGCCGTTTTCATGAGCTATTGCCCAAAGTTGTGGGGTTCTAGGGCGATTTGCATGGCCCATATGATCGGATACATGTTTTAAAGTTATGAGAAAAACTTGTAATTTTCGCGTTTTATGGCCATTATCATGAGCTATTGCACACATATTTGTGGTTCCTGGACAATTTGCATGACCCATAAGACCCGATGCATGTTTTAGATATCTGAACAAAAACTCGCTGTTTTCGTGTTTTATGGCTGTTTTGATGAGCTTTTGCCCACAGATTTGGGGTTTGAGGGCGATATGTATGACCCATAAGAGCCAATACATGTTTTAGAGATATGACCAAAAACTCGTCGTTTTCGCGTTTTATGGCCGTTTTCATGAGCTATTTCCCATGGTTTTGGGGTTCTAGGGTGATATGCATGGCCTGTAAGACTCGATATATGTTTTAGAGTTATGAGCAAAAACTCATCGTTTTTGCGTTTTATAGCCGTTTTCAAGAGCTATTGCCCGCGGTTTTGGGGTTGCAGGGTGATCTGCATGGCTCATAAGCCCTGATACATGCTTTAGAGTTATGAGCAAAAACTCGTCGTTTTCATGTTTTATGGCCATTTTCCTGAGCTATTGCCTACAGTTTTGGGGTTCCAAGGCAATCTGCATGGCCAGTAAGACCTGATACATGTTTTAGAGTTATGACAAAAAACTCGTCGTTTTCATGTTTTATGGTCCTTTTCATGAGCTATTGCCCACAGATTTGTGGTTTCAGGGTGATATGCACGACCCATAAGACCCAATACATGTTTCAGAGATATGACCAAAAACTTGTCGTTTTCGCGTTTTATGGCAGTTTTCATGAGCTATTGCCCACAAATTTGAGGTTCCGGGGTGATTTGCATGACCCATAAGACCCTATACATGTTTTAGAGTTATGACGAAAAACTGGTCGTTTCCGTGGTTTATGCCTGTTTTCATGAGCTATTGCCCATGATTTTGGGGTTCCATTGCGATTTGCATGGCCCGTAAAACCCCATACATGTTTTACAGTTATGAGCAAAAACTCGTCATTTTCGCGTTTTATGGCCGTTTTCATGAGATTTTGCCCACAGATTTGGTGACGAGGGTTTAACTCGTCAATGCCCATTATTATGGACTTGGGTTTTGGAAAAGGAGGGAGCGCTGGAGGCATCAATTGGCTAGCAAACAAGCACACATGGACACAAGTTTACCCAGGTTCAGGCCTCGTAGAGGTCCCTACTCCTGGTTGTCTGCTCTTGGAATTAATGAAGGAATCGAAGATTACAGGGGTGCGCAAATGCAATCTGGCGAGAGATGTGGAAACTAAGGTTGTGATCGTCCTCCTCGCCGCCCCCTCTTAGCCTTTATATAGATAGGCTAGGTCTCGGGTAGCAGGTTGAGTCGGTTACAGATTAGGGTTTTGCCCTTTCAAACTTTCTATCTTAAGCATCTTCTTGTCTCGCAAGCAATCGAGGAGTCTGTGGGCCACTCAAGTTCCGTATTGGGCCTTGGCAACACCGTGGGCTTCTACCGTATCTGGGCCCTATATACCAAACTTGAGTACCTGTAGGGTATACCCATGTCAGTAGCCCCCGAGTGTCTAGTGGAATCGCAGATTCGACTGGAGACTTTATGGAGTCTTTCGAGTGCATGACTGAGCATTTTTTTCGAGTGTTCAATTTGCGCCATGGGGATTGTTGATATACGTGCCTGATTTATCCGATGTATCGGTATCAGTTAACTGCCTTAGGGCAAAACAATGCAATCTACTCAAAGTCGAGTCCTCGGACTCAAATTCGGAAAAGTGATGGCGTAATTCGACTCAAGCCGTGGAGGTCTTACAGAAGTCGAATTCCAGTGTATAAGTGTGAGTACTCGACGCGTCCGTCAAGGCATGTTCATCATACATGTAGGCACGAATATATTTCTGGTAGTGCGCAGTAGATGCGTTGTCAGGCCTTATTCAGGTCTTATCTTCACGCTGTAAGCGCGACATCCGATTTTTTGTCATCACGGAGATGATTCGGGTGACCCAGGAGACACAGTCTCTTTGCAGGGAAAATATCAGGCGGAGTCACCCGGGCTTTCGAGTGTGGATGTTATCATAGGGTGCACGGCCAGCGCTCCCTATGGGAGTAGCCCCTGAGTGCCTGGTTGAGTCGAAGACTCAAGCGAGGACTAAAGACATTATGCGACTGTTGTCGTCCTTTGTTGCTTGTTCTAGTCGAATTTGCTTTCGGTGCTCCCTATGGGAGTAACCCATAATTCACAATCGAAACGTAGTTTCGAGCGATTGGTTTGTTTTCAACGCTCATATACCTGCAGAGACATAATCGTAGGGTGCACGACCAGCGCTCCCTATGGGAGTAGCCCCCGACTGCTTGGTTGAGTCAAAGACTCGAGCAAGGACTAAAGTAGTCAAAAATTTCTTCTGCTGGTCTCGATGACATTAGTGCTGACGATGTGATGATCTCATTAGCCTCCTTGAGCGGCTTTGACGGGACGTGACGAGCGGTTTCAACAGGACACGACGAGCGGTGGGTCCCACTTTTTAACCTTGATTTGACTGGGTGTGCATAATCCTCTGTTTTAACTGTGTCTCCTCAATTTCCGCGCGTAGTAGGAATAGTGGGGGATGGTTCGTGGTTCCGCTTCACCACGTGTCGATGGCGATGTGCACCGCGCGTCTAGTAGGGTTTCTGCTGGCCGTTGGATGGCATCCGTGAAGGGGTTAAGTAGTAGTGCAGCTGCGGTAAATTCCCCATCTCTTCTTGCTCGTGCCTCCGTCGCCATTGCTGCTCTCTCTGCTTCCTTGCGCACTTTCTCTTTGCGGCAATGGACCATCTTCATGTCTGCCCCAGTTACTTCCTGCGCTCGCACCGCCATCGAAGGATGGGTAAGAAGAAGGGAGGCGCCGCCGCTGGATCTGCGGCCGCTATTGTCGCTGCCAAGAAGAAGGGCGGTACCACCACCGTCGGAACCAGCGTCGCCGGTGCTGGGAAGAAAAAGGTGCGGGAACCCGCATCACCAACGGCGCCTGGCGTGCATCCATCATGAAGCTCGCCAAGCTGCAGCTCCATCGTCGAGATGGAGTTCTTCCATCTGCGGAACACGACTTGGGAGTGCCCGGTGAGGAGGTAATCCCTTGTCCTCCTTCGGGTTTCTAGGTGCTCTTCCTTGCGTTCATCATCTGAGGTCTTTCGCTCCCCCTTCATCCTTTCTTCCATGGTCTCCTTTGTTTCTATGGGCTCCAACTTCACCAGCTATCCCAAAATTCCATTCTCCACATCTCCTTCTTCATCACTCTCTGCGAGTGCTGGCTCGGAATCGAGCCGCACTTTGGCCTCTTCAAGAGGCTTTTTAAGCTGAAACGTCAATCGACGTCTGGTTCGGTAGTCTATGACGTAGGAGGCTGCGGGATCCACGTCGACTCCTCTGTCACCTATTTTGACATCAAGCTCACCGCGTCCGTCCAAGGATGGAGAGACAAGTGGTTGTACATCCGCAACCAGAAGGTCGACGGAGTGCAGTACAGACTCGCGCCCTTTGATCCCGCGGCGTCTTGCAAGAGGAGGCGCTCCTGGATGAATGTCATGATGACTGGTGAGTCCGATGAAACGGAGGTGCTGTATGAGCGCGTCTGCGACCTCGAGAGTCGCATAGGCAAGGAAGAGGGAGGCGCCGCTCTCATTCACACATGGTTGCGCCGCCACGTCCAGCCTCTACAGGACAGAGTCCACCCAATGTACTGCTGGGCTGGCACGAGCAATGTCACTCCTAAGGTAGAATTGCGATTGGTGACCAAATATACCGCCAAGGAGGATCTCCCAGGCAAACCAATCATGCCTCCCTTCGATGCCTCGAACCCTCCTCCTGAGGTAGAATTGTACTACGAAGTCGTTCTTTTGTCAATTGCCACTAGGTATTTGATATATAGTAATGTATCTTCTGAATGCAGGATTGGAAGGTGTCTTCCAATTTGCCTCCTCATCCTGAAGGGGTTATCCCTCGCGAAGTGGAGGAAGAGGACGAGTCGGAGTCGACCGTCCCAACTGAAGAGGAAGAGGGAGCGCCCGAGTCTAGCGGCCATGGTACTCGCAAGCGTTCTCGCAGCGATGACTCAGATGCTTCGTCGGTGTCGATGCCAGAAGGCCCTTCTGTTGTTGCAGAGGAGATGATCCCCATCGTTCCTGTGTGCTCCATGGCTCCTCCTGCCCGGAAGAAGCTGCGACTATCGAAGGAGTCGCCGGAGTCGGAGGAGCACACCTTCGATCTTGATAGATTTCACTAGTGAGTTCTGCATTCGCAACTTCGTCTTGGTTTCTGTTTGGAGTTGCTTTTCCTAAAGTTTTTGCTGGATGTGTTTTGTAGTCAAGCGGCGTCATCATCTTCTAACGACGTCAAATTTGTGAAAGAGTCTGGAGTCGCAGGCTCCAAGGCCAAGGATGTGGCCGAGCGGTCTCCTTCTCCTCCGGTGGCGGCCCACTCCGGGCACAATTCTTCGAGTTCCCTGCATGCTGGGGAACATCAGATGGTTGCCCGGAGGACTATGCAATAGTCATCTTTGGAGTCTCTAGAGGATCACGTAAGCGTCCTTTTGCTGTTTTTGGCAGTCGAATTTGTACTTGGTGCTTTTGTTTTCTGCTGATGCAGCTCATCATGAAGGAAGCTGCTCGCCTGGCGGAGAAAGTCCTCATAATGGGTCGACAGCATGCGCTGTTGGAGAATCACCATCGCGTTGTCGAAGGTTGGTATTGACATTGTCTTTGTCTTCGTGAAATTTCTAGATTCGAATGGTGATTCATCCTATGCTTTGTAGATGAGCGCAACGAGCTTCTTCATCATGCTGCTTCCCTTGAGAAGGTGCTTGCCGCGGCGGCGAAGAGTCGCCATGAAGCGGGCGCGGCCCTGGAGGAATCGCGGAAGCGCGAAGAGGATTTGTGTGCTTCTACTGCTGAAAGGGAGAAGTTGTTCAAAGAACAACTTTTCTCGATTGCCAAGTCCCTCTCAGGTATTTTTTCAGCTGGATTTGCGTTGCTTCTTTGTTTTGATGCCGTATTGCTTGTGCTAATACCTTATGTGTACAGATGCTAGTGGCCTGAGCTTCGACTCCCAGTCCCTTTGCCGTGACGATACGTTGGCTGGTGCCATGGTCGCAGTCGAGGACCGCAGCGCTTCCCTTTAGGGGACGTTGTCGAAGGCCAGGAGTGTGCTCAGTCGCATCCGTGAAGATCTAACTCCCAAGGCTGAGCTGATTGACAACCTTGAGGACCTGGTGGAATCCCTTGCTGGGGGTATTCCCATGGACCTCAAGAACTCCCAACGGTCTGTTGGTGCCACCATGGCACTCGCAATGGTGTAGGCCCATGGCGTGGAGTTGGATCCCTCCGTGGTCTCCAAGACGACGCCCGTCGGTGCAGATGGCCAACAGGTAGTGTTTGCTCCCTTCGCTACTGGCTGTGGTAAGTATAGGCCACTGCTCATCGACATAGTCGCAAATATTCTGCTGAGCTGAAACAAGCAAAGAAGGCGGCAAAGACTGCGACATCAGCGGCTACCGCCAGAAAGTATGTTTCATCAGAGGCTGCCACAGATTCGATGAGGCCTCCGAAGTCAAAGTCCAAGTCAAAGAAGCAAATTGCACCTTAGTTTGCCAGTCTGTAATAGCTGTAGTTATCTTTTGTTGGAACTATGGTTTTGTGGGAGTATCCCTTTCGAGACCTTGGTCTGTTTGACTGCACTCATGCCTTTATCAATGTATTCTTGGTCCCTTATTTTGGTTCTTGCTTGATTGTGATAGGGTACATCGAGTGGTCCTTCCAGTGATCCTCGTAACTCTCCTCCCACCGATGAAACCATGGCGCAGCCGCGTTCAAAGGTGGGTGAACTATCATTGATGTCACGATTGCGCGACCGCGTTAAGAAGTTGGAGCGCGAGTTGCCCATCATCCGTGGTAGCGCAGATGTGTGGAAGTCGAAGGCAGATAAGGCCACCACCCGTGAGAAATATCTTTTCGAGGAAGTGGCGCAACTGAATGATCAGTTCAAATGTTGGCCTTCTGCCTTCTCATCTTTTCTTTTAGTTGGTCGCGGCGATGCCGTGTCCTCAAACTTTGACGTTTTGCTTGGTGTAGTTGTCAGTGCTCGTCATCCACAGGATGAGAAGGACCAGGTTGCCATTCGACTGAATGACTTGACCCAGGAGCAACTGCAAGCGAGTGGGTACTTTTGGGTCGACCATGACCGTGCGATCACGCTTGCGACCCTGCAGGATTGTGCCTCTCGAGTACTTCATTTTTTAAATAAGGCGCAGTCGTGCCTTAGGCATACATATCAAACAATGTTTCCACTGGACGCCATACCTTTAAGCCTGTTGGCTCTGCTGGCGAAGTTTGAAGATTTAAATGCGGTTCGCGGGTGCGTGCGGCAGCAGTTAGTAGCTAGTGCTAAGACTGTGTTGGCGCTAGTGTGACTACATAGGCCAGATGTAGATGTTGCGTCTGTTGCAGCTGGGCCGCCGCCTCCACTAGAAGGTATGACCTAGAACATGGTTCCGCACTATCAAGCGGTTGATCGGCCAGCAAAGGACATTGTCGATTTCTTCGAGGAGCAGACGAACGTTCTTCTTTTGTGGCAGTAGCATGTTTTGTATCCTGCACATAATTGTATAAGTGTTGTAAAGTTCGTATGATTGTATTGGGTGTATTGAGCACCCGTTGGTATGTGAAGAGCTTTGTTAGCTTATATATTTTTCGAGTGTGTTGTTCTCTACAGTTCCTTTTCGTTAGCCTGACGTATGTTTATCTCAGCACCTTGCCAACCCGTCAGGTGCGTTCCAGCCGGGTTGGTGTTTATCAAGGGTTCGATTAGTGCGTCAGCTACTCAGGATACTGCGATTAGTTTGCAGAACAGGAGTGTCAAGGGTGGCGCAGCCCCCGAGTGATGAAATTGCAGGAAAGTAGAAAGATACACAGAGTTTTGGGGCACTTAGCTTTACTCGCAGAATAGTACGAGGTACAATGTGTGGCTAAGTATCCTGGCTTGATAGCCTTATTTATAATGTAAAACGACTAAGGGTAGAAACGACGCAGCTATGCGATGTTCCAGGGGTTGGAGTATGCGACTCCTGTCTTGAAATCTTTAAGGTGATAGGCGCCACCTGGGTTTACTTCTGTAATCAAGTACGGTCCCTCCCAGGGGACTCTAGCTTTAGATGCCCTTGTTGCTTCAATCGCAGGACCAGGTCGCCTTCGACGAACGATCTAGGGTGTAGCCTTCTGCTATGGTAGTTGCGGAGACTTTGCTGGTAGATTGTTGATCTCTCCGCTGTGATTTCCTGTGCCTCGTCAAGGAGGTCGATGGAGTCTTCGAGTGGAAGGGTTGACTCCTTCTCGATGTAAGCGATCACCCGTGGGGCTTTGTAGCGTACCTGTACGGGTAGCACCGCTTCCGCCCCGTACACCATGAAGAAGAGAGTGTATCCCATGGCGCCCCGTACACCACTACGGATTGCAGTTCGTCTGGCCAGCATCCAGCGGCTTGTTCGAGTGGTCGACGGGGTCTCTTCTTGATTCCACCGTAGACGAGGCCGTTGACCTTTTCGACTTGATCGTTGGTCTGTGGGTGAGTCACCGAGGTGTAGCTTATGTTGATTCCCAAGTTTTCACAAAATTCCTGGAACTCCTTAGAGGTGAAGTTCGTTCCATTGTCCGTGATAATGTTGTGTGGTACTCCAAAGCGGTAGACAATGGTCTCGAAGAACTTGATGGCGCGGGCCCCTGATTGATTTGTCACCGGCATGGCCTCGATCCACTTGGTGAATTTGTCGACTGCAACCAAGAGGTAGACGTAACCTCCTCACGAGGATCTTGGGACCTTACCGACCATGTCGAGTCCCCATTGTGCGAAGGGCCAAGCCAATGGTATGGGCCGAAGTTCCGCGCCAGGTGCATGAGGTTTTTCTGCGAATCACTGGCAAGCGTTGCAGCTCTAGACGATGTCTTTGGCGTCGCGCATGGCCATGGGCCAGTACAATCCAGCTCGTAGAGCTTTGGCAACAAGGGCGCGACTACCTGCATGGTGTCCGCAAGTTCCTTCTGATGGGTTCATAGCATGGAAAACAAAAAAATTCTACCGCAAGAACGAACAAAACCCAGATCTAATCTAGATAAAAGCCAAGATCTAATCTATTAGACATGTGCAACGAGATAGATCTGTACTAACCCTTGTAGACCCGAAAGCGTTACGAGATCGGATCTCGTGGTTGATGTAGTCGATCACTTGCCGATCTCAAGATCGAGTAGACGATCCTTCCGCCGCTGCCCGTTCGAGCGCTACCGCAGTCGGTCACACGTGCGGAGTCGAAGCAGACCTTCCTCTCCCCGTTCCAGCGAGCAGCGGAGGTAGTAGATCTCTCCACGGAATCCAGCAGCACGACGGCGTGGTGGTGGTGGTGGAGTAGAGAATTCTGCAGGGCTTCGCCTAAGCCAGAGCAGAGGGAAGGAGGAGGAGAGAGGCAACTTGAGATCTAGAGAATAGAAGGGGCAAGGGGGTTTGTGCCTCCACCCCTCTATTTAAAGGAGGGAGGCACCATGGGGAGGTGGAGTCCTTGTAGGACTCCCCTCTCCCTTGGCCGGTGGATCAAGGAGGTGGGGGGAGAGTCCTACTCCCCCATGAATCCTTGTCTTACCCCACAAGGATTCCTTGATCCTTTCTTGGTTTTCAAGTAAACTCCAAGAAATCTTCTAGAACCTTCCGGAACATTCGAAAACCTTCTAGAATCCCCATACAAATACTCCGGAACATTTCCTAACTTAGAAAATGATCCCCAATATATGAATCTTATTCCCCAGACAATTCCGGATCTCCTCGTGATGCCCCGGATCCAATCCGAGACTCCGAACAACATTCGGTCTCCAACGCACATTCCATATCTACTTAAAACAACTTCGAACCTTAAGTGTGTCACCCTACGGTTCGTGAATATGCAGACATGATGGAGACACCTCTCCTATCAATAACCATCAGCGGGATCTGGAGATCCATAACGGCTCCCACATACTCAACTATGACTCCGTGATCGATAGAACCATTTAACATACGAAACCAATTCCCTTTGTCACACGATACTCTACTTATCCGAGGTTTGATCGTTGGTATCTCCATACCTAGTTCTACCTTGTTAGTGATAAGTACTCTTTACTCGTTCCATGATATGTCATCCCTTGTGACCTAGTCACATGCTTGCAAGCTAACTAGATGACATCCCACCGAGAGGGCCTAGAGCATATCTATCTGTCATATGGATGGACAAATCCCAATCTTGGTCCATGCGCTTCAACACATACTTTTAGAATACCCAATGACACCTTTATAACCACCCAGTTACGAAGCGGTGTTTGATGTCATCAAAGTACCCATCCGGTGATGGTGATTAACATAACCTCATGGTCAAAGGATTAGGTTACTATGCATTTGAAAACTTATAGCAATACGAACTTAATGACTTGATCTTATGCTATGCTTACTATGGGTGTGTGTCCATCACATCATTCTCCTAATGATATAATCTTGTTATTAATGACATCCAATGTCCATGATCAGGAAACCATGATCATCTATTAATCAACAAGCTAGTTCAACAAGAGGCTTACTAGGGACTCTTTTATGTTTACAAAACACACAAGTATTAATGTTTCCGGTTAATACAATTATAGCATGGGATGTAAACATTTATCATAAACATAAAGATATAATAATAACCACTTTATTATTGCCTCTTGGGCATATCTCCAACAGTCTCCCACTTGCACTAGAGTCAATAATCTAGTTAAAAAATTGTGCATTCGACACCTATGGCTTTCTGGTGTTGTATAGACACTATTGCTAGTGGTAAACATAATCTTCGGATCTGACACTTCCAGGTCCGTGTGTATTTGCATGTCCTTGCGTCTCTACGTATTACTCATTCTCTAATGAGATGGCATTGTATAAATTTGGTCCTTTGGTGAGACCTTCAGTTCCTTGGGATTAAATCATGTTGATACAATTGTCATACAATGTATCTTCATAGTATTATCCCGCTATGAACCACACCTAGTTTGATAACAAACTACTTGACGCAAATGCCCTCATTTGCTGCTGCAATAGCAGTCATATACTTAGCCTTTTGGTGTAGTATCTGTCACAATGTTTTAACTTTGGTACTCGACCAAATCCGTTATGGAACTTCCTTTCCATTACATTGTGCCACCCATAGTTAAAATTGAGATAAACTTAATTTGTGACAAAACTAGTATCAATATAACAATTTACAATGAACTATTTGTCACCACTATATAAATAATATATTCTTAGTTCTTCCAAAGATCATAGGAATATCCCTACTATTGTCCAATGATCATCTTATGAGTCATTCTGGTATATGCTCATAACATTTAGAGCATAGGACATATCTAGATGTGTACATCTCAAAGAATGATTGATCAAAATATTCTTGTGATTTCACCAAGTGTCAAAAAACTTGAATCTCGTGTCAACACACTTGAATCTTGATTCAGTCCTTTCCGTGCGTCAAGAACCTTTCTTGTTGTTTCCATATTGAACTCATTCAACATCTTATCTATGTACATTTGGCAAAACCATATTAGCGCCTCAATCTATCCATATAGACATTGATGCCTAATTCTTGGGTTATGCCTAAGTCTTTCATCGAAATGAAATTCTTAACCCGTGTCAATAAAAGATACATCATTTCTAATCAACAATATGTCTTTCACATAATGTATTAGAAATATGTCTTAGCGCTCCCACTTAATTTCTTGCAAAATGCAAACATCTTCATCGTCTCTAATGAAATTAAACCGTTTAACGGTTTCATCACGGTGAAGATTCCAACTCCGCGATGCTCACTTCAACCATTGAAGTTTTGCATACTCTTTTAGCATCCTTTGAATTAACAAAACCCTTTGGATCGTGTCATGGACACATCCTAGGTAACCATTCTATTAGAAGAACTTGTTTTGTTTGTTCAACTACCATATACCAAAATATATGTAGTGGTTGCTACATTAATCCGTCCAGACTAAATATCGCTATGAAAGATCAAATCTTATCATAGTCAATTCCTTGAACATTGTCGTAAACTCTTTCCGACATGTCGACTATTTCATAGATGTGAAACATCCATGTCTATTTCTTTATAGATCCATATACGACTGTAAGGTCTTGCACCTTTCCAGAGGGTCTTTCAAATTCAAAGCTTGATTTCTCGTGTATGGAATTATCACGGATTTTATGGCTTCAAGCCACTTAACGAAGTCCGGGCCCATCATTGATTATTTGCATGTAGTCGGTTCATCATTGTCAAACAACAATGATTTAACTCTCAAATCTTGGCATTTGATTACTTACCCGACCTACTTGGTTCAATAGTAACTTAGATCTCCGTGACCACAACCTTTGAGGCACGTGAGCCATGAGCATTGTTGCTGCCTCCGGGACACTTACCGATGCTGCGCAACTCAGCACATATTAGCCAAGGTTCAACAATCTTGTCAAAGTTCTGTTGTCCTCCCACTTGACTTTTCACCAAAAATTCCTTCTCAAGAAACTCGACATTCTAAGCGACAAACAATTTTTTCTTCGGTGTTATGGAGGAATACCTAATGGTTATTCGAAATAACCTACAAAGACATGCTCATCCGACTTTGGTTGTAAACATTTTACTTATGCCTAGCATACCAAAAATTTAAGAAAGGACAACCTGGGTTTTATCCCAAACCATGACTTATATGGTGTCATTTCAACGGATCACGATGGAGCTCTTTTCAAAGGTAAAAGTAGTCACTAAAGCTTTAATCTTTAAAATATAATGGCAGTTTTATAAATGACACCTTTGATCTTACCATGTCAAACAAGGTTTCATTACATATCTTGAACACTCCATACTCCTATGGTGTTTTGGGAAATGCAAATCCATGGAACGATTCCTCAAATCTTAGGTGTTTTGCTAAACTTGTAACTCAAACATCTTTCTTTATGATCCAATCATAAACTTTTTATTTTCTTGTTACAATGATTTTCCACTTCATCTTGAAAGTCTTTGAACATTTTCAAATGTTTCATACTTCTTCCTTATTGAGTATGTATATACATATACTTACTCAAATCTTTGGAGAAAGCATATGAAGTTGAAATCCATCGCCCACGACTACACATAATGAACTATATACATCAATATGTACAAATTCCAATCAGTTAGTCGTTCGTTCCTCTTTTGGCCTACGAACGGAGTTTTAATTATCTCCAGGAAAGTATCACAAGCGTCATTTGATCAAAATCAAAGACTCCAAAAATCCATCAACATGGAGTTTCTTCATGTATCCCTTTCAATATAATTTAAACGGCGATGTCACTTCGCAAGTGATCTTTCAATCATTTGTCTTGCGACATTTTAGCATTAGTTTTATGGTCGTTATTTCTCCAACCAGACTTGTATATCATCCATCTATTATGGAATACGGTAATTATTTGAACAACCTTTTGTCGTCATAATACCTGATCAAAATAACAATTATTGAAACAAATCTTGAAGGTAAGCTTTGATGTTAACGAGCAACACAACAACCCTTTGTTTGTTTTCGATGAACATCATCACATATTTTCTTCCTAGTTACTTAGGCCATTGCAGTTCATGAATTGTGTTGTCCTGTATGACACTTCATACCAACCAATTCGGTATCCAATACCGCAGAACCACATTGTTTAACAACCAAGGAATACAACCATAACATGTATCTTCTATATACCTAAGTTGGATATCTCCAATCTTTTCTTTTCTGCCAAATATTTTATAGATTCACTTTCAACAATTCCTTTTATTTTAAAAGAATCTATCAACATCAATAGTGGTGTCATTCACATGACACATAGTACAAAGTGTGTATAGTCAAATACTAATACCTTTGGACTTGCACTTTGAAGTGGATCACCTTCATCAAATGTTTGGCATTCTTTCAAAATTCCATTCTTTAGTAATCTTTTAGTGTAGTAAACATTTTACTTACATCTTCTATTCATCCTTATCATGACAACTTTCATGATCAAGCTGCTATAGCTTATAAAGGTGAATTGCGAGTATAATGTTTCTTTTCCAAAACCTTTTGGAGGATTAGGACGACCAGCATCTCCAACCTTCACAAATTCTCATCAAATATGAGGACATATACTCTATCATGTTGTAACCAACACATTGTTTTAGATATCGCAATACCTTTCACATATGATGGTTTCTGAAACATTGCTTTCAGCTCTTAGATAAACTTGATATTAAAAACAATCTTTTGAGTATCAAGAATCATGGAGGCAAACATGATACATTAGATACTAACACTGGAATTGTTACTCTTGATTTAATACTGTTTATTAAACTTCACAGAGTAAACAGAGTTTGCTGAAAGTTTGCAACAAGACTTTTAAACTTTAGATTGACACTCAAAACAATACGATACCAGTTCGTAAAGCAAATATCCAGAATTTCTATAGTTCTACTATCTCAACTATAACTAAGCGTAAGGTGGTGAACGGATGCCAATGACTACAACAAACTATGCAAATTCACTTTGATTGTGTTTATGATAAATTGAGTTTGACTAATCCAAATTACAAAAGAACTCCCACTCAAAACAACATCCCTCGAGTTGTTTTAGTGATTACACGAACCAAATCCACTACACCAAGTCCGATCATCACGTGAGATGATGTAGCTTTAAAGGCAAACAATCAACATGTTCATCATATCATCCATATGACTCATGCTTTACCTTTCGGTATTCCGTGTTCCGATACCATGTCTGTACATGCTAGGCTCGTCAAGATTAACCTTAGTATCTGCATGTGCAAATCTGGCTTGCACCCGTCGTATGCACACGTAGAATCTATCACACCCGATCATCACGAGATGCTTCGAAACGACGAGTCTTAGCAACGGTGCCTACTAAGGACGAACACTTTATTACTTGATATTTAGTGAGAGGGATCATCTTATAATGCTACCATCGCGATCTAAGCAATACAAGATGCATAAAGGATTAACATCACAGGCAATTCATAATTAGTGTGATATGATATGGCCCTTTCTTCTTATGCCTTTGATCTCCATCTCCAAAGCATGGACATGATCTCCATCTCCAAAGCATGGACATGATCTCCATCATCACCAGCATTGCGTCAAGGTCAGTGGCGCGCTTCATGGTTGTCCATCATCACTAGCAACTATTACAACTACTTGGAATAAAGCTATTACAAGATGAATAGACACGCAGGTCTTAACAGAATTAAAGACAACCATTAGGCTCCTGCCGGTTGCCATATTACAACAAGGATCATTGCATACATCAATATAATCACAATCACATGATGGCCATATCACATCACAAAACCCCTGCAAAAACAAGTTAGACGCCTCTAATTTTCTTTGCATGTTTTACGTGGTTTGGGGCTTTCGAATAAGAATGGATCTTACCTACGAAACTGAACCACAACGTTGATACAAGTGCTATCAAGTGCAAAGTGTAGATTGGATCTATACTATGATGGGAGAGACAGACACCCGCAAAGCCACTTGTGCAATACGAGTTTACGTCAAGCGTGGAGCAAGTCTCATGTGCGATGACATGTAAGGTTAGCCCGAGCCGCTTCATCCCACCATACCGCAAGATGCAAAGTACACAACGCAAAAGACCGCACGAGCACCAACGTCCACAAAACCATTGTGTTCTACTGCAACAAATCTACGACAGACACGGCTCGATACCACCGATGGGTTCGTAGCATGGAAAACAAAAATTTCTACCGCAAGAACGAACAAAACCCAGATCTAATCTAGATAAAAGCCAAGATCTAATCTATTAGACATGTGCAACGAGATAGATCTGTACTAACCCTTGTAGACCCGAAAGCGTTACGAGATCGGATCTCGTGGTTGATGTAGTCGATCACTTGCCGATCTCAAGATCGAGTAGACGATCCTTCCGGCACCGTGTTCCGGCAGCGCTACATGATCGGTCACACGTCTTGGTCGGCAGACCTTCCTCTCCTGTTCCATGAGCATGAGGTAGTAGATCTCTCCACGGAATCCCAGCAGCACGACGGTGTGGTGGTGGTGGAGTAGAGATTTCTGCAGGGCTTCGCCTAAGCCGGAGCAGAGGGAAGGAGGAGGAGAGAGGCAACTTGAGATCTAGAGAATAGAAGGGGCAAGGGGGTTTGTGCCTCCACCCCTCTATTTAAAGGAGGGAGGCGCCATGGGGAGGTGGAGTCCTTGTAGGACTCCCCTCTCCCTTGGCCGGTGGATCAAGGAGGTGGGGGGAGAGTCCTACTCCCCCACAAATCCTTGTCTTACCCCACAAGGATTCCTTGATCCTTTCTTGGTTTTCAAGTAAACTCCAAGAAATCTTCTAGAACCTTCCGGAACATTCGAAAACCTTCTAGAATCCCCATACAAATACTCCGGAACATTTCCTAACTTAGAAAATGATCCCCAATATATGAATCTTATTCCCCGGACAATTCCGGATCTCCTCGTGATGCCCCGGATCCAATCCGAGACTCCGAACAACATTCGGTCTCCAACGCACATTCCATATCTACTTAAAACAACTTCGAACCTTAAGTGTGTCACCCTACGGTTCGTGAATATGCAGACATGATGGAGACACCTCTCCTATCAATAACCATCAGCGGGATCTGGAGATCCATAACGGCTCCCACATACTCAACGATGACTTCATGATCGATAGAACCATTTAACATACGAAACCAATTCCCTTTGTCACGCGATACTCTACTTATCCGAGGTTTGATCGTCGGTATCTCCATACCTAGTTCTACCTCGTTAGTGATAAGTACTCTTTACTCATTCCATGAAATGTCATCCCTTGTGACCTAGTCACATGCTTGCAAGCTAACTAGATGACATCCCACCGAGAGGGCCCAGAGCATATATATCCGTCATATGGATGGACAAATCCCAATCTTGGTCCATGCGCTTCAACACATACTTTTAGAATACCCAATGACACCTTTATAACCACCCGATTCTGAGCGGTGTTTGATGTCATCAAAGTACCCATCCGGTGATGGTGATTAACATAACCTCATGGTCGAAGGATTAGGTTACTATGCATTTGAAAGCTTATAGCAATACGAGCTTAATGACTTGATCTTATGCTACGCTTACTATGGGTGTGTGTCCATCACATCATTCTCCTAATGATATAATCTTGTTATTAATGACATCCAATGTCCATGATCAGGAAACCATGATCATCTATTAATCAACAAGCTAGTTCAACAAGAGGCTTACTAGGGACTCTTTTATGTTTACAAAAGACACAAGTATTAATGTTTCCGGTTAATACAATTATAGCATGGGATGTAAACATTTATCATAAACATAAAGATATAATAATAACCACTTTATTATTGCCTCTTGGGCATATCTCCAACACCTTCGTGGATGTCGAGGAGGACAACCCTTCCGTCTCCGTTGTAGAAGCATCGTTGGAGTACCCCTGTGATGCTGCGCTTGTACAATTCGCCGGCGATGAGGGCGAATGCCTTCGACCATCGCGCGATGTGTCGCACGTCAGTCGGATCATCTGGCAGCCTCTTGCTGAGTAGGTATGTGATGTAGGGTTGTGTCCAAGATGGCTCGAACATCATGACGCCCATTGGTCCTTCGAGTCCTATATCGAGCTCCAGGTCGTCGAGTGCCATTGGCTCGTTAGGTGGCGTAGCCCCCGAGTCAGTTGACGTGCCTACTTTCTTCTCTTTAGACTTGGGCTTGATGGAGCGCTCACAGATGCGCTCGAGAAATACCCCAGGTGGTATGGGGGCGCAGGTGGAGCTAATATTGGCGAGTAGATCTGCCTCTTCATTGCTTTCATGGCCCACGTGTCGCAGCTCACAGCCATCGAAGTATCCTTCGAGTGTGTCGTAGAGGTCGCGATAGGCGATCATGTTGTCGCTCAGTGCGTCGCACTTGTGCATCGTTTGGTTGACCACCAGTTTGGATTCGCCGTAGATGATGATCCTTTTGGCGCCGCAGGCTTTTGCCATCCGCATCCCATGGATGAGGGCTTCGTTATCGGAGGCGGTGAATTGCATTCGTAGAATGTATTTCAGCTTGTCTCCTTGGGGCGATGTCAGTATGACACCTGCGCCAGCTCCTTCCTTTCGCTTGGATCCATCGAAGTGCATTGTCTAGAGGTAGGACATATCTGGCTTGTCAGGGAGCTGGTTCTCCATCCAGTGTACGAGAAAATCCAGGAGGACTTGTGACTTGATCGCGTCGCGTTTCTCATATGTGATGTCTCGTGGAGACAATTCGATTCCCTAGAGCGCGACTCGTCCGGTGGCATCAGGATTATTGACCATATGCCTGAGCGGGGCGTCGTTTACCACCACGATTCGGTGCTCCTGGAAGTAGTGGCGCAGTCGCCTGGCTGTCATGAAGACGTCGTACGCCAACTTCTGGTAATGCGGGTACCATTGCTTTGTTGGCGTGAGCACCTCACTGAGGTAGTATACTGGGCGCTACACCCCGTGAACTTTGTTTTCTTCGGCTCGGTCTATCACGAGCACGGTGCTGACCACCTGATTGGTGGCGGAGATGTAGAGAAGCAGTGGTTCCTTTTCGTGAGGTGTCACTAGTACTGGCGAGGTGGATAGTAGGCGCTTGAGGTCCTCGAATGCTTCTTGCGCTTCGTCTATTCACTCAAACTTGTCAGCTTTGCGGAGAAGTTGATAGAAGGGCAGGGCATTTTCGCCCATGCGACTGATGAATCGACGAGCACCACGATTTGCCCAGCCAGGTGCTGGACGCCTTTTATGTTCTTCAGCTTTTCCATGGCCAGTATTGCCTTTATTATCTTCGGGTTTGCTTCAATCCCTCTCGCGCAGATGAGATACCCGAGTAGCTGTGCAGATGGCATGCCGAAGGCGCATTTGTCCGGATTGAGCTTGATCTAATAGCGATCGAGCTTGGCGAAGGTCTCGCGGAGATCATTGATTAATGAAGCTTCCTCCTTGGTTTTGATTACGATGTCGTCAACATAGACTTGGATGTTGCGACTAAGTTGGTTCTTGAGGCAGGCATGCATGCACCACTGATAGGTAGCTCCTGCGTTTTTTATCCCAAAGGGTATGGTGTTGTAGCAGAACACACCAAAGGGCGTTGTAAACGCTGTTTTTTCCTGGTCCTCCTCCTTCATTCGAATCTGATTGTAGCCTGAGTAGGCGTCGAGGAAGCAAAGACGCTCACATCCCACAGTGGAGTCGATGATTTGGTCGATTCGTGGCAACGGGAAGTGATCCTTTGGACAGTGTTTATTTAAGGAGGTGAAGTCCACGCACATCCGCAGGATATCCGTGTCTTTTTTAGGCACAAGCAATGTGTTAGCGAGCAAGGTGCTTTCCTTGATCTCACGTATGAAGTTTGCGTCGAGGAGTCTATTGATCTCCATTCCGACTGCTTTTGCTCTTGGTTCAGACAGTCCCGAATTGTTTGCTTGACTGGCCTTGCGTCTGGATTCATGTTGAGTGCGTGCTCGGCGAATTCCCTGGGAACCCCTGGCATGTCCCCTGGACACCAGGCGAAGGTCTCCTAGTGCTCACGGAGGAATTCGACGAGCACGAGTTCCTATGCGGAACTCAAGTTGTTGGCGATGAGAGCCATCTTGGTTGGGTCCGTTGGGTGGACCTGGACTTTCTTCGTGTGCACCGACAAGTCGAAGGACAGGTCGGGTGAACTTGGCCTGCTCAGGGGAGGCAGGATTTTGTCTGTCGACGCCTTTAATCTAGTGAGCTCCTCCTGCATGCCGAAGGACTGGGAGATTCTGTTGAATTCCCTGTCGTAGCTATCCGACCTCTCAAAGTTTCCATTGATTGTGATTATGCCATTTGGAACTGGCATTTTCATTTGCAGGTAGGCGTAGTGCGGCACCGCCATGAACCGAGCGAACACTATGCGTCCGAGGGTGCAGTGGTATTGCAAGGGCCAGCCGACGACCCCAAAGTGGATGCGCTCTCGCCGAAAGTTTTGCGGTGTGCCGAAGATGACGTCGAGGTTGATTTTGCCCAAGGGATATACGCCCTTCCCTAGGATGATGCCATGGAACATTGTGTCTGAAACTTCCAGACATGTCAGGGGTATCCTCATCGCTCACAAGGTACTCGTGAACATGAGGTTAATGCCGCTGCCGCCATCCATGAAGACGCGACTCATATCGAAGCCCCCAATCTGCGCCTCGAGTACGAGGAGATAATGGCCTGGACGAGGAACTTGATGCGGGTGATCGCGCCTGTCGAAGGTGATGCAGGAGTCGCTTCTACTAAGATACTCAGTGGTAGAGGGTGGGGAGTTTATCACCAAATTGACTTGGCGAGTGATGGCCTTCTGTGCTCGATTTGAGGGACACCCTTTTTGGATCATCCCCATGTTGACCACGGCTCGTGGGTATGGCTCGCCTCCATGATGCTGGACCGATGCAGCCGCGGGTGGTGCTGGTCCGGGCAGTGGTGGAGGAGCTCCATGTGGCACAGCGCCTGGGGCGGCTCCATAGCCCCAGTTGACAGCGTCGCGATTTATCCGAGCCAGGCCCTCGTAGAGTTTGAGGAACTCATGGCAGTCCTTGAGAAGGTGGCTGGACTTCTTCTTGTCGTCGTGCTTGTCGATGTAGAAGTGCATGTTGCATGGTCCGGACAGTTTGTCCTCGATAGATGTTGCGGGTGCTTCTTCGCGAGTGCGGTGTTGCCACACCTGCGTGGTTTTTCCACTATCGCGGTATCCACCGCTACGGTATCCGATGTTGCGGTTGTCGTCGCGTTTGTCGGCGTATCAGGCTTTGACCATGTTGACCTCGTCGCGGTCGTCGTAGATGCGCATCCGACGTTTGCCTCGGCGGTCCCGTCTGCGCCCGAGGTCATCGTCATCATTGGAGTAGGTACGGTTTATCATCGAGTTTTCTCCATCAACCCACCGATTCACGATTTCCATCAGGTGGTCAATCGTTTTGGGCTTCGAGCAGCCCAACTCCTCTCTGAGCTCTATACGGCAAACGCAGCCGTTGAACGCATCAATTGCGTGGTCCTTCGAGATGTTTTCTGCGGAGTTCTTGATGATAGACCACCTCTGGATGTACGAGCGTAGCGACTCGCCAGATCTTTGCTGGCAGCTTCTCAGTTCTTCGATTGATGCGGGCCTTTTGTTAGTGCCCTTGAAGTTGCGCACAAAGTTGTAGACCAGCTCTTCCTAGCTACGAATGGATCCGTGCGGGAGGTTGTTGAGCCATGCGCGAGCGGCGCCCTGCAGGCCGTCGAATTTTGGGTTTTCCGATGGGAGCTTGAACAATTTAGGCATTCACTTCTACCTGATAACCCTGCTGAAGCATTTGGCGCTGCAGAGCTTAGTCTCGTCTTCTTCTGAGTCAGTCAAACGAGCGCGCCTCGCCCACATCTTGTCGACTTTGCGCTGCGTGAGGTCATCGCGCACATCGTAGTCACGGTCATGCCGCCGTGAGCGGCTTCGCCGTGACAGATCGTGACTGTCGTCACTAGAGGAGTACGAATAGTACTTTTCTAGAGCCTTGCTTTTCTTTGGTTCTGGCGTTGGTTCTTTGTCGAGGGCAGCCTCGATTAGCCCCAGGCCTGCGATCATATATCGGTGCATGGCAGCTCGCGGATCTCCAGCCGGAGGCTGGTTGTTGAGGAGGTACATTGTGGCCGCTGTTACCGCAGCTGGCGGTGTTTTGGGAGCACGTTGCCTCGCGTGTCCACTGTCATAGAGCCGAAGTCGAGGATTTTCGCTTCCTCTACGCGTTCTTTCTCGGTGAGGTGGGCCAGTTGAGATCGCCTCTTGTTGGCAACGTACTCATTGCCTTTAGAGGAGGATCCTCCGTGAGAGGAGAGCCCAACTCGTCGAAGACTCGATTCGTCCGCCGCTATTTTGCGCGCTTCGAGTTGCGTGATCACCTATTGATGGCGCTTGAATTCCTCCTTCAATAGCCAATGTTAGCCCATCAGCATGTCCTGCAATGTGTTAGGGGGTAGAGGATTGCCTCACAGTGCTTCGTGACAGTGGGCCCACTCGTTATCGTTGAGCTTGATCAGGACGCGCTCGCCGGTGTTCTCGTTCACCGTGAGCGTCGGTTCTGCTCTTGTCCCATTGTTAATGGGTGTGCCATTACCGCCGTTGCTAGGGCCGCCATTTGCGACTGGTATTCCACCATTGGGCGTACTACCTTCGGGCGGTCCGGTGCCAGATCCAGAGCCGACGTTTTCACGATTGTCGGTGGTGTCGCCCGTGTTGATGACGGCGCACATGAAGTGGTTGGGGAAGCTGTTGCTCCCGCAACTTTCAGATCCGGAGCCGTAGGATCCATCTTCTGTGGCTAGGTCACCCAAATCGGATCCGCAACTGTTGTCGCTGTCCGTGCTCCCAACTGCTGCTGAGGTGTTGATCTCGCTGAGGGTGCCGATTGGTGGCGGGAACCACGACGCTTGAGCAATCGTGGATGCTGTTGGCTAGTCATGCATGCGGAGCATGCCCAGTTGACCAACCTGGAAGCGAAAGATCCCAATCGCCAAGCTAATTCCATCGCCCACAGACTCTAAATTCAGGCGAGTGGTCGGCATGTGGACGGTGAAGTCGAATGCACCGAAGAGCTGGGGAATCTCCGCTGTTGCAGAGTTGTAGATCATGCTTGATGGGGCCGAGGAAGCCGCGACATCAGCACTCCCGTTTCCCACAGATGGTGCCATTTGATGAGGGTTTAACTCGTCAATGCCCATTGTTATGGACTTGGGTTTTGGAGAAGGAGGGAGCGCTGGAGGCATCAATCGGCTAGCAAACAAGCACACAGGGAGGCAAGTTTACCCAGGTTCAGGCCTCATAGAGGTCCCTACTCCTGCTTGTCTGCTCTTGGAATTAATGAAGGAATCAAAGATTACAGGGGGCGCAGATGCAATCTGGCGAGAGTTGTGGAAACTAAGGTTGTGATCGTCCTCTTCACCGCCCCCTCTTAGACTTTATTGTTGGGTCCGCAGCATAGAAAACAAAAATTTTCCTACGGTGTGAACTACACGCCAAGATCTATCTACTAGGTACAAAGCAACGGGTGGACATACATCCAACGAGAACTTACCCTCGTAGACAACGAGCTTTGTTAACGAGTAGGAACTCGTGGTTGATGTAGTCGTACACTTGCCGATCTCAAGATCGTGAGGAAGTCCGAGCACCGCAACTCAGCAGCACATCCGCACTCGCACACACGTTCAAGCCACCGGACAACCTCCACCTCCTCGCTCCAGCGATCCAGCGGAAGCAACAACTCCTTCCAAACGAAATGCCATCGGGAACATGTATCTCGCTAATCCGAGACCATGGGGGAATAATTATACAGGGGGAGAGACATCCTTCACAAGGAGGTGTGAGGATGAAGGAGGGAATGGGTGGCCTTTTATAGGAGGAGGGGGGTGCCCCCTCTCTCCATGGCCGGCGCATGTGGTGGTAACCCCTCCACATTAAAATGCCTCTTCACATTCCCTTTTAAAGTCTCCACTTTAAATGCATTAAATTTCTCCAAATTTAATGCTCTCTCATTTAATAAAACTCTTTTTATTAAATTATTCAGAATTTTGTTAATTACTTTAATTAACAAACATTCACATATAGCCCCTTGCAATATTTCAATATCACATGCAGAACCACCTTCTGCAATTTCACCCGAAACAATTTTTGGTTTCTATTGAAACAATTCCTGCGCTTTGCAATTCTTTCGTCTGAAACATATGTGCTCCAAAATGGTGTCCGGTAACTCTTAAGTGTGCCACCCTATGGTTCACGAATAATGCAGACATGATCGAGACCCTTCTCCGATCAATAATCGGCAGCGGGACCTGGAGATCCGTACTGACTCCTACACATTCAACGATGACTCCTGTGATCGTGAGAACCTTTAGCAACTTGTAACTAAATCCCTTTGTCTCTGATATATTACATGTCCGAGATTCGATCATGGGTATCTCCATACCTAGTTTGATCTCGTTCGACATGCACTCTTTTCGTTCCGTGATATAACATTCTAGTGATCACATCACTTGCTTGCAAGCTATCCTAATGTGATATCACCGAGAGGGCCCAGTATATCTATCCGTCATCGGATTGACAAATTCCTCTTGATCCATGAGCCTCAACATAACACCTTCGTAGTCTTGAACCCATCTTTATAGTCACCACATTACGGTGTGATGTTTGATGTTATCAAGATACTCTTCCGGTGTTAGCAATTAACATGATCTCATGGTCTAAGGATAAAGATTACTTCATATGATGTTATAGCAATATAAACATAATGACTTGATCATAATGCTATACTTCGGATGAATGTTCATCACATCATTCCACCAATGGTGTGACCTTGTTATTAACAACATCCAATGTACATGATCAGGAAACCTTGATCATCCTATTAATCAACAAGCTAGTCTATAAGAGAGGCATGACTAGGAACCCTTTTTGTTTACTAAACACACATGTATTGATGTTTCCGAATCAATACATTTCTAGCATGTAAAATAAACATCTATCATGTATAAGGAATATATAATAACAACTTTATTATTGCCTCTCAGGGCATATTTCCTTCAGTCTCCCACTTGCACTAGAGACAATAATCTAGTTCACATAGTGATAAATCTAACACCCATGGAGTTCTGGTGTTGATCATGTTTTTCCCTAGGGAGAACTTTAGTCAACGGATCTGCTACATTCAGGTCCATGTGTACTTTACAAATCTTTATATCTCCATCCTTGACATGCTCGCGGATGGAGTGAAACCGGCGCTTAATATGTTTGGAATTCTTGTGAGACCTTGGTTCCTTTGCGTTGGCTATGGCTCCATTGTTGTCACAATAGATCACCATCGGGTCCAACGCACTGGGAACCACACCCGGTTTTGTAATGAACTCTTTCATCCAAACTGCTTCCTGCGCCGCTTCTGAAGCAGCAACATATTCCGCCTCCATTGTTGATCCAGCCACCACATGTTGTTTGGAACTCCTCCAACTAACTGCTGCTCCGTTCAAGAGAAATACGTATCCGGATTGAGACTTAGAGTCATCCGGATCGGTGTCAAAGCTAGCATCGACATAACACTTAGCGACTAGCTCTTCTTCACCTCCGTATATGAGAAACATATCCTTAGTTCTTCTCAAGTACTTGAGGATGTTCTTTACCGCTATCCAGTGTTCCGAACCTGGATCAGATTGGTACCTACTAGTCAAACTAATAGCATGTGCCACATCTGGTCTTGTACATAGCATGACATACATAATAGAGCCTATGGCCGAGGCATAGGGGATCTTATCCATCATCTCTCTTTCTTCCGCCGTAGCCGGACTTTGAGTCTTACTCAATGTCTTGCCTTGCAACATAGGTAAGAACCCCTTCTTACTTTCGTCCATATTAAACTTCTTTAATATCTTATCAAGCTATGTACTCTGCAATAGCCCAATTAGGCGCCTTGATCTATCTCTAGAGATTTTAATGCCTAATATATATGACGCTTCACCAAGGTCTTTCATCGAAAAATTGCTGTTTAGATAACTTTTAACACTGTTTAAAAGATCTATATCATTTCAAATCAATAATATGTCATCCACATATAATATCAGAAATGCCACATTGCTCCCACTCACTTTCTTGTAAATACAAGCCTCTCCATAAGTTTGGACAAATCCAAACTCTTTGATCACCTCATCAAAGCGGAGATTCCAACTTCGTGATGCTTGCTTCAGTCCATAGATGGATAGATGAAGTTTGCACACCTTATTAGCATCCTTAGGATCGACAAAACCCTTAGGTTATATCATATACAACTCTTCTTCAATCTTACCATTGAGGAACACAGTTTTGACATCCGTCTGCCATATTTCATAATCGAAATATGCAGCATAATCCTAACCGATTTAAGCATCGCTACGAGAGAGAATGTCTCATCGTAGTCAACTCCTTGAATTTGTCGAAACCCCTTTGCGACAAGTCGAGCCTTATAGATGGTCACGTTACCATCAGCATCAGTTTTTCTTTTGAAAATCCATTTATTCTCAACGGCCTTTCGGTCATCAGGTAAGTCCACCAAGTTCCAAACTTGGTTCTCGTACATGGATTCCATCTCGGATTTCATGGCTTCTAGCCATTTGTTGGAATCCGGGCTCATCATCGCTTCTTCATACGTCACAGGGTCATCCATTTCATCAACCATGAAATTCACAACAGGATTGCCGTACAGTTCAGGAGCTGCACGTGTCCTGCTTGACCTACGAGGTTCGGTAGTGTCCTCTTTCGGAGTTTCATGATCATTATCATTATCTCTCTCTTCATCAGGTGAAGTCAACTCCGAAACAACTTCTGGTGCTACGCCACTCGCCATTCCATGAAGAGAAGGTTCAATAACCTCTTCGAGTTCTACCTTCCGACTACTCACACCTTTCGTGAGAAACTCCTTCTCAAGAAAGGATCCATTCTTGGCAACAAAAACCTTGCCCTCGGATCTATGATAGAAGGTATACCCAATTGTTTCCTTAGGGTATCCTATGAAGATGCATTTTTCCGCTTTGGGTTCGAGTTTATCCGGTTGAAGTTTCTTCACATAAACATCGCATCCCCAAACCTTAAGAAATGACAGCTTAGGTTTGTTTCCAAACCATAATTCATACGGTGTCATTTCAACGGATTTAGATGGTGCGCGATTTAAAGTGAATGCAGCTGTTTCTAGTGCATAACCCCAAAATGACAGAGGTAAGTCAGTCAGAGACATCATAGATCGAACCATACCCAATAAGGTACGATTACGATGTTCTGACACACCATTACGTTGTGTTGTTCCGGCAGGCGTGAGTTGTGAAACTATTCCACACTCTTTCATGTGTGTGCTAAACTCGTAACTTAGATACTCTCCTCCACGGTCAGATCATAGAAATTTGATCTTTCTATTACGATGATTTTCCACTTCATTCTGAAAATCCTGGAACTTTTCAAAAGTTTCAGACTTGTGTTTCATCAAATATATATACCCGTATCTACTCAAATCATCCGTGAAAGTAACAAAATAACGATATCCACCTCGCGCCGACACACTCATTGGTCCACACACATCAGTATGTATGATCTCCAACAGATTTGTCGCCCGTTCCATTGAACCGGAAAACGGCGTTCTAGTCATCTTGCCCATAAGGCATGGCTCACATGTATCAAATGATTCAAAATCAAGTGATTCCAAAAGTCCATCAGAATGGAGTTTCTTCATGCGTTTCACACCAATATGACCTAGACGGAAGTGCCACATATATGTAGACATATCATCATCAAGTTTAATCTTTTTAGCATTAACATTATGAATTTGCGTAATATTACTATCGAGATCCAATAGAAATAAACCATTCAACATAGGTGCATGACCATAAAAGATATCATTCTTATAAATCGAACAACCATTGTTCTCAGATTTAAAGGAATGACCACTTTGCATCAAACACGATCCAGATACAATGTTCATGCTCAGTGCAGGCACCAAATAACAATTATTTAGGTTTATAACTAATCCCGATGGCAAATGGAGAGGTAGCGTCCCGACGTCGATCACATAAACTCTTGATCCATTGCCGACCCGCATCCTGACCTCATCCCTTGCTAGTTGTCGCTTGTTCCGTAGCCCCTGAACCGAGTTACATATATTAGCAACCGATCCGGTATCAAATACCCAGGTGCTACTGCGAGTACTAGTCAAGTACACATCAATAACATGTATATCACATATACCTTTGTTTGCCTTGCTGGACTTCTTGTCCGCCAAATACTTGGGGCAGTTGCGCTTCCAATGGCCAGTCCCCTTGCAATAGTAGCACTCGGTGTCATACTTAGGACCAGCCTGGGGTTTCTTTTCAGGCGTGGCAACAGACTTGCCACCCTTCTTTCCCCTGTGCTTTCCTTTCTTGTCCTTCTTGAAACCGGTGGTCCTATTGATCATCAACACTTGATGTTCTTTCCTAATCTCCACTTCTGCAGTCTTAAGCATTGATAGAAGCTCAGGAAGAGACTTCTTCATGCCCTGCATATTATAGTTCATCACGAAGCTCTTGTAGCTAGGTGGCAGAGATTGGAGAACACGATGTATGCCTAAGTCAATGGGAATCGTTATTCCCAAGGACACAAGCTTATCGGCGTACCCAGACATTTTGAGTACGTGCTCACTAATGGAGTTGTTTTCCTCCATCATGTAGCTAAAGAACTTTTCTGTAGCATTATAACTCTCTACGGCAGCATGGGTATCGAAAATCATTTTCAATTCTCCCATGGTATCAAAGGCATTGCCATTTTCGAAATGCTTTTGAAGTTCTGGCTCTACCCATACAGTATGCCGCAATGAACTAAGTTGTGGTCCTCCTGACGAGTCAGATAGACATTCTTTTCCTCGTCAGGGGCATCAGGAGCTGGTGGGAGGCCTAGCGGTGCATCTAGCACATATTGCTTTTGTGCAGCAGTGAGGAGAATCCTCAAATTCATAGCCCAGTTGGTGAAGTTCCTACCATTTGCAGCAAGTTTCTCTTTCTCCATGAACACATTAAAATTAAAAGTAGGTGGTGCCATCTACAACAAAATTTGTAAAGTTTATTTAGACTAAGTTTATGATAGATTGAGTTCAACTAATCCAAATTACTAATGAACTCCCACTCAAAAACGACATCCCTCGTGTCCTTTTGGTGATTACATGAACCAAATCCACTATACCAAGTCCGATCATCACGTGAGTTGATATAGCTTCAAAGGCGAGCATCTATATGGGCATCATATCAACCATATGACTCATGCTTAACCTTTCGGTCCGTGTTCCGAGGCCATGTCTGTACATGCTAGGCTCGCCAAGTAAGAACCTTAGTATTCGCGTGTGTAAAACTGTCTTACACCCGTTCCTATGAAAGCGTAGATTTGAGTACACCCGATCATCACGTGATGTCTCGAAACACGATCCATAGAACGGTGCATACTCAAGGAAGAACACATTTTTATCTTGATATCTAAAAGAGGGATCATCTTATAATGCTATCAAACGCGCCAAACTAGCAGTATAAGATGCTAACATCTAATGTGTAAAGTGAGATGATATGGTCCATGCATTTGATCTCTATTACTTGCATCGTGGTATGATCTCTATCATTCCTTTGTGTGTAAGGCCAAGGTCTATGGAACTTACACGTTGAGTGTATTGTAAGAGTATCCACCATACATGTACTTACAACAATACCATATCAACACACTAGCCTAGCAACGATCTAAACTAGATGCCTCTAATTTATCAATTGCAAGTTTTACGTGGCTTAGGGCTTTCGGAGATAGAACCGTTCTTACCTACGAACATGAACCACAACGATGATAACTAAGTTATTAGAAACTCGTTGTAAATCAGATATTGACTATAGTAGGAGAGACAGACACCCGCCAGCCACTTATGCAAAACAAGTTGCATGTCAATCGTGGAACCGGTCTCATGTACGATGACATGTAAGGTTGGTCCGGGCCGCTTCATCCCACTATGCCACCAATATCCAAAATACATAGAAGATGCAATAAAATGATCATCATCGCCCACATATCAACCATATGTGTACTACCCGTGCTAAGCATCTACGCATAGATCAGGCTCTGATACCACTGTTGGGTCCGCAGCATAGAAAACAAAAAATTTCCTTAAGTGTGAACTACACGCCAAGATCTATCTACTAGGTACAAAGCAACGGGTGGACATACATCCAACAAGAACTTACCCTCGTAGAAAACGACCTTTGTTAACGAGTAGGAACTCGTGGTTGATGTAGTCGTACACTTGCCGATCTCAAGATCATGAGGAAGTCCGAGCGCCGCAACTCAGCAGCGCATCCGCACTCACACACACGTTCAAGCCACCGGACAACCTCCACCTCCTCGCTCCAGCGATCCAGCGGAAGCAGCAACTCCTTCCAGATGAAATGCCACCGGGAATATGTATCTCGCTAATCCGAGACTATGGGGGAATAATTCTAGAGGGGGAGAGAGATCCTTCATAAGGAGGTGTGAGGATGAAGGAGGGAATGGGTGGCCTTTTATAGGAGGAGGGGGGTGCCCCCTCTCTCCATGGACGGCTCATGGGGGGTGACCCCTCACCTCCCCCATTCATGTGGTGGTAACCCCTCCACATTAAAATGCCTCTTCACATTCCCTTTTCAAGTCTCCACTTTATATGCATTCAATTTCTCCAAATTTAATGTTCTCTCATTTAATAAAACTCTTTTTATTAAATTTATTCAGAATTTTGTTAATTACTTTAATTAACAAACATTCACATATAGCCCCTTGCAATATTTCAATATCACATGCAGAACCACTTCCTGCAATTTCACCCGAAACAATTTCCGGTTTCTATTGAAACAATTCCTGTGATTTGCAATTCTTTCGTCTGAAACATATGTGCTCCAAAATGGTGTCCGGTAACTCTTAAGTGTGCCACCCTACGGTTCGCGAATAATGCAGACATGATCGAGACCCTTCTGCGATCAATAATCAGCAGCGGGACTTAGAGATCCGTACTGACTCCTACACATTCAGTGATGACTCCTGTGATCGTGAGAACCTTTAACGCTTGTAACAAAATCCCTTTGTCTCTCGATATATTACATGTCCAAGATTCGATCATCGGTATCTCCATACCTAGTTTGATCTCATTACCGACATGCACTCTTTTCTCGTTCCCGTGATATAACATTCTAGTGATCACATCACTTGCTTGCAAGCTATCCTAATGTGATATCACCGAGAGGGCCCAGAGTATATCTATCTGTCATCTGGATTGACAAATTCCACTCTTGATCCATGAGCCTCAACATAACACCTTCGTAGTACTGAACCCATCTTTATAGTCACCCTGTTACGGTGTGACGTTTGATGTTATCAAGATACTCTTCCGGTGTTAGCAATTAACATGATCTCATGGTCTAAGGATAAAGATTACTTCGTATGATGTTATAGCAATATAAACATATTGACTTGATCGTAATGCTATACTTCGGATGAATGTTCATCACATCATTCCACCAATGGTGTGACCTTGTTATTAACAACATCCAATGTCCATGATCAGGAAACCTTGATCATCCTGTTAATCAACAAGCTAGTCTATAAGAGAGGCATGACTAGGAACCCTTTTTGTTTATTAAACACACATGTATTGATGTTTCCGAATCAATACATTTCTAGCATGTAAAATAAACATCTATCATGTATAAGGAATATATAATAACAACTTTATTATTGCCTCCCAGGGCATATTTCCTTCATTTATATAGATAGCCTAGGTCTCGGGTAACAGGTCGAGTCGGTTACAGATTAGGTCCGTATTGGGCCTTGGCAACGTCGTGGGATTCTACCGTATCCGGGGCGTATATACCAAACTCGAGTACCTGTAGGGTATACCCATGTCATTTGGGGTTCCGGGGCGATTTGCATGGCCCATATGATCTGATACATGTTTTAGAGTTATGAGCAAAAACCTGTCGTTTTCGCTTTTTTGGCCATTTTCATGATGCCCACAGATTTGAGGTTCCTCGATGATATGGATGACCCATAAGACCCAATACATGTTTTAGAGATATGACCAAAAACTCATCGTTTTCGTGTTTTATGGCCGTTTTCATGAGCTTTTGCCCACAGGTTTGGGGTTCCGGGGCAATTTGCTTGACCCATAAGACCCAATACATGTTTTAGAGTTATGACGAAAAACTAGTTTTGCGTTTTATAGCCGTTTTCAAGAGCTATTGCTTACGGTTTTGGGGTTCCAGGGTGATCAGCATGGCTCGTAATCCCTATTACATGTTTTAGAGTTATGAGCAAAAACTCGTCTATTTCGTGTTTTATGGCCGTTTTCATGAGCTAGTTCCCACGATTTTGGGATTCCAGGGCGATATGCATGGCCCATAAGATCTGATACATGTTTTAGAGTTATGACGAAAAACTCGTAGTTTTCATGTTTTATGGCCGTTTTCATGAGCTATTGCCCATAGACTTGGGGTTTCAGGGCGATGTGCATGACCCATAAGACCCAATACATGTTTTAGAGATATGACCAAAAACTTGTCATTTTCGTGTTTTATGGCCGTTTTCATGAGCTATTGCCCATGGTTTTGGGATTCTAGGGTGATTTGCATGGCCCGATAGACCCGATACAAGTATGAGAGTTATGAGAAAAAACTCGTTGTTTTCACATTTTATGGCCGTTTTCATGAGCTTATTGCCTTGAGTTTTGATGTTCCAAGGTGATTTGCATGGCCCATAAGACCAGATACATGTTTGAGAGTTATGAGAAAAAACTCATCATTTTCGCATTTTATGGTTATTCTCATGTGGAATTACCCATAGTTTTAGGGTTCTAGGGCGATTTGCATGGCCCGTAAGACCCGATACATGTTTTAGAGTTATGAGCAAAAAATCATTTATTTCGTGTTTTATGGCCGTTTTCATGAGCTATTGCCCACAAATTTGGGGTTCCTAGATGATTTGCATGGCCCATAAGACCCAATACATGTTTTAGATATCTGAATAAAAACTCGTCGTTTTCGTGTTTTATGGCCGTTTTCATGAGCTTTTCCCCATAGATTTGGGTTTCAGGGCGATATGCATGACCCATAAGACCCAATACATGTTTTAGAGATATGACCAAAAACTCGTCGTTTTGGCGTTTTATAGTCGTTTTCATGAGCTATTGCCCGCGGTTTTGGGGTTCAAGGGTGATCTGCATGGCTTGTAAGCCCTAATACATGTTTTAGAGTTATGAGCAAAAACTCGTCATTTTCATGTTTTATGGCCGTTTTCATGAGCTATTGCCCACAGTTTTGGGGTTCCAAGCAGATCTGCATGGCCCGTAAGACCCGATACATGTTTTAGAGTTATGAGGAAAAACTTGTCATTTGCGTGTTTTATGGTCGTTGTCATGAGCTATTGCACACAGATTTTTGGTTCCTGGACGATTTGCATGACCCATAAGACCAGATGCATGTTTTAGATATCTGAACAAAAACTCGTCGTTTTCGCGTTTTATGGCCGTTTTGATGAGCTTTTGCCCACAGATTTGGGGTTTCATGGCGATATGCATGACCCATAAGACCCAATACATGTTTTAGAGATATGACCAAAAACTCGTCGTTTTCGCGTTTTATGGCCATTTTCATGAGCTATTTCCCATGGTTTTGGGGTTCTAGGGTGATTTGTATGGCCTGTAAGACTCGATATATATTTTAGAGTTATGAGCAAAAACTCGTCGTTTCTGCGTTTTATAGCCGTTTTCAAGAGTTATTGCCCGCGGTTTTGGGGTTCCAAGGTGATCTGCATGGCTCGTAAGCCCCGATACATGTTTTAGAGTTATGAGCAAAAACTCGTCGTTTTCATGTTTTATGGCTGTTTTCATGAGCTATTGCCCACAGTTTTGGGGTTCCAAGGAGATCTGCATGGCCCGTAAGACCTGATACATGTTTTAGAGTTATGACAAAAAACTCGTCGTTTTCACGTTTTATGGTCCTTTTCATGAGCTATTGCCCACAGATTTGGGGTTTCAGGGCGATATGCATGACCCATAAGACCCAATAACTGTTTTAGAGACATGACCAAAAACTCATTGTTTTCTTGTTTTATGGCCGTTTTTATGAGGTGTTGCCCATGGTTTTCGGGTTCTAGGTTGATTTCCATGGCCTGTAAGACCCAATACAAGTATGAGAGTTATGAGAAAAAACTCATCGTTTTCTTTTTTTATGGCCGTTTTTATGAGGTTTTGCCCACCGGTTTTTGCGTTAAGGGCGATTTGCATGGCCCGTAAGACCCGGTACATGTTTTAGAGTTATGACCAAAAACTCGATGTCTTCGCGTTTTATGGCCGTTTTAGGAGCTATTGCCATGAGTTTTGGTGTTCCAACGTGATTTGCATGGCCCGTAAGACCCGATACATGTTTGACAGTTATAAGAAAAAACTCATCATTTTCGCGTTTTATGGCCGTTTTCATGAGCTATTTTCCATAGATTAGGGTTTCTTGGGCGATTTGTATGGCCATAAGACCCGATACATGTTTTAGAGTTATGAGCAAAAACCTGTCGTTTTCGTGTTTTATGGCCGTTTTCATAAGCTTTTTCCCTCATATTTGGGGTTCCGGCGCGATTTGTATGGCACATAAGGTCCGGTACATGTTTTAGAGATATGATCAAAAACTCGCAGTTTTTGTGTTTTATGGTCGTTTTCATGAGCTATTGCCCACAGTTTTGGGGTTCCAGGGCGATTTGCTTGGCCCATATGATCCGATACATGTTTTAAAGTTATGAGGAAAAACTTGTCATTTGCGCGTTTTATGGTCGTTGTCATGAGCTATTGCACACAGATTTGTGGTTCCTGGACGATTTGCATGACCCATAAGACCAGATGCATGTTTTAGATATCTGAACAAAAACTCGTCGTTTTCGTGTTTTATGGCCGTTTTGATGAGCTTTTGCCCACAAATTTGGGGTTTCATGGCGATATTCATGACCCATAAGACACAATACATGTTTTAGAGATATGACCAAAAACTCGTCGTTTTCGCGTTTTATGGCCGTTTTCATGAGCTATTTCCCATGGTTTTGGGGTTCTAGAGTGATTTGTATGGCCTGTAAGACTCGATATATATTTTAGAGTTATGAGCAAAAACTCGTCGTTTCTGTGTTTTATAGCCGTTTTCAAGAGTTATTGCCCGCGGTTTTGGGGTTCCAAGGTGATCTGCATGGCTCGTAAGCCCCGATACATGTTTTAGAGTTATGAGCAAAAACTCCTCGTTTTCATGTTTTATGGCTGTTTTCATGAGCTATTGCCCACAGTTTTGTGGTTCCAAGGAGATCTGCATGGCCTGTAAGACCTGATACATGTTTTAGAGTTATGACAAAAAACTCGTCGTTTTCATGTTTTATGGTCCTTTTCATGAGCTATTGCCCACAGATTTGGGGTTTCAGGGCGATATGCATGACCCATAAGACCCAATAACTGTTTTAGAGACATGACCAAAAACTCATCGTTTTCTTGTTTTATGGCCGTTTTTATGAGGTTTTGCCCACCGGTTTTTGCGTTCAAGGGCGATTTGCATGGCCCGTAAGACCCGGTACATGTTTTAGAGTTATGACCAAAAACTCGATGTCTTCGCGTTTTATGGCCGTTTCAGGAGCTATTGCCATGAGTTTTGGTGTTCCAACGTGATTTCCATGGCCCGTAAGACCCGATACATGTTTGACAGTTATAAGAAAAAACTCATCATTTTCGCGTTTTATGGCCGTTTTCATGAGCTATTTTCCATAGATTAGGGTTTCTTGGGTGATTTGTATGGCCATAAGACCCGATACATGTTTTAGAGTTATGAGCAAAAACCTGTCGTTTTCGTGTTTTATGGCCGTTTTCATAAGGTTTTTCCCTCATATTTGGGGTTCCGGCGCGATTTGTATCGCACATAAGGTTCGGTACATGTTTTAGAGATATGATCAAAAACTCGCAGTTTTTGTGTTTTATGGTCGTTTTCATGAGCTATTGCCCACAGTTTTGGGGTTCCAGGGTGATTTGCTTGGCCCATATGATCCGATACATGTTTTAAAGTTATGAGGAAAAACTTGTCATTTGCGCGTTTTATGGTCGTTGTCTTGAGCTATTGCACACAGATTTGTGGTTCCTGGACAATTTGCATGACCCATAAGACCAGATGCATGTTTTAGATATCTGAACAAAAACTCGTCGTTTTCGCGTTTTATGGCCGTTTCGATGAGCTTTTGGCCACAGATTTGGGGTTTCATGGCGATATGCATGACCCAATAGACCCAATACATGTTTTAGAGATATGACCAAAAACTCGTCGTTTTCGCGTTTTATGGCCGTTTTCATGAGCTATTTCCCATGGTTTTGGGGTTCTAGGGTGATTTGTATGGCCTGTAAGACTCGATATATATTTTAGAGTTATGAGCAAAAACTCGTCGTTTCTGCATTTTATAGCTGTTTTCAACAGCCCTTTTATGGCCGTTTTGATGAGCTTTTGCCCATAGATTTGGGATTTCAGGGCGATATGCATCACCCATAATACCCAATACATGTTTTCGAGATATGACCAAAAACTCGTCGTTTTCGCGTTTTATAGCAGTTTTCATGAGCTTTTGCCCACAGATTTGGGCTTTCGAGGCGATTTGCATGACCCTTAAGACCCGATACATGTTTTAGAGTTAGGACGTAAAGCTCGTCGTTTTTGCGTTTTATAGCCGTTTTCAAGAGCTATTGCCCGTGGTTTTGGGGTTCCAGGGTGATCTTCATGGCTCGTAAGCCTTGATACAAGTTTGAGAGTTATGATAAAAAAGTCGTTGTTTTCGCATTTTATGGGCGTTTTCATTAGCTATTGCCCACCAGTTTTGGGGTTCAAGGGCGATTTGCATGGCCCGTAAGACCCGATACATGTTTTGGAGTTATAACCAAAAACTCATTGTCTTGGCGTTTTATGGCCGTTTTCAGGATCTATTGCCATGAGTTTTGGTGTTCCAAGGTGATTTGCATGGCCCGTAAGACCCGATACATGTTTGAGAGTTATGAGAAAAAAACTCATCACGCGTTTTACGGCTGTTTTCATGAGCATTTTTCCCTAGATTTGGGTTTCTCGGGCGATTTGTATGGCACATAAGACCCGATACATGTTTTAGAGATATGATCAAAAACTCACTGTTTTGGTGTTTTATGGCCGTTTTCATGAGCTATTGCCCACAGTTTTGGGGTTCAAGGGCGATTTGCATGGCCCATATGATTCGATACATGTTTTAAACTTATGAGAAAAACTTGTCATTTTCGCGTTTTATGGCCGTTGTCATGAGCTATTGCACACAGTTTTGTGGTTCCTAGATGATTTGCATGGCCCATAAGACCAGATGCATGTTTTAGATATCTGAACAAAAACTCGTCGTTTCACGTTTTATGGCCGTTTTACGGAGCTTTTGCCCACATATTTGGGTTTTCAAAGTGATATGCATGACCAAAAACTCGTCGTTTTCGTGTTTTATGGCCTTTTTCATGAGCTTTTGCCCACAGGTTTGGGGTTCCGGGCCGATTTGCACGACCCATAAGACCCGATACATGTTTTAGAGTTATGACGAAAAACTTGTTGTTTTTGCGTTTTATAGCCATTTTCAAGAGCTATTGCCTACGGTTTTGGGTTCCAAGGTGAGTTGCATGGGTCGTAAGCCCTAATACATGTTTTAGAGTTATGAGCAAAAACTCGGTTATTTCTTGTTTTATGGTTGTCTTCATGAGTCAATGCCCACGGTTTGGGGGTTCCAGGGCAATATGCATGGCCCGTAAGACCCGATACATGTTTTAGAGTTATGACAAAAAACTCGTAGTTTTCGCGTTTCATGGTCGTTTGCATGAGCTATTGCCCATAGACTTGGGGTTTCAGGGCGATATGCAAGACCCATAAGACCCAATACATGTTTTAGACATATGACCAAAAACTCGTCATTTTCGTGTTTTATGGCCCTTTTGATGAGCTATTGCCCATGGTTTGGGGTTCTAGGTTGATTTGCATGGCCCGTTAGTCCCGATACAAGTATGAGAGTTATGAGAAAAAACTCGTTGTTTTCACGTTTTATAGCCGTTTTCATAGCTATTGCCATGAGCTTTGTTGTTCCAAGGTGATTTGCAAGGCCCATAAGACCGATACATGTTTGAAAGTTATGAAAGAACTCATTATTTTCGAGTTTTATTGCCGATTTCATGTGGAATTACCCATAGTTTTAAGGTTCTAGGGCGATTTGCATGGGCCATAAGACACGATACATGTTTTAGAGTTATGAGCAAAAAATCATTTATTTGGCGTTCTATGGCCGTTTTCATGAGCTATTGCCCACAAATTTGGGGTTCCTGGATGATTTGCATGACCCATAAGACCCGATACATGTTTTAGATATCTGAATAAAAAACTCGTCGTTTTCGTGTTTTATGGCTGTTTTCATGAGCTTTTCCCATAGATTTGGGGTTTCACGGCGATATGCATAACCCATAAGACCAAATACATGTTTTAGAGATATGATCAAAAAATCGTCCATTTCGTGTTTTATAGCCGTTTTCATGAGCTATTGCCCACGGTTTTGGGGTTCCAGGGTGATCTGCATGGCTCGTAAGCCCTAATACATGTTTTAAAGTTATGAGCAAAAACTCGTCTATTTCGTGTTTTAGGGCCGTTTTCATGAGCTAGTGCCCACGGTTTGGGGGTTCCAGGGCGATATGCATGGCCCGTAAGACCCGATAGATGTTTTAGAGTTATGATGAAAAACTCGTAGTTTTCGCGTTTTATGGTCATTTTCATGAGCTATTGCCCATAGACTTGGGGTTTTAGGGCGATATGCATGACCCATAATACCCAATACATGTTTTAGAGATACGACCAAAAACTCGTCATTTTCGTGTTTTGTGGCTGTTTTCATGAGCTATTGCCCATGGTTTTGGGGTTCTAGGGTGATTTGCATGGCCCGTTAGACCCGATACAAGTATGAGAGTTATGAGAAAAAACTTGTTGTTTTCATGTTTTATAGCCGTTTTCATAGTTATTGCCATGAGTTTTGTTGTTCCAAGGTGATTTGCATGGCCCATAAGACCCGATACATGTTTAAGAGTTATGAGAAAAAACTCATCATTTTCGCGTTTTATGGTCGTTTTCATGTGAAATTACCCATAGTTTTAAGGTTCTAGGGAGAAAAAATCATTTATTTCTCGTTATATGGCTGTTTTCATGACCTATTGCCCACAAATTTGGGGTTCCTGGATGATTTGCATGGCCAATAAGACCCGATACATGTTTTAGATATCTGAACAAAAACTTGTCGTTTTTGCGTTCTCATGAGCTTTTGCCCACAAATTTGGGGTTTCAGGGCGATTTGCATGACCCATAAGTCCCGATACATGTTTTAGAGTTATGACGAAAAACTCGTCGTTTTTGTGTTTTATAGCCGTTTTCAAGAGCTATTGCCTGCGGTTTTTGGGTTCCAGGGTGATCTGCATGGCTTGTAAGCCCTGATACATATTTTAGAGTTATGAGCAAAAACTCGTGGTTTTCATGTTTTATGACCGTTTTGATCATGAGCTATTGCCCACAGTTTTGGGGTTCCAGGGCGATCTGCATGGCCCGTAAGACCCAATACATGTTTTAGAGTTATGACGAAAAACTCGTCGTTTTCGCGTTTTATTGTCCTTTTCATGAGCTATTGCCCACAGATTTGTGGTTTTAGGGCGATATGCACGATCCATAAGACCCAATACATGTTTTAGAGATATGACCAAAAAAATAGTTTTAGCGTTTTATGGCTGTTTTCATGAGCTAATGTCCACGGATTGGGGGTTCCAGGGCGATTTGAATGACCCACAAGACCCGATACATGTTTTAGAGTTATGACGAAAAACTGGTCGTTTTCGTGGTTTATGGCCGTTTTCATGAACTATTGCCCATGATTTTGGGGTTCCATTGCGATTTGCATGGCTCGTAAAACCCGATACATGTTTTACAGTTATGAGCAAAAACTCGTCGTTTTCGTATTTTATGGCCGTTTTCATGAGATTTTCACACAGATTTAGGGTTCCGGGGCGATTTGTTTGGCCCATAAGACCGATACATGTTTTATAGATATGAGCAAAAACTCGTCATTTTTTACTTTTTATGGTCGTTTTCATAAGCTTGTGCCCACATATTTTGGGGTTCCGGGGTGATTCGTATGGCCCATAAGACCCGATACATGTTTTAGAGATATGATTGATGACCCACAAGTATAGGGGGTGTATCGCAGTATTTTCGAGGGAAGTGAAACCCAATTTATTGATTCGACACAAGGGGAGCCAAAGAATATTTATAAGCCTTAACAACTGAGTTGTCAATTCAGCTGCACCTGGAAACAATCTTGCTCATAGCAGTTTATCAGTAGCAATAGTTTGGTAGTAGGAATAGCAAAGTAATAGCAGTAGTAAAGCAAAGACAGTAGTAACAAAAGCAGTAACAGTGGGATTCGAGTGCGGTAGGCATAGGGATGGATGGCGGGTGTTGCATGGACAAGACAATTCACATAGCAATCAGAACATAGGGCAATTGCAGATAAATAAGATAAAGCATCCAAGTACTAGACAATCCTAGGCATGTGTTCCATATATAGTCATACGTGGTCGCGGTGAGAACTTGCACAACATATTTTGTCCTGCCAGCCCGTTTGTAGCGGGGCCTCTAGGGAACTACTAGCAATTAAGGTGCTCCTTTTAATAGAGCACCGGAGCAAAGCATTAACACTCCATGAACACATGTGATCCTCACATCAAAGCCATTCCCATCCGGTTATCCCGATTTCTGTCACTTCGGGGCCATAGGTTCCGGACAACAACGTGTTTATACAACTTGTAGATAAGACCAAGAACAATACTATCATAATGAATCAATAACATGTTCAGATCTGAAATCACGGCACTCGGGCCATAGTGACAAGCATTAAGCACAACAAGTCGCAACAAAGTCATAAAGCACTAATAAAAGATACTAGGCATCATGCCCTAACAATCTGATGCCATTACATGAACGATCTCATCCAATCCCTACCATCCCCATAGCCTACAGCGGGGGATTACTCATAGATGGGGGAAACATGGATGGTCGATGGAGAAGTGATGGTGATGATGAAGGCGATGATCTCCTCCAATTCCCGTCGGCGAGGTGCGGAACGGAGTTTACAGTATTTGTTGTGGAATCGGTGGTGGCGGCGAGCGGAACCTTCTGGAAAAACATCGAACCCCAGTTTTTAGGTCAAGGTTTCGATGGCGAAGGGAGACCGAGGGTGCTGGGGCCACCACACCATGCTGGCGGCGCTGCCAGCCCGCGCCTAGGGGGGTGTGGCCAGCCCCTAGCCCTCCTTCGTCTCATATTCTGGCTCCTAGAGTCTTCTGGAAAAATAGGCACTTTGGCTTTTGTCCCGTCCAATTCCGAGAATATTCATTTTCTGACTTTCCTAGAACCAAAAACAGCAGAAAACAGGCAGCTGCCACCGTGGCTCTTGTTAATAGGTTAGTCCAAGAAATCATATGAAAAGTACTCCAAAGTGTGGACAAAACACAAGAAAGTGGATAAAACCAAGCATGGAGCATCAAAAATTATAGATACATTTGCAATGTATCAATGATCAAAACTCGTTGTTTTCGTGTTTTATGGTCGTTTTCATGAGCTATTGCCCATAGTTTTGGGGTTATGGGGCGATTTGCATGGCCCATATAATCTGATACATGTTTTAGAGTTATGAGGAAAAACATGTCGTTTTTGTGTTATATGGCTGTTTTCGTGAGCTATTGCCCACAGATTTGGGGTTCCTAGACGATTTGCATGGCCCATAAGAATCGATACATTTTTTCGATATCTGAACAAAAACTCGTCGTTTTCATGTTTTCATGAGCTTTTGCCCATAGATTTGGGGTTTCAGGGTGATATGCATGACCCATAAGACCTAATATATGTTTTAGAGCTATGACCAAAAACTTGTTGTTTTCGCGTTGTATGGCTGTTTATATGAGCTTTTGCCAAAATTTTGGGGTTCTGGGGTGATTTGCATGACCCATAAGACCCGATATATGTTTTAGAGTTATTGCAAAAAACTCGTCGTTTTTGTGTTTTATAGCCGTTTTCAAGATCTATTGCCTGCTGTTTTGGGGTTCCAGGGCAATTTGCATGCCTTGTAAGCCCTGATAGATGTTTTAGAGTTATGAGAAAAACTCGTCATTTTCGTTTTTTATGGCCGTTTTCATGAACTAGTGCCCACAGTTTTGGGGTTCTAGGGCGACATGCATGGCCCGTAAGACCCGATAGATGTTTTAGAGTTAGACGAAGAATGGTTGTTTTCCTGTTTTATGGTCGTTTTCATGAGCTATTGCCCACAGATTTGGGGTTTCAGGGCGATATGCATGACCCATAAGACACAATACATATTTTAGAGATATGACCAAAAACTCGTTGTTTTCGTGTTTTATGGCCATTTTCATGAGCTATTGCCCATGGTTTTGGGGTTCTAGGGTGATTTGTATGGCCTGTAAGACTCGATATATATTTTAGAGTTATGAGCAAAAACTCGTCGTTTCTGCGTTTTATAGCCGTTTTCAAGAGTTATTGCCCGCGGTTTTGGGGTTCCAAGGTGATCTGCATGGCCCATAAGACCCGATACATGTTTTAGAGTTATAAAAAAACTCGATGTTTTCGTGTTTTATGGCTGTTTTCATGAGCTATTCCCATGAGTTTTGTTGTTCCAAGGTGATTTGCATGGCCCGTAAGACTCGATACATGTTTGAGAGTTATGAGAAAAAACTCACCATTTTCACGTTTTATGGCCGTTTTCATGAGCTAGCCCATAGATTTGGGGTTCCTGGATGATTTGCATGGCCCATAAGACCCGTTTCATGTTTTAGATATCTGAACAAAAACTCGTCATTTTCGCGTTTTATGGCCGTTTTCATGAGCTTTTGCCCATAGATTTGGGGTTTCAGGGCAATATGCATGACCCATAAGACCCAATACTTTGTTTTGATATATGACCAAAAACACATAGTTTTCGCGTTTTAAAGCCGTTTTCATGAGCTTTTGCCCACAGATTTTGGGTTCCGAGGCGATTTGCATGACCCATAAGACCCGATACATGTTTTAGAGTTATGACGAAAAACTCGTCGTTTTTGCATTTTTATAGCTATTTTCAAGAGCTATTGCCTGCGGTTTTGGGGTTCTAGGGTGGTCTGCATGGCTCGTAAGACTTGATACATGTTTTATTGTTATGAGCAAAAACTCGTCGTTTTCATGTTTTATGGCCGTTTTCATGAGCTAGTGCCCATAGTTTTGGGGTTCTAGGGTGATATGCATGGCCCGTAAGACGCGATAGATCACTAGTGGAAAAGAGGCCTTCGGTCCGTCATTGAACCAGGTACCAGTCCCGGTTTGTTACGGGCCGGGACTAGTGCCAGCAATAGTCCCGGTTCGTAACGTGTCCAACGGCTAATAGCATGGGGAAGCACTAGTCCCGGGCCATCCCGGGTCTCTAGTCCCGGTCCGTAACACGGCCCGGGACAAGAGACCTCGAGCCGGGCTGCTGCACTTTACGGGGACAATTAGTCTCGGCCTGTATCACGGGCCAGGACTAAAAGGTCCCCCTATATAATACAGCTTCGTCCATGCCCTAGCCATGGATATGTTCCCTCCCAAGCAACCGAGTTCATGCCCTTTTTTTCTCAAGATTTGTCAAGATTTGGTTGCAACCCTTAAATCCAAGGTTTTAAAAGGTTAGGAACTTTATCCTTTCATCTCTTATTGTTACTTTAGCTCAATGCGATAGAAGTATAGATGGATTTGCATGCTCTAGAAGTAGAGGATTTTTAGATATGTAATTTTAGGCAAATTTTGATTAGGCACAAAGTTACAGAAAATTGAAATGTGTAATTTTAGAGTTTCAGAGCTCAAAATGGAATGAGGATTTCACTGCTAGAACAATAATTAAAAACTCCACATTTTTCATGGTAATTGTTTTCTCCAATTCAAAACTTGGTGCATGTAAATTTTTCAAAATTCAAATTTAATGCTCTAGAAGCTCACATTATAACTTGTATTAAATTGATCATTAATCTCTATTCATGATGTTGTGCAATGGTTTTTGATATACTTTTACAATAATGCAGATGGTCCAGGAATGGATGTATGGTAATGACCGACGCTCTGGCGAGTTTATTAATGGCGTGCATGAATTCATCTGTGTGGCTGATGCGAACAAGCGGAATAGTTTTGTATTCTGTCCATGTAGTGGATGTAGGAATCAGAAGGATTACTTTGACTCAAAAACCCTCCACAGCCACCTGTTAAAGTCCTGTTTCGTGCCCAGTTATAATTGTTGGACCAAGCACGTAGAGAGAGGGGTTATAATGGAAGACAATGAAGAAGAGCAGGATGATGACAACTATCATGGTTTTCCTGAGTACAGTGATACTTCCATGGGGGAAGCTGAATGGGAGGCTGAAGAAGAGGCACATGATGATGAGCCCACTGATGATCTTGGTCAGACCATTGCCGATGCATGGAGAGACTGCGAAACTGAAAAAGAGAGGGAGAAGTTCAATCACATGTTAGAGGATCACAAAACGTTGTTGTGCCCAAATTGCGAAAATGGTCTGAAAAAGCTAGGTAGCACACTGGAATTGCTGCGATGGAAGGCAGAGTGTGGTATACCTGACTCCTCATTTGCAAAGTTTCTAAAAATGATGAAGAATATGCTTCCAAAGGATAACATATTGCCCGCCAGTACGTACGAAGCAAAGAAGGTTGTTTGCCCTCTAGGTTTAGAGGTTCACAAGATACATGCATGCCCTAATGACTGCATCCTCTACCGCGGTGAGGAGTACGAGAATTTGGATGCATGCCCGGTATGCACTGCATTGCGGTATAAGATTAGACGAGATGACCCTGGTGATGTTGAGGGTGAGCCCCCCCCTGGAAGAGGGTTCCTACCAAGGTGATGTGGTATGCTCCTATAATACCACGGTTGAAACGTTTTTTCAGAAATAAAGAGCACTCCAAGTTGTTGCGATGGCACAAAGAGGAACGTAAGTCAAACAGGATGTTGAGACACCCCGCTGATGGGTCACAGTGGAGAAAAATCAATAGAAAGTACCTGGACTTTGCAGATGACGCAATGAGTTTAAGATTTGGTCTAAGTACAGATGGCATGAATCCTTTTGGGGAGCAGAGCTGCAGTCACAACACCTGGCCCGTGACTCTATGTATCTATAACCTTCCTCCTGGGTTATGCATGAAGCGGAAGTTCATTATGATGCCAGTGCTGATCCAAGGCCCGAAGCAACCCTGCAATGACATTGATGTGTACCTAAGGCCATTAGTTCAAGAACTTTTACAGTTGTGGCACGAACCCGGCATACATGTGTGGGATGAGCACAAGCAAGAACAATTTGACCTCCAAGCATTGCTTTTCGTAACAATCAATGACTGGCCTGCTCTTAGTAACCTTTCAGGACAGACAAACAAGGGATACAATGCATGCACGCACTGTTTAGATGAGACTTAAAGTATATATTTGCAACATTCTAAGAAGAATGCTTACACGGGGCATCATCGATTTCTTTTGCCCAATAATCCCTTAAGAAATAGTGGCAAGCATTTCAATGGTCAGGCATGTGACTAGCCGAAGCCTAAGGAGCGTACTGGTGCTGATATATTTGATATGGTCAAGGATTTGGATCAAATAGTAATCTTTGGAAAGGGTCAGGGCGGACAATCTGTTCCGAAGGATGCTGACGGACACGCACCCATGTGGAAGAAAAAATCTATATTTTGGGAGCTACCCTATTGGAAATTCCTAGAGGTCCGCTCTGCAATCGACGTGATGCATGTAACGAAGAATCTTTGCATGAACCTGCTGTGAGATCCGGCACATGGCTTAATAGGATTGATAGGATACTCATATCAACAAGTTGCAACTTATTTTCCGAAAGCTCATTCGAAAAGAACTCTAAGGTTAAGCGTGTTTGGCCTAGAGCAATTCTAGGATGGGTGACCGACCAGGAAGTGGGTAACCGGGTGCGCACGAGTGAGGACAAAGTGCACATAAAAGACTAGTGTTGGTCTGTGGGGTCAATCTAGATATCCTATTAAGCTGCCAGGAGTGACACCCCCCGGGCCTAGGAGTGGACGGGGTGTTACACCTGCTAGGCTTCTTGGGTGTGTATGGGAAGACAAAAGATACACCGGAAGCACGTAAGGACCAGCAACGTATGAAATACCCAAAAGGCCTACATCCAGAATGGTTTCTAGGTCATGCCAGCTATGCTCTTACCAAACAAGAGAAGGAAATCTTTTTTGAATGCCTGAGCAGTATCAAGGTCCCGTCTGGCTTCTTGTCGAATATAAAGGGAATAATAAAAATGGCAGAGAAAAAGTTCCAAAACCTAAAGTCTCATGACTTCCACGTGATTATGACGCAATTGATTCCGATTGCATTGAGGGGGCTTCTACCAGATTATGTTCGAGTACCCATTGTGAAGCTATGTGTATTTCTCAATGCAATCTCTCAAAAGATAATTAATTCTGAAGATCTACCACGATTACAAAATGATGTGGTCCAATGTCTTGTCAGTTTCGATTTGGTGTTCCCACCATCCTTCTTCAATATTATGACGCACCTCCTGGTTCACCTAGTCGAAGAGATTTTCATTCTCGGTCCTGTATTTCTACACAATATATTCCCCTTTGAGAGGTTCATGGGAGTCTTAAACAAATATGTTCGTAACCGTGCTAGGCCTGAAGGAAGCATCTCCAAGGACTATGGAACAGAGGAGGTCATTGAGTTTTGTGTTGACTTTGTTCCTAACCTGAAGGCAATTGGTCTTCATCAATCGCGGCATGAGGGGAGGCTGAGTGGAAAAGGCACTCTAGGAAGGAAATCAGTAATATGTAGGGACGGGCATTCTTACACTGAAGCACATTACATAGTTCTATAGAATTCTATCTTGGCGGCTCCGTATATCGAGGAACACAAGCAAATTTTACGCTCCAACAACCCTGGGAAGTGTGACGACTGGATTAGATATGAACACATGAAGACTTTCAGGGCTTGGTTGCAACATCTCATAAAAGATAACACTCTTGGAGATGAGTTGTACTTGTTGTCCAGGTCACCATCTTCGACTATATTGACTTTCCAAGGGTACGAGATGAATGGGAATACATTTTACACGATCGCCCAAGATAAAAAGAGCACCAACCAACACATTGGTGTCCGGTTTGATGCAACGAACGACAATGGGTCCAAGACGACATATTATGGTTACATAGAGTAGATATGGGAACTTGACTATGGACCTACTTTTAAGGTCCCCTTGTTTCGGTGCAAATGGGTAAAGCTGACAGGAGGCAGGGTAAAGGTAGACGAGCAGTACGGAATGACAACAGTGGATCTCAACAATCTTGCGTACTTAGACGAACCATTTGTCCTAGCCAATGATGTGGCTCAGGTTTTCTATGTGAACGACATGTCCACCAAACCGAGAAAAAGAAAAAATAAGCAACATAATACATCAGACGATGAGCCAAAGCGCCACATAGTTCTTTCAGGGAAAAGAAACATCGTGGGAGTGGAGGACAAGACAGACATGTCATAAGACTATGATAAGTTTCATGAAATTCTGCTCTTCGCAGTGAACACTGATCCAACAACCCTATTAATTAAAGAAAATGCTCCATGGTTATGGCGCAATCAGAAAGGTGAACACGCGAAGAAATGATGTGTAATATAATGTATTAAACATTTTATGTAACTATGTTCTGAAAACTCAGAAGAAAACATTTATGTAATGTATTGTTCCCGAGCATTCTGAACTACGGCCAGCTTTCGAACTACGGCCAGCTTTAGGGAGATGCTATCGGATCCAGTCCTCGGGCATCTCTCTGAAGCTAGCCATAGAGGCACTCCCTAATATGTGAAATTAGTTGGAATAGAACAACATCTTCATATATAGTTCGGGAAAGTTGTAGAGAGACCAACACTAGTAGGAAACGATATATTAGTCTCGGTTTCCTAACTAGGACTACGGAATCAGGACTAAAGGCCCCCCTTTAGTACCATCGGTCCAGCGACAAACCAGGACTGACACTCAAGACATTTATTATTATTAAAAAACTAGGACTAAGGAATCGGGTCTAAAGGCCCCCTTTAGTCATACTCATATCTAGCCCTATAGTACACAACTTCAGGCTCATCTTTGTCTTCGTCATCATCGTCGTCGTCACTAGGCGCACGCGGCAGGATCCTAAGCCCAGCCATGGCATATTCCAGGGGTACCTGCCACTCCAGCCTCGGATTCACGACACGCGAGGGAGGGGATCCTAGATGACGATGCCGCGTAGCCCACGACCTTCACCATCCCCACCCTTCTTGTGGCTCTGTGGAGGGTCAAAGTGCGGGCACCGCAGGCGAGGATGATCTCCCTGGGCGATGTAGCGCATCACGCCGATGATAGTCCGGTTTGCCCACCACAGGCGACGGCCGGCTTCGTTGTGGTTCACCATGGGCAGGCCGTCTCCCTCATACCTAGCAAGTTCCCTTTCCCGTCGGTTAGCGAAGAAGGCATTCTAGGTATCATAGTTGTCGGGATCCCAATGGGGATCCATCGGCTGCTCCGTCGTGAGCTCGAGGTAGAAGTGGTTCGTGATGTACGCCTAGCGTGCGGAACCTTGAGGCACAGGAGGGACAAGAACTCCTCCAACACTCAGCATCCAGTCAGCAGGAACCCGGTAGCCCGGCGGGCATGGGTAGCTAGAGGTGCACAATGCCTCGGTCTCTTCGAGTGTGAGAATTGCCCAGTATGCGGTGTCCATTGTTGAGAGAGGAGTTGTGGATGTGTGGATAGCAATGGAGCAGTCGGCCTAGATATAGAGGGAAAGGGCGGGAAAACATAGCGGGAAGCGATGGGAAATGGCGGGAAACATCTTTAGTCCCGGTTAATGGCTCCAACTAGGACTAAAAGTCCCGGTTGGAGGAAAAGGGCGGGAAAGTATAGCGAAAAGTGGTGGGAAATGGTGGGAAATATCTTTAGTCCCGGTTAGTGGCTCCAACAAGGACTAAAAGGCCCGGTTAGATGAAAAGGGCGGGAAAGCATAGCGGAAAGTGGTGGGAAATGGCGGGAAATATCTTTAGTCCCGGTTAGTGGCTCCAACCAGGACTATCGACAAGAGTGTCGACATTATGTCGTGAGTGTTGACACTATGTTGTGCTGCTTAATCTATAAATAGGTATCCTCGTGAAGCTATAGGGGTAGACGATTCGGGGCCCCCGGTCTAGGGTTTCGCTGGAGGAAGACCACCGGAGCATCGGAATCACATGAAAACTTGCATGCATGTGTCCCTACCATATGTGTGTAAGTGTGGTGCAAGTTTGGTAGGTGGAATATGTAGGTTTGTCAAATTCAAACACTTTTCATGTTGAAAGTTTTGTCAAATTCAAAAATATGAAAAAATTAGTGAATGCATTTTGATGATGCAAACAGATGTATGGATGATATATTTAGATTCCTTATATTTTTCTGATAATAATAGACATATTATTTCTATTATTTGGATTTATATAATAGGAGATATGAATTTTCCAAATTTTCTAATAGATTTGAATTAAAATAAGAAAATTTACAAAAACACCTCTTGTCCCGGGTCTTTACCGCACCCGGGACTAGAGGGTGGTTCCACGCGCGAAAACTGAAGCGCTGAAAAACCCTCTAGTCCAGGGTTGGAGATGCATCCGGGACTAGAGGAGGGTCTTTAGTCCCGGGTTAAACCACGGACCAGGACTAGAGGCTCTCTAGTCCCGGGCTGCGGTGACCCATCATACCACTTAATGATGTAGTACACTATAGTCATTGACATAACACCAATGAAACACCGTTCACTAGTATTACATCCCTCAGAGTGGTACAACAGAAACACATCAGGTCCAAGACATGACTATAGATTACAACTCGACTCTTTACAAAAGATCTAGAGAACACTCTAGGTTAAAGAGAGAGAAAGAACTGCTTACAAAGAAGAACCAGAAATAATAACTTTGAACTATCTAGCTAAAAGGACTAATATCTAAACCATAAGGCTTGCAATTGCTACTAATTCAATGCTCTACAGAAGTAGGTTTTATGGCTAGAGTATCTACTCCTATCTAAACAGAGACTTTGTCTTCACTTCAGCTGATGTATATTTTGACTTTATTGAAGAACTTGAGATGCCGATGATGGTTTCTTGAGCAGAAATTGATGTTGACGTTGTCTTCAACGGCTTAGAACCTAGCAAGGGTTAAGAAGGTACGGTTGAGTACGAGCGTACTCAGCAAGTTCACTAAAAAGGAGTGTATGATGCACTATCTCTACAGCCACAAACCAAAGGTCGTAGGCAATGCAGGTTTTTGTAAACATTTCTTCAAAGGTTGCTTTTATTCTGAAAACTATGTCCGACAGCCTTCACAGGTTGACCAGAACCTTTGTGGGGTTCCTTCCCTACCGCGTTCGTAGCTCCTTCTCGGAACAGGGAGTAACATGTCACAATTCTTACACTCTGCAGAGGTGCGTCACTTTTCCCACAAGAGACCTTAAGCTTTGTTGCACAACCGGGAGTATGTCCTTGTTCAAACTTCCATGGTTTAAGGCCCAACTTAAGATCCAAGCCAATCGCTGCCCTCTCTGCGACCCCATATGTCTACACGATCCTTCGGGGCTGACTACACCTCCGTTAAGCCCCCTTTTTGGGCAAGCTACAACCCTGGTGAGTTCCCGAAGACTCTATGAGCTGGTGATGCCCCTAGCAAGCTCCATAAAGGTCCGACTATACCTCCGGCAGCCACTCATAGATAATCTAGACACCAAAATCGTGGGGCCTAAGGGTGCCCACCCATATGCTGGATCCACACAAGGAATCACAGCGTCACGATAAGGACGATAAGGTCATCTTATTGCCAGCTCATAATGAGTTGAGATTGATCCATCCTTCAAAATAATGTTGATACTCCATATATTCAGCTTCCTTCTTTATGCAAGTCTTCATCTTGACCTTTGGAACTCGTCACTCCCTTACACGAATTCCCTTTTCTATCTAGGTCTATACATCAAGTAGTAACTTGATGATGCAACATGCATTTGCACATCAGGTCAAACTTCATGCACAGATCTAGTCAACCAAGAAGATGCAAGAAAAACCAAAAATCCAAATGTGGTACATAAAACACACGTCATTCTAAGCCTGGAATATAGTAGTTGAGTATAATACCTCTAGAATTCAGGCTTAGTTGTGTAGTATATGACACCCCCTAGTATAGGTTTACTTTGTGGTACTTAGCACTTAAGGGTTAAACTTTTTCTTTGTCTCAATATCTACCCAAATTGCTCAGGTGCAACAGGATAATTTTGAGCAAAGTGGTCTCATTTTGGTTTTGACTAACCACTTACCTTTCTTTTGGAACTACTAAAGACTACCAATTTTCTATTCTATCGTAAACTATTCTCACATGATCTCTCAAAACTACTAAAAAATTGTAGTTACTACCTTAAATCCAAAAATTCTCATAATATTATAATACCTATGACTTCTATCATAGACCTAAATTGGTCCTTACTTACTATTATTACCAGATTCGTTACTGAGTACTTGTCCTAATAACAGACTTATCATGGTCTCGGAATTATTCTCACCACGAACTTGTCAAAATTTACCTAGTCATCATGATTAAAGAGCTAATCTCACCATGACGACTCTTCTTCTTAGCTTACTATTAATGATTCTTAACACAATTCTACTACATCACATGGAATTATCAAGTGAATGCCACACGATTTACTTCCAATTGTATCTATACATACTCTGATGGTCTACCCTGTATGGTATAGTGGTATCGACTAGTGGTAAGATTCTGCTGCTTCACATGGATTCTAAATATAGACTCCATCACTAATACTACTCCACATCATATACTAATCCTGGTCGTAATCTTCTTTGATATTTTAACTAACTTAAGATATCATAGTGGTGTTACACCTATTTAGAGCTACACTGAAAAGACATTCCTCTAGAGAAGACACATAACGAATCCTTAAGAAAGATGGTAAGAACATCCAACTTAAGTGTGACAAGGTTTCTTCTCAAGTGGATATCCATCACAATTCTTGGTTTAGATAAGATGGCTCCTATAGTCACTATGCAACCGACAGATCTTCCTAAAAGGGTTTTAATCGTAAGGTCAAAGCATATGCTCTGATACCAGCTGTGGAGACCCAGCATACCACTTCATGATGTAGTACACTATAGTCGTTGACATAACACCAATGAAACATCATTCACTAGTATTACATCCCTCAAACTGGTACAACAGAAACACAGCAGGTCCAAGACATGACTATAGATTACAACTCGACTCTTTGCAAAAGATCCAGAGAACACTCTAGGTTATAGAGAGAGAAAGGACTGCTTACAAAGAAGAACCAGAAATAATAACTTCGAACTATCTTGCTAAAAGGACTAATATCTAAACCATAAGGCTTGGAACTGCTACTAATGCAATGCTCTACAGAAGTAGGTTTTATGGCTAGAGTATCTACTCCTATCTAAACAGAGACTTTGTCTTCACTTCAGCTGATGTATATTTTGACTTCATAGACTTTGTTGAAGAACTTGAGATGCCGCGGATGGTTTCTTGAGCAGAAATTGATGTTGACATCGTCTTCAACGGCTTAGAACCTAGCAAGGGTTAAGAAGGTACCGTTGAGTACGAGCATACTCAGCAAGTTCACTAAAAAGGAGTGTATGATGCACTATCTCTACAGCCACAGACCAAAGGTCATAGGCAATGCAGGTTTTGTAAACATTTCTTCAAAGGTTGCTTTTATTCTGAAAACTATATCCGAGAGCCTTCATGGGTTGACCAAAAACTTCATGGGGTACCTTTCCTGTCGCGTTCGTAGCTCCTTCCCGGAACAGGGAGTAACATGTCACAATTCTTACACTCTTCAGAGGCGTGTCACTTTTACCACAAGGGACCTTAAGCTTTGTTGCACAGCCGGGAGTATGTCCCCGTTCAAACTTCCATGGTTTGAGGCCCAACTTAAGATCCAAGCCAATCGCTGCCCTCTCCGCAACCCCATATGTCTGCACGATCCTCCGGGGCTGACTACACCTCTGTTAAGCAACCTTTTTGGGCAAGCTACAACCCTGGTGAGTTCTCGAAGACTCTATGAGTTGGAGATACCCCTAGCAAGCTCCATAAAGTCTGACTATACCTCTGGAAGCCACTCATAGATAATCTATACACCAAAATTGTGGGGCCTAAGGGTGCCCACCCATATGCTGGATCCACACAAGGAATCACAGCGTCACGATAAGGTCATCTTGCCTCCATATGAAAGGAAGAAGATACAGCTGACTTCTCCGTCCCATTCCAAATCTCATGGTTGACGCGTAATATACGGCGCTAGAATCACTGGCGACATTGGTCGTTCAGTCCTAGATGATACATTACTATACAATGGCGTTTCCATTGCCAGTTATGATAGATTAGCTGATCACCCTGGATCAGTAACCGATATTTCCAGTTAATTGTGAAAATAGTGTTTTCGACCTTTTTGAAATGCAGGTGATGACACAGTTGAGATACAAGAATCGAAAATAATCAAAGGACATGAGCAAGTTGTGAACTTGCCTTTTATGATTGCAAGATTATGCACTCACGGTCTTCGAGATAATAGAAGATCCAAATTTTGTAAACAACATCATTGGTCCGGTAAGGACTAATGTTTAAAGAAGCAAAATGCAATGATGCATAAGTAATGTAATGCAGTTTGATAAATGTGAAACCCCGGACTAATCGTATTTGATCTAAGGTTTGGAGTTTGTGATAAGTTTTTTGGAATGTGTTGCACTTTTATACCAGCTTCACACTTGTGCTTCTTGTTAAGGATTGTGAGGGTGTGTGAGATAATATGTAAATACAGTAAGTAGCAAGCAATACTAAAGCACTCAAATGGGTCATGGTATCTAAAATATTTCTTAAGCGAGATTAAGAATTAATTAGATATTTTAAAGAAGTGTTCAAGAATTACTTTTAATGTTTCTTAAAAGAATAACTTTTGAGAAAATCATACTTAACTAAACAAAAGTATTTGAACTATAATTTAACACTCTTAGGCTTTCTTGCTAATTATAATTCTTAAATAAGAAAGAATTACTTGATTTGAATAAAAACTACACTAGTAGTTGAGACTTATCTATCCTGGTCATTATATGGTATTATAACTTGGTTCACTATATAATGTTACTTTAAGTTTAATTAAGAGTGGTAACACTTCTATTTGAGGCATATTCTCTTAACATTATAGTTGAATAGAATTCTTTATTTACTTTCAAATGAATGGGTATGATTCATAATGTGGAAACTTCATTGCTTATCTACTCATGAATTATCTTGGGATGTACTTATTAACTTGCGAGTGAAATAATAGTAAAGGTTTTAATAAGTCAAAATATTATTATTGAGGATTTTATAATTGATAAACTATTTTTGGAGAGAGAAGATTTAGTTAATTCTAAATGGTAGTTTAAGTAAGTACAACTTAAAATGGGTAGACTTATGTTACTTTAGTTAAACATCAATTAAACTTGTTATTACATTTTTAAACTTTAAACAAATAATGCTAAAGGTAATAGTAAATATTTATATATTTTTAAGGAATTAAAACAAAATAAAAGGGTTTAAACTAGTTTTATTAAACCTTTACCTTCTATTTTACTTCAAAAGTGAGATTTGATATTTTTAGTGTATAGATTTCATTTTTGTGATCATTTTGGTATATTATAGGTATTTTTCTGATTTTTAACTAATAAAATATAAATTTTATAAGATTTATTACTTTATAAATACTAAACAAATAATAAATACTTAGCTGAGTGATACAAAAAGATATAAAATAAGTTTGTAAATGTAGATTTTGTTTTTCTAGGAATTTTGGTATATTATACTTATTTTTCTAAATTTTAAATAATAAAATACATATTTTATAAGATTACTCTTTAATAGGGTTTTTATTAATAATAATAATTTTATTTATTTAAGTTGGAAAATAAAATATGACAATAGGTTTATATTATAGGTTTTATTTTTCTATACATTTTGATATATAATATATATTTTTCTGATTTATAAAACAAAAGATATTGATTTAATAAGATTTATTCATTTTCTGGAATTAAAATAAATATTAAATGCTTTATTGCATCAGTCTTGTCGACATGGCCTTTACATGGGTTAGATCTTTTTCAACCGAGACAAGCTCTAGTCCTGGACTCTTGCGGTACGGCGGCCTAAAATACTGCACCAGGGACATTTTGAAGTGGTGCGTTTGAACGAGGACAGTGAGACGAGGCTAACTACGCATGCGCTGCTAGGTTTTGGTCACCGGAAGTGCTCCGGCGATGAACCTCTTCAGCGGCGTAGTCAGACTCACGTAGGCAGAGAGATTAAGCCAGCAATCAACTGAGAGAAAAGGTGCTGGAGCACCAGTAACTCACCCTGGTTGTAGCAGCGACATCGGTGAGGTCTGGTTCGGTCGGAGATGAGCGAATGGACCAGGATTCCGGTGAACACCGGCGGAAGGGAACGGAGAAATCTTCACGATTCCGATCTCCCCTTGCTTTACTTCTACCACTCTAGTAACAAGTATAGCGAGGGGCTTCTTTCAAGCTATACCGCACTTCCCGGGGTGGACTCCACCAGCGGCTAGCCGGAGACCTGGGAGCTAGGGTTTCGGTGATAGAGAGAAATCAGAGAGAGAGCTCAGGCGGAGAAAGTGAGTGGATGAGGATGTGATAGGAAGGCCTCTGGTTGATCTTATCCCTCTCCTGGCGACAGTGGCGAGCATCTTGGCACGTACGACGGCGGTGCTCCCGCCAGCGAGCTACTTCAGCCGCCACGCGTGAGGTGGACGACGGAGATAGATTGGGCGAAAGGTTATTTGGGATGGGCCGGTACTGGGCTACGGTAGGGTGGGCTGAAAGTGACTGTTGCTGCCCATGAGCGACAGATAGCGAGGAGGAAACGGGCTGTGGGCCGGTTTTGTTGGCACTCTCTTTTTTTTACGATTTTGTGTTTCTGTTTTTATAAAATATTTCTAATTTGAATTTCTTTAAGGTTTTAAATATCCAGAATTTTGTAAGACATGGATATTATGATAGAGGTTGATTATAACCAATTTCTCTACATTTTTTGTTGTGCATTCAAATATGTTCACTATATTAAATGTCTTTTTCATTTAAGAAATATTAATAAGGAGTGGGGTTTTAGGAATTGGTTCTTATAAATAAGTTTTCATAGAATTGATTCTGGTTTCACTTGACAACCTTAATGGTACTAATTTAAGATGTTTATCCATGTTTATAAAATCTTGTTCCTTATTATCTTCATAAAGGATTAATCTTTGTGGTTCATAATACGATGATTTGGTTTTCATGGTCCTCCATATTTGGTGATTTGCCAAATCCAATTCTACTTGATTTGTACAATTTAGAATTACCACAGAACACTTTTGGTTAGGTAATAATGAACCAATAATAATCATTGGTAGAGAAATACTACAGTTTATTCAAATATAGGTACATAGGTTTTGAGAGGTTTTAATAACCCATATTCAATTATAGATAGGAACAAGGATCAAGGTTTAGGGATACTACTTCTAAATCTATCAGTGGGTTTGATATCTCCACATAGAGTGAGATATTGGAATTACTTAGTAATATGATCATGATAATTCTATCATTCTAGGTTTCTATTAGGGTTTAAGACAATCAACTGGGCAAGGCTTCTCAAACACTCACCTGGGATTCTACTTATCTTTTAGACATTTCATTTGACTAAGAGATATTATTCATTGGCTGCCTAAAAATAGGAATTGGTTTAACTACCCTCTTTATTCTAGGGTTTAAAACAAAAAGGTAGACATGGTTCTTGTCCTAGGTTGATATGATCTTGGTTAAGGCTTCTAAAGAATTCCTATCCTCACACTTTACTAAGCTTGGATCATAATTAAGGAATTCCTTTCCTAAATATACTCTATAAATGTCTCTTATCTTATTCACAAAGATCACATCTTCCTGAATAAGACAATCACCTGACTCCACCATATTTATCACCATATGATGACATGGTCATGCCACTTCAACATTACTCCATCCTTACTCCTTGTATCTATATAACTTCCATTGCTCAACTACCCTTGATGAATCCATCAATGTAGTTATTATTAACTTCATTCCATAACCTCCTTCATATCTACCTTGCATTTACTTCTAAGGCTTGCAAAATTACAATCCTCTCTATCACATGTGATATCAATCCTCTAGAATAGATATGGTACTACTCCCCATAATACAAGTTTGTTCTTGTATCACCTTGGTTAAACTATTATACTTCCAACTACTCCATATACTCATGTTATATACTTCATCCTACTCTAGCTTGGTTTCTCATGATCAAGTTAGATGATTCCTCTTACTAGGGCTTTACCTAATTTGGTATACTCACAACTTTTTTTCAACACCTAGTCATCTATTCTCAAGTGACTTGAGAATAATGACCACCATCATTTGATCAACTAAGCTTAGGCTTCTAATTGTCTGATCAAGATTTATTATCCACTCAGTAGTAAACTTTTACTAGTCTCTCTATAGGCTTATCTTGTTAAGGAAACTTACTTGAAACTTATACCCACTTGGCTTAACAAGTTCATTATTTGATATAGAAATACTACTAGCTTTCTCATGGCTCCTCAATTACTAGCTTAACTCTTGGGTTTAGGTACTACTTCTAGTTAACTCATGAGTGAGTTATTTCCTTCATCACAAAATGGTTTGATCTCCACCAAGGATCTCATTCCATTGATGATGTCACACTCTACCATAACTAGTTCCTTCTTCTTGACTAATTTACTTAAGGTCTTTGGAAGGTCAACACAATAGGTCAAAGGATATGAGTCAATAAGTGCTAGGTCAAGAATTGATCACTCACATTGATGATCAGTTGGCACTAGGACTTGGTTAAATAGGAATGTCATCTTTTAATATGACAATAAAGATATATGGTGAATGGTATTGGTTTGACTTCCTTTTCTACTCTATTTGTAATAAGAGTTTAATGTTTAATAACTACCATGATACCCATGGTATAATTAACTATGGCAAGCAAGTGTCTCAAGTTTTAGTTATGGAGTTTCTTTTACTTAAGTTATATCCTTAACTTGGTATTCAGGGTTTATTGTAGGTAATATCTTGATATCATCTTTAGAATATTAAGTATTCATCCTTGAGTTGTGGTATGGAATACCATGTAATGATCTCTAGAAGATCAAGTACTCCTTATTAAGTAGTGTGTTGTGACTTAGTTTTATAACATTTGATCTACCCTTAGATCAAATTATATTACCCAAGGACAAGGTTTTAGCAAAGGACATATTGAAACTTATCGCAGTCAACTTGGTGATCTACTTCAGTTCCACCAAGTTAAGAGAAGTTTCAATCTCTTTGACAAGTTTTATTTAAAAGCGTGAAAATTATCCGGATTTTCTATGCATGAATGCAATGCACACACCTGTGTTCAGCTTATTTCTAAGCTCTAATGCTAGGATGTTACACGGGTCGTGGCTTAACCCGGGACTAAAGGTCCGTCCGTTTATATACTCGCGCCCGCCCTGGCTGCACCCACCCGCACTTAGCGATTTGGAAGAGGAAGCAGACGAAGACGAAGGCGCTGACAGAGAGAAACGCAGGGGAGGTGCTGCCCGATTCCCGTGCCGCCGCCCTCATCTCTGGCCGCCTTGCCGTGCCTCCATGTAGCCTCCTCACCGTGTCATCGCACCGCCGCCTCGCCGTGTCGCCTCACCGCCACCCTCGCCATGCCGCCTTGCATGCCTTATGCCTATCCGGCTGCACAGCATGATCTTGGCACGCCGACCTCGCCGCATGTAATGTCTATTTTATTGTAGAAATATATATATGTCTATGTTAAGGTTTATTGTAGAAAAAAATAATTGTAGAAATATATATTTTGATTTTAGGGATTAGTGTAAATATGTCTATTTTAGGGTTTATTGTAGAAATTTTAGGGTCTTATGGTTTATGTCTATTTTAGGGTTTAGGGTAAATATCTCTATTATAGAAATAAATTTGTGGTAGAGTAATATGTCTATTTTAGGGTAGAGTAATATATTTGGTATAGTAATATATTAATATGTCTATTTGTTCTAACTTGTTTTACCTTTCTTTCTGAAATAGTTAAGTGATGGATCGTCACACCGACGACGAACTTCTTGAGAGCATGATAAGAGGTGAAATTCCTCTTATTACTAGACATGAAGATGTTGTAGATGAGGGCATAATAATAGGTGAAGATGTTGTAAACAAGGACGAGATATCGTCATTTCTAAATCAATCTGGTGATGGACATCAGCTAGAACTGATGGATGAAGGGCAAACAAACCATAATGATGGCCCCTCGACAACAAGCGGCGAGGTACATATATATATTAAGCCTCTTGTGACTAGATGCATTAATTGATATGGATATATATATATTAATCACTCTCTCTTCTTCTTTTAGCCCTCCGGATCGACCAAATCGACAGTTAAAACGAAACGAGGCCCGACCAAAAAATTGGATGGTAATCAAAGGTTTACCATTGACGTAATAGATGATACTAGAGAACTGATTGATCCAGAAAAGCACGCCAAGATGTTTGTAAATCAATGCGGGGTGATTGTTAGGGACAACCTCCCGATCACCATTCAAAGCTGGAATAAGTCAAATAAAAAATATGAACAATTCACCAGTTATGTCACCGATGATGCCAAAGATGACCTTTGGCAGAAGCTCATAGCACATTTCATACTACCTCCAGAGTATGAAGAATTCGAGGCAGATGGTACTACCCCAAGGCCGGGCCGGCTTGAAAGAAGAGCGAAAATCAAGGAGTGGGCTCTATCGAAGATGGGCGAACTGTATCGGATTCACAAGAAAGTTTTATATGCGAAGTTTGTCACGAAGAAGAAAACTCCAGACTTCAAAGGAGAATACGAGAAGTTGAGAGAACAGTGGCCTGATTTTGTAAAGTACATGCTATCTTCTATAGCCCAGGCAAAGTCGGAAAAGAATGTGATAAATGCTGCCAAAAAGAAATACCACCATAAAATAGGGACAGGTGGCTACAAGAGTGTCGTGCCTAAGGGGGAAAATATGGAGGCCAACATGAGGACTAGAGGGATCATTCTCGGTACAGATGGATGGCCCGAGAGGTCAAAGCACTAGTGGTACGGGCACGGGGGAAAGTTGAACCTAGAAACAGGGGCGACAATTTTTCAAGAAAAAATTCTAACACCCTCCAATGCACTTGTTCAAGCAATGGCCGATGCTCAAGCGGGATTGTTTCGGCACGACACAGAGAACGACAAGCTGACACGCGCCCTCAGGAATCCTGAAAAAGGTGTATGAACACGAGGCAAAGGCACCGGTGTTACATGGAAGAAAGGGTTTCCTGAGTACGATGATAGTTACAGAAGTCGTAAGAGAAAGAAGGACCGGGAGGCAGACCGGATCGGGAAGATAGAAGAGGACCTAGCTGGGATGAAGAAGCTGGTGGAAGCAATTAGCCAAACGACATCTCAGCCGCATGATGATGGTCCTGCAATGGATCATAGCCAGCGGCAAAGCATTATGGCTTCCATGGAGGTCCAGGCTAATGATCAAACACTGCTGGATGATGTACCGGCACCTCGCTACCCCGTGGACGATGTCAGAGAGATGACACAATGTGATCTGCATCAGCCAATGAACAACCTGTCCTTCAAGGTGGCGATCGGCACCGCTTTACCTTGTCTACCTAGAGCACTCCACCATTCACTTCTGATTCCACCTGGCTATGCTCGTGTCTCAGTGGATGACCTAGTGGAGGACTTTGCGGACCTAGAGATTGACATCGCTAAACCTGAAGGACTTAGGAAACTGGGAGATGTCAAGCGCCACATCATTCTACGGAAGAAGAAGTACATCAAGTTTCCAGGCTCGACTCCAAGGCCACTGACTCCGAGGAATCCAAGTCCACCATCCCTCGACGAGAGGGATGGCGATCGCCACAGCGTGAGTACATCTCGATCTCCACCTCCGCCTCCACCCCCGACTAAAAAACGGATGGCGACCGTCCCTCACCCGCACCCCACTTAGAAGAAAGGTCATAGTACATCGAAGATAGTTAACATCCCGCCAGCTCTTCCAAAGAGACCTTATGACATGACTGATGAGGAAAACAACATGATATCGGCTGCCCAAACTCAGGTTTTTTTTGCACCAAAAAAGCCCGAGCCAAAGCCGGTATTTACTGAAAAACCAAAAAGTGGGCTAAGTCCTTTCTTGAGCAACCATCCCAAGTATCGTTGAATCTGAAATCAGACTATGGCCACAAAATTATTAAGCAAGCAAAGCAGAAAAAATAACAAGTGCAAAAAGTGGAAAACAAGTTGCCCGACTCGGACAACAGAAGATTCAGTTGTTCCCCCCGCTCAAAGTGATTTCAGATACCGATAAGGCCTTCAGAGCCGAAATGGATAAGGACATCCAAATAATGGACCCTAGAGCCAGGTCTGCTGCTGCACTACTGGGCATCACTGTAGCGACGGTCAAAGAACTTGCTATGGCGGCAGTTATGTCTCTTGGTCAATTCTTAGACTATGAAGATACGCCAGTGGGTCAGGTAGTACGGCAATATGTTAAAGGGTAACCTCTAGTAAGTCATGTTGAGCGTTAGAAGGCACCAGAAAGAATGGTTTTCGGTGAGCGTTAGAAAGGAGCATCACTTCAAAGAGTACTCGATACAAGTTCAAATGACCGAACTATTTCAGTTATACGATCAGCGCGCCCTCGACAAATCTATCCTCGGTTGCTATTGTATGTAAGTGATTTATTTCTATAATTAAGTCTATACATCAGCTAGTTCATTTCATGTAATATATCGTCCTGACTATATATCCTTTTGTACGGTATTATATTCTGCAGAATGAAGATTCTTGAATGCAAAAGAGCAAGAGTATATGATGTTGGTTTATTGACTCATATATCGTTAATGAATATACGTTACACAATCACCCTGATGATGTGGAGGATGACCTGTACACTTTTTTAATCGAGCAAAATTTCGTGAAGCACATACTATTTCCTTAGAACTTCATGTGAGTGTTTCTGTCTTGTACACATTCTTTTTTAAGTGTAATTGATGAGTTATGCATGTATGCTTATGTAAATGTCTGCGGGTTCCACTGGATCTTGCTAAACATTTAAGTTGACAAGTCCCTAGTTGAAGTCCATGACTCATTAAGTTGGGATCAAGAGCAGTGGCGCGGCATAAAACCAATGCTCCATAAGTAATTTCAATCAGCCTCTTTCGTTCATTTCCTGATATCAAGTAACTAATAACTCCTCTGTTCATTTTCTTTGCCGAGAAGGTGTTGGACACGGTTCAGACAGAAAATAGATGGTCCATTCAAAGATGAGCTAACTTATAAAATGGTGAAGGGATTGCAGCAGGCACCGGGGACTCATTTATGTGGATTCTACATCTGCGAGTACATTCACGAGTTGACCAATGAGCGGAAAGTTGGTTCACATTATATTCACGGTTTGCGGGAGAATCTAGAGCCAGAACTGCGTGCACGAGCAATTCAAGAGTAACTGGCAGGATTTCTGATGAAGGAGGTCATTGATATAAATGGAGAACATTATACGGAGGACGAGGAACTCTATATGCCTTAGTGATCTCCATGTAGTTGACATTATATATCATCAATGACCATGTAATTTCAAACATTTCCTTCCTTTTTATATGATCGAATATTGTATATATGCATGTATGCTCGCAAGAGATCGAATACTACTTATATATGCATCAAGGTGTACTATGTATGTAGTAGCATAGAATAAGTGTATGAAACATTTTTGAAATTATAGTGAAACACAAATCGAAAAAGGAACTAAATGGAAAAAACAAAATGAAAACACAGAATCTCTACCGTGGCAGAGAAACACAGGAATCTCTGCCGCGACAGGAACCAGTATAGTCTCGGGTGGTGTTACGACCCGGGACTAGAGGGGTTCTGCCCCCAGCCGTGCGGAACTGCCACGTGGTGGACTCTAGTCCTGGGCCGTAGCAAACCGGGAGTAGAGATAGGGGCCACTAGTCCCGAGCTGGCAGTCCCGGGTCGAAAACCGGGACTAGAGCCAGTTTCGGACCGGGACTAGAGGCCCTTTTTCCACCAGTGGATGTTTTAGAGTTATGACAAAAAAATTGGTAGTTCTTACGTTTTATAGCCGTTTTCATGAGCTATTGACCATAGACTTGGGGTTTCAGGGCGATATGCATGACCCATAAGACCCAATACATGTTTTAGAGATATGACCAAAAACTCGTCGTTTTCGTGTTTTGTGGCCGTTTTCATGAGCTATTGCTCGTGGTTTTGGGGTTCTAGGGTGATTTGCATGGCCTGTAAGACCCGATACAAGTATGAGAGTTATGAGAAAAAACTCATTGTTTTCGTGTTTTATAGCCGTTTTCATGAGCTATTGCCCACTGGTTTTGGGGTTCCAGGAATATTTGCATGGCCCGTAAGACCCGATACATGTTTTAGAGTTATGACCAAAAACTCGATGTTTTCGCATTTTATGGCTATTTCCATGAGCTATTCCCATGAGTTTTGTTGTTCCAAGGTGATTTGCATGGCCCGGAAGACCCGATACATGTTTGAGAGTTATGAGAAAAACTCATCATTTTCGCATTTTATCGCCATTTTCATGAGCTATTGCCCACAAATTTGGGGTTCCTAGATGAGTTGCATGGCCCATAAGACCCGATACATGTTTTAGATATCTGAACAAAAACTCGTCAGTTTCGCGTTTTATGGCCGTTTTCATGAGCTTTTGCCCATAGATTTGGGGTTTCAGGGCAATATGCATGACCCATAAGACCCAATACATGTTTTAAAGATACGACCAAAATCTCGTCGTTTTCGCGTTTTATAGCCGTTTTCATGAGCTTTTGCCCACGGATTTGGGGTTCCGGGGCGATTTGCATGACCCATAAGACCCAATACATGTTTTAGAGTTATGACGAAAAACTCGTCGTTTTTGCGTTTTATAGCCGTTTTCATGACCTATTGCCTGCGGTTTGGGGTTCTAGGTTGATCTGCATGGCTCGTAAGCCTTTATACATGTTTTAGAGTTATGAGCAAAAACTCGTTGTTTTCATGTTTTATGGCTGTTTTCATGAGCTAGTGCCCAGAGTTTTGGGGTTCCAGGGCGATATGCATGGCCCGTAAGACCCGATAGATGTTTTAGTGTTATGACAAAATCTGGTATTTTCGCGTTTTATGGTTGTTTTCATGAGCTGTTATCCACAGAATTGGGGTTTCAGGGCGATATGCATGACCGATAAGACCTAATACATATTTTAGAGATATGACAAAAAAACTAGTCGTTTTCGTGTTTTATGGCTGTTTTCATGAACTATTGCCCATGGTTTTGGGGTTCTAGGGTGATTTGCATGGCCTGTAATACCCGATACAATTATGAGAGTTATGAGAAAAAACTCATTGTTTTCGTGTTTTATAGCCGTTTTCATGAGCTATTACCCACTGGTTTTGGGGTTCCAGGGTGATTTGCATTGCCCGTAAGACCCGGTACATGTTTTAGTGTTATGACTAAAAACTCGATGTTTTCGCGTTTTATGGACGTTTTCATGAGCTATTACCATGAGTTTTGTTGTTCCAAGGTGATTTGCATTGCCCGTAAGACCCGATACATGTTTGAGAGTTATGACAACAAATCATCATTTTCGCGTTTTATGGCCGTTTTCATGAGCTATTGCCCACAAATTTGGGGTTCCTGGATGATTTGCATGGCCCATAAGACCCGATACATGTTTTAGATATCTGAACAAAAACTCGCCAGTTTCGCGTTTTATGGCCATTTTCATGAGCTTTTGCCCATAGATTTGGGGTTTCAGGGCGATATGCATGACCCATAAGACCCAATACATGTTTTAGAGATACAACCAAAAACTTGTCATTTTTGTGTTTTATAGCCGTTTTCATGAGCTTTTGCCCAAAGATTCGGGCTTCCGGGGCGATTTGCATGACCCATAAGACCCGATACATGTTTTAGAGTTATGAAGAAAAACTCGTCTTTTTACGTTTTATAGCCGTTTTCAAGAGCTATTGCCCACGGTTTTGGGGTTCTAGGGTGATCTGGATGGCTCGTAAGCCCAGATATTAGAGTTATGAGAAAAAACTCGTCATTTTCGTGTTTTATGGCCGTTTTCATGAGCTATTGCCCATAGTTTTGCGGCACCAGGGCGATCTGCATGGCCCGTAAAACCCGATATATGTTTTAGAGTTATGAGGGAAAACTCGCCATTTTCGCGTTTTATGGTCCTTTTCATGAGCTATTGCCCACATATTTGGGGTTTTAGGGCGATATGCATGACCCATAAGACCCAATAAATGTTTTGGACATATGACCAAAAACTCATCGTTTTCGTGTTTTATAGCCGTTTTCATGAGCTATTGCCCATGGTTTTGGGGTTCTAGGGTGATTTGCATGGCCTATAAGACCCGATACAAGTATGAGAGTTACGGAAAAAACTCGTTGTTTTCGCGTTTTCTGGCCGTTTTCATGAGCTATTGCCCACCAGTTTTTGGGTTCCAGGGCGATTTGCATGGCCCATAAGACCTGATGCATGTTTTAGAGTTATGACCAAAAACTCGATGTCTTCGCATTTTATGGCTGTTTTCAGGAGCTACTGCCACGAGTTCTGGTGTTCCAAGGTAATTTGCATGGCCCGTAAGCATAGTTTAAAAAACCGGACCGGTGATCGAACAGGTGAGGCTATCGGTTCAGGTTTTTCCTGGTCGGACCAGTGCTTAATTCGGTTCGATAGTGACAACAAACCGTTCCTTTTAATTAAAATTTAAGCAAAAATCGGAACAAAATGACAATAAAATGTATATTAAGCGTATATTTCAATATGTAATCACAAAACATGGTGTGTTCAAGTGGTATTGGGCCTTATGTTGTGCTATTTCTGTCTAGGATAGGGTCTTGAGTTCGATTCCTCTAGCAACTTCTTCTTTTTTCCCGGTTCTTTGCTATTTGGACCAGTGCCTCTTAAAAAACCAGTGAGCTCATTGGTTTAGGTTTTTTCCGGTTAAACCATCGAACCGGTTCGGTTTTTAAAACTATGCCCGTAAGACCAGATACATGTTTGAGAGTTATGAGAAAAAAATCATCATTTTCGTGTTTTATGTCCGTTTTCATGAACAATTTCACATAGATTTGGGGTGCCGAGGCAATTTGTAAGGCCATAACACCCGATACATGTTTTAGAGTTATGAGCAAAAACCCATCGTTTTCGCATTTTATGGCCGTTTTCATAAGCTTTTGCCCACAGATTTGGGGTTCCGGGGCAATCTGTATGGCCCATAAGACCCGATACATGTTTTAGAGATATGAGCAAAAACTCGCTATTTTTGTGTTTTATGGCCATTTTGATGATCTATTGCCCACAGTTTTGGGGTTCCAGGGCGATTTGCATGGCCCGTAAGACCTGATGCATGTTTTAGAGTTATGACCAAAAACTCGATGTCTTCGCATTTTATGGCTGTTTTCAGGAGCTATTACCATGGGTTTTGGTGTTCCAAGGTAATTTGCATGGCCTGAAGACCCGATACATGTTTGAGAGTTATGAGAAAAACTCATCATTTTCGCGTTTTATGGCCGTTTTCATGAACTATTTCCCATAGATTTGGGGTTCCCGGGCAATTTGTATGGCCATAAGACCCGATACATGTTTTCATGTTTTGAGAGTTATGAGCAAAAACCTGTCGTTTTCGTGTTTTATGGACGTTTTCATAAGCTTTTGCCCACAGATTTGGGGTTCCGGGAAATCTGTATGGCCCATAAGACCCAATACATGTTTTAGAGATATGAGCAAAAACTCGCTATTTTCGTGTTTTTTGGCCATTTTGATGAGCTATTGCCCACAGTTTTGGGGTTCCAGGGCGATTTGCATGGCCCATATAATCTGATACTTGTTTTAGAGTTATGAACAAAAACTTGTCATTTTCGCGTTTTATAGCCATTTTCCTGAGCTATTGCACACAGATTTGTGGTTCCTGGACGATTTGCATGGCCCATAAGACCCGATGCATGTTTTAGATATTTGAACAAAAACTCGTCATTTTCGCGTTTTATGGCTTTTTCATGAGCTTTTGCCCACAGATTTGGGGTTTCAAGGCGATGTTTTTTAGAGTTATGGCGATGTGTTTTAGATTTGGGGTTTCAAGGCGATGTGTCATTTTTTGCGTTTTATAACTGTTTTCAAGAGCTATTGCCTGCGGTTTTGGGGTTCCAAGGTGATCTGCATGGCTCGTACGGCCTGATACATGTTTTAGATTTATGAGCAAAAACTCGTCGTTTTCGTGATTTATGGCCGTTTTCATGAACTAGGGCCCACAGTTTTGGGGTTCCAAGGCGATACCATGGCCCATAAGACCCGATGATGTTTTAGAGTTACGACGAAAAATGGTAGTTTTCGCGTTTTATGGTCGTCTTCATGAGCTATTGCCCAGACTTATGGTTTCAGGGCGATATGCATGACCCATAAGACCCAATACATGTTTTAGAGATATGACCAAAACCTCGTCGTTTTCGTGTTTTATGGCCATTTTCATGAGCTATTCCCCATGGTTTTGGGGTTCTAGGGTGATTTGCATGGCCTGTAAGACCCGATACAAGTATGAGAGTTATGAGAAACAACTCATTGCTTTTCGCGTTTTATAGCCGTTTTCATGAGCTATTGCCCACTGGTTTTGGGGTTCCAGGGCGATTTGCATGGCTCGTAAGACCCGATACATGTCTTAGAGTTATGACCAAAAACTCGATGTTTTCGCGTTTTATGGCCGTTTTCATGAGCCAATCCCATGAGCTTTGTTGTTCCAAGGTGATTTGCATGGCCCGTAAGACCCGATACATGTTTGAGAGTTATGAGAAAACACTCATCATTTTTGCGTTTTATGGCCGTTTTCATGAGCTATTGCCCACAGATTTGGGGTTCCTGTATGATTTGCATGGCCCATAAGACCCGATACATGTTTTAGATATCTAAACAAAAACTAGTCGTTTTCGTGTTTTATGGACGTTTTCATGAGCTTTTGCCCATAGATTTGGGGTTTTAGGGCGATATGCATGACCCATAAGACCCAATACATGTTTTAGAGATAAGACCAAAAACTCGTCGTTTTCACATTTTATAGCCGTTTTCATGAGCCTTTGCCGACAGATTTGGGGTTCTGGGGCGATTTGCATGACCTGATACATGTTTTAGAGTTATGACGAAAAACTCGTCGTTTTTGCGTTTTATAGCCATTTTCAAGAGCTATGCCCTCGGTTTTGGGGTTTCAGGATGAACTGCATGGCTCGTAAGTCCTGATACATGTTTTAGAGTTATGAGCACAAACTCATCGTTTTCATGTTTTATGGCCGTTTTCATGAGCTATTGCCCATAGTTTTGGGGTTCTAGGGCGATCTACAAGGCCCGTTAGACCCGATACATGTTTTAGAGTTATGAGGAAAAACTCGTCGTTTTCGCGTTTTATGGTCCTTTTCATGAGCAATTGCCCACAGATTTAGGATTTTTGGGCGATATGCATGACCCATAAGACCCAATAAATGTTTTAGAGATATGACCAAAAACTCATCGTTTTCGTGTTTTATGGCCGTATTCATGAGCTATTGCTCATGGTTTTGGGGTCCTAGGGTGATTTGCATGCCCTATAAGACCCGATACAAGTATGAGAGTTATAAGAAAAAACTGATTGTTTTCGCGTTTTATAGCCGTTTTCATGAGCTATTGACCACTTGTTTTGGGGTTCGAGGTTGATTTGCATGGCCCGTAAGACCCGATACATGTTTTAGAGTTATGACCAAAAACTCGATGTTTTCGTGTTTTATGGCCATTTTCATGAGCTATTCCCATGAGTTTATTCCAAAGTGATTTGCATGGCCCGTAAGACCCGATACATGTCTGAGAGTTATAAGAAAAACTTATCATTTTCGTGTTTTATGGCCGTTTTCCTAAGCTATTTCCCATACATTTGGGGTTCCGGGGCAATTTTTATGGCCATACGACCCGATACATGTTTTAGAGTTATGAGCAAAAACCTGTCGTTTTTGCGTTTTATGGCTATTTTCATGAGCTACTGCACACAGATTTGGGGTTCTGGGGCGATCTGTATGGCCCATAAGACCCGATGCGTGTTTTAGATATTTGAACAAAAACTCCTCATTTTCGCGTTTAATGGCTTTTTCATGAGCTTTTGCCCACAGATTTGGGGTTTCAAGGCGATGTGTTTTAGAGTTATGACGAAAAACTTGTCGTTTTTGCGTTTTATAGCTGTTTTCAAGAGCTATTTCTTGCGGTTTTGGGGTTCCAGGGTGATCTGCATGGCTCATAAGCCCTGATACATGTTTTAGAGTTACGAGCAAAAACTCATTGTTTTCGTGATTTATGGCTGTTTTCATGAACTAGGGCCCACAGTTTTGGGGTTCCAGGGCGATATGCATGGCCCATAAGACCCGATAGATGTTTTAGAGTTATGACGAAAAATAGTAGTTTTCGCGTTTTATGGTCGTTTTTCATGAGCTATTGCCCAGACTTGGGGTTTCAGGGCGATATGCATGATCCATAAGAGCCAGTACATGGTTTAGAGATATGACCAAAAACTCTTCGTTTTCGTGTTTTATGGCCGCTTTCATGAGCTATTGCCCATGGTTTTGGGGTTCTAGGGTGATTTGCATGGCCTGTAAGCCCCGATACAAGTATGAGAGTTATGAGAAAAAACTCATTGCTTTTCGCGTTTTATAGCCGTTTTCATGAGCTATTGCCCATTGGTTTTGGGGTTCCAGGGCGATTTGCAAGGCTCGTAACACCCGATACATGTTTTAGAGTTATGACCAAAAACTCGATGTTTTCGCGTTTTATGGCCGCTTTCATGAGCTAATCCCATGAGTTTTGTTGTTCCAAGTTTTATGCATGGCCCGTAAGACCCAATACATGTTTGAGAGTTACGAGAAAAAACTCATCATTTTTCTGTTTTATGGCCGTTTTCGTGAGCTATTGCCCAAAGATTTGGGGTTCCTGTATGATTTGCATGGCCCATAAGACCCAATACATGTTTTAGATATCTAAACAAAAACTAGTCATTTTCGTGTTTTATGGCCGTTTTCATGAGCTTTTGCCCATAGATTTGGGGTTTTAGGGCGATATGCATGAACCATAAGACCCAATACATGTTTTAGAGATAAGACCAAAAACTCGTCGTTTTCGCGTTTTATAGCCGTTTTCATGAGCTTTTGCCCACATATTTGGGGTTCCGGGGCGATTTGCATGACCCATAAGAGCCGATACATGTTTTAGAGTTATGATGAAAAACTCGTCGTTTTTGCGTTTTATAGCCATTTTCAAGAGCTATTGCCCGCGGTTTTGGGGTTCCAGGGTGATCTACATGGCTCGTAAGTCCTGATACATGTTTTAGAGTTATGAGCACAAACTCGTCGTTTTCATGTTTTATGGCCGTTTTCATGAGCTATTGCCCATAGTTTTGGGGTTCCAAGGCGATCTACATGGCCCGTAAGACCCGATACATGTTTTAGAGTTATGAGGAAAAACTCGTCGTTTTCGCATTTTATGGTCCTTTTCATGAGCTATTGCCCACAGATTTGGGGTTTTAGGGTGATATGCACGACCCATAAGACCCAATAAATGTTTTAGAGATATGACCAAAAACTCATCGTTTTCGTGTTTTATGGCCATATTCATGAGCTATTGCCCATGGTTTTGGGGTCCTAGGGTGATTTGCATGGCCTATAAGACCCGATACAAGTATGAGAGTTATAAGAAAAAACTCATTGTTTTGGCGTTTTATAGCCGTGTTCATGAGCTATTGCCCACTAGTTTTGGAGTTCGAGGTTGATTTGCATGGCCCGTAAGACCCGATACATGTTTTAGAGTTATGACCAAAAACTCAATTTTCGCGTTTTATGGCCATTTTCATGAGCTATTCCCATGAGTTTTGTTGTTCCAAGGTGATTTGCATGGCCCGTAAGACCCGATACACGTTTGAGAGTTATAAGAAAAATCTTATCATTTTCGCGTTTTATGGCCGTTTTCCTGAGCTATTTCCCATACATTTGGGGTTCCAGGGCGATTTGTATGGCTATAAAAGCCGATACATGTTTTAGATGTATGAGCAAAAACTTGCCGTGTTCGTGTTTTATGGCTGTTTTCATGAGCTACTACACACAGATTTGGGGTTCCGGGGCGATCTGTATGGCCCATAAGACCCGATGCGTGTTTTAGATATTTGAACAAAAACTCGTCATTTTCGTGTTTTATGGCCGTTTGCATGAGCTTTTGCCCACAGATTTCGTGTTTCAGGGTGATATGCATGACCCAAAAGACCCAATATATGTTTTAGAGATATGAACATAAACTCGTCGTTTTCGCGGTTTATGGCTGTTTTCATGAGCTATTGCCCATGGTTTTGGGGTTCTAGGGTGATTGGCATGGCCTATAAGACTTGATATATGTTTTAGAGTTATGATGAAAAACGCATCATTTTTCCGTTGTATAGCCGTTTTCAAGAGCTATTGACCGCGGTTTTGGGATTCCAGGGTTATCTGCATGGCTCGTAAGCCCTAATACATGTTTTAAAGTTAGGAGAAAAAACTCGTCCTTTTCTTCTTTTATGGCTGTTTTCATGAGCTATTGCCCACAGATTTGGGGTTCCTCGGTGACATGGGTATACCCTATAGGTACTCGAGCTTGGTATATACGGCCTAAATACGTAAAGGCCCATGGTGTCGCCAAGGCCCAAATGAAGGACTCGAGTAACCTACGGACTCTCGATTGCTTGAAGAACAAGAAGAAGCTAAAGATAGAAAGTTTGAAGGGGAAAAACCCTAACTTGTCACCGACTCGATCTGTTACCCGAGACCTAACCTACCTATATAAAGGTTAGGAGGGGGCGACGAGGAGGACACACGCAACCCTAGTTTCCACAACCCTCGATAGATTGCATCTGCGCACCATTGTAATCTTCGATTCCTTCGATAATTCCACGAGCAGACAAGCAGGGTAGGGACCTCTCTGAGGCTGAACACAGGTAAATCTTTGAGTCCCCTGTGTGCTTGTTTTCTAGCCGATAGATGTCTCCAGCGTTCCCTCCTTCTCCAAAACCCAAGTCCATAACAATGGGCATTGATGAGTTAAACCCTCGTCAATTGGCGCCGTTTGTGGGAATTGGGAGTGTTGATGTTGCGGCTTCTTCGGCCCCATCAACCGTGATCTACAACTCTGCAACAGTGGAGATTCGCCAGCTCTTCGGCGCGTTCGGCTGCACCGCCCACACGCCAGCCACTCGCCCGACTTTCGAGTCTGTAGGCGACGGGATCAGCCTGGCAATAGGGAGCTTCCGCTTCCAAGTTGGTTAGATGGGCACGCTTCGCATGCCTGATCAGCCGACTGCGCCGTCGATTGCTCCAGCATCATGGTTCCCCCCATCGATCGGCACACTCAGTGAGCTCAATGCCTCGCCAACAATCGAAAACACGGTCAGCGACAGCAGTCGCGACTCCGATCTAGGCGACCTGGCCACTGAAGACGGAACCTACGGTTCCGGATCTGAGAGTTGTGGGAGCAGCAGCTTCCCTAATCACTTCATGTGCGTCGTCATCAATGCAGGCGACACCTCTACGAACCGCGACAACACGGCAATCGCGGCAATGGAACCGATCCGCCAAACGGCGGCAACGGCGGCAATGGAGCTAATGGCGGTAACGGTGGCGATCGCACCAACGCCAACAATGGAGGAGCAGCCGAGCCTCCAACCATAATAAACGAGCAAGCCGGTGAACGCGTCGTGATCAAGCTCAACGAGCAGGAGTGGGCTCGCTGCCGCGAGGCCCTATGAGGCACTCCTCTACCCTTCGGATCTCCGCAAGAACTGCTAATGGGCTATCATTGGCTCCTGAAGGAAGAATTCAAGCGCCAAGTGCAAACAATCGCGCAACTCGAGGCGTGCAAAAAGGCAGCAGACGAGTCGAGCCTTCGTCGTGCAAGGCTCTCCTCCTACGGAGGATCCTCCTCAAGAGGCAACGAATACATTGCCAAAAAGAGGCAATCTCGGATGGCCCATCTCACCGAGCAAGAGCGCATAGAAGCTGCAAAGGTCCTCGACTTCAGCTCTATGACAGCCGACACACGGGGCAACGTGGTCCCCAAGACGCCGCAAGCTACGGTGACAGCGGCCACCCTGTACCTCCTCAATAACCAGCCGCCAGCTGTAGATCCCCGACTGCCATGCATCGATCTATGATCGTGGGCTTGGGATTAATCGAGGCCGCCCTCGACAAGGAGCCAACACCGGAGCCGAAAATGGGCAAAGTGCTAGCAAAGCGCTACTCCTCACCCTCATCTAGCGATGACAGTCACGATCTGTCTCGACGCCGGCGCTCATGGCGACACGACCATGACTATGATGCACGCGATGAACTCATGCAGCGGAAGATTGACAAATCAAGGGCGCGACGCGCTCGGTCGACTGACTCGGAAGAGGAGGATGTGGAGCTCTGCGGTGCTAGATGCTTCAGCAGATCCATTAGGCAGAAGCGAATGCCTAAGGGGTTTAAACTCCCGTCGGAAAACCCGAAGTTCGACAGCCTACAGGACCCAAAAATCTGGCCGGAGGACCACATCTCCTCCGTCAGGCTCCACGGAGGCAGTCGAAGCACGGCCATGCAATGCTTGCAGCTATAGTTGCAGGGCGCCGCCCGAGCATGGCTCAACAACCTCCCACGCGGATCCATTCGCAGCTGGGATGAGCTGGTTTACAGCTTCGTGCGCAATTTCACGGGCACGTACAAGCGGCCTACATCAATCGAAGAGCTAAGATGCTGCCAACAACGATTGGGCGAATCGCTACGCTCCTACATCCAAAGGTGGTCCATCATCAAGAACTCCGCAGAGAACATCTCGAAGGATCGCGCGATTGATGTATTCAACGGCGGCGTCCGCCGCCTAGAACTCAGGGAGGAGCTAGGCCTCTCAAAGCCCAAGACCATCGACCACCTGATGGAGATCGCGAATCGGTGGGCCGATGCAGAAGATTCGGTGAAGAATCGCGTTCATTCCGACGAGGAGGCGAAACTCGAGCGCAGACGCGACCGCCAAAGCAAACGCCGTATGCGCATCTACGATGACCGTGACGACATCAACATGGTCGCAGCCGGCTACACCGACAGACGCGACAACAACCGCAACAGCGGATACCGTAACGGTGGATATCGCGACTCCGGGAAGACCACGCAAGTGTGGCAATGTCGCGATCGTGATGAAGCACCTGCCACAACCATTGAAGACAAACTGTCCGGGCCATGCATGGTGCACTTCTACATCGACAAGCATGATGGGAAGAAGAAGTCCAGCCACCTCCTCAAGGACTGCCGCGAGTTCCTCAGACTAGATGAGGGATTAGCTCGGATGAACCGCAACGCAGTCAAAAGAGGTTACGGCGCCGCCCCAGGCGCCGTGGCACATGGCGCTCTGCCGCCACCACCTGGGCCACCACCGAATGCAGTCGCGCCGGACCAGCACCACGGAGGCGAACCTACCCAAGGGCCATGGGTACCATAATGATCCAAAAAGGACGCCCCTCCAATCGGGTGCAGAAGGCTATCACCCGCCAAGTCAACTTGGCCACACACTCGCCACCATCTACCACTGAGTACCTCAGTGGAAGTGAGTCATGCATCACCTTCGACAAAAGCGACCACCCGCCTCAAGTACCTCGTCCAGGCCATTGTCCTCTCGTACTCGAGGCGCAAATCAGAGGCTTTGACATGAGCCGCATCTTCATGGATGGCGGAAGAGGCATCAACCTCATATTCACGAGTACCTTGTGAGCAATGAGGATCCCTCTAACCTGCCTGGAAGCCTCAGACACAACATTCCACGGCATCGTCCCAGGGAAAGGCGTATATCCCCTGGGCAAAATCAACCTCGACCTCATCTTCGGCATGTCGAAGAACTTCCAGCGCGAACGCATCGACTTTGAGGTCGTCGACTGGCCCTCACAATACCACTGCATCCTCGGACGTGTCGCGTTCGCTAGGTTCATGGCAGTGCCACACTATGCCTACCTGCAGATGAAAATGCCAGGTCCCAATGGCGTCATCACGATCAACAGGAACTTCGAGAGATCACACAGCTGCGACAGGGAATTCAACAGAATTTCCTAGTCCTTCGGCATGCAGGAAGAACTCGCAAGACTGAAAGAGTCAACAGACAACAGTCTGCCTCCCCTGAGCCGGCCGAGCTTGCCTGATCTATCCTTCGACTCATCGATGCACACTAAGAAAGTACTGGTTCACCCATCAGATCCCGCCAAGACGACCCTCATCGCCAACAACTTGAGTCCCGCATAGGAACTCGCGCTCGTCGAATTCCTCCGTGATCACTGGTAAATTTTCGCCTGGTGTCCTGCGGACATGCCAGGAGTTCCCAGGGAATTCGCCGAGCACGCACTCAGCGTCAACCCCGACGCAAGGCCAGTCAAGCAAACAATTCGGCGATTGTCCGAGCCACGAGCGCAGGCAGTTGGCATGGAGATCAACAGACTCCTCGACACCAAATTCCTACGCGATATCAAGGAAAGTACTTGGCTCGCTAACACAGTGCTGGTACCAAAAAAGGACACGGATATCCTGCGGATGTGCGTGGACTTCACCTCTCTGAATAAGCATTGCCCAAAGGATCACTTCCCATTGCCACGCATCGACCAGATCATCGACTCCACTGCGGGATGTGAGTGCCTCTGCTTCCTCGACGCCTACTCAGGCTATAATCAGATTCGAATGAAGGAGGAAGATCAAGAAAAAACAGCATTTACAACGCCCTTTGGTGTGTTCTGCTACAACACAATGCCCTTCGGGCTAAAGAACGCAAGAGCTACCTACCAGCGGTGCATGCAGGCTTGCCTCAAGGAACAACTGGGTCGCAATATCCATGTCTATGTCGACGACATAGTAATCAAGACCAAGGAGGAAGCCTCGTTAATCGACGATCTGCGCAAAACCTTCACCAACCTCGACTGCTACCGGATCAAGCTCAATCCGGACAAATGCGCCTTCGGCGTGCCATCTGGGCAACTACTCGGGTACCTCATCTCCGCGAGGGGAATCGAGGCAAACCCGAAGAAAATAAAAGCCATACTGGCCATGGAGAAGCTGAAAAACATACGGGGCGTTTAGCAACTGGCTGGGCGAATTGCAGCCCTCAGTCGATTCATTAGTCAGATGGGTGAAAAGGCGCTGCCCTTCTACCAACTCCTCCGCAAAGCCGAAAAGTTCGAGTGGACCAACGAAGCCCAGGAAGCATTCGAAGACCTCAAGCGCCTTCTATCCACCTCGCTAGTACTAGTGACCCCACGGGAAAGGGAACCTCTGTTGCTATATATCTCCACCACCAGCCAGGTGGTCAGCACAGTGCTCGTCGTCGAGCGAGCCGAGGAAAACAAGGTCCACGGGGTACAATGTCCAGTATACTACCTCAGCGAGGTCCTCACACCAACAAAACAGCGGTACCCGCACTACTAGAAGCTGGCGTACGGTGTCTTCATGACCGCCCGGTGACTGCGCCATTACTTCCAGGAACACCCAATCATGGTGGTCAACGACGCCCCGTTGGGGCATATCCTCAATAACCCCGATGCCACGGGACGAGTCGCGCTTTAGGGAATAGAATTGTCTCCACGAGACATCACATTCGAAAAGCGTGATGCAATCAAGTCGAGTTCTCCCTGACTTCCTCGTGCACTGGATGGAGAACCAGCTCCCGGACAAACCAGATATGTCCTACCTCTGGACAATGCACTTCGATGGGTCCAAGCGGAAGGATGGAGCAGGCGCAGGTGTCATACTGACATCACCTCAAGGGGACAAGTTGAAGTATATCCTGCGAATGCAGTTCACAGCCTCCAACAACGCGGCTGAATACGAGGCCCTGTTGCACGGGATGAGGATGGCAAAAGCCTGCGGCGCCAAGAGGCTCATCATATACTGCGACTCCAAGCTGGTCGTCAACCAAACAATGCATGAGTGCGACGCACTGAACGACAACATGATCGCGTACCGTGACCTCTACGACACACTCGAAGGAGACTTCGATGGTTGCAAGCTGCGGCACGTAGGTCGCGAAACCAACGAAGAGGCGGACGCACTCGCCAACATAGGCTCTACTTGCGCCCTCATACCACCCGGGGTATTTCTCGAGCGCATCTGCAAACGCTCCATCAAGCCAAAGGCCGTAGAGAAAAAACAAGCGCAGCAACGGACGCGGGGGCTACGCCGCCAAATGAGTCAATGGCACTCGATGACTTGGAGCTGGACACAGGACCCGAGGGACCAATGAGCGTCATGATGATTGAGCAATCCTGGACGCAACCGTACATCACGTACCTCCTCAGCAAAAGGCTACCGGACGATCCAACTGATGCACGGCACATCGCGCAGCGATCCAAGGCATTCGCTATTATCAACGGCGAACTGTATAAACGCAACATCATAGGAGTACTGCAACGATGCGTCTCCACGGCCGACAGAAGAGTTGTTCTCCTCGACATCCATGAGGGAACCTGCGGACACCACGCCGGCAGTCGCGCCCTCGTCGCCAAAGCTCTACGAGCTGGGTTCTATTGGCCTACGGCCATGCGCGACGCTAAGGACATCGTCCAAAAATGCAGCGCTTGCCAACGATTCGCGGATAAGCCACATGCACCGGGCGCAGAGCTCCGACCAATCCCATTGGCCTGGCCCTTCGCACAATGGGGACTCGACATGGTTGGCAAACTCCCAAGGTCCTCACGAGGAGGCTACGTCTACCTCTTGGTCGCAGTCGACAAGTTCACCAAGTGGATTGAAGCCATGCCAGTGACCAACCAATCAGGACACAACACAGTCAAGTTCTTCAAATCCATCGTCTACTTCTTCGGAGTACCGCACAGCATCATCACCGACAATGGGACGAACTTCATATCCAAGGAGTTCCAAGAATTCTGCGAGAAACTGGGGATCAACATCAGCTACGCCTCTGTAGCACATCCACAGACCAACGGTCGGGTGGAAAAAGCAAACGGGTTCGTCTGCGGCGGCATCAAGAAGCGACTCCTCTGGCCACTCGAACAGGCCGCGGGCTGCTGGTCAGACGAACTACAATCCGTACTCTAGAGCCTACGCACAACTCCAAACAGTGCCACCGCCTACACGCCATTCTTTATGGTGCACGGAGCCGAGGCAGTGCTACCCGCCGAGGTACGGTACAAGGCGCCACGCGTGGTCGCTTACAGCGAACAAGAGTCATCCCTCGCACTCGAAGTCTCCAACGATCTCCTTGACGAGGCAAGAGAAATCGCCACGGAAAGATCAACGATCTACCAGCAGACCACCTGCCAACTACGAGGAGGCTCGCCCGGATCCTTCGTCGAAGGCGACCTGGTCCTACGACTGAAGCAGCAGGGACATCTCAAACTCGAGTCCCCCTGGGAAGGACCATACGGGATTACAGAAGTAATCCCAGGTGGCGCCTATTGCCTTCAAGATTTAGAGACAGGAGTCACACTCTCCAACCCCTGGAACGTCGCACAGCTGCGATGCTTCTACCCTTAGTTGTTTTACTTTTGCATCGCAAATAAGGCACTCAGCCAAGGCTACTTAGCCACACATTGTACTTCGTACTATCTCACAAATAAATAAAGCTAAGTGCCCCAAAACTCTGTATCTTCCTTTATTTTTTCGCAACTTATCGACTCGGGGGCTACGCCACCCTACACACATCTGTTCTACGAACTAAAAATGCGATATCCCGAGTAGCTGGCACATCAATCGAAACCCTTGACACAACATCAACCCAGTTACAACGCACCTGACAGGTTAACAAGGGACTGAGATAAAACGCATGGCCAGGCTAACGAAAATGAGTCGCATAGTGCAACGCACTCACACGCTAGAAAGATCTTTATACATATTTGACAATAAATTATGTACAACATTTATACGAACTTTACAACACGGGTACACTTATGTGCAGGATATAAACTAAGATACTACTGCAGTAAGAGAACGTTGGTTTGCTCCTCAAAGAAGTCGACGATCTCTTCTGCTGGGCAATCCACAGCCTGGTTGTGCGGCACCATATTCCAGGCAGAACCTGCTGGTGGCGCAGGTGGCTCAGCCGTAATTGCCGCAACATCTACGTCAGGCCTATGCAGTCGCACCAGCGATAGAGCGGCCTTGGCACCAGCCACCAACTGTTGCCTCACGCACTCGCGAACCGCGGACAGATCTTGAAACTTGGCAATGAGGGCCAGCAAGCTCGACGGAGTAACATCCAGCGGAAACATTGTCCGATAAATGTTCTTCAAGCATGACTACGACTTCTTTAGGAAGTGCAGCACTCGCGACGCACGATCCTGCAGGGTCGCCAACGCAACCGCACGATCATGATCTATCCAGAAGTATCCACTCTCTTGAAGTTGCTCCTGGGTGAGATCATGCATGCGAATGACAATTCTATCCTTCTCATCCTGCGGATGACGTGCGCTGACAACTACACGAAGCAGCAACAGCAGCATAAGTACAGTGCACCATCGCGAGTGACTACAAGGAAAAGATAAGAGCAAGCCAACTAACACTTGAATTGGTCGCCCAGCTGCGTCACCACGCTAAGCAGATATTGCTCGCGGGCAGCAGCCTTCTCCGCCTTCAACTTCCATACATCCGTGTTACCGCGGAGCACGAGAAACTCATGCTCCAGCTGCTTCACGCGTCGCGCAGTCGTGAAAGCAGTGACAGCTCATCTACCCTTGAGCGCGGCGGTGCCAAAGTATCATCAAGAGGCGGCAAGTCCTGAGTTTCCCTCAAAGGATCACTCAATGCACCCTACCACAAGCCAAGATAGAAACAAATAAGACGACCAAATCAACACAAGGACAAAAGATTCAAGTGCATTCAAGACTGGATACACTCGCCAGCAGGCATGTTCTTAACAAAGGACATAAACTAGTTAACTATTACAAAGCTACTACGGAGCGATTGGCTACTTTGACTTTGACGGCTTCGGGGGATTCATTGAATCCGTGGCAGTGTCAGATGCCACTGACTTTCCGCCAGCCCCTGATGTCGCAGCCTTCGCCGCCTTCTTAACACGCTGCAGCTCCTCAGAATACTTCGCGACCGTGTTTATCAGTTGCGGCCCATATTTACCATAGGCAGTCGCGAAAGGAGCAAAGACTACCTGCTGGCCATCCGCGCTACCAGGCATCGCCTTCGACACAGCGGCAGGATCAATCGCAACTCCGTGGGCCTGCACCATGGCAAGTGACATGGACGTGCCAGCCACGCGGAGTGAGTTCTTGAATCTGGAAGGAACACCCCCAGCGAAAGACTCCACCAGCTCGCCCATGTTCTCGATTAGCTCAGCCCTTGGCATCAGCTCCTCCCAGAGGCGACTAAGAATGCCCTTGGCCTTGAAGAGCGTATCTTGAATGGCGATGCTACGGTCCTCAACTGCCGAAAGCGTGCCCGCCAAAGCGTCGTCGCGGCGGAGGGCCTGAGGATCGAAGCTCAAACCGCTAGCATCTGCACACAAACCAACACATGAATATCAAACATCAATGCCAATGGCAAAATAACAAACAGAGAACAACAATGATATCCAAACAAGGTACCTGAGAGGGCTTTGGTAATCAAGAAAAGCTGTTCTTCGAACAACTTCTCCCTAGAAGCAATGGAAGCATGAAGATCCTCTTCGCGCCTTTGTGCCTCGTCACGTGCGGCGATTGCCTCATCGTGACCCTTCACAGCCGCGGCAAGAGTTTTCTCCATGGCGGCAGCGTCGCGCAGGAGGGCATTATGTTCAGCTACACAAGCAAAAAAGGTTTGACTATCAGTCGACTATATCAAAGGAGAAGAAGAATAAGTGCAGGACACTCACTCTCGACCACGTGATGACGTGTCTCCAGCATTGCATGCTGGCGGCCCATCGCGAGCACTTGCTCCGCCAGGTGCGCGGCCTCCTTCACAAGGACCTATCGCATAACAAAGGATCAGCAAAAACCATCGACTGCAACATCAAAAAGAAAAAAATCCTACACTTACGTGATCCTCCAAAGACTCCGAAGTCGTTTGGTGCGTAGTCATCCGGGAAACCATTCGATGCTCCCCTACATGAGGAGAACTGGAAGAGTTGTGCCCGGAGTGGGCCGCCAATAGAGGGGAAGGAGCGCGCTCGACCTCTTTCTTGGCCCTTGAGGTCGCGACTCCTGATTCTTTCAAGAATTGAACGTCGCTAGAAGATGACAACGCCTCTTGGCTGCAAGACAAAATCCACATCAAGAAAAGGACAAACACAGAAACGAGCCAAACAATGGCAAATCCAGAGAAGAGCAAAATAAATTAGAAAACTTACCAATCAAATTTGTCAAAGTCAAAAGTGGCCTCCTTCGACTCTGACGAGGACTCCTTGGGCAATGCATCTTCTTGCGAGAGGATGGTGCCACGACGCTCACGGGAATGGCAGGGATCAGCGACTCCGCACCTACACCTGCACCTTCCGGAGTCGAAGGAGATGATGCATCGAATTCCTCGCTGCGCGAACGCTTGCGAGTATCCGGACTACCAGACTCGGGGGCTTTCTCCTCCACATCAGAGGGGACGGTCGACTCTGACTCGTCCTCGGAATAATCCCCTCAGGAAGAGGGGGCATACAAGGCGACACCGCCCAATCCTGCATACAGACAACAAGTTCAGCAAAAAATAAATAAACAGCAGAAAAGCAATCGACAAATTAAGCTACTACGTAGCATAACTATGCCTCGGGAGGAGGGTTAGCAGCATCAAACGGAGGAACAACTGGCTCACTGGGGAGCACATCTTTGACAGTGTACTTGGTGACCAGTCAAACCCTTTTGTCCACTTCACTCGCGGACATGCCATCGGCAGACACGCGAGTGGGATCGTCAGTGCCAGTCCTTTGAAACATGGTGTGGACTCTGGCCTGCAGAGGCTGGACGAGATGGCGCAGCCACGTGCAAATGAGGGCGCAGCCTCCCTCCTCTGTGCCGAGGCGACTCTCGAGGTCGCAGACATGCTCGTACAGCACGTCCGTCTCCGCGGATTCGCCAGGCATAACTACATTTTTCTAGGAGCGCCTCCTATTACACGGTGTCGCTAGATCGAACGGTGCGAGTCCGAAGTGCTCGTCGCCAACCTTCTCATCGCGGATGTAGAACCACTTGTCCCTCCACCCTTGGACGGACGGTGTGAGCTTGATGTCGAAATAGGTGGCGGATGGGTCGACATGAATCCTGCAACCACCTACATCGTAGACTAAAGAGCCACATGCAGATTGGCGCTTCAATTTGAAGAGGCGCTTGAAGAGGCCGAAGTGCGGCTCGATTCCGAGCCAGCACTCGCAGAGGGTAATGAAGCAAGAGATGTGGAGGATCGAGTTCAGGGTTAGCTGATGGAGCTGAAGCCCGTAGAAACAAAGGAGGCCCTAAAAAGGGGTTAAGGGGCAAGGAGAGACCGCGAATGATGAATAACAAAAACATCACTCGAAACCCAGCGGGAGGAGAAGGAATTGCCTCACCGCCGGGGACGCGCGCGTCGGCGACTGCGCCAGACAGCACTCCGTCTTGACGAAGAAGACGGAGATCCGATGACTTGATGATGGAGGGATTCCATGCGCCATTCGTGACGCGGGTGCCCATGCCCTTCTTCTTCGCCGCAACAGCGGTGGCCGCGGAATCGGCCGCAGCACCTCCTTTCTTCTTTCCCATGGCGCGGCGGCGATGCGACCGAAGGAAGTAGCTTGGAAACGAGCGGAGCTGGTCCAACGTCAAGGATGAGACGAGCGCAGAGAAAGCAGAGGAGTAGCAGCAATGGCAATGGAAGCAAAGGATGAATACGAGCAGATGAGAAATTACCGTCATAGCACCGCTACTTAACCCCTGGAAGATGCAATCCAATGGCTCAGAAAAACCCTATTGGACGCGTGGAAAAAATCGTGCTGGACATGTGGAGGAGTGGAAACGCGAACCGTCCCTCCACTGCTCCCATTATGCGCGGAAATCGAGGAGGTGCAGTTAAAATAAAGATTACGGACGCCCAGTCAAATCAAAGTCAGAAAGTAGGACCCACTGCTTGTCACGTCCCGTCAAACTCGCTCACGCGGGCAACTGAGGTCATGAAATCGTCAGCACTGACATCATCAAAGCTACGCAGCAGAAGACTTCGACTACTTTAGTCCTTGCTCGAGTCTTCGACTCCACCAAGCACTCGGGGACTACTCCCATAGGAAGCACTGGTCGCGCACCCTATGATTTTTCTTTCTTCTTCTTTTTCAGGAACATGGATAATCAAAGCAAACCCAACCACTCGAAGCATGGCTTGACTATGGACATGGGTTACTCCCATAGGGAGCGCCGGAAACAAATTCGAATGAAACAAGCAAACAAAAGACGACAGCAGTCGCAAAACGATTCTTCAGTCCCTGCCAGAGTCTTCGACTCAACCAGGCACTCGGGGGCTACTCCCATAGGGAGCGCTGGTCGCGCACCCTATGATTATTTATACAAAAAACTATGTGTTGATAACATCCACACTCGAAACTCATGGCGACACCGCCTCATAATTTTTCCCTACAAAGAGACTACGTCTCCTGGGTCACCAGAATCGTCTCCGCGATGATAAAATTCGGATGTCGTGCTTACAGCGTGAAGGTAAGACCTGAATAAGGCCTGGCAACGCATTAGCTGCGCACTACCAGAAATGTATTCGTACCTACAGGTACGATGAACATGCCTTGACGGACGCGTCGAGTGCTCACACCCATATAACTGGAATTTGACTCCTGTAAGACCTCCGCGGCTTGAGTCGAATTACGCCAGCACTTTTTCGGATTCGAGTCCGGGGACTTGAGTCCGAGTAGATTGCGTTGTTTCACCCTAAGGTGGTTAACTGATACCGATACTTCGGTTAAATCAGGCACGCACATCAACAATCCCTATGACACAAACAAAGCAGTCGAAATATACTCATTCATGCACTCGAAAGACTTCAAATAGTCCCAGTTGAATCTGCGATTCCACTGGACACTCGGGGGCTACTAACATGGGTATACCCTACAGGTACTCAAGCTTGGTATATACAGCCTAAATACGTAAAGGCCCACGGTGTCGTCAAGGCCCAAATGAAGGAGTCGAGTAACCTACAGACCCTATATTGCTTGAAGAACAAGAAGCTAAAGATAGAAAGTTTGAAGGGGAAAACCCTAACTTGTAACCGACTCGATCTGATACCCGAGACCTAACCTACCTATATAAAGGTTAGGAGGGGGCGACGAGGAGGACACACGCAACCCTTGTTTCCACAACCCTCGACAGATTGCATCTGCACACCATTGTAATCTTCGAATCCTTCGATAATTCCATGAGCAGACAAGCAGGAGTAGGGACCTCTATGAGGCCTGAACCTGGGTAAATCTTTGAGTCTCCTGTGTGCTTGTTTGCTAGCTGATAGATGTCTCCAGCGCTCCCTCCTTCTCCAAAACCCAAGTCCATAACAATGGGCATTGATGAGTTAAACCCTCGTCACTCAGCGATTTGCATGGCCTGTAAGACCTGATACATGTTTTAGATATCTAAACAAAAACTCATCGTTTTCGTCTTTTATGGCCCTTTTCCTGAGCTATTGCCCACAGATTTGGGGTTTCAGGGCGATATGCGCAACCCATAAGACACAATACATGTTTTAGAGTTATGAGCAAAAACTCGATGTCGTGTTTTATGGCCATTTTCATGAGCTATTCCCATGAGTTTTGTTGTTCCAAGGTGATTTGCATGGCCCGTAAGACCCGATACATGATTGAGAGTTATAAGAAAAAACTCATCATTTTCGCGTTTTATGGCCGTTTTCCTGAGCTATTTCCCATACATTTGGGGTTCCGGGACGATTTGTATGGCCATAAGACCCGATACATGTTTTAGAGTTATAAGCAAAAACCTGTCGTTTTCGCGTTTTATGGCTGTTTTCATGAGCTACTACACACACAGATTTGGGGTTCTGGGGCGATCTGTATGGCCCATAAGACCCGATGCGTGTTTTAGATATTTGAACAAAAACTCGTCATTTTCGTGTTTTATGGCCATTTGCATGAGCTTTTGCCCACAGATTTGGGGTTTCAGGGCGATATGCATGACCCATAAGACCCAATACATGTTTTAGAGATATGACCATAAACTCGTCGTTTTCATGTTTTATGGCTGTTTTCATGAGCTATTGCCCATGGTTTTGGGGTTCTAGGGTGATTTGCATGGCCTATAAGACTCGATATATGTTTTAGAGTTATGATGAAAAACGCATCATTTTTGCGTTGCATAGCCGTTTTCAAGAGCTATTGCCCACGTTTTTGGGATTCCATGGTGATCTGCATGGCTCGTAAACCCTAATATATGTTTTAGAGTTATGAGCAAAAACTCGTCCTTTTCTTCTTTTATGGCTGTTGTCATGAGCTATTGCCCACAGATTTGGGGTTCCTTGACGATTTGCATGGCCCGTAAGACCTGATACATGTTTTAGATATCTAAACAAAAACTCGTCGTTTTCGCCTTTTATGGCCCTTTTCTTGAGCTATTGCCCACAGATTTGGGGTTTCAGAGCGATATGCGCAACCCATAAGACCCAATCCATGTTTTAGAGATATGACCATAACTCGTCGTTTTTGCGTTTTATGGCCATTTTCATTAGCTATTGCCTACAGATTTGGGGTTCCGAGGCGATTTGCATGACCCATAAGACTCGATACATGTTTTAGAGTTATGACGAAAAACTCGTTGTTTTCGTGGTTTATGGCCGTTTTCGTGAGCTATATCCCATGATTTTGAGGTTCCATTGCGATTTGCATGGCCCGTAAAACCCGATACATGTTTCATAGTTATGAGCAAAAACTCGTCGTTTTCGCATTTGATGGACGTTTTCATGAGATTTTGCCCACATATTTGAGGTTCCGGCGCGATTTGTTTGGCCCATAAGACCTGATACATGTTTGACAGAGATGAGCAAAAATTCATCGTTTTTGCGTTTTATGGCCGTTTTCATAAGCGTTTGCCCACATATTTTGGGGTTCCGGGGCGATTTGTATGGCCCATACGACCCGATGCATGTTTTAGAGATACGATCAAAAACTCGTTGTTTTCGTGTTTTATGGCTGTTTTCATGAGTTATTCCCCATAGTTTTGGGGTTCCAAGGCAATTTGCATGGCCCATATGATCTGATACATGTTTTAGAGTTATGACCAAAAACCTATCGTTTTTGTGTTTTATGGCCGTTTTCGTGAGCTATTGCCCACAAAATTGGGGTTCCTAGATGATTTGCATGGCCCATAAGATATGATACACGTTTTAGATATCTGAATAAAAATTCGTCGTTTTCACGTTTTCATGAGCTTTTGCCCATAGATTTGGGGTTTCAGGGCGATATGTATGACCCATAAGACCCATTACATGTTTTAGAGATATGACCAAAAACTTGTCGTTTCGCGTTTTATGGCCGTTTTCATGAGCTTTTTCCCACAGATTTGAGGTTCCGGGGTGATTTGCATGACCCAAAAGACCCGATAGATGTTTTAGAGTTATGACAAAAAACTAGTCGTTTTTGCGTTTTATTGCCGGTTTCAAGAGCTATTGCCTGCGGTTTTGGGGTTCCATGGTGATTTGCATGGCTCGTAAGCCCTGATACATGTTTTTAAGTTATGAGCAAAAACTCGTCGTTTTCGTGTTTTATGCTTGTTTTCATGAGCTAGTGCCCACAGTTTTGGGATTCCAGGGCGATATGCATGGCCCGTGAGACCCGATACATGTTTTAGAGTTATGACAAAAAACTCATAGTGACGAGGGTTTAACTCGTCAATGCCCATTGTTATGGACTTGGGTTTTGGAGAAGGAGGGAGCGCTGGAGACATCTATCGGCTAGCAAACAAGCACACAGGGGACAAAGGATTTACCCAGGTTCAGGCCTCGTAGAGGTCCCTACTCCTGCTTGTCTCCTCATGGAATTATCGAAGGAGTCAAAAGTTACAAGGGTGCACAGATGTAATCTGGCGAAGGTTGTGGAAACTAGGGTTGTGTGTCCTTCTCGCCGCCCCCTCCTAGCCTTTATATAGATAGGATAGGTCTCGGGTAGCAGGTCGAGTCGGTTACAAGTTAGGGTTTTCCCTTTAATCTTTCTATCTTTAGCTTCTTCTTGTTCTTCAAGCAATCGAGAGTCCGTAGGTTACTCGAGTCCTTCCACCCGGGCCTTGGCGACACCGTGGGTCTGTATGTATTTAGACTGTATATACCAAGCTCGAGTACCTGTAGGGTATACCCATGTCAGTAGCCCCCGAGTGTCCAGTGGATTCGCAGATTCGACTGGGGACTTTTGAAGCCTTCGAGTGCCTAAATGAGTACATTTCAATTGCTTTATTTGTGTCATAGGGATTGTTGATATACGTGCCTGATATAACCGAAGTATCGGTATCAGTTAACCACCTTAGGGTGAAACAACGCAATCTACTCAGATTCGAGTCCCCGGACTCGAATCTGAAAAATCTTGGTGTAATTCGACTCGGCAGCGGAGGTCTTACGAGTCGAATTCGATTATTTCGGTAGTCTTGTGATTAAATGCGTTTCCAGGCCTTATTCAGGTCTTACCTTCACGCCATAAGCGCGGCATCCGAATTTTATCAACACGGAGATGATTCGGGCGTCCCAAGAGACGTAGTCTCTTTGTAGGGAAAATTTGTGAGGCGGTGTCGCCAAAGGCTGTGAGTGCGGATGTTATCAACACATAGTTTTTGTGCAAATAATCATAGGTGCGTGACCAGCGCTCCCTATGGGAGTAGCCCCCGAGTGCCTGGTTGAGTCGAAGACTCAGGCAGGGACTAAAGAACTTTTGTGACTATCGTCGTGTTACTGTTTATTTGTTTCAGTCGATGACTCAGGCAGGGACTAAAGAACTTTTGCGACTGCCGTCGTCTTTTGCCTGCTTGTTTTAGTCGAAATTGTTTCTGGCGCTCCCTATGGGAGTAACCCATGGCCATAATCGAACTGTGCTTCGAGTGGCTGGGTTTGCTTTTGTGATTGTCTTCGTGCCTGCAACAAGAAAAGAAAAAGTCGTAGGGTGCGCGGCCAGCGCTCCCTATGGGAGTAGCCCCCGAGTGCTTGGTGGAGTCGAAGACTCCAGCAAGGACTAAAAATAGTCGAAGTTTTCCGTTGTGTAGCCTTGGTGACGTCAGTCTTGGCCTTGTATGACCTCGATTGCCAGCGTGGCCATTTTGACGGGACGTGACGAGCGGTGGGTCCCACTTTCTGACTTTGATTTGACTGGGCGTGCGTAATCTTATTTTTAACTGCGCCTCCTTGATTTCCGCGCGTAATGGTAGAAGTGGGGGGACGGTTCGCGCTTCCTCTTCTCCACGTGTCCGACGCGATGCGTGCCACGCGTCCAATAGGGTTTTTGTCAGCCATTGGATTGCATCTTCCAGGGGTTAAGTAGTGGCGCTGCGGTGGTAATTTTTCATCTGCACTTTTTCGTCCTTGCTGCCATTGCCATTGCTGTTGTTCTTCTGCTTTCCTGTGCTCGTCTCCTCCACAGCGCTGGACCACCTCCTTTCGTTTCCAAGTTACTTTCTGCGCTCTCATCGCCGATGCGCAATGGGAAAGAAGAAAGGAGGCGTTGTTGCTGATTCCGCGGCCACCGTTGCCGCGACGAAGAAGAAGGGTGGCTCCGCTGCTGCGGGCACGAGCGCCGCCGCCGGCAGGAAGAAGAAGGTCGCGGGCACCCGCGTGACAAATGGTGCGTGGCGCCCTTCCATCATCAAGGCATCGGATCTCCGTCTTCTCCGCCAGGATGGAGTTATTTCTGCGGCAGTCGCCAATGCGCGTGTCTCCAGCGGTGAGACCATTCCTACTCCTCCCGATGGTTTTTGAGTGATGTTTCTCGCATTCATCATTCGAGGTCTCTCCTTGCCTCTCCACCCCTTTCTTAGGGGTCTTCTTTGCTTCTACGAGCTCCAGCTCCATCAGCTGTCCCCAAATTCGATTCTCCACATCACCTGCTTCATTACCCTTTGCGAGTGCTGGCTCGGAATCGAGCCACACTTCGGTCTTTTCAAGCGCTTGTTGAAATTGAAGCGCCAGTCCGCATCTAGCTCTTTAATTTATGACGTAGGTGGTTGCGGTATCCATGTCGACCCATCCGCCACCTACTTCGACATCAAGCTTACCAAGTCCGTCTAGGGATGGAGGGACAAATGGTTCTATGTCCGCGATCAGAAGGCCAAAGATGAGCACTTTGGACTCACGCCCTTCGATTCGGCGACTCCTTGCAAGAAGATGCGTTCTTGGAAGAACGTAGTTATGCCTGGCGAACTCGCGGAGACGGACGTGCTGTATCAGCGCGTCTGCGACCTCGAAAGTCGCATAGGCGCAGAAGAGGGAGGTTGCGCTCTTATCAGGACTTGGCTGCGCCGTCGCGTCCAGCCTCTCCAAGCTAGAGTCCATCCCATGTTTCAATGGAGTGGCGCTGATGATGCCACTCGCGTGTCTACAGATGGCATGTCCGCGAGTGAGGTGGATAAGAGGATTCGACTGGTTACGAAGTGCACTGTCAAGGATTTGCTTCCAAGCGAACCAGTTGTTCCTCCTTTTGATGCTTCGAATCCTCCTCACGAGGTATAGTTGTGCTACGCGGTAGCTTATTTTCACGATTGCTTTTCTGTTTGCTTACTTGTTCTGTTTGTATGCAGGATTGGGCGGTGTCGCCTTGCATGCCTCCTCTCCCTGAGGGGATTATTCCTTGTGAAGCTTTGGAAGAGGACGAGTCTGAGTCGACTGTCCCTTCTGATGTGGAAGAGGAAGCCCCCGAGTCCGAGAGCCCGGATACTCGCAAGCGTTCGCGTAGCGAGGACTCCGACGCATCGACTCCTTCGACTCTAGGAGGCGCGGCTGTTGGCACGGAGTCGCCAATTCCAGCCGTTCCTGTGAGGGCTGTGGCACCGTCTTCTCGCAAGAAGATGCGATTGCCCAAGGAGTCTTCGTCGGAATCGGCGGCGGCCACGTTTGATCTTGACAACTTTAACTCGTAAGTTTGCTAGGTCATTCATTCTTTTCTGTTTTCTTCTTGTTGGTTTTGCCCTGGAGTTTTCCCTTTTCTCAATGTGGACTTGGTCTTGTAGTCAAGAGGCGCCGTCATCTTCTGGCGACGTCGAGTTTTTGAAAGAATCGGGAGTCGCGACTTCAAGGGCCAAGGTAGAGGTCGAGCACGCTCCTTCTCCTCCGGAGACGGCCCACTCCGGGCACAATTCTTCGAGCTCTCCTCACGTAGGGGGGCATTGAATGGTTGCTCGGATGATGGTTCAACAAACCTCTTCGGAGTCGCTAGAGGACCATGTGAGTATATCTTCCTTTCTTTTTAGTGTGGCAGTCGATGTTTTCTATTGTCCTTTCTAATCCCTTGTTTTGTGCGACAGCTCCTTATAAAGGAAGCCGCGCAAGTGGCGGAGCAAGTGATGGCAATGGGCCGCCAACATGCAATGCTGGAGTCACATCACCGTGTCGTCGAAAGTGAGTTTTCTACACTTATTCTTTTCGTCTCTTCCTTCTTGGTATAGTCGACTGATAGTCAACTTTTGGTTGCCATGTAGCTGAGCATAATGCTTTACTGCGCAACGTTGCCACCTTGGAAAAGACGTTGGTCGCAGCTGTGAAGGGGCGCGACGAGGCAATCGCGGCTCGTAATGATGCACAGAAGCGCGAAGAGGATCTGCGTGCCTCCTTTGCGGCTAGGGAAAAGTTGTTCGAAGAGCAACTGTTCTCAGTCGCCAAGGCTCTCTCAGGTACCTTTGCCGGTAGATATTTTATTGTTGTCCTTCTCTGCATCTGGAGTTATGCCGGTGGCACTAAAGATTTCACCCATGTGTGGGTTTTCTGTGCAGATGCTGGCGATTTGAGCTTTGACCCATACGCCCTTTGTCGCGATGATGCTCTGGCAGGCGCGGTGTCTGCAGTCGAGGACCGTAGTGCCGCTGTCCAGAATATGTTGTCCAAGGCCAAGGTCACCCTTAGTCGCCTCCGGGAGGAGTTGATGCTGAAGGCGGAGCTGATCGACAATGTGGACGAGCTGGTGGAGTCACTCGCCGGGGGTGTGCCTGCCACATACAAGAACTCCCTCCGCGCGGCTGGCACGACCATGTCGCTTGCCATGGTGCAAGCCCACGGAGTTGAGATAGATCCCTCTGCTGTGTCGAAGACGATGCCTGTTGGCGCGGATGGTCAGCAGGTAGTATTCGCTCCCTTTGCGACTGCCTGTGCCAAATATGGCCATTCCTTGATAAATACCATTACCAAGTATTCGGAGGAGCTCCAGCATGCTAAGAAGATCACGAAGGCTTCGGCCTCAGGAGCTGGCGGAAAGTCTGTGGTGTCTGATACTGCCACGGACTTGATGAAGCCCCCGAAGCCGTCGAAGTCGAAGAAACCAGCTGCTCCGTAGTTAGTTTTTTGTAATAGTTGATGAATTGTCCTTTTGATTGGAGAACATGGCTGCTGGCGAGTGTGTTTGTGGATACTTTATGCTGATCCTCAATGCATCTGTTACTTTTGACTTTGTGTTAAGTTGGTCGCCTTATTTGCCTCTGGCTTGACTTTTTGGTAGGGTACATCAAGTGGTCCTGTGGGGGGAACCTAGGACTCACCATCTCTTGAGAATACAGTGGCAGCACCGCGCTCCAGGGTAGAGGAGCTGTCCTTGCTTTCGCGACTTCGTGATCGCGTTAAGCAACTAGAGCGTGAGTTGCCCGTGATCCGCGGTAGCGCGGACGTGTGGAAGTCGAAGGCTGAAAAGCCGCCGCCCGCGAGCAATATCTGCTTGGCGAGGTGACACAGCTGGGCGACCAGTTTAAGTGTTAGTTTGCTCATTCTCATCTTTTCCTTTGTAGTTAGTCACAATGGTACGTTGTACTCATGCTGTTGATGTTGCTTCGTGTAGTTGTTAGCACACGCCATCCGCAGGAGGAGAGGGATAGGATTGCCATCCGCCTTCATGGTATCACCCAGGGGCAACTTCTGGGTAGATCATGATCGTGCGACTGTGTTGGCGACCCTGTAGGATCGCGCCTCGCGAGTGCTCCTCTTCCTGAAGAAATCGCAGTCGTGTTTGAAGAACATCTATTGGGTGATGTTCCCATTGGATGACACTCCATCAACCCTGCTGGCTCTCCTGACCAAATTTCAAGATATGTCCGCGGTTCGTGAGTGCGTGAGGCAGCAGTTGGTGGCTGGTGCCAAGGCTTCCCTCTCAATGGTGCGTTTGCACAGGCCTGACCTGGATGTCTCCGCCATTGCCTCTGGGCCACCGGCGCCACCAACAGGATCTTCCTGGAATATGGTGCTGCACTATCAGGCGATGGACCGCCCAGCCGAGGAGATCGTCAACTTCTTCGAGGAACAAACTAATGTTCTTCTGTTGCAAGGGTAGCCAAATATGTATCCTGCACATAAGTGTACTTGTGTTGTAAAGTTCGTATATATTTGTAGATAATTTATTGTTGATTGTGTACAAATAGCTTTGTAAGCGTGGGGTGCGTTGCACTTATGCGAGTCCTTTTTGTTAGCCTGGCCATCCTTTTATCTCGTTCCCTTGTCAACCTGCCAGGTGCGTTGCAGCTGGGTTGAGTTTGTGTTAAGGGGTTCGATTGATGTGCCAGCTACTCAGGATGTCGCGTTTTTGTTCGAAGAACATATGTGTATACGGTGGCGTAGCCCCCGAGTATGAAAATTGACAAAGTAAAAGAGAGCACAGAGTTTCGGGACACTTAGCTTTTATTTATTCGAAAAAAAGTACGAAGTACAATGTGCGGCTAAGTAGCCTTGGCTGAGTAGCCTTATTTGCGATGTAAAAGTAAAGAAAAACGACTAAGGGTTGGAGTATGCGACTCCTGTCTCTAAATCTTGAAGGCGATAGGCGCCACCTGGGATTACTTCTATAATCACGTACGGTCCTTCCTAGGGGGACTCGAGCTTGAGATGCCCCTGCTGCTTCAGTCGCAGGACCAAGTCACCTTCGACAAAGGATCTGGGAAGAAGCCTTCTACTGTGGTAGTTGCACAGGTTCTGCTGGTAGATCGTTGATCTTTCTGCGGCGATTTCCCTTGCTTCGTCAAGGAGGTCGATGGAATCCTCGAGTGCGAGGGATGACTCTTGTTCGCTGTAAGCGACTATGCGCGGTGCTTTGTACCGTACCTCGACGGGTAGTACTGCTTCTGCTCCGTGCACCATAAAGAATGGCGTGTAGCCCGTGGCGCTGTTTGGAGTTGTACGTAGACTTCAGAGTACGGATTGCAGCTCATCTGGCCAGCAACCCGCCGCTTGTTCGAGTGGTCGCAGGAGTCGCTTCTTGATGCCACTGCAGATGAGCCTGTTTGCTTTTTTCACCTGACCGTTGGTCTGTGGATGCGCTACTGAGGCGTAGCTGATGTTGATCCCCAAGTTCTCGCAGAATTCTTGGAACTCCTTGGATATGAAGTTCGTCCCGTTGTCGGTAATGATGTTGTGCGGCACGCCGAAGCGGTAGACAATGGATTCGAAGAACTTGACTGCGCTGTGCCCTGATTGGTTGGTCATTGGCATGGCCTCGATCCACTTGGTGAATTTGTCGACTGTCACCAAGAGGTAGACGTAGCCTCCGCGCGAAGATCTTGGCAGCTTGCCAACCATATCAAGCCCCCATTGTGCGAAGGGCTAGGCCAATGGAATAGGCCGTAGCTCTGAGCCTGGCGCGTGTGGCTTGTCCATGAATCGCTAGCAAGCATTGCACTTTTGGACTATGTCCTTGGCATCACGCATGGCCGTGGGCCAGTAAAATCCATCTCGCAGAGCTTTGGCGATGAGGGCGCGACTGCCTGCGTGGTGCCCGCAGGTCCCTTCATGGATGTCGAGGAGTATTGCTCTTCCGTCAGCCATGGAGACGCATCGTTGTAGCACTCCTGTGATGCTGCATTTATACAGTTCGCCGTTGAGAACAGCGAATGCCTTGGAGCATCGGGCGATGTGCCGTGCATCTGTCGGATCGTCCGGTAGTCTCTTGCTGAGGAGGTACGTAATGTACGGCTGCGTCCAAGATTGTTCGATCATCATGACGCTCATTGGTCCCTCGAGTCTTGTGTCCAGCTCCAAGTCATCGAGTGCCATTGACTCATTGGGTGGCATAGCCCCCGAGTCCGTTGCTGCGCTTGTTTTCTTCTTGGCTTGATGGAGAGTTCGCATATGCGCTCGAGAAATACCCCAGGTGGTATGGGGGCATAGGTAGAGCCTATGTTGGCGAGTGTGTCCGCCTCCTCGTTGCTTTCACGACCTATGTGTCGCAACTCGCAACCATCGAAGTCTCCTTCGAGTGTGTCGTAGAGGTCGCGGTACGCGATCATGTTGTCGTTCAGTGCGTCGCACTCGTGCATTGTTTGATTGACAGCCAACTTGGAGTCGCCATATATGATGAGTCTTTTGGCGCCACAGGCTTTTGCCATCCTCATCCCATGTAACAGGGCCTCGTATTTAGCCTCGTTGTTTGAGGCTGTGAACTGCATTCGCAGGATATATTTCAGCTTGTCCCCTTGAGGTGATGTCAATATGACACATGCGCCTGCTCCATCTTTTCGTTTGGACCCATCGAAGTGCATTGTCCAGAGGTAGGACATATCTGGCTTGTCCGGGAGTTGATTCTCCATCCAGTGCACGAGGAAGTCAGGGAGCACTTGCGACTAGATGGCGTCGCGCTTTTCATATGTGATGTCTCGTGGAGACAGCTCTATTCCCCAAAGCGCGACTCGCCCCGTGGCATCGGGGTTATTGAGGATATGCCCCAATGGGGCGTCGTTAACTACCACGATTGGGTGTTCCTGGAAGTAGTGGTGCAGTCGTCGGGCGGTCATAAAGACGCCGTACGCCAGCTTCTGGTAGTGCGGGTACCCCTATTTTGTTGGCATGAGGACCTCGCTGAGGTAGTATACCGGGTGTTGTACGCCGTGGACTTTGTTTTCCTCGGCTCGCTCGACAACGAGCACCGTGCTCACCACCTGGTTGGTGGCGGAGATGTACAACAACAGTGGTTCCCTTTCTCGTGGAGTCACCAATACCGGCGAAGTGGATAGCAAGCGCTTGACATCTTCGAATGCTTTTTGTGCTTCATTGGTCCACTCGAATTTTTTGGTCTTGCGGAGGAGCTGGTAGAAGGGAAGTGCCTTTTCACCCATCCGACTGATAAATCGACTGAGGGCTACGATTCGTCCGGCCAGTTGCTGGACGCCTCTTATGTTCTTCGGCTTCTCTATGGCCAGTATGGCTTTTATCTTCTTCGGGTTTGCCTCGATCCCCCTCGCGGAGATGAGGTGTCCGAGTAGCTGCCTAGATGGTACGCCGAAGGCGCATTTGTCCAGATTGAGCTTGATCCGGTAGCGATCGAGGTTGGCGAAGGTTTCGTGCAAATCATCGATTAGAGAGGCTTCCTCCTTGGTCTTGATTACTATGTCGTCGACATAGACTTGGATGTTGCGACCTAGTTGTTCCTTGAGGCAAGCCTGCATGCATCGCTGGTAGGTGGCTCTCGCATTTTTTAGCCCGAAGGGCATTGTGTTGTAGTAGAACACACCAAAGGGCGTTGTAAATGCTGTTTTCTCCTGATCTTCCTCCTTCATTCGAATTTGGTTATATCCTAAGTAGGCGTCGAGGAAGCAGAGGCGCTCACATCCGGTGGTGGAGTCGATGATCTGATCGATCCGTGGCAGCGGGAAGTGATCTTTTGGGCAGTGATTGTTTAAAGAAGTGAAGTCCACGCACATCCGTAGGATATCCGTGTCCTTTTTGGTACCATCACCGTATTGGCGAGCCAAGTGCTTTCCTTGATCTCGCGTATGAATTTGGCCTCAAGGAGTCTGTTGATCTCCATTCCGACTGCCTGCGCTTGTGGCTCAGACAGTCGCCTGATTGTTTGCTTGACTGGCCTTGCGTCGGGGTTGACATTGAGTGCGTGCTCGGCGACTTCCCTGGGAACTCCTGGCATGTCCACAGGACACCAGGCAAAAATTTCTCACTGCTCACGGAGGAATTCGACGAGCACGAGTTCCTATGTGAGACTCAAGTTGTTGGCGATGAGGGCCGTCTTGGCGGGATCCGATGGATGGACCTGCACCTTCTTTGTGTGCACGGATGAGTCAAAGGAGAGATCAGGTGAGCTTGGCCTACTCAAGGGAGGCAGACTGTTGTCTGTCGTCTCTTTCAGTCTTGCGAGTTCCTCCTACATGCCGAAGGACTGGGAGATTCTGTTGAATTCCCTGTCGCAAGCGTCAGATCGCTCGAAGTTCCCGTTGATTGTTATGACGCCGTTGGGACCTGACATTTTCATCTGCAGGTAGGCGTAGTGGGGTACTGCCATGAACCTGGCGAATGCGACGCGCCCAAGGATGCAATGGTATTGTGAGGGCCAGTCGACGACTTCAAAGTTGATGCACTCGCGCCGGAAGTTCTTCGGCGTGCCAAAGATGACGTCCAGGTTGATTTTGCCCAGGGGGTATATGCCTTTCCCTGGGACGATGCCATGGACCGTTGTGTCCGATGCCTCCAAGCAGGTTAGAGGGATCCTCACTGCTCACAAGGTACTCGCGAATATGAGGTTGATGCCGCTTCCGCCATCCATGAAGACGCGACTCATGTCGAAGCCTCCAATTTGCGCCGAGTGCGAGGGCAATGACTGGCGAGGTATTTGAGGCGGGTGGTCGTGTTTGTCGAAGGTAATGCACGACTCACTTCCACTGAGGTACTCAGTGGTGGATGGTGGCGAGTGCATGGCCAAGTTGACTTGGCGAGTGATGGCCTTCTGCACCCTATTGGAGGGGCGCCCCTTTTGGATCATCATGGTACCCATGGCCCGTGGGTACGGTTCGCCTCCGTGGTGCTGGTCCGGTGCAGCTCCGTTCGAGGGTGGCCCAGGTGGTGGTGGTGGTGCGCCATGTGCCACGGCGCCTGGAGCGGCTCCGTAGCCTCTTTTGACTGCATTGCGGTTCATCCGAACCAATCCCTCGTGTAGCTTGAGGAACTCGTGGCAGTCCTTGAGGAGGTGGCTGGACTTTCTCTTGCCAGCATGCTTGTCGATGTAGAAGTGTATCGTGCATGGCCCGGACAGTTTGTCCTCGATGGAGGTCGCGGGTGCCTCATTGCGAGTGCGGCGTTGCCATACTTGCATGGTTTTTCTGGAGTCGCGGTATCTGCCGCTGCGGTATCCGCCGTTGCGGTTATCTTCGCGTCTATCAGCGTAGCCGGCTGCGACCATGTTGACGTCATCGTGATCATTGTAGACGCGCATGCGACGCTTGCCTCGGCGGTCCCGTCTGCGTTCGAGTTCTGCTTCCTCGTCGGAGTGAACGTGATTCTTCACCGAATCTTCTCCATCGGCCCACCGATTCACGATCTCCATCAGGTGGTCGATGGTCTGGGGCTTTGAGCGGCCTAGATCCTCCCTGAGTTCCATGCGGCGGACCCCACCATTGAATGCATCAATCGCACGGTCTTCCGAGATGTTCTCCGTGGAGTTCTTGATGATGGACCACCTTTGGATGGAAGAGCGCAGCGATTCGCCAGATCTTTTCTGGCAGCATCTCAGTTCTTTGATTGAAGCGGGCTGTTTGCATGTGCCCTTAAAGTTGCACACGAAGTTGTAGACCAGCTCATCCCAACTGCGAATGGATCCGCGTGGGAGGTTATTGAGCCATGCTCGGGCGGCGCCCTGCAGCTGTAGCTATAAGCATTGCATGGCAGTGCTTCGACTGCCTCCCTGCAGCCTGACGGAGGAGATGTGGTCCTCCAGCCAGATCTTGGGGTCTTGTAGACCGTCGAATTTTGGGTTCTCCGATGGGAGTTTAAACCCTTTAGGCATTCGCTTTTTCCTAATGTCTCTGCTGAAGCATCTAGCGCCGCAGAGCTCCCCATCTTCCTCTTCCGAGTCAGTCAACCGAGCATGCCGTGCCCTTGACTTGTCGATCTTGCGCTGCGTGAGTTTGTCGCGTGCATCGTAGTCGCGATCGTGTCGCCGTGAGCGGCGGCGTCGAGACAGGTCGTGACTGTCATCGCTGGACGAGGGAGAGGAGTATCTCTTTGCTAGCGCTTTGCCCTTTTTGGGTCTGGTACCGGATCCTTGTCGAGGGCAGCCTCGATTAGTCCCAGGCCCGCGATCATAGATCGGTGCATGGCCGTTCGGGGATCTCCAGCTGGCGGCTGGTTATTGAGGAGGTACATGGTGGCTGATGTCACCACGGCCTGTGGTGTCCTGGGAACCACGTTGCCTCTCGTGTCGATTGTCATAGAGCCGAAGTCGAGGACTTTCGCGGCATCTATGCGCTCTTGTTCGGTGAGGTGAGCCATCCACGACTGCCTCTTCTTGGCGAGGTACTCATTGCCTTTTGAGGAGGATCTTCCATAGGAGGAGAGCCCAGCATGACGAAGGCTTGATTCGTCCGCTGCCTTTATACGCGCCTCAAGTTGCGCGATTGCTTATTTTTGGCGCTTGAATTCCTCTTTTAGGAGCCAGTGGTAGCCCATCAGTAGTTCCTGCGGGGACCCGAAGGGTACAGGTGCTCCTCGTAGGGCTTCGCGGCAGCGATCCCACTCTTACTCGTTGAGCCTGATCACGACGCGTTCGCTGTTTTGCTTGTTGATCATGCTAGGAGGTTCGACTTCTCCTCCGTTGCCACCATTACTGCTGTTGCCGCCGTTGCCACCGTTGCCGGCGTTGGGTGGGTCGGTGCCATTATCGGTGTTACCACCGTTGCCGCGATTGGGCGGATCGGTGCCGTTGCCGGTGTTACCACCGTTGCCGCGATTGGCGGAGGTGTCACCTGCGTTGATGACGGCGCACATGAAGTAATTAGGGAAGCTGTTGCTTCCACAACTTTCAGATCCGGAACCGTAGGGTCCATCTTCAGTGGCCAGATCGCTTAGATCGGAGTCGCGACTGTTGTCGCTGACCGTGTTCTCGACTTCCACCGGAGCGTTGAGCTCGCTGAGGGTGCCAATCGATGGAGGGAACCATGATGTCGGGGCAATCGCCAGTGTTGTCGGCTGATCAGGCATGCGAAGCATGCTCATCTGACCAACTTGGAAGCGGAGGCTCCCAATCGCTAGGCTGATTCCGTCCCCCACGGACTCGAAGGCTGGACGAGTGGCCGGCGTGTGGACAGTGAAGTCGAAGGCGCCGAAGAGCTGGCGAATCTCGCCTATTGCAGAGTTGTAGATCGCAGTTGATGGGGCCGAAGAAGCCGCAACATCAGCACTCCCAATTCCCACAGACGGCGCCAATTGATGAGGGTTTAACACGTCAATGCCCATTGTTATGGACTTGGGTTTTGGAGAAGGAGGGAGCTCTAGAGACATCTATCGGCTAGCAAACAAGCACACAGGGGACAAAGGATTTACCCAGGTTCAGGCCTCCTAGAGGTCCCTACTCCTGCTTGTCTGCTCGTGAAATTATCGAAGGAGTCGAAAGTTACAAGGGTGCGCAGATGTAATCTGGCAAAGGTTGTGGAAACTAGGGTTGTGTGTCCTTCTTGCCGCCCCCTCCTAGCCTTTATATAGATAGGCTAGGTCTCGGGTAGCAGGTCGAGTCAGTTACAAGTTAGGGTTTTCCCTTTAATCTTTCTATCTTTAGCTTCTTCTTGTTCTTCAAGCAATCGAGAGTCCGTAGGTTACTCGAGTCCTTCCACCCGGGCCTTGGCGACACCGTGGGTCTATATGTATTTGGACCGTATATACCAAGCTCGAGTACCTGTAGGGTATACCCATGTCACGTAGTTTTCGTGTTTTATGGTCTCATGATCTATTGCCAACAGACTTGGGGTTTCAGGGTGATATGCATGACCCATCAGACCCAATACTTGTTTTAGAGATATGACCAAAAACTCGACGTTTTCGCGTTTTATGGCCGTTTTCATGAACTATTTCCCATAGTTTTCGGGTTCTAGCACGATTTGCATGGCCCGTAAGACCCGATACATGTTTTAGAGTTATGAGAAAAAAATCATTTATTTCGCGTTTTATGGCCGTTTTCATGAGCTATTTCCCACCGGTTTTGGGGTTCCAGGGCGATTTGCATGGACTGTAAGACCCGATACATGTTTTAAAGTTATGACCAAAAACTCGATGTCTTCGCATTTTATGGCCGTTTTCAGGAGCTATTGCCATGAGTTTTGGTGTTCCAAGGTGATTTGCATGGCCTATAACACCCGATACATGTTTGAGAGATATGAGAAAAAACTCATCATTTTCGTGTTTTATGGCTGTTTTCATGAGCTATTTCCCATAGATTTGGGGTTCCGAGGCAATTTGTATGGCCCATAAGACCCGATACATGTTTTAGAGTTATGAGCAAAACATGTCGTTTTCGCATTTTATGGCCGTTTTCATAAGCTTTTGCCCACAGATTTGGGGTTTTGGGCCGATTTGTATGGCCCATAAGACCCGGTACATGTTTTAGAGATATGAGCAAAAACTCGCTATTTTTGTGTTTTATGGCCATTTTCATTAGCTATTGCCCATAGTTTTGGTTTTTCAGGGCGATTTGCATGGCCAATATGATCTGATACATGTTTTAGATATCTGAACAAAAACTCGTAGTTTTCGTGTTTTATGGACATTTTCATGAGCTTTTGCACACAGATTTGGGTTTCAGGGCGATATGCATGACCCATAAGACCCAATACATGTTTGAGAGATATGACCAAAAACTCGTCGTTTTCCCGTTTTATGCCCATTTTCATGAGTGCCCATGGTTTTGGGGTTCTAGGGTGATTTGCATGGCCTGTAAGACTCGATATATATTTTAGAGTTATGATGAAAAACTCGTTGTTTTTGCATTTTATAGCCATTTCCAAGAGCTATTGCTCACCGTTTTGGGTTTTCAGGGTGATCTACATGGCTCGTAAGCCCTGATACATGTTTTAGAGTTATGAGCAAAAACTCGTTGTTTTCATGTTTTATGGCTGTTTTCATGAGCTATTGCCCATAGTTTTGGTGTTCCAGGGCGATCTACATGGCCTGTAAGACCCGATACATGTCTTAGAGTTATGACGAATAACTCATCGTTTTCGCGTTTTATGGCCGCTTTCATAAGCTATTCCCCACAGATTTGTGGTTTCAGGGCGATATGCATGACCCATAAGACCTAATAAATGTTTTAGAGATATGACCAAAAACTTGTCGTTTTCACGTTTTATGGCCGTTTTCATGAGCTATTGCCCATGATTTTGGGGTTCCATTGCGATTTGCATGGCCTGTAAAACTTGATACATGTTTTAGAGTTATGAGCAAAAACTCGTCGTTTTCGCGTTTTATGGCCGTTTTCATGAGCTATTGTCCATGGTTTTGGGGTTCTAGGAAGATTTGCATGGCCCGTATGACCTGATACATGTTTTAGAGTTATGAGCAAAAACTCGTTATTATCGTGTTTTATAGCCGTTTTCATAAGCTTTTGCCCACAGATTTGGGGTTCCGGGGCGATTTGTATGGCCCATAAGACCCGATACATGTTTTAGAGATATGTTCAAAAACTCGTCGTTTTCGTGCTTTATGGCCGTTTTCATGAGCTATTGCCCACAGATTTGGGGTTCCTGGACGATTTGCATGGGCCATGAGACCCGATACATGTATTAGATATCTACATGGACCCGTAGTCCAGGGATGAACTACTCACGCATCAAACAGGAGGCAGACATGGTGATGAAGAAGGCCTCCAGGGTGAATTCTCCCCTGCAGCAGGGTGCCGGGAAGAGCTTCAGATCCCTCCTGATCTAGGGATGGAGATGATGGCGTCTACAGACTCCTTCGTGGAATTTTGATCGGGTACTTAGGGTTTCTGTATCGGAGGCGATATATAGGCGAAAGGGGAGGCCGAGGGGGTGCCCTAGGTGGCCGCACCACCCCCTGGCGCGGGCCAGGCCTGGCCGCGTGGCCAGGTCGTGTGGCCGGCCCCTGGCCCCTCTCCGTCTCGTCTTCTGGCTCCATGTCCCCCTCAGTGAAATATTGACTTTGGATTTTGTCCCGTCCAATTCCGAGAATATTCATTTTCTGACTTTCCTGGAACCAAAAACAGCAGAAAACAGGCAGCTGGCACTGTGGCATCATGTTAATAGGTTAGTCCAAGGAAGTGTATAAAAATACTCCAAAGTGTGGACAAAACATAAGAAATTAGATATAAAACAAGCATGGAACATCAAAAATTATAGATACGTTAGCAACGTATCAACATCCCCAAGATTAACTCCTGCTCGTCCTCGAGTAGGTAAGTGATAAAATGAAAGAATGATTTTTGAGGTGACATGCACCATCATAAACTTGATCAAAGTATTTGTAGAACATTGATAGCTGGGATCATAGTACTTTAACATAGGATGAAAGATATAGTTCTAACAATAAGACATAGCAACTATGTTGTAACATGAAAAGGCATAAACAAAAGATTCATGAATAACAATGCTTTGCAAGAAGTTTGTTTGTTTCACATATAGAAAGCATAATGAGAATGGTATTCAGCTTGTCCCTCATAGAGTAGCAAAACATAAATGCATAGGACACCTTCAAAGTTCATAAGGGTGACTAGATACAAATAGTTTAAGTACAAACAATATCAAAGTTATGCATCAATCAACAAGTCTTAGGACAATGCACATTAAACTAAGAATGACCACTATGCTCTCTTAATAGGTGCATAAAGATAGAAGATGGAGACTCAACATCAAAGTAAAAAGAAAGGCCTTCATAGAAGGAAGCAGGGATTCAAGTCTCATAAAGAGCTCCCAAAAATTATGGTACTTATTAGCTTTCAGCTCTCATTGCCTCTATCATAAGCATATTTAGATGATTAAGGTTAAAGTGACACAACTAAGAGGATATGCTTGACAAGTTATAAGTCGAAATCTAATTCCCCTTGCTTATGAGTACCAAACCTCATGCTACTCAACTTCAGTCACAAGTAAGCTCATGTCATTGTAAGTACATATGTATCGTAGAGAACCGCAAATGGGGTACCCCTTTCCCCATGACACAGGAGCTATCCCATATCAAAATGACAAGGCAAGCAGACAATGAGCATCTCAACGATCTTTTTATTTGCTATTTGCATAGGTTTCTATTGAGGATGCTTCATAGAGTGCTCATTACGGTTATGCTGCAAGTTTCCACCATGATTAGGCATGGCTTAGGCTAACGGCCTAGGCGTTTCTCTAACACACATACAAACTCCATGATCTTACAAGTTTCCCTTTTATTTCACACTGCCGGGATCCACAAGCAAAAGAATCATGATATCAATGGAATAATAAGTGCAATGTTGAAAGCGTTCCCCATGATACATGGTTCTGCTAACTTCAACTTATAAAGAGCAAGCATATACGCAACGAAGATGGACACAATGGTTCAAGATTATTAAGTGCAAGAAAGTAAAGTGTGCCATCAAGTTTGCGAGAGCTTTAATCACTAATTTTCACATAACAAGTTTAATTCGGAAGGTAGATAAAAACATGAATATACTTGGAATAGCAAATGCTAATAGGTAGGGATGGTGGACTCTTTGGAATAACTTGGTTTTATTTGGAGTTGGATGCATGAGTGGAACTCATACTTGGTTATGGAGGCTAGCAAAAGACTGGGAGTGACCAACTAAGAGAGCAATAATGGCCATAACCATGCAAAGCGACAAAACATCATTAATTAAAGCATAAAGTGATATTATAAGTCGAAAACTAAAGGATCATAGAGGCTATGATGACTTGGGATAGTCTTAACATGGTGTGAGTATGCGCCAAGTCAACCCAAATAAAGCATCAAAGGAGAATACCACAATACTGAGCTTTAATATGCTAAAACAACGCATGATTCTTTTAAGGCACATTAAGCAATCTCAATTTTTTATAACATGTCATGCTACAGCAAAAATCACTAAGCATAAAGCCAAAACAATATCAAGCATGACATGACAAAGCATAGGTCACAGACAAAAACAAGCTCCTTTTACCACTTAAGCATGAACTTTTCCTACTCTTTTCCAATCCAAACCAATATTATTTGAAAACTAATGTATGAATGAGGGGGTCCAACCAATTTATTTAAGCAAACGAAGCAAATGAAGCAAATGAAAACCAAAAATGAAAATGAAGACGCTCCAAGAACAACACAACTGTGCATGAAACAATAAAAATGAAGCGTTTGGAAGAAACCTAAGATTTTTATTGATGAAGAAGGGGATGCCTTGGGCATCCCCAAGCTTTGATGCTTGTACTTCTTGGATATTTCTTGGGGTGACACGGGTGGCATCCCCAAGATTGAGTGTAACACCCCAAAACTTCTAATCAAGTTTATCAAATTCTAATCACCCAATTTAGGGTTAACAAAAACTTTTATTAATAAAATGAATATAAATGCATGTGCGTTTGCATTAGAATAGAATTGAGTGTATATGCCATGCTTGATTATTCTAAATAATGTGAAATGGTTTTAAGATGAATGCCACATCATCAAGACCATTTACAAACAAAATCCAAAGAGAAAGAAATCAAATATGAATAAATAAACCAAATGGTCATTTTGACCATTTTAAACTACTAGGCCACTTTAGGTGTTCCTAGAGAAGAATTTCCAACAGAAACAATTTTACTTCTTTTCACCCCTTGATAGACCAAGTAAAGAAGTATCAAGGCCCACTTTACAAACTTACAAAAACATCTTTCAAATCTATTTAATGGACATTTGAAAATTGAATCAAGTGTAGGTGTTAAGATCCCACTTTTTCAAAAACCTACCAAATCAATTCACCTTGACCTCTCCAAGCAAACCTAGTCTCTCAAGCTTAATTCAAGTTCACTCAAAAAAATTGAATCAAAAATTCCAAAGTTTCTTTCATGCGGCCATTAACACAAACACTTGGCATGCACATAATAATCTCTAGCCTAACTTCACTGTTTAAACAGTAATTAAACGACCAATTAATCTCCCTCTTAACCCCCTTGTCCCCCTGAGTGTTTAGCAGTAGCAGACAAGCCCCCTCCTCGCCGTGGAGAACAGTGGAGCGCCGCCCATTTATGGTCGTCGCCGGCCGACCAAGGCCATCTCGCTCCAGACAGCCCCGCGCCCATCCAGCATGTCCAGGAGCATCGCCACAGCCTACGCCACCCCCTGTCTAGCCCACGATCGTAGCCTAGCCGTGGACCACCCTAGCCGCGTCGCGCACCGCCTCTCTGCACCGTGTCAAGAGCGCGCCAGTGCGCCGTGCCCGACCAGCCCCGCCAGCTCACGCCTTACCCTCACCGCGCACGCGCAGTCTCGCCATGATCACGATTACCTAGCACACACCCCTGTTCGCCGCCGCACGACCCGCAGCTGTCGCATGCTGCCGTAAGCACCTCTTCCTCCGCGCAGAGCGTCGCACGCGCCCGACCGAACCACGCCACCCCTTGCTGCGCATTTAAGTTCATGAGAACCACCAAGGAGCACCGCACCGTCCGCCTACCTCCGCCCCGACAATAGCCGCCTGTAGTGACGCCACCGTCGAGCTCACTGCTGCACCGCTTGGTCCCCTCGCTGCGCTATAAAAGGAGGCCACCCCCACCTCCATTCTTCACACCACTCCACTCCCCACTCCTCACTGACCTTCCCCACCTCTCCCGGGAGCAAGGCGAGCACCACCGCGCCAGAATTTCACCGGAGCCCGCCGTTGCTGGAGGAGAAGGGCGCCATTGATCCCGACCACCCCAAGCCCTGCCGTGACTGCGCCTTGCCTAGCCATCGTCTACCAAGTCGTTTGCCCCCGTCGCCAACCCTAGCTAGAGCCCAGGTGAGCCTCGCGAGACCCCCACCATTGCGCTAGGTCTGATTTCTCGCCGGAGCAGTTCGTCGGTGACGATGAACTGCATCCGTTGATCCGCGTTCTAATCGCACGGTCCAGATACTTAGATATCGTTTCGCGTTAGCACAGTCGTTGACTGGTGGACCCCCTCTATTAGCCACGCGCTGCGCTGTGCTGTGCAGCTGGGACGGCCCGTTAGCTTTCCCCCGCTGGCCCGAAAATTCAAATAGTTGATTTTCCTTTTAAGTTGAAATCCTATTTCTATCCACTTATTCAAAAATCAAATGAGAGAGTTTCACTTAACCAAAATGCATGATTCAAATTTTGTAAGAAAGATAATTAAAATATCTATCCAAGCTCATTGGAGTTAAATCATTTGGAGTTAGAGATCACCTATAGTAAAAATAACAAGACAGAGACTTTTCTATATTCAAACATTTTTCAAAAATCAACCATAATAGCTTTTCAGTTGATTCCAACTCTCAAAAATCACATTTGACCCTACCTATCTGAATATGTAAAAATATCTAGGTTTTCATGCAGTGACTTTGGACTAGTACCAAAATAATTCTATTAGGGCATTTACTAGTCACTTTAAATCTATTAAATAATAATCTTAAACTTTATAAAATGTGACCAACCCTTTAAATCACATTCCCATGTATTAGAATATGTGGTGATGACATGTGTGTACATGATCCTATATTTTAATTGGAGAATATTAAATCTTAACTAATTTCAATGAGTAGAAATTACTTTTCTCAAGTAAAATGAATAAAACTAGTTCTTTAATTCATGTGATGACTATGATGATAATAGATCATCAAGTGTGAGCCTTAGTTTGCTAAATAGAAGTAGTTAAGTATTGTTTGGTGATTGTGTATCCCGTATTCCTTTATAGATGATAGTACCGACCAAGGATACGAGGAGGAGGAGTTCTACCCCGAAGAAGACGAAGAAAACTTCAATCACTGCACCAATCAAGGCAAGCTAGATCTATGCAAGATTTATCCTAAGCAAGATGCATTAGGCATGCTTTGGTTATATACTTTTGATTTATACCCATCCCAAGTTTTACTTTGCAAGCTTTACTCTTTTACTTTATCAAAGTTCTTTACTTTAGTATAGATAGCATAAAGAGTATAAAATTAGGCCTATCTAGTTATACTTAGATGTCATTCTATGGCATGAGATTGAAGATTAGCACCCCTCATTAGTGAACACTCTTAACTTAGTGGCTAGTGCTAAGCATAAAACTTGATCACTTTAGATGGGAATACTTGGTGAAAAGGATTATGAAAACCTTCGAATGATGCTTCATCCTATTGAAATGTTTTGACATGTGTTATGGACACAAAAGGATTTCATGATTCAAATGTTGAGGCATGATCCTTAGCCCTTTTATAAAAACTGATGGTTGGGTTCGGATGTGATACCATTCCAAGTTTACCGTACAACCACAATACCTGAATTGGGTAGGGCTTAGCCGGAAGCTTATATGCCTTAGTATGGGTTCCCTCGCGGAAGAGGTTTGAGCTGAGGCTACCTCGTGAGTGTGAATGTCCATCTATGCAGTGCTTAGGATGGCAGATGGCCATGGCTGGGAGGCCAAGCTCATAGGGGAGGTGCTTATACTAGTGTGTGTAATTGAAAGGTTATGATTGATTATCCACATACTAAGTATGATTGAATCAGGGTTATCCCTGACGGATGTATCGAATTTTGTGGTGAAAGTGTACCACCTTTGCAGAGTGTCAAACTTTTCTAATAGCTGCGTCCGCGGTCATGGACAGTTCGAGTGGCCATACTGTTCCGTCGTCAGATGTTTTCAAAATGACTTGTGAAGTGAACTATTATTTTGACTTGACCACAACAGGGTTGTGAATATGAAAGCTAGTTTTTCACTCAAAGTGATTTAAGACCTTTACTTAGTTTTCTTTACTTCTGAACTCAGTTTAGATAAATCTGGCTTTTCGCAAACAATCCTAGAGCTTAAGATTCCTACTAGAACTACCTTACTTGTTAGTGATAGTTTGTGAGTACTTAAAGAGTACTCATGGCTTTGTCCCTGGCTATTCCCGTGGCCAGACTATGAGGAGGACTACCAGGAGGATGGACAGTAGGACATCTACGATAATTAGGATCATCTCCCATCGTCAGCATTGCCTATGACACTAAAGATGGAGCTCACAGCTATGCTTATTATTCCGCTGCTTGTTTGTATTAAGACTGGATCATGAGATCCCTTATTTGTGTAAGACCTTATTATGGTTTGTAATGGATGATATACTGTGATATCCAATCTGTTATGTTTCGCAAAAATGGTAATCCTGGGATTGCGATGTATGGCATAACAGGCATTTGGAATTAAAAATCCGGGTGCTGACATTGAGCTTTAGTCCATTCTTCATCTCATTACATCATTCTTTTCTTACACCTGAAATTTTTCCTTCATACAAAACTTCAAACAATCTTCATTAGCAACATTAGTGTACTCAAGATAATAAGTCTTTTGGTTCAGTTCCAACACAAGTAAAACTTCCAATTAAACAAAATCTACTGTAGCACTTCCCTCAAAAAGCTCAATTCCCCAAAAAGGAATCAACAAGATGCAAAAGCAAATAGTGGCAAAAATCTGTCAAAACAGACCAGCAAGGTAAAAACCAATTTTTTCGAAGACCTTCTGTTGCTCAAATCAAAAAGTGTTCAACTAACAAAAGTTGGATAACAAACTGGGGCAGAAGCACAAAACATCACAGCTCCAACCGATGTACAGAGATTTTACACGAATTTTTACAGTGAAGCACATAAATCTGTCTCGGGACAGCAACTTTCCTGATCATTACTTATCTCTCATTAGAGGTTACTCTTGGCACAAAAACCAAATAAAAAGGATAAGGAGAGGTTATTACTAAAGCAATAACTTCCAAGACTCAACTAAAACTTTTGGGTTATCTCCCAATAAGTACTTTTTTAACGCCATTAAGTTAGGCATAAGAAGCAAGAAAAGAATCAAGTATTATCAAATAAAGAAGCATTAAGAGCAAATTTTGTTTTAATAGGAGAGGCAAAAGGAATCTTCTCTCTCTTCTTAGGGAAGTGTTCTATACCTTTCTTGAGCGGGAGTTGATATTTAATGGTGCCTTCTTTCATATCAATAATGGCACCAACAGTTCTAAGAAAAGGTCTTCCCAAAGTAATAGGACAAGAAGCATTGCATTCAACATCCAAAACATAGAAATCAACAGGGATATAGGCATTGTTAACCATAATAAGAACATCATTAATACTCCCCATGAGTTTCTTTTTAGAGTTATCATCAAGTGGGACATTTAAATAACAATCTTCCAATGGTGGCAAATCAAGCATTTCATAAATCTTTCCAAGCATAATAGAAACACTACTATCAAGATCACATAAAGCTTTGAGATCAAAATCATTCACTTTCATATTAATGTTGGGTTCCCAACCATCTTCTAATTTCATAGGAATAGAAGCTTTATGTTTCACCTTTTGTTCTTTAATTTTTATGAGAGCATTAGTAATGTGTTTTGTAAAAGCCATATTCATAGCACTAGCATTAGGACTTTTAGCAAGCTTTTGTAGGAACATAATAACTTCAGAGATGTTGCAACCATCAAGATCAAAATCATAATTATCATCTAAAGTAGTAGAACTATTGTTTCCCATATTTCGAAGAATTTCAGCATTTTTATTAGAAAAGGTTCCATTGGGTTTAGTAGCTTCAACATTAGTGGTAGTGATAGTAGAAATACTAATATTTCTAGCAATCTCATCTTCTCTTTCCCACTTAGCATGCAATTCAGCTAGTCTAACATTTTCATCAATTATAACTTGTATGACATTACTAGCAGCAAAGGGATTTTCGCTAGATTCAAGTTTAGTAGCCATTTTATTAAAAGAAGATTGTGCTTCAGCCAATGATGCTATATTTTTCAGCATTAGAGAGTTTTTCCTCCATAGTTTTATTGAAAGAAGTTTGTTTACTAAAAAAATCTTTAAGCATAACTTCAAGTTCAGAGGGTGCACTTCTATTATTGTCGTAGGAATTTCTATAAGCATTACCATTGTTGGGAGGATATGGCCTATAATTATTATTGCCAAAGTTATTCCTATAGGCATTGTTGCTAATATTATTTCTTATAAAGTTCACATCAACTTGCTCTTCTTGAGCAACCAAAGAGGCTAAGGGAACATGATTTGGATCAACATGAGCTTTCCCTTTAACAAGCATAGACATAATAACATCAATTTTATCACTCAAGGAAGAGGTCTCTTCAACAGAATTTACCTTCTTACCTTGTGGATCTCTCTCAGTATGTCATTCAGAATAGTTAACCATCATATTATCCAGAAGCTTTGTTGCAGCACCCAAAGTAATGGTCATAAAGGTACCTCTAGCAGCAGAATCCAGTAGATTTCTTGAAGAATAATTCAATCCTGCATAAAGGGTTTGGATAATCATCCAAGCAGTCAGTCCATGAGTGGGACAATTCTTTACCAAAGATTTCATTCTTTCCCAAGCTTGAGCAACATGTTCATTATCAGATTGTTTAAATTTCATTATTTCACTTCTCATAGATATAATCTTAGCAAGAGGATAGTATTTTCCAATGAAAGCGTCTTTGCATTTAGTCCAAGAATCAATACTATTTCTAGTTAGGGACTGCAACCATTCTTTAGCTTTTCCTCTCAAAGAGAAAGGAAACAATTTAAGCTTAACAATATCTCCATCTATATCCCTACGCTTTTGCATCTCACAAAGTTCAACAAAGTTATTTAGATGAGCAGCAGCACCTTCAGTACCAATTCCAGAAAATTGTTCTCTCATAACAAGATTGAGTAAAGCAGGTTTAATTTCAAAGAAAGTAGCTTCAGGAACAGGTGGAGCAATAGGTGTCCACATGAAATCATTGTTGTTGGTGCTAGTGAAGTCACACAACTTAGTGTTTTCAAGAGTAGTCATTTTTTGTGTTTTTAATAAAGAAAGCAAACTAGGACAACTAATTTTTTTTGTTTTTGATAAAGAAGCAAGCAAACAAAGCAAAAATAAACTAAGCAAAACAAATAAAACAAAGTAAAGAGATTGGTTATGAGGGACTCCCCTTGTGACGATGTCCTTGACTCCCCGGCAACGGCGCTAGAAAAATAGCTTGATGGCCCAAAATATATCGAGCTTGTTGGGGAACCCCAAGAGGAAGGTATGATGAGCACAGCAGCAAGTTTTCCCTTAGTTATGAAACCAAGGTTATCGAACTAGTAGGAGCAAGGAAACACCTCCAAGGTGTTGTTTCCAACTTGGAATCCTGCACAACACAACCACAGAACTTTGCCCCCAACCTACAGTGAGGTTGTCAATCTCACCGGTTTTGCTGAAAACAAAGGATTAAATGTATTGTGTAGAAGATAGTAATAGCTTGCAAAAAGTAAACAGAAAACAGTAAATAGTTGTGAAAGGACCGGGGTCCATAGTTCACTAGTGGTGATTCTCCTTAAGATAGATGACATGTTGGGTGAACAAATTACAACGGGGCAATTGAGAAACATCGAGAAAGCATACATGCATATACTAATCATCTTGGCTTCTCTGAGATTTGATTGGGAATTACAACATTATACATAGACCGTAATCCAATTGCATCTATGACTAATAATCCACCTTCAGGTTATCATCCGAACCCCCTCCAGTATTAAGTTGCAAGCAATAGATAATTGCATTAAGCATTGCGTGTAAAGTAAACAATATGATTGTTCTATGAACAAAGGGTTGCTATTTTCTCCCTAGTAGCAATAGCACATCTAGTACCTTAGAGATTTCTGTCACTTCCCCAGATTACTAGAGGCATGAACCCACTATCGAGCATAAATACTCCATCTTGAAGTTGCTAGCATCTACTCGGCCAAGATAGCTACTAACAACGGAGAGCATGCAAGATCACAAATAACAAAGACATGATAGAATCAATAATCAATCTGAAATAGCATCTCAATATCCATCGGATCCCCGCAAACACAACATGTATGATTACAAATATATGATCTTGATCATGAAGGGAGCTCACAAGATCTAGACATGGTAGCACAAAGGAGGAGAACCAACCATCTAGCTACTACATGGACCTGTAGTCTAGGGATGAACTACTCACGCATCACATCGGAGGCAGACATGGTGATGAAGAAGGTCTCCAGGGTGAATTCTCCCTTCCGGCAGGGTGCTGGGAAGAGCTTCAGATCCCTCCCGATCTAGGGATGGAGATGACGGCGGCTACAGACTCTTTCGTGGAATTTTGATCGGGTACTTAGGCTTTCTGTATCGGAGGCAATATATAGGCGAAAGGGGAGGCCGAGGGGGTGCCCTAGGCGGCCGCACCACCCCCTGGCGTGGGCCAGGCCTGGCCACGTGGCCAGGTGGTGTGGCCGGCCCCTGGCCCCTCTCCGTATCGTCTTTTGGCTCTGTGTCCCCTCGGTGAAATATTGACTTTGGCTTTTGTCCCGTCCAATTCTGACTTTCCTGGAACCAAAAACAGCAGAAAACAGGCAGTTGGCACTGTGGCATCTTCTTAATAGGTTAGTCCAAGAAAGTGTATAAAATACTCCAAAGTGTGGACAAAACATAAGAAAGTAGATATAAAACAAGCATGGAACATCAAAAATTATAGATATGTTAGCAACGTATTAGATGTCTTCGCGTTTTATGGCTGTACCAAGGCGATTTGGATGGCCTGTAAGACCTGATACATGTTCTAGAGTTATCAGCAAAAACCTATCGTTTTCGCGTTTTATGGCCGTTTTCATAAGCTTTTGCCAACATATTTGGGGTTCCGGCGTGATTTGAATGGCCCATAAGACCCGATACATGTTTTAGAGTTATGATCAAAAACTCACTGTTTTCGCATTTTATGGTCGTTTTCAAGAGCTATTGCCCACAATTTTGGGGTTCCAGGGCGATTGCATGGCCCATATGATCTGGTACATGTTTTAGATTTATGGGCAAAAACTTGTCATTTTCGCGTTTTATGGCCGTTTTCATGAGCTATTGCACACAGATTTGTGGTTCTTGGACGATTTGCATGGCCCATAAGACCCGATGCATGTTTTAGATATCTGAACAAAAACTCATCGTTTTCTCGTTTATGGCCATTTTCATGAGCTTTTGCCCACAAATGGGGGGTTTCGGGGCGATATGAATGACCCATAAGACCCAATACATGTTTTAGAGATATGACCAAAAACTCGTCGTTTTCGCATTTTATGGTTGTTTTCATGAGCACCCATGGTTTTGGGGTTCTAGGGTGATTTGCATGGCCTGTAAGACTCGATATATGTTTTAGAGTTATGACGAAAAACTCGTCGTTTTTGCGTTTTATAGCCGTTTTCAAGACCTATTGCTCGCGTTTTGGGGTTTCAGGGTGATCTGCATGGCTCGTAAGCCCTGATACATGTTTTAGAGTTATGAGCAAAAACTCATCGTTTTCATGTTTTATGGCTGTATTCATGAGCTATTGCCCATAGTTTTGGGGTTCTAGGGCGATCTACATGGCCCGTAAGACCCGATACATGTTTTAGAGTTATGACGAAAAACTCGTCGTGTTCGTGTTTTATGGCCGTTTTCATAAGCTATTCCCCACAGATTTGTGGTTTCAGGGCGATATGCATGACCCATAAGTCCCAATACATGTTTTACAGATATGACCAAAAACTTGTCATTTTCACGTTTTATGGCCGTTTTCATGAGCTATTGCCCATAGATTTGGGCTTCCGGGGCGATTTGCATGACCCATAAGACCCGATACATGTTTTAGAGTTATGACGAAAAACTTGTTGTTTTCGTGGTTTATGGCCGTTTTCATGAGCTATTTCCCACGATCTTGGGGTTCCATTGCGATTTGCCTGGCCCATAAAACCCGATACATGTTTTACAGTTATGAGCAAAAAATCGTCGTTTTCGTGTTTTACGGCCGTTTCATGAGATTTTTCTTATGACCGTTTTCATAAGCTTTTGCCCACATATTTGGGGTTCCGGGGCGATTTGTATGGCCCATAAGACCTAATACATGTTTTAGAGATATGATCAAAAACTCGCCGTTTTCATGTTTTATGGCCGTTTGCATGAGCTATTGCTCACAGTTTTGGGGTTCCAGGGTGTTTTGCATGGCCCATATGATCTGATACATGTTTTAGAGTTATGAGTAAAAACCTATCGTTTTCGCGTTTTATGGCTGTTTTCATGAGCTATTGCCCATAGATTTAGGGTTCCTATACGATGTGCATAGCCAATAAGACCTGATACATGTTTTAGATGTCTGAACAAAAACTCGTCGTTTTCGCGTTTTCATGAGCTTTTGCCCACAGATTTGGGGTTTTAGGGCAATATGCATGACCCATAAGACCCAATACATGTTTTAGAGATATGACCAAAAACTCGTTGTTTTCGCGTTTTATGCCTGTTTTCATGAGCTTTTGCCCACATATTTGGGGTTCTGGGGCGATTTGCATGACCCATAAGACCCGATACATGTTTTAGAGTTATGACGAAAAACTTGTTGTTTTTGCATTTTATAGCCGTTTTCAAGAGCTATTGCCTGCGGTTTTGGGATTCCAGGGTGATCTGCATGGCTCATAAGCACTGACTCATGTTTTAGAGTTATGAGCAAAAACTCGTCGTTTTCGTGTTTTATGGTCGTTTTTTCATGAGCTAGTGCCCACAGTTTTGGTGTTCCAGGGCGATATGCATGGCCCGTAAGTCCCGATACATGTTTTAGAGTTATGACGAAAAACTCGTAGTTTTCGCGTTTTATGGTCGTTTTCATGAAGTATTGCCCACAGACTTGGGGTTTTAGGGCGATATGCATGACCCATAAGACCCAAAACATGTTTTAGAGATATGACCAAAAACTCATCGTTTTCGTGTTTTATGGCCGTTTTCATGAGCTATTGCCCATGGTTTTGGGTTCTAGGGTGATTTGCGTGGCCTGTAAGACCCGATGAAAGTATGAGAGTTATGAGAAAAAAACTCGTTGTTTTCGCGTTTTATAGCCGTTTTTATGAGCTATTGCCAACCAGTTTTGGGGTTCAAGGACGATTTGCATGGCCCGTAAGACCCGATACATGTTTTAGAGTTATGACCAAAAACTCGATGTTTTCGCGTTTTATCGTCGTTTCCACGAGCTATTGCCATGAGTTTTGTTGTTCCAAGGTGATTTGCAAGACCCAATACATGTTTGAGAGTTATGAGAAATAACTCATCATTTTCGCATTTTATGGTCATTTTCATGAGCTATTTCCTATAGTTTTAGGGTTCTGGGGCGATTTGCATGGTTCGTAAGACCCGATACATGTTTTAGAGTTATGAGCAAAAAATCATTTATTTCACGTTTTATGGCCGTTTTCATGAGGTTTGCCTATGTCTCAATCGACTAAGATTTTCTTAAGTCTCAATCACCTAAGAAAAGTGCAACCGTAGTTAAAAGAAATATGCAACTCGTTCCAGTTGCACTTTTCTAACAGAAAAGTGCAATTGCATTTTTCTGCCAGAAAAGTGCAACTGGGTTTCAGTTGCACTTTTTTTGAACAAACGGTTGCACTTTTCTTAGGGGACTAAGACTTAAGAAAATCTCAGTCGACTGAGAATTAGCAAAACCGTAATGCCCACAGATTTGGGATTCCTGGACGATTTGCATGGCCCATAAGACCCGATACATGTTCTAGATATCTGAACAAAAACTCGTCGTTTTCGCGTTTTATGGCAGTTTTCAAGAGCTTCTGCCCATAGATTTGGGGATTCGGGGCGATATGCATGACCCATAAGACCCAATACATGTTTTAGAGATATGACCAAAAACTCATCGTTTTCGCATTTTATAGCCATTTTCATGAGCTTTTGCCCATAGATTTGGGGTTCCGGGGTGATTTGCATGACCCATAAGACCCGATATATGTTTTAGAGTTATGAAGAAAAACTTGTTGTTTTTGCATTTTATAGCCGTTTTCAAGAACTATTTGCGGTTTTGGGGTTCCAGGGTGATCTGCATGGCTCGTAAGCCTTGATACATGTTTTAGAGTTATGAGCAAAAACTCGTTGTTTTCGTGTTTTATGACCGTTTTCATGAGCTATTGCCCACTGTTTTGGGGTTCCAGGGCGATCTGCATGGCCCGTAAGATCCGATACATGTTTTAGAGTTATGACAAAAAACTCGCCGTTTTCGCGTTTTATGGTCCTTTTCATGAGCTATTGCCCACATATTTGGGGTTTCAGGGCGATATGCATGACCCATAAGACTAAATAAATGTTTTAGAGATATGACAAAAACTCATCGTTTTCGTGTTTTATGGCGGTTTTCATGAGCTATTGCCCATGGTTTTGGGGTTCTAGGGTGATTTGCATGGCCTGTAAGATCCGATACAAGTATGAGAGTTATGAGAAAAACTCGTTATTTTCGCGGTTTATGGTCGTTTTCATGAGCTATTGCCCACCGGTTTTGGATATCCAGGGCGATTTGCATGGCCCGTAAGACCCGATACATGTTTTAGAGTTATGACCAAAAACTCGATGCCTTCGCATTTTATGGCCGTTTTCAGGAGCTATTGCCATGAGTTTTGGTGTTCCAAGGTGATTTGCATAGCCTGTAAGACCCGATACATGTTTAAGAGTTATGCGAAAAAACTCAACAATTTCGCGTTTTATGGCCGTTTTCATGAGCTATTTCTCATAGTTTGGGGGTTCCGGGACGATTTGCATGGCCCGTCAGACCCGATACATGTTTTAGTGTTATGAGAAAAACTCGTCGTTTTTTGTGTTTTATGGTTGTTTTCATGAGTCATTGCCCATGTTTTAGGGTTCGAGGGCGATCTGCATGGCTCGTAAGACCTGATACATGTTTTATAGTTATGAGCAAAAACTCAACGTTTTCGTGTTTTATGGCCATTTTCATGCACAAATTTGGGGTTTCAAGGTGATTTGCATGACCCATAAGACCCGGTACTTGTTTTAAAGGTATGACCAAAAACTTATCGTTTTCGCGGTTTATGGCCGTTTTTATGAGTTATTGCCCACAAATTTGGGGTTCCACAGGGCGATTTGTATGGCTCGTAAGGCCCGATACATGTTTTACAGTTATGAGCAAAAACTCATCGTTTTCGCGTTTTATGGCCCTTTCCATTAGCTTTTGCCAACAGATTTGGGGTTTCTCGACGATTTGCATGGCCCGTAAGACTCCATACATGTTTTAGAGATATGACCAAAAACACGTATTTTTCGCGGTTTATGGTCATTTTCATGAGCTATTGCCCACGGTTTTGGGGTTCTAGGGCGATTTGCATGGCCCGTGAGACCTAATACATGTTTTAGAGATATGAGCAAAAACTCGTTGTTTTCGTGTTTTATGGCCGTTTTCATTAGCTATTGCCCATGGTTTTGGGGTTCCAGGGCGATTTCCATAGCCCGTATGACGAGGGGTAACCTCGGAAATGCCCATGGTGATGGACTTTGGGTTTCACAGAAAAAGAGAACGCTGGGGATTTCGTCGAATGTCAGGAAAACAATGAAGATAAAGTCGCCTAAATATTGGAAAAACACTCTATTATAAGTTGTCCTCTAGATTTCGGTACCCTCGCTTAGGCTTCTCCCGTCCTATATATAATAGGCTGGGTCTCAAAGCTGTATGCGGATAGGTTTCATACACGCGTGATTACAATACCAACATAATGTCGGTTTAGGTTTCTTGCCTAATATAACTAGAAGTCTCTGTCGGTTGCTTCCTTGGGCCATCATCTGGAATCTTTATGGGCGGTAGGTGTTTTACTTAATGTAGGGTAGCGAATAATGAATATCCAGGTAATCATACCCATGTCACCGTAAGACCCAATACATGTTTAAGAGATATGACCAAAAATTCGTCTTTTTCGCGTTTTATGGCCGTTTTCATGAGCTATTGCCCACATTTTTGGTGTTTCGGGGTGATTTGCATGACCCATAAGACCCGATATATGTTTGAGAGATATGACCAAAAACACGTCTTTTTCGCGATTTATGGCCATTTTCATGAGCTATTGTCCACGATTTTGGAGTTCCAGGGCGATCTGCATGGCCCGCACGACCCGATACATGTTTTATAGTTATGAGCAAAAACTCGTCGTTTTCGCATTTTGTTTGTTGAAGTTCGTGATTACCCTTCTTATTTCAGCTGTCTTTATGTTGGGAAAGAATCGAAATAAAAAATTCTCCTTTGATTTTTTCCCACGTACCGAAGGTATTACAATCAACATAGTAGAAGTAATGTAGCCAAAAACTTGGTAAAATATGCAGAAACCTAGCAATAGAAGCAACCTCTTCACTCGTGCCATCGGCACTATCATCTGATGGTGGACCATTCTTCATAGTGTACAAATCACATTTCTTTCTCCCTTTATGTGCTATCATCATTTGCTCTACATGCTCTGGACCTGACATCAAGACTAGCCCGTTTGGTGGTACACATCGAGGCTCTAGGTAGTACAAATCAGCATTCCCTTTAAAACCATGAGGCGACAAATGATCCAGCAGAACCGACCACTCGACGTTGCCTGGTTCACGAATTATCATGGAACCGGTGTCTTCTTTCACGTTCACATGAACAGTGAAGTCCATTACAAGTCCCTATATTTAAAAGTTATCCATCCTAGTACTTTAGATTTACCACGATATAATAATGTTTGTACATAATATGGGGCGTGCACATCATTGATGTAACATACTTACCGGGGGAGAATTCGAGTCTAGTTGCTCGGGTGAAGGAATATGAAATTGCATCTGGCCAGTCGTAGCCTGCAATGGTTATAAGATGGTCATGGTATGTCTATTGGTGACATTCTGAAGAAAATGCAAAATGAAGAATTGTACATTTGGATGTACCCTCGCATTGTCATGCATCATCTTTGCTTCCACGTGAACTTGCTCCAGCAAGGCCTTGGAATGCATGTCCTCACGCTCCTTCTGGTCAATCGTTGCACGTGCGTTCATATTCCTGCAGTCCATCCTGGCACGATCGAGCTCTATAGCAAGGTCCATTTCATTATGCAACTTCTTGTCCATGTCCTTTTGGATCTTCTTCAACTGATTCTCCATTTTCTGATGTTCCTGCTGCAACGCCTGATCCATGGCTACACGGTCTTGTCTTAGCTTCTCGTCCATATATATTTTCGCGCTCCAGCTTAACCTTCTTTTCAGTCTCCTGATGGATATGCTTCAACCGATTTGTCCATTCTTTCACGCTCCACCTTCATCACCCTGTCCACGGCTGCACGTACGTTCTTGCCTCACCTTGTTGTCCATCTCCTCGCGCTCCGACTGCATGTGGTCTTGTCCATCTCGTCGAGCGCGTGCTGCACATACTTGTCTGCCTTGGCACTGTTGTGTTGTGCGGCGCCTTGGAATCCATAGTCCCTGTGATAAAATTACAAATTTAAAATTGTACAAGGAGGAGTTAGCTTCAACTAAGAACACAAATTAGCTAGTACTCCCTCCGTTTTAAAATATAAGATGTTTTAACTTTGTGAAAGAAGTATATGTAGACTCTTTTTAGTGTCTAGGTTTACTCTAAACCTAGATGAACCTAGATACTAAAAGAGGTCTAGATACATTTTATTTACAAAGTTAAAACGTCTTATATTTTGAAACGGAGGGAGTATATGCAACTGCCCAGTGTTGCCGTCAAATGAACTATGTCAGTGGTGAGCATGGCATCCAGAACGAAGATCTAGTTATTAACTTGACGATTTATGGTCCAAACATGGGCAGGCAGCATTATGCAGAAGAGCTAGTTTAGCAACGGCCGTGCAAGATTGAGCCAGGAGGCCGGAGGCTGCAAGGCGTGCTAGCTCCTCGGGCGCTAGCGGCGCTCTGCCTGGCTCGCGACCGCTGACACCGGAGTCCGTCCTGCTTCGCCGCCGCCCGCCCATGTCCCCCGGGAGGCTGTTGGCTCTTGGTCGCGTCCGTCAGGCCGAGATGTGGAATGTGGCGGCAGATGGACCGGCGGTTTCTGCCATCGCGGCACGGCGGCATGTTGTTAATTAGGTTGCTGCTTAGTGGTCGTATGTGTATGTGAGCCTAGTACGTTCATGTACTACTCCAAGAAGAAGTCTTCTAAAACGGCTCACTTTTCCCTCTCCTTCCCCCCTCCTGCTTTGAGAGTCGTGCGGAGTGCTCTGGGCCTCTCCCGAGCCCTTCTCGCCGGAATAGCCGGTGAGAGGCGGCGGAGGAGCTGTGCCAGCGTAGTGGTAGGTTGTAGTGAGTCCAGTAGGTCTAGGGTTTGGCTTCATACCGTTTCTTGGCGTCATGCCGGAGGAAATCGCTAGTTCTTTTGAGCCAGATCTGGCGATGGGCGATGTCGGTCATGCTCGCCATGGTGCTCCAGTGGATGGAGCTAACGGCGTGCGACGTCTTCGTCTTCTCCAACAATAAGGCTCGTGGCCGCGCTGGCTTGCAGCGGCGGCAGTTCTTGCTTCCCCTCTCTCTGGCCGGCCGTGGCGGCGGGGGGAGCAGTTTGGGGTGTAAAGTTGCTGCCGTTTTCTTCGCGAGTGCGGCGGGGGTGCGTCGAAGCTGTATTCGAGAAGATCTTCTGGAGTTCATCATCAGCAGCATCTCTTCGACGGCTATAGGTTGCCGTCCTGCTGCTGATCTTCATGGTCGAAGGGCGACCGCTCCGAGCTCTGGTGCTGGAGTTCTGCCAGCGCCATCTCCTCTTCCTCCAGGCAAGGATGCCGCTAAGGAGATTCTCGCGAGATCGCTTGCGGCGTTCATCGTCTCGTCGTCACCAAGTGGTGCCGTCCCCGGCGACGGCGTCGACGGCCGCAAGGAGATGCTCACTGCCGTCGGTGGAGAAGGACCTGGTCGCGTTTTCATTCTTTGTTGTATGGTCCTTTTTGTAAAACATCAGGGTCGTGTTGCAGTTTGTGTTTCTGCCAGGGTCCTGGTTGTAATTTGTATTCCCACCGCTTCTCTATAATACAGCTTCTGGACCCTTCGGGGTCTTTTCCGTTCAAAAAAAAAGTCTTCTACACTTACTTGCTAGGAAATTAAAGAGAAGTCAGGATAGAAGCTTATCTTGTGTCAGGATATGCTGCAGGGATAAAATAGGAGGCTAGTCATTATGATAGACGGTGGGCTGTCTTGACTTGTGCAGCTCAAGTGTAGTATAAATAAGCCCTCATTTGTATCAGCTTACACACCAAGTAGCAGAGTGGAGAAGTGTATCTAGACTCTTTTTAGTGTATAGGTTCACTCCAAATCTAGATGAACCTACACATTAAAAAAGATTTAGATACAATATATTCAGAAAGCTAAAACATCTTATATTTTGAAACAGAGGGAGTACTATGATAGTGAAGCTTGCCAAGCGCTACAACAGCGAGAAAACTTTTAGGATTTGTGGTACAGAAATTCCTATGACTCCGACGGACGTGGCCCAAATACTAGACCTTCCGATTCAAGGGGAAGATATAAACCACGTACGGATGGATCATCAAACATAGATTTGTTTAATGCTTACCAAACGGACAACAGACTTATGCTGACTACCCTTCTTGAGCTGATTAAAAGTCCAAAACTCCTGATGATCACTTTATTAGGCATGTTGTTTTGTTTGTCATTGGGAACATTTTAGCACCCACAGCAAATGATTATGTGGACCGCAAGTTCAGAATGTGGCAGATACTCCAAAATTTAACTGGGGATGTTTCACGTTGAATCATTTGTTGGATACCATCAAGAATTTTCAACAACTCGATCAGACTTCTCTTCAGGGAAATTTACCATTGCTGCAAGTAAGTGCTATAACACTAGTTCACGCTCAGTACATAAAACCTACAAAGATCTCTCCGATGCATTACTCTTCATACATCAACTAATGTTTCCTGTAGATTTGGTACTGGGAGCACGTTCGTGCTGGGGCGGTTCACTATGCTCCTATACCCTCTCCGTTGATGGCACGATGGGATGAAGCCAACGCAAAACTGAGAATGGACGCTTATGACTTTGGAGGAGAACCAGATCGAGGAAAGGTACTTTTCTACACGTAACTGATTAATTATAGCTTATTTATTTTCTTATGACCGGCATGTTCTACCTTTTGCAAGGTTACCATGAACATTTGTCCTGAATATAGAAACACCAACATGACCAATGCTCACCCTACCATGGCATCAAAAGAAGAGACACATACGGATGCACATTTCAGCTTTCAAGCACAACCACGATATCAGGGTATTAGCAACCAACAAGTAAGAACCTCTAAGAAACATCTTGCTTATTATAACAGAGATGTCGTACTCAACTTACTCATTTCACTTCCTTCAAAATGTGCTGATATTTGTGTCACAGATGGACATCATAAATCAAACAATCACAAAGAATCGTCAAGAACTTGAGAAGAAAATAGGCAGGCAATTACTAGACATGGAGCACAAAATTGATTCCAAAATTCTCGCCTTGACTAAGGAGGTAGGAGAAATTAGAACAGAAAATGCTGCTAATGCTAGGTTGTCGAAGGTGGAGGATGAACTTATCGAGGTCAAAAAAGGATTTCCAGGTATATCTAATACTGTAAAATCACTTTACATGCATGTTCCTATATATTTTTCATTATATGTATTTTGTGGTACAGAGATTTAGATCCATGGTTCAGGCCAACACACAATCAACGTTTACGGCACCATATTTCCAGGTGATAATTGTAATCCCACACCTTGCTAAGATGACCATATTTCTTATTAATGGCCAACTATTTTGTGTAGGAACAATCCAATGGTGGTGATGACAAGATACCACCAGCTCCTCGGTTTGATGCATCTATGGTAATGACAGGTGGGACTGCTGCTAGAACACCCAATACTGATCACGTGGTGCAAATCAAGCAGCTCGAGAAAGATGTCACCGACAAACTCACCACACCTCGAAAACCAGTATTCGACGACGATTACAAGTTGACAGATGAAGACATTGAGGCGACATCTTTCATCCGCTTAAGCTACGACAACGCTAACGTAGTTGACGTCGGGGAGGCTGTCCTTAAAGTTCATCACCTAAAGCCAAATGTCACCAAACAATTCATTTATGACAAGGTAAACCACTTATATTGCAATCTAACTTAACTATTCTGACCGTTGACAAGTTTGCCACTTTTGTAGGTTATTCATGCATATGCCCATATTAGCAATGTAGAGACTGATAGTACATCAGTATTATACCCCAAAGAAACAAGGAAGCTGATACAATCATATGGGGAAATTACTAGGGTTCGCGGTCCCCGCGAAAGCAAATGGCTCGCTAGTATGGCAAAGAAATGTGTAGGACGCCCGATGGTATGTGTGTTTCAAGACTTTCTTATTTCATAATCTGAAACTAGATGCAACATTATATCTAGTTGGTCACATCAAATTTTAATTTGTTACGTATCCCAATGCTTACCTATACTGAGACCGTATTACTTGTATGGCAGGTACATATACCATTTAATGTAAATAAGATGCACTGGCATTTACTAGGGTTGAATTTCGATAAGGAAGAGGTTCAGGTACACAATTTTATACCACATCTTCGTGACGAGGACAATGAAACTTGCCTGGTTGAGTGCATTCAGTCATGCATCAATGATGCAATCGAGGACGGCTTGGTACAAACACCTCAGCCCATCAATATTACCCGGTGGAAAAAAGTGTGCTATAACAACATACCACAACAAGAGGATGGGTACGTGTTGCATTCTAAATTTTTCCTCATTTACAAAATATTATTTAATTTTAACTTTACATTGCAGCTACTCTTGTACGGCATACATACTGAAATACATGTTGACATGGGACGGGGAAAAGATTACAGGTCATTTCACACAGGTTAGCGAAGCAATTAATTCATTTCTTACCCTTGTTACTAAATATGCCTACAGTGCTAAGCTAACATATGCATTGCTCTCAAATTTAGGCACATATACATATTTTCCAGCTGGAAAATATGTTCAAGTCTGCTACGTTCAGATTGCAACCAGCTTCGACTAGATTCCTATAAGATACCTATAACGGTTAGTGCTACAAAATTGGTATTTCATTTTGTAAATGTTTTATCTTTCATGTTTGAAAAATACAACTAATGCACCCCATTATCCTCTACAGAAGGAGGCCTACGAAGCTAGCATTGCAGAGAAGGATCAACATAATGCTGCAGACGACGACATCCAGGAAATTAACCATCCGTATGATGCCAAGAAAAAGGAAATCAGCACCCCAGATGATGCCAAGAAAAAGAAAACCATCCCCCCAGATGATGCCAACACCTCCATAACATCCAACAGCCTAAAGCGGAAACGTGGGCGCCCAAGGAAAGTTAAACCACCTGCATCTACTAACCATGACATACATCAACTCGCCACAGAGACTATCGCTGGACTTGTGGAGGGCAGAACACCAAGGAAGTCCAATCCAGGACCTCATAAGTCGATCGCGTACAAGGAACCATGAAGTTCACATGGAGTAGCCGTGAAAGGGCAGTTTCAAATGTGCTGGTCTTCATAGCATGTCACAATTTAGAAACAAATATTTCTTTCAAGCCATGATTAGATTTATTTCTGCTATTTTCTTATGTTTGTTGTACACTTGTCCTTTTAAGTTTCAACCGAACTAGAGTGTTATTAAATTTTAATTTGAGTCAGTAGTTTCCAAATCTAATGCACTTCCTCAACTTGACTGTTCTACATGACTATTCATTGATGGAGGTTATCTATGTCTTCTACTTAATTATTCATCGCTGGAAGTGAACCATTCCTAATGATACATAAATATGGTGTGTTTATGGAGTGTAACGCCAATGGTATTGTACTAGGTTCGACGTCCCTAAGATAATCAGATGTGGATTTTCTAATGTGCCTTTTGATAAAACCAAGATTACTGCATGGACAGTTCTAGCTACCACTACAACAAAAGCATGTATACTCCACGCCAAACATAGCAGCAATAATGCGATATCAGATAACCAGATGGATTTAAACAAAATGATTCATTATCAGAGCCACATCAACCAAACATGTCATCGAAGTTTCACTCCAGTGGGTTCGCGTAGTACCTGCAGCCTTCCCTTGTGGAGCTCCGGGATGTTATGGGTCTCCTTGTGGATTTACCCTTGGAGTGGCCCGATCTTCATAGAATCGAGGGGATTTGGGGGAGGAAGCGAAGAACACGATGAACACGCAAGGGGAAATCGATACAAACGCACACCACACCTGATACAATTCCAGTTTGCTGTCGTTGGCCCGAACCACTAACCCAATAGAATCTCAAGGGAGAGACCAAAGGTAGAATCCCATAAGAGAGATTGGCTAGCTCTTGATAGAATCACACGTGGGGAGAGAGTAGCAACCAAGTAGAATCCCAAAGGGAGAGACCTAGCACTACTAGAATCCACACATGGGAGAGACCATGAACTAGAAGAGCGCCTTGACGACTTCAATTAAGAAGGCCTTGTACAACTTATAGGTAAACTATAGAGAGGGGGATCCCATCCAGGGTTAGGAACATGCCTCAATTCATCATCCATTTCATTCTAGGGTTCTAAGGAGGGGGTGGGGGCATATATATAGGCCAGCCACGAGCTAGGGGTACTTTAGGCATAAAGGGGGAGTTTGGGGCGTTACATGGGCCAAGCCTAGCTTGAGGCGCGCAGGCCCACGATGCTCGGTCTGGAGACTCTAGTCTGGGCCGGAGACTCCCGTCTGGTCTCCGGAGGGGCATGCAGAATGTCCCAAGCTTCAGTTCGGGGGCCGGTCTGGAGGTGGGCCGGAGACTCTGGTGTGTTAGACCGGAGACTCCAGTGTGGCAGACCGGAGACTCCGGTCTGCTTCCAGCAGCTTCTTGCGTCTTCTCTTCCAGGCTTCATGCTTGTGGGTCTTGGCTCCTTGTGCATCCTTGTTTCCTCCTCTTAGCATCCTGGTCATGGGCCTAATCGTACAATAGGAATTCATCTCAAGTAGGATCCCATTCACATGATAACCGAAGGAAGGCAAAAGATGGAAGGAGTTCACCTTGATAGGAATGCTTGGTGTAGCATGATATGGACCAATGGTGGTTTCCATGTGTTGGGCTACATCACGGGATGCACATGTTACCAAGGATTCCCGAGCAGGTCGGCACACATGCAGATGACGATGTCCCTGAACGAGCTCTCCTGGTCACGCCAAGCTCCTCCTTGTAGACATCACTGTCGGTGGAGAGGACGTGCAGGGACATCCGCTCGGACAACGAAGAACGTCATCCATCACGGGGTCCAGCGGGCGAGCGGGCGTAGCTCAGTCGGCGGAGTACTACGGTGGATGAAGGCGGCGGCCAAATTAATCGTCAATCTGGAGGCGGTGGTTGGTAGAGAGAACCGTGGGGCGGGCTGGAGTCGCGGGACATGGATCCACGAAGGCGGAGGTTGGTGGAGAGGCCCACGGCTCATCGGCGCGTCGACGGTGGCGTGAAATGGGACGCGGCGGGCGGAGAGAACTACGGGGCAGGTTAGAGCCACGGGACAGGAAGCCACGATGGCGGAGGTCGGTGGAGAGGACGGCGCGCTTCGGCGGCGGCGTGGAAGAGGGGCGCGGCGGCGGCGGAGAGAACAGCGGGCGTGGCTGGCGCGGAGGTCGGTGGAGAGGGCAGCGCGCTTCATCGAGCCCCTTGGAAATTTGGGGATTTCAGGCCGTCGACCCCTCTGCAGAACCGGGAAGGGCTCAGGCGTCATCGGCAGGAGGCTGCCGGCACCTTCCAGCGGTCTGAACGGCGGCTTCCGGCGGGAGCCTGGCGGCGGTCAGGGGAACATATGCTGAGGGAGGGCGCGGCGGTGGACCAGGAGGGCTACGACGCTCGCGGCACCTTCCAGCGGCGGTCACGCGGGCGGCGGAGGAGAGAACAGCGGGCGTGGCTGGCATGGAGGTCGGTGGAGAGGGCGGCGCACTTCGGCGGCGGCGTGGAAGAGGGACACGGCAGCGGCGGAGAGAACAGGGGCGCGGCGGCGGCGGAGAGAACAGCGGGCGTGGCTGGCGACTCGGCTCGTCGGCGGTGTGAAAGGGAATTTCTCGGGTTGAGAACGAGACCGACCAGCTGGATCCAATGGTGTGAATTTACCTGCCTACCTTTTTAGTAAATAAAACTCAAATAATATTTTCAGTACTTCTCAGTAATTCTACTCAATACTTCGCAGTACTACCTATTTCTCCACCATTGGATCACCCTGGTTGGACGGTTCCTAAAATTCCCAACCATTGTAAAACTTATAATTAGTTTAATAGACATTATTACGCCAGACTTTAGTGTAATTGAATGATCTTGTATAATCGATCTTCGATCTCGGATCTTCTGCCATTCCGATCTCCTACGGTAGGCTCAAACATTAATGAGCGACACCCCAAATATGCCTTACCCGCTAGTTTCTCTTGGCTTGCCGCACGATAGGCTTACGCCTTAATGAAACGAAGTAGTACTAAAATATGCTGGCGTCTCTGATCCCTGCAGCAAGCTCAAGTAGGACTTCAAACCTGATTTAAATGAACTCCAAAATATGTCTGACAACTTGCTCGTTTAATAGTTTTTATTGTGTCAGGCTTCAGTGTAATTAAACATCTGCCAATGATCTCCAATCTCCGATCTTCTATGATCAATCTTTGATCTTGTGTAATAAATCTTTGATCTTAGATCTTCTATCATTGATCCCAATCTTCTTTGGCAGGATTAAATATTAATAAAAGAACTCCCAAATATGTACCAGCCACCTTCCCTCAGGAATGCAGCATTGGTAGGCTTAAGCCTTGATAAAACGAACTACTAAATATTTTTTCACCTATGATCCATGTTATATGTTGACCCAAATTCTACAAAGTAAAGGCCAATTTCTGACGGAGCAGAGCGAGGCCCGTCGCCGGAGGCTTGGGCCGATGCGGATCGTCGAAGACCTAGGTTTCCACCGTTATATATACCTCTTGTAAGTCGCCGGCTGGGATAAGTTGCATCTGTGAAATCTCCGGCGTTGTGTAAACACTCCCCATTATAGTGAAGTTTCGCTGGCTAGCGCCCGTGGTTTTTCCCCTCTCTTTGTTGGAGAGGGTTTTCCACGTTAAATCTGTGTCCCCTTGCTGCGATTTTATTTTTCGTTCTTCGTTATTTAGTTGTCGCAAAGCTAACAAGTGGTATCAGAGACCCAGGTTCTAATCTAGGGTTTGCGACATGTCATCATTGAAGTTCGATCTACCGCAGCTGGACTACTCCACAAGATTCTGCTTGTGGCAGGTGAAGATGCGGGTGATTCTCGCCCAAACTTCAGATCTGGATGAAGCACTGGAAGGATTCGGGAAGGATGATGCTAAAATCTGGTCTGACGAAGAGAAGCGGAAAGACCGTAAGGCTTTGTCTATGATTTAACTTCATTTGTCCAATAATATTTTGTAGGAAGTTTTGATAGAGAAATCTGCTGCTGCTCTTTGGGGAAAACTGGAATCGATCTGCATGTCAAAGGATCTAACCAGTAAGATGCATGTGAAGATGAAGTTGTTCTCGCATAGATTGCAGGAAGGTGGATCGGTAATGAATCACTTATCTCTTTTCAGAGAGATTATTTCTGATTTGCAGTCTATGGAAGTAAAATATGATGATGAGGACCTAGCTCTATTACTTTTATGCTCGCTACCTAGTTCTTATACACACTTTCGTGATACAATATTGTTGAGCCGTGATAAAATAACCCTTGATGAAGTACAAGATGCCCTCAAACAGAGGGAAAAGATGAAAACTATGGTGCATGCAGATGGCACGTCATCAAAGGCTGAAGCTATGCAAGTTCGTGGCAGGACCGAGCAGAGATTTAACAACAATGGCAACCGAGATAAGAGCAAGGACGGCAGAAGTCGTTCAAAGTCCAAGGAAAATGACAAGTTATGCAGGTATTGTAAGAAATCTAATCATGTTATTGATGATTGTTGGAAGCTGCAAAATAAGGAGAAAAGGAACGGAACTTACCAACTGAAATATAAGGATCAAGGTACTGGTAAGGCTGCTGTTGTTTCTGATGATAGTTCTGACGGTGAATGTTTAGCTCTTTTTGCTGCTTGTGCTTCTCGTGATGATGAATGGATACTTGATACTGCATATTCATTTCATATTTGTTGTAACAAAGATTGGTTCAGTTCATATAAGTCTGTGCAGACTGGAGATTTTGTACGTGTGGGAAATGACAACTCGTACCATATTGTCGGAGTTGGATATGTTAAGATCAAGACACATGATGGCGTGACGCGTACGTTGAATAAGGTGAAGCACATACCAAGCATGGCCAGAAATTTGATCTCCCTGAGTACCATGGACGTTGATGGATACAAGTACGTCGGTGGGCGTAGATTGTTAAAGGTATCAAAAGGTTCTCTTATTCACATGATAGGTGACATGAATTCTGCTAAGTTATATGTTCTTAGAGGTAGCACTTTGCCTGGTATTGCTGCTGCTATTACTTCTAATGATTCTGATGATTGTGGTAAAACAAATCTATGGCATATGCGTCTTGGGCATATGAGCGAACATGGCATGGCAGAGTTGGTTAAGAGAGAACTGATTGATGGTTGCAACTTGGGTAAGTTTGAGTTCTGTGAGCACTGCGTTTTTGGTAAGCACAAAAGAGTTAAATTCAATACTTCTGTTCATACCACCAAAGGCATTTTAGATTATGTGCATGCTGATGTGTGGGGGCCTTCCCGTAAGACATCTATTGGTGGTGCTAATTACATGCTTACTATTATTGATGACTACTTAAGAAAAGTGTGGCCATATTTTCTGAAACATAAATCTGATGTTTTTGATGCTTTTAAGAAGTGAAAAGTTATGGTAGGAAAGCAAACTGAAAAGAAGGTAAAGGTACTACGTACTGACAATGGTATGGAATTCTGTTCTAATGAGTTTGTGGAGTTTTGCAATAATGATGGTATGATCAGGCACCACACCATCCCTTACACCCCTCAGCAGAATGGCGTGGCTGAGCGCATGAACAGAACCATCATCTCGAGGGCTCGCTGTATGTTGTCCAATGCAGGTATGCATAGACATTTTTGGGCTGAAGCATCCAACACGGCGTGTTACCTCGTCAACAGGTCACCTTCTATTCCACTTGAGAAGAAAACTCCTATTGAGGTATGGTCAGGTTCGCCTATTGATTATTCACAGTTGAGAGTTTTTGGTTGCACTGCTTATGCTCATGTTGATAATGGAAAGTTAGAGCCTAGAGTTGTCAAGTGCATATTCCTTGGTTATGGTTCAAGAGTTAATGCATATAAACTTTGAAATCCTGAAACTAAAAAGATTTTGTTGAGTGGGAATGTTGTTTTCAATGAATCCGTTATGTATCATGACATCTTGCCATCAGATCCCTCTCTTGTTGCTATTGGAGAGGAGGGAGTTCGTGTGCAGGTGGAGCACCTGCAGAAATCGGTTGATAATAATGTTGGCATTGATGATACTCATGAGGAAAATATTGATGATGATGTTGTTCAGCACTCACCTACTGTTTTGCAGCAGCCACAGGAATCTATTGCTGTTGATAGACCGAGGCGTAACATAGTTCCACCTCGTCGTTTAATTGAAGAGTGTAATCTTGCTCATTATGCTTTGAGTTGTGCTGAACAGGTGGAGCATGATACTGAACCTGCTACATACAATGAGGCTGTTGCATCCGTTGACCGCGAGAAGTGGGTTTCTGCTATGCAAGAAGAGATGTAATCGCTTGATAAGAATGGCACATGGGAAGTTGTGCGCTTGCCTAAACAGAAGAAGGTTGTCCGTTGTAAGTAGATATACAAGAGAAAGGAAGGTTTGTCTCCTAATGAGCCTCCAAGGTTTAAGGCAAGGTTAGTAGCAAAACGTTTCAGCCAGATTCCAAGTATTGATTATAATGATGTTTTCTCTCCAGTTGTGAAGCATAGTTCTATTCGTGCTTTTTTGGTATAGTTGCTATGCATGATCTTGAGCTTGAGCAGCTGGATGTAAAGACTGCTTTTCTGCATGGTGAACTAGATGAGGAGATTTACATGGACCAACCTGAAGGGTTCATTGTTCCTGGAAAAGAGGATTTTGTGTGCAAATTGAAGAGGTCGCTTTATCGTTTGAAGCAATCTCCAAGACAGTGGTACAAAAGGTTTGATTCATTTATGATCTCACAAGGTTTTAAGAGATCTCAGTTTGATAGTTATGTTTACATAAAGTTTGTTAATGGATCACCTATTTACTTGTTGTTATATGTTGATGATATGTTAATTGCTGCCAAGAGCATGAAAGAAATCACTACTTTGAAGGCACACCTAAGTAGTAAATTTGAGATGAAAGATCTTGGTGCTGCTTAGAAAATCCTAGGTATGGAAATTAAACGGGACAGAAAATTTAGGTTGTTGTTTCTTAGTCAGTAAATTTACATTGAGAAAGTTCTTCAACGTTTTAATATGCATGATGCAAAGTCAGTTAGTACTCATGTTGCTCCTCACTTTAAATTGTCAGCATTGCAATGTCCTAGTTCTGAAGAAGATATTGAGTACATGTACCGGGTTCCTTATTCTAGTGTTGTTGGTTCCTTGATGTATGCCATGGTTTGTTCTCGCCTGATTTATCTTATGCCATGAGTTTGGTGAGTCGCTACATGGCTAATCCTGGTAAAGAATATTGGAAAGTTGTTCAGTGGATTTTCAGGTACCTCTGTGGCACATCGAATGCTTGCTTGAAGTTTGGCAAGACTAGTGAGGGACTCGCAGGCTATGTGGATTCAAATTTTGCTGCCAACTTGGATAAGAGGAGGTCCCTCACAGGTTATGTGTTCACTGTAGGTGGATGTGCCGTAAGTTGGAAGGCAACGCTGCAACCCGTTGTTGCTTTATCTACAATCAAATCAGAATATATGGCTGTTGCTAAAGCTTGCAAAGAGTCTATTTGGTTGAAAGGTTTGTATGCTGAGCTTTGTCAGGATGATTCTTGCTTTAACCTGTTCTGTGACAGTCAAAGTGCTATTTACCTTACTAAAGATCAGATGTTTCATGAGAGAACAAAGCACATTGATATCAGGTACCATTATGTCTGTGATGTTGTTGCACAAGGTACGCTGAAGGTATGCAAGATAAGCACTCATGATAATCCTGCTGATATGATGACAAAGCATGTTCTTGTTGCTAAGTTTGAGCTATGCTCAAGCTTAGTTGGTATAACTGTTTAGCCCAAGTGGTTGTTGGCGTCGAAAGTGTTTCCTTTGTTTGTTCAGGAAGATGATTACTGTTGATGCTACAAGAAGGAATTTGTCTCAAGATGGAGTTTGTTATATGTTGATCCAAATTCTACAAAGTAAAGGCCAACTTTTGACGGAGCGGAGCGAGGCCCGTCGCCGAAGGCTTGGGCCGATGCGAATCGTCGAAGACCTAGATTTCCATCGTTATATATACCTCTTGTAATCCGCCGGCTAGGATAAGTTGCATCTGTGAAATCCCCGGCGTTGTGTAAACACTCCCTGTTATAGTGAAGTTTCGCTGGCTGGCGCCCGTGGTTTTTCCCCTCTCTTTGTTGGAGAGGGTTTTCCACGTTAAATCTGTGTCCCCTTGCTGCGATTTTATTTTTCGTTTTTCGTTATTTACTTGTCGCAAAGCTAACAATCCCTGTAGCCAGTTCAGGTAGGAATTCAAACCCGATTTAAACAAACTCCAAAATAATCCTGACTAGCCAGTTGCTCTTTTAATGGACTTTATTGTAACAGGACATAGTGTAATTAAACATTTGATCTTGTGTAATCATTCTTCGATCTCGGATCTTCTGTCATTGATCTCCAATCTTCTTTGGTAGACTTAAACATTAATAAGCCTAGCGACGCATGTAGGGTCGCTAGGCTTAACCCTTACACTACTAGGAAACAACCTATCTGTGGCGCATGAAAAGGGGACTTCTATGGCGCATATTTTTGTCGCTACTGTTACCTCGCCACTGATAACTACTTCCTATGGCACATATGGATATGCGCCACAGAAGTTCCAGAGTTCTGTGGCGCATTCCTTCATATGCGCCACAGGAATAACTTTTGTGGCGCATTTACGTGTATGCGCCACAGATATGTCATGCGCTACTAACTATATAATTATATGCGCCACTGATTGTGTAACATGTATTCGAAGTAAAATACTTTCTTGGTGTATAATCAGGTATTTATACAGGATTTATACAGTATTTATCCAGATGAGTATAAAATATATTGCACAAGTAGTAGATGCATGAAAACTGACATATATATAATACAAACACTTAGAGCCCGATCGAGAAACATATATAGTGTCAAGTGCCAAATTTTTACACAAGTGCCGAATACAAAGTTCATATCATCTCACATTACAAATATGAAGTGGCCACCGCCGCCTACACTAGGATCAAATAGAATACAATTGTGATAATGGTGAGCAAGAGCATTAGCCCGACCAATATCTTCATCCGGTTCTTCTTCCACAAGTGGTTCCTCCACTTGGCTATCGCCTCCTCTCTAGTCGCGTATCCTTTGTAGATGTTGCTGCTGAACTTGTTCACTTGTTTCTGGCAATCCTCCCACTCCTCGTAGACTCCTGGAACCCTACCCATGTACACCACATACCACCTCGTCGCCATCTCTATAGACGACAAGGCATATTAGTAAAAATACAACGAAAATAATGAATAAAGGGTTCACATCCATATATATATATATGTTCATAGAATATAAAACAAAGGATCCATAAACCTAAAAGTTAGATCATCATAGAAGCAATAAGTTCAACGACAGCACGACCACAAGGTAGTTTAAGTCTAACAACAATGACCATTTCGACCACGAGATAGTAAAGTTTATGACACACACACTAATACAGCAGGCGTCCATCAAGAATATACACACACTGGATCATGCTAGAGGCACACATCGATCATGATGAAGACTTCCTCTTCTGGCACGGCTTCAGGAACGGTAGATAGCCCTCTTTTGTCATCCACGTCCTTGTGTCACCCTGCTTACGGAGGCGTTCTTCGATCTCCCTCTTACTCAACCCTCTGGCTTGTTGTAGGGCACCGCCCCTTGTGTTGACATCGTCAATGATGATTTGCGACAACTTCATCTGAATGCGATGGAAGTCTTCTCTAAGATCAGCACCATCGATTTTCGCCAAAGTTTCGGCCCATCCTTGGAGACTAGATGGCAGCGTTAGGTTATGGCAATCTCGAACATAGCCTTTAAGGTGATGGAGGACGTAGAAGGCCTCCTTGGCACCAGCAGTCGACTGCTTGACGCAGGGGAAGTCGAGCACGTGCTTGAACACGTGTTTGCCATCCTTGATACATTCCCCCCTATCTACGAAGGTGCATCCCTTCTTGGTGTAGCCCTCGAGAGCCTCATTGAGAACACCCCTTATCTGGTGTAGTCTTTCTTCTTCGTCAAACTCCCCGATTCGAAATACGTGGCTATCGAATACCTCGGGGCAAGGACGATGAGTGTGCAGTATTTGTCTCTGCGCAACACAATTGGAACGGAATGTTGGAAAAAGAGCAAAGGAAAGAAATCTATAAGAAATGCATAAGTTACGATGACGATGAGCGAGTGTGTGTACTTACTCGGGAAAGAAAGGCAAAAGAAGTGTGCCCTTCCTCTTGTTGTCCACCATGAACTTCTCGAGGTACGTCGTCGCCTTGGTCCGTGTCTCTGATCCTTCGACCAACTGGTTGTCCCGCATGTAGTAGGGATCCACTATTGCGATTTCCGGGGTACTTTCTCTCTTGATCGTGAGCACCAGATTGAGCGCGTATAGGCGGACCAAGTTATAGTCCAGCTGTTTTGTGAGAAACAGCTTGAATATGCCCTCGAACGCTATGAAGAATATATCCGCAGGGGGTTCATCGATGAAGCCCACGTCCAATGGCACCTTGGCCGCGAAAACCGGGTAATTTGGATCGTCCTCTTTAAAAAGGAGGGCCTCTAGTGTCTTGACACCCTCGTGCAAAGTTAACATGGCTCCAACCGCAATGTGGATCATATCCGGAGTCAATATCGGATCACCAGCTACATGCACTCGGGGCAAGCCAAATTGTGTGGATGGTACGACGACTGCGTCCTGACCCCGGATCCTCTTCGGAAGAGGCTGGCTCGCACCCTTCTTATTATTATTATTACATCTCTTCCTGTAGTGCTTCTTCTTCACAACAGTATCATCCACTGCCATCTGCTCATCAGTCGCCTTTCGGAGTGTGTTGGGGCTGAAAAACAATCCCGGTTTCTCTTGTGGTGGATCGGCGGCCGGAGGCGTCTCTTGAGAAAGACCATGGAAGACCAGGCGTTGTGTGCATGTATTGGGCCGACCAGCTTGATGGTCGTCGCGAGCTGCGAAGGGTTCTTCATCCACAGAAGGCATATACAATCCTTTGGCGGCGCCGGTGTTGATGAAGTCGTCAACGTTGACCAATTCATCATCATCTTCATGGGTGCCATCATGTGGTGGTGGTAGCGGGGGCGACGGCGGTTGCGGCACAACGTCTTTGCCATGTGGCGGTGCACACGCTGCCAAGAGTTGATGGTGACGGCTGGTGGTGGCGACAACGGCGGCTACTGGCTTCCGAGGTGGTGGTCGGGCGATGATCGGTCGAGAGGTGGCGCCGATGCTCCCCCCCGCAAGACGAATCTGGGTCTTCGTCCATGTCAAGGGCCAGTTGTAGCATTCCCCAAGGGTCTTGTGTTCGTCGGCTCCCTGAGGTTGAAAGGGGGGTCCATGTCGTCGCACCCTGGCAACACCCGAGCCAACCTGACCCTCATCACGTCATCATCCATTGGATTGTTGTGCATCGTGCGGCTCGCCGGTTGTATAAGAGTGCCCTTGGCAACATCCTTCAACTCACCGCCGACATCTTTAAGCAGGAGTATGCAAGAAGTGTCCTGAGGCAAAAACATGTTGTTGGGCGTCATGAGATGGCAACAGCCATGCATCAAAGGCATAAAGGAGATGACGTGCACTAACTAATGAGTTACCTTGGTGATGGCGTGGATCTCGGCTAATGTAGAGACACGGCCGATGCCGGCGGCCGGCCTATCATCATCTGCAATCTCCTACTCGGGTGCCTCACGAAGCACCACCGCTGTCGGCTGCGCCTTATTGGTATCTTTGGCGGGAGGGGGCGTCGGTGTGACCAAAACGAGGGGTTGCGTCCTGACGTTGACGGCCGGCGGGGTCACTAGGTCCGGCGACACGGTAACATTGATGCCCGAGTTGCTGCCGCTTAAGCTGGGCAGATGTATTGGCCCCTGTTGACCTCCCGCATTCCAAGCAGTAAGCCCCTCAAAAAACTCAGGGGGGATCATCGAGAGGAGCTTCTCTTCCACTAACTTGTCCACCGTTTTCTGGTCCACCGCCTTCTCCTCCAGTGTTTGCACCTTCATCTTTAGCTCTGCAACAGTGGCTTTATCCTAGTTCTTCCTCTCCTTTCTTTTTTTAGCGTCCTCTTCGTAGAACTCCTTGAACTTCATGCCCGTACCGAAGCCGGACACACGGCCAGCTGAGGACGGCGGCAACCCCTTGTCCCTCTTCTTGTAAGCATTGGTCGCCCTATTGAAAACTGTGTCCCATGGCTCCATCGAATCCTGGGATGACTCTGTGGCAGTAGCGTTCAGTTCCTCCTACAGAGACAAGGAAAGGTGAACCCATTTAGATTCTTGGCTTCATTATCTTAATTAGAACGCAATAGACTTGAGATCGGCGATAAATTCCTTACCAGATTCTTCTCGAATTCCTTCACCTCTGGATCGTCGATGATGAACTCCCCTGCTTCCTTGTCCAGGTAGTAGCGGGCCCGAACAAATTGCCTAAGCTGCAAGTCCGTGATTTTAAGCCAAGGGTTGTCTTTACCAAGGCGTTCAAGCTCGGCGTCCTCCTTGTCCCAAATGGCCTGTTTCCCCATGTAACCGCTGCTTCCAAGGTGGTCGTTACCTATGTTCTGTTCCCGCATATTCCTTCCCCATTGAGTCCATTTTATAGCGTCAGCGGTAGCTATATCCGCCTTGAATATCCTAAACTCCTCTTCGTCGAGCATTGGATTTTTCTTACTAATAACCTCCCAGCTTTCACCTTTGTCAATGCTATTCTTCACCCGGGTTTTCCAACTGCTCAAGGCGTTGCTCATCTTCGTGAGGGCTAGTTTGTTCACCGGGTTCTTTCTCTCAAGGTTTCTAAACTGCTCTGTGAAAGAACATTTCATGTTTTCCTATGTTTTGCGTGTTAGATAACAATACTATGGAGACTTTTCATGTGTGCTAAGTGTGCAGGAAGTTTTGAGGGGGGCGGATAATCCGACCCTCCAAGGGCCGAATAATCCGGCCTACCTCATCTCTCAAGGAAGCCAAGGCGCGTCGCTCTGTGTCCAATCGGATTTTTCCCCGGAAAATCCAAACTGGGGCGGTTTTTCCTCCCCAGGTCGGATAATCCGGGTTTCACAAGGGACGGATAATCCGGCCCCCAGTTTTCGAGCAAAAGGAGCCAAGGCTTGTCGCTCGGTATCCGGTTAGATTTTCTACCGGAAAATCCGAACTGGGGCGGTTTTTCTTCCCCAGGCCAGATAATCCGGCCTTCGCATAGGGCCGGATAATCCGGCCCCCAGAAGTTGATCAAGGGCAAGCTCGGCGCGACGCTCAGAGAGGGGGCGGATTTTCTGCCAGATATTCCGAGTCTGGGGCGGAGTTTCCCCAGACCGGATAATCCGGCCCTCACTTGGGCCGGATAATCCGGCCCCCAAAGTGTGCAATAGCTGGTTTTTGGAAGGGGTATAAGTACCCCTTCTTCCCCAACGTCCAGAACTCTTGATTCATTTGAATTCGACCAGACCCTGTGCAAGAGCTCTAAATCTCGATCTCCCACTTCAACCACCCTAAGGTCTTGATCTTTGGTGGAATTGAAGGAGGAGAAGTTCATCATCAACATCAAGAATTAAGCGCTTCAACTCCTCTCCATTCACTTGGAGAAATCCCTAATCTAGTATTCTCGTTAATACCTAGATCGTGTTATTGTATTTGACAACTTTGTTCTTGTGGCAGCTTGTTGGCATTTCGGGAGCCTCCAAGTTGTTGTGGAGTTGTTGCCCCGCTAGTTGTGTAAAGGCGCCGGTGCCCGCCTCGAAGGGTACCTATAGTGGAAGGTGGATCAGGCCTGTTGTGGCGAGATCCATCAGAGAACAGGGTGAGGCCTTTTTTGGCGTGGTGGTCTTAGTACCGCCCACCCCTCCAACGCAGACGTACTTCCCTTAACAAGGAAGGAACTGCGGTCAAACAAATCTTGTGTCTCTACGTGCTTCACTTCGGTTCACTCGTTCCTCTTCCACTCGCTCCTTACTCGCTAGTAGATAGGTTTGCATATAGGGAAATTCCACACATTAGTTTATCTAGAGAATTTACCTTTGTGCTAATCCTAAAATTGAAAAAGAATTAAAAATTGGTGTAGCACCTATTCACCCCCCCCCCCCTCTAGGTGCCCATACGATCCATTTCAATTGGTATCAGAGCCCCGGCTCTTAATTCGGGCTTAACCGCCTAAGAGTAGTATGGGTACCAGGGATGATGGAAATGAGGTTGTGGATAAGGTCACAATGGATGATCTCAAGTCGTTGGAAACAACCTTGTTGAAATCCTTTGAGGCCAAGATGGAGGAGATGAATCAAATGATTGCTTGCCTTACATCATCCATAGCCCCATCTCCATCCTCCTCTGAGGCTCCCTCACCATCATCTAAGGAAAAGGGTAACACCGGATCTAAGGATGATGATGTGGAAGGTGAAAAACTAAATGGTTCCACCTCCAAAAAGGGAAGTGGTAAGCAGGAATATAGTGAGGTTACACGTATATTCCCCGACCCACCTATCCCTAATCCTCATATAAACAATAGGGTTATCCACCCAAGCTCACTGCATCTTCTTTTAACCAATGGCAATTTCTAATGAAATCTCATGTTTGCAGCTCCTCTATTGAATTGTGGAGGATCATTGAAGAAGGTCTTCATGTTGGATATCAAACCAATCTAACAAGAAGGGAAGTTGTGGATAGCCAGTTGAATGCCACTGCTCTCCACATGATATAGCTAGGTGTGGGTCCCAAGGACATGCCACACATTGAACATCTCAACACGGCTAAAGAGGCGTGGGATGCTCTTACGGACCTTTTTGTTGGAAATGAAAGCATGAGAAGAAACCGGTATGATGCCCTTAGTAACGAAGCTGAGGGATTCTACATGTTGGATGGTGAAAACCATGAGGACATGTATAGAAGACTCAAGGGCATCGCAACATTTCGGAAGCATGGGGCCATTCACATTGATGATGCAGGATAAAAGAAAGTATGTGAGTGCCTTAATGCCTTTCGAACCAGTTTGAAGAGCTTGCAAGGTAGACACAACTATCATCAAATGACATCCAATGAAGTCATGCAAGAAATGGCGTCATTCAAAGTGGCAGCAAAGAATGCTGAAGATGCCCGTGCTCGGGCCATTGGAATGCAAAAGGGTGTCAATATGGCTCTCAAAGCCAATGTTGTTGAGCAAGAGGATGATGAAGGAGCATTTGAGAGGGGATCCATGGACTGCCCCGATGAGGTCAAACGTGCTCATGGTGAGTACATGGCATTCTATGCAAGGAACTTTTGGAAGGACCCTGCCAAAGCCAAGTCTGAACTTGAGCGCAAGAACGGGTCAAATGGAAGAAGAGAAAGTGGCCCAAGATTGAGAACTTGCTTCAACTGTGGAGATAGACTGCACTTTGTAGCCGAGTGTCCTTATGAAAATAGAGAAGACAATGGTGGCAGGCTCATTCTCAAAGAGAAATCCAAAGTTCCTAAGAAGAAGCCATTTGCTAAGAAGAATGGCCCTTTCAAGAAGCAACACAAGATGGTCCTTGTAGCTCAAGAGGAATACTCCTCCGCAAGTGAAGGTGAAGAGGATGATGATAGTTCCCGCGAAGTGGCTGCTATAGCCACCACATCGACTCCCTCCTCTCTCTTTGACTCGCCGAACGAGAACGCCATCAAGAACAATGCCACTTGCCTAATGGCAAGAGGATCCGAGGTATCGACTTCTAACTCCTCATTTTCTAAGACTAACATAATTTTGGATATGGATGATCATGAAAGTCTTGAAATGAAAGAAGAAGTTATTGCCTTGGATAGTTTTTTCACTAACCTACAAGGTGAGCACAAACTCCATTTTGATACTCTTATGAGTCAACTTGCTTGAGCCGAAGATCTCCTTGAAGAAAAGGGCAGAATTGAAAGAGAAGATGCCTTGGAGATAGCCTCTTTGAAGAATGCCTTGGAAGAGGAAGAGGAAACTCGAGTTTCTTTGGAAGAAAGACTCGAATCCCTAGAGGAGTCACAAGAAGAAGTTGTAGCTCAGCTCATTAAAGAACGTGACCATGCCCTTGCCAAGGTAAAGAAACTAAAGAAAGAAAAGATTGATTTTGCGGTTGTTCATGCTAGACTTTTGGAGAAGTTTGATGATCTTGAAAGTGCTCACAAGGCATTGAAGAGTGATCATTCTACTCTAAATGAGTCTCATGACCAGATCCAAACTCAATTGAAACGGTATAATATACCAAGTACCTCATCTCCATCCTTTGGAAAAGAAGATCTTGCAAGGAGTTCTCAACACAAAGGTAAAGGGGTTATTGATGAGATACTGAGCAGGCAAAGGACAAACAACAGTAAAGAAGGTCTTGGTTACATACCCAAGATAAAGAGCAAGAAAAACAAGAAGAACAAGAAGAACAAGACTTCTCAATCAAAGACTAGCAACATTACCAATGACAAGACTAATTATGATGGTTTTGCAAGGATCAACAATCCTAACTTCGAACTATATTGTGATGCTTATGGTGATGTTTATGCTAGTTATGTAGGGCCTTATGATTGTTACATTCCTTGGTCTATTTGGGTTCCCAAAACCCTTGTTACTAACATGAGAGGACCCATTAAAAAATGGGTACCTAAAACCAAGAAGTAATTTTCTTGCAGGGCTATGCTTCCGGTGGTTCTAAATGGGTACTCAATAGCGGTTGTACGAATCATATGACGGGAAGCAAGGAGATCATCACGGAGATGCGGCCAAACCTTGAACACATTACCGTCTCCTATGGTGACAAGTCAAAATCTGAGGTATTGGGTCTCGGCAAACTTGTGGTGGCTCACGATATCTCCCTCCTGGACGTCATGCTTGTTGAGACCCTCGGGTATAACTTACTTTCAGTTCGTGCCCTTGGTAAGATGGGCTTTGCAGTTTACATTGATGTTGATTTGGTGGTACTCTTGTGGAGCAAGTCTTTAAAAGTCGCTTTCGTGGGATATGTCGAAAACGACCTGTACGTGGTAGACTTTTCGGGGGAAACCACTACAGGTCCGATGTGTCTTTTCGGAAAGGTGGCCTTGGTTGGCTATGGCATTGCCGACTAGCCCACGTCAATATGAGAACTTTGCAAAGTCTCCACAAGGGTGGCCACATTCTTGGACTAAAAGAAAATGTCTCTTTTGCCAAAGATCATGTCTGCAGGGCGTGTGTTGAAGGGAAAATGCATGATTCTCCTCATCGAAGGAAAACTATTATCTCTTCAAAAAGGATCTTGGAGCTTCTTCATGTGGATCTTTTCGGACCTCCATCTCATGCAAGCCTCGGTGGGAAGAAGTATTGTCTAGTGATTGTTGATGATTACTCAAGATACACTTGGGTTTATTTCTTCAAGTTGAAGAGTGAAACTCAACAAACTGTCATCGACTTCGCCAACGAGGTTCAACGTCAACACAACATCCCCATTCTGGCTATAAGGAGTGATAACGGCTCGGAGTTCAAGAACTACACCTTAAATGAGTTCCTAAGTGAAGAGGGGATAAGACATCAATATTCCGCTGGGTACACCCCTCAACAAAATGGTGTAGCCGAGAGGAAGAATCGAACTCTAATGGACATGGCAAGATCAATTTTGGCCGAATTCAAATCTCCATATAACTTCTGGGCTGAAGCAATCTCTACTGCTTGTCATTCATCCAATCGTTTATACCTCCGCAAGATTTTGGACAAGACTCCGTATGAAATACTTACCGGTAACAAGCCAAACATCTAATACTTTCGGGTATTCGGGTGTAAGTGTTTCTTTCTTATTAAAGGAGTTCGTTTATCTAAGTTTGAATCTAAGGCTCTAGAAGGTATTTTTGTTGGTTATGGTGCCGAATCCCACACTTATAGAGTCTACAATAAGCTCTCCGGAACTGTTGTAGAATCTTGTAGTGTGGTGTTCGAGGAAAATGACGGTTCTCGTGCAGAGCAAGTTGGTGTTTGTGATGCAGATGTTGAAATACCCCAAGATGCCATAAGAAGAATGGGCGTGGGATTCTTCCGCCCCATTGAGGAACCCCTTGTGGCGGACCGGGAAGGACAATGCTCTACTCATATAGAGCCCTCATCTACACATACGCAACATGCTCCAACCACGGGGGAAACTTCTACACCATCTCCATCAACTGCTGAAGGTCGAGTTGCTCCAGAAAGCTCCATGCCGGATTTTCTGGTGGATACCGGATTATCTGGCCACCCCGCTCCAGCTGCCCATGCAGCTCCTGGTGGTGAAGATATCAACACAAGCTCCAGGCCAGATTTTCTGGCTGACCCCGGATTATCCGGCTCCTCGCTAGTTCAAGCGAGTCCCAGGCTTCCTGATGATGCTGCTGCAAGTCCTCCCAGGCCAGAATCCGGCCTCTTCATCGGCCGGATTATCCGGCCCTTACTCTCCAGTTCTGCAGCCTCCTGTTATGGCTACGGACTCACCTCAAGGGCATGCATCTCCACCACCTACTACTGATGTTCCAGCTACTGATCAAGGCGGAGAAAATGCCTCCAATGAAGACTCAAGTGATGAATATCCTCCACCAAGAGACAACAAACTTATTGAACTTCGTCGCAAGGCTCAGGCTGATCGTAACCTTGAGTTGAGGGGTCACACTCTCGACAAGGTTGTTGGTGATCTTCGACGAAAGGTGTCTACTAGAAGAGAATTGGCCAGTTTTGGTGAGCATCAAGCTCATATCTCCATGGTGGAACCTAAGAAGGTCTTTGAAGCTCTTGAAGACCCAGACTGGGTTGTTGCTATGCATGAAGAATTGAACAATTTCGAGTGCAACAAAGTCTGGAAACTAGTGGAGAAACCTAAAGAGTGCCGCAATGTTATTGGCACCAAGTGGATTTTCAAGAACAAGCAAGATGAGAATGGCATTGTTGTGAGGAACAAGGCAAGACTTGTGGCACAAGGTTACTCCCAAGTTGAGGGCATCGACTTCGGTGAGACCTATGCTCCTGTGGCTTGTCTTGAGTCCATCTGTATCCTACTTGCTTATGCTGCTCATAACAATTTTAAGTTGCGGCAAATGGACGTCAAGAGTGCCTTCCTTAACGGTCCTCTACATGAGTTGGTATACGTAAAGCAACCCCCGGGGTTTGAGGATTCTAACTTCCCGAACCATGTCTACAAACTCGATAAGGCACTCTATCGCCTTAAACAAGCCCCACGTGCGTGGTATGAGCACCTTAAAGAGCTTTTGTTAGATCGTGGCTTCAAAGTTGGGCAAATCGACCCCACTCTTTTTACTAAGAAGGTTAAGGGGGAGCTCTTCGTATGCCAACTATATGTAGACGATATCATTTTTGGTTCTACTAACAAAGCTTTTAACGATGAATTTTCAAAGCTTATGACTGACAAGTTTGAGATGTCTATGATGGGGGAATTACGGTTCTTTCTTGGATTCGAGATCAAGCAACTAAGAGAAGGAACCTTTATTAATCAAGCAAAGTACATCCAAGACATGCTCAAGAGATTCAAGATGACGGATCTAAATGGTGTCGCTACTCCGATGCAAACAAAGTGTCATCTCGAACTCAACCCTCATGGTAAAGATGTGGACTAAAAGGTATACCGGTCCATGATCGGCTCTCTCCTTTACCTCTGCGCATCTAGATCCGATATTGTGTTGAGTGTGGGAGTGTGTGCAAGGTATCAAGCAGCTCCTAAAGAAAGCCACTTAGTGGCGGTCAAGAGGATCTTTTGCTATTTAGTTCATTCCCCCAACTTTTGTCTCTGGTATCCCAAGGGCTCCAATTTCTCTTTATGTGGTTATACTGACTCAGATTGGGCTGGTGATAAGGATGATCGGAAGTCAACTTCTGGAGCTTATCAATTCTTGGGAAGATCTCTTATATGTTGGTCCTCGAAAAAGCAGAATTGTATATCTCTCTCCACCGCCGAAGCTGAATATGTTGCTGCTGCCAGCGCTTGTACTCAATTATTGTGGATGAGGCAAACTTTAAAGGAATACGGTGTCAATTGTGACAAAGTGCCTCTTTTATGTGATAATGAAAGTGCTATCAAAATTGTGTACAATCCAGTTCAGCACACAAGGACGAAGCATATTGAGATTCAGAATCATTTTATTCGTGACCATGTTGCTCGAGGTGATATTGATCTATCTTTTGTGAGCACGAAGAACCAACTGGCAGATATTTTTACAAAGCCACTTGATGAAGCAAGATTCTGCTATTTGAGGAATGAGCTAAATATCATTGATTCCGGGAGCTTGTCTTGATTACCCATGCACCCACTCGTACATCTCAATCCTTGTTTGGTCTAGGTGTGGGCATGGATATAGGGGGAGTGTGGTCCTAACTTATTGGGCTAACCCTCCCCCCATAATGCCAATAGCAAGTTATATCATTTCTCTTAATATCATGTTGTGATATGTGAGCTTATTGATGAGTATTGGTCGTGAACCCAAGATATATCTTCGCGGTGTCATACCATACACTCCAACAAGGTGGCTTCGGCCACCGCCCTCTCCTTTGTGGAGAATTGGATCTTTTTGGATGTTATTTGCTCTCTCTTATTCTTATGGGAATCACACTCAATCTTGGCTTTTATTTGATTTGTTTTTTTGCAATTTTGAGTGTCTAGTACCATCCCAGTTTGGCTCTCTTAATCCTAAGCCTTCCCTACCTCTAAGCCACCTATTCTTGCACACAAGTCCCTTGTACACCTTGTGGGGGTGTTGTTTGGGGCCTTGGGCCTGGTTCATGTATAATGATCCCAGATTTTAGGCCGGATAATCTGGCCCAAGTATTGGCCGGATAATCCGGCCCTGGCAGAATCGATCTTAAAGGGCAGGGCTTGGGGAGAAAGGCTCATAACGAGCAGCACTTCTCCCCCAGCCCTCTCCTTCTCCCCAGCTGCCGCCTGCCGCCCCTCACCCTCCTCGGAGCCTCTCCGGCCACCGGATTTTCCGGGCCTCCCCGGATCTTCTTCTCCGTGCCTCCGGGTACCTTCTTCTCCGCGTTCTTCCTCTAATGAGTGAGGGTAACTCCCTCTCTCCCCATCTTTGGCTAGATGTGTATCTTGTTGGATGGAATGTTGTCTAGAAGGATGTGTTTTCGCATAGAAATCGTAGTCTTACAGTTTCTAGGCCCGATCTACTTTTTTGCATGCATTCTTGGTGAAATCGAAAATTTCTGCCAGGGCCGGATTATCCGCCCCTGGCTAGGCCGGATAATCCGGCCTGACAGATTCAAGTCTGCTTCAGTTTCACTATGGTGTATGTATTGAGTAGTTTTGACCTATGAACTTTTTGCCTACTTGTTCCATGCTCTCTCCTGGACTTGTGTGTATGCTTATCCCCTTGCTATCGGCCTTATTCTCCTCACAGGTGGTTCTGGTGTTCCCAAGACCTACAAGCGCCATCCTCGCGCCAAGTACTTTCAGGACGACGGTCAAGGTAACCTAGTGGATGAGGTTGCCTCCTGCGAGGACGAGTCAGTGCAGTATAGGCTGGATATCATCGACTTCATTTACCATGAGCTGTGTGATGCTATGTTCAACCGTCTGTCCATTTACCAGTACAGGCTGGATGTCATGGGGCGCTAGCATCGCTCTTCTCCCTTTTTGGTGTCTCGATGCCAAAGGGGGAGAAGTAGTTCTATTAGGTTGTCCGTGGATTTGCATGGGTCGGGCATAAGCACTTGCACTTTTTATTCGTTATTTCTTGCTTATCCCCATTTAACGTTGAACTTTTATATTCGTGGTTTGTGATTTGTGGTTGAGACTTTATGTGGTTGTCTGGATGATACCTATGGACTTCATATCATGGATTATGCTCATGGTTATATCTATTCATATCCTATTGCTGGTGGTTTATCACGGAAGGCGCGCGCTCATAATGGTTATCCAATAATAATTGTGATTTATGTCAAGGATGCCTATTCTATACTTCGGTGGTATGTGTTTTTGCCCTTTTGTCTATGGAATAGATTCACCTATTTGTGTGCATTTGTATTCCAATGCAAAACTCTATTATGCACACATTGAGGGGGAGTCCCTTCCATAGTTATCTCTGTTTGTCTTGTGTCTTTCTCCTGCAAATCCTGGTATTGTCATCTAACACCAAAAAGGGGGAGATTGAAAGAACATTTCATGTTTTCCTATGTTTTGCGTGTTAGATAACAATACTATGGAGACTTTTCATGTGTGCTAAGTGTGCAGGAAGTTTTGAGGGGGGCGGATAATCCGCCCCTCCAAGGGCCGGATAATCCGGCCTACCTCATCTCTCAAGGAAGACAAGGCGCGTTGCTCTGTGTCCAGTCGGATTTTTTCCCGGAAAATCCGAACTGGGGCGGTTTTTCCTCCCCAGGCCGGATAATCCGGGTTTCGCAAGGAACGGATAATCCGGCCCCCAATTTTCGAGCAAAAGGAGCCAAGGCGCGTCGCTCGGTATCCGGTCGGATTTTCTACTGGAAAATCCGAACTGGGGCGGTTTTTCTTCCCCAGGCCGGATAATCCGGCCTTCGCATAGGGCCGGATAATCCGGCCCCCAGAAGTTGATCAAGGGCAAGCTCGGCGCGACGCTCAGAGAGGGGGCGGATTTTCTACTGGATATTCCGAGTCTAGGGTGGAGTTTCCCCAGACCGGATAATCCGGCCCTCACTTGGGCCGGATAATCCGGCCCCCAAAGTGTGCAACGGCTGGTTTTTGGAAGGGGGTATAAGTACCCCTTCTTCCCCAACGTCCAGAACTCTTGATTCATTTGAATTCGACCAGACCCTGTGCAAGAGCTCTAAATCTCGATCTCCCACTTCAACCACCCTAAGGTCTTGATCTTTGGTGGAATTGAAGGAGGAGAAGTTCATCATCAACATCAAGAATTAAGCGCTTCAACTCCTCTCCATTCACTTGGAGAAATCCCTAATCTAGTATTCTCGTTAATACCTAGATCGTGTTATTGTATTTGACAACTTTGTTCTTGTGGCAGCTTGTTGTCATTTCGGGAGCCTCCAAGTTGTTGTGGAGTTGTTGCCCCGCTAGTTGTGTAAAGGCGCCGGTGCCCGCCTCGAAGGGTACCTATAGTGGAAGGTGGATCAGGCCTGTTGTGGCGAGATCCATCGGAGAACAGGGTGAGGCCTTTTGTGGCGTGGTGGTCTTAGTACCGCCCACCCCTCCAACGCAGACGTACTTCCCTTAACAAGGAAGGAACTGCGGTCAAACAAATCCTGTGTCTCCGCGTGCTTCACTTCGGTTCACTCGTTACTCTTCCACTCGCTCCTTACTCGCTAGTAGATAGGTTTGCATATAGGGAAATTCCACACATTAGTTTATCTAGAGAATTTACCTTTGTGCCAAGCCTAAAATTGAAAAAGAATTAAAAATTGGTGTAGCACCTATTCACCCCCCCCCCCCTCTAGGTGCTCATACGATCCATTTCACTCTGGGAATATGTATCGCTTGTGAAGCTTCTTAAGGAGGTTATCGACCAAAGCTGCATGGTCAGCATGTCTGATGTACTTCGTGTTGATCGACATGCTTTCCCGGACAATGCACCCGAGTTGCAGGACGTACCCTTTAGCAATCGCCTCTGGCGCAATGGGTTGGCCACTTTCTGTGACCTCAGTGAACTCATCGCATGAGCGATGGCGAAACCGCACCTTTCGCTCATACATTCCTTCTTCTTCTTCTGTTGAGAAGCGGTCGGGTTGCCGCTACCGCCATCCGTGCGCTCGCCGCCATCGGTGGTGTCATCCTCTTCGCCGCCGCCTTCACTAGTTCCATCGTAGTCGTCTTCGTCCCCCTCGTAATCAGGATCTCCGCCCTCATTGGCCCCAGCAGCTCTGGCGACGGTCGCCTCCTCCTCCGGTGGTGGTGTCATCCTCATCGCCTCCTCCTCCTGTTGGGACCCCTGCCAGAATGACTGGTTGGCATGTCTAGCTTGTTCTTCGACGCTGATCATGTGCTTAGAAGGGCCAGACTCCTTGTTGCCCGACATGTTTGCACTACTCTATTTAAAAGAGGCAAAAAGTTAGCACAAAACTCGGCCGAAAAATTCGGCATGACCTTTGCTAATTTTTTGACCTAGGAGTGCCCATTTCTCAACTGAAACGGAAGTGAATCGACACTTCGGGAGAAATGGGCAACTCAAATGAAATCCCTGCAAGACAAAACACCCCATCCCTATATTGACAGCCCCATCCCCATATAACAGCAGCACCATATAGCATATAACAGCACCATATGTAACAGGAGCACCATATGACAACACCATATAGCATACAACAACAGCACCATGCATGTAACAACACCAACACAGCAAGCAGTAGCAGCATAGCAAGCACCAGCAGCACCAGCAAGCTTAGCAAGCGGTAGTAAGAACCAACAGATACATGTATAAGAACTTAAAAAACTTTAAAATTTACATCATTATACACTTAAAACACTGAGCACTTTAAACCTCCAGCTAACCCAACAACTAATCCTTGTACACTTTACATACACCATGCACTAATCCTTGACTATATACACTTGTACACTTTAGCTAGTTAAATAGTACTATACAATGTGATTTTTTTAGAGAACCTAGAAAATTCCTAACACATTTTAACTTCAGATGTATTACAGAGACCATTTGGTGAATACATCAAGCAGCAAGAAGGCAGTATTAACAGTACTCTGAATTTAGCACTACTCTGAATTTAGCACTACTCTGAATTTAGCACTACTCTGAACATCCATGCATGTACTCTGAATTCAAACCAGCATGGATAATTGAGCAGAGCAGACAGAATTGTGAATAGTACATGTAAAGCAGTAATCTGAATCAGGGCCTGGTTGATGCTCCATGGGAAATATATTACGTAGGAAATTAGAGCATCATGCAGAAGCAAGAGTAGTGATTATGCATGTCGACAAAACATTTGCACAGAAGTAGCTATCGCCCGTAGATTGAAAGCTGAAACAGGCTCACATTTAGCTGTGCAGGACTCCAGAAATGCAAGTAGGAGGCAGCATGACATGAGCACGGGAAGGAAAATATGGGCATCAAAGGAGACATAGAATTGATGTAATCTATCTTTTCTTTTATTTTTTGCGGGGGGGAAATTGATGTAATATACAAAGCATCACTAAATTGATGTAAATTGGCCATACAAAGCATCACTAGAAATTTAGGTTTGTACACTTCCAAATCTTTGTATGCTTGTTTGCATACAACAGAGGAAGTAGTACCGTACCATAATGCTTGTTTGCTTATATAATATAGGAGTGTTGGTAGGAGCTAAACTAAACCATACAATCAGGTTCATGAAACTGTAAATGGTACTAGCCATGCTCAGTCTTGAGGATATATTGTTGAGGATGAAGAAATTGAAATATTTCTTGAACAACTTCCTTCTTTAAGAAACCAATGATACAGAGAGTACATTCATGTCTAGGGAGCTCATTTTAGAACTGGATATGTCTAGGGAGCTCATATTGGTTCTGCATATTTTGGTTCTTTTACACACAAATAGGATTATGATCTATTTGAGAAACAGATTCAGAAAGCAGTCTGTTGTTACTGAATTTTCTTGGAGCATATTGAAATGGATCGGTGAGCTTGCCAGTTTTCTTTAAGGTTTAGAGTATTTTCTTCAAAGCATGCAGGTTGCTATGATTTTTCTGTGAGAATTTTCATCTGCAGCATAGTGAGAACTAGGGTTCAGAGGGAGGGTGGGGGGTGGGGGGACGAACCGTGCGCGCTGCTGCTGCGGTGGTCGATGACTACGAGGGTGGCAGGCTACGGTGCGGCGGCTCCTCCTCCACTGGTTCGCCGGGCGGGCGCGGCGGCTCCTCCTCCACTAGTTCGTCGGGCGGCTCCTCCTCCACTAGTTCGCCGGGCGGGCGCGGCGGCTCCTCCCCCACTAGTTCGTCAGGCGGCCCCTCCTCCACTGGTTCACCGGGCGGCGCGGCGGTGGCTAGGGCTGTGGAGGCTCCGATAGCAGCGGTGTGCAGTGTCGTCGATCTAGGGCTAGCGCGCGGCGGTGTGACTGAGAATGGGGAGAAGGGGTGAAGCAGACCGAACCGTTTATTTCGCTAAGTCCTGAGGTTCTGTGGCGCATTTCGGCAATATGCGCCACAGAAGTTGGAAACTTCTGTGGCGCATATTGCCGAAATGCGCCACAGAACATGTGGACTTAGTACAGAACGCGGCGCGCGTGGTAGTATGACAAGATCATACACTTGCCTTAGTGGTCTCTGCTGCTTGCTTGTGCCATTCTAAACCTGAGGTAGCCAGGTTCGAATCCTGGCTGTCTCACACTATTTTATTTTTTTTAAATATATTTTTAATTATAGATCTGTTTAAAATAAAGCAAGAACATATACAAACATTCATATTTATTCAAAAAACTCTCTCCCCGAACATATACAATCATGTAATGTGTTTTTAATTATATATATGTCTCAAATGAAGCAAGAACATATACAAACATTCATATTTACTCAAAAAACTCTCTCTCCGAACATATACAATCATGTGATGTGTCGAGCTAGTGTCTCTTCACAATCTTCTTGCCCTTTTTCGTCGCGGTTGAATATTTTAGTCCATGCACTTTGAGATTTCTTCTTGTGAATGGACAACCTTTAGTAGGCAGTGTGGTCTTCCTTCTTACTTTAGTAGTAGTAGGCATGTCGAAGTACTTGTTGAATTCCTCTTCGATCTTCGGGTCGCCGTTTTTGTCGAAGTTTTGCTCGTTGGCGGCTCCTTCCATTCCGATGATGCTCCTCTTGCCCCTCCAAACTACAACACGGTTGGGCTTTGACGGGTCAGTAATAAAAAAGCATTGATCAACTTGGCTAGCGAGTACCCAAGGCTCATTTTTTGCGGAAGCGTTCTTTGTTGATTTGGCATCTGGTATAACCATTGTGGTGAAACAGCGGCCTTCTTTTTCCACGTTCTTGGCCCATCTAACACGGAACATCGGTACGATCTCTCCACAGTAGTCGAGCTCCCATATCTCCTCGATCCTTCCGTAGAATCTTTCCATCATGGTAGTCTCGTCATCAGCAAAGGATAACATAGTTACTCCTGAGTTTTGATATTCACTATTCTTGTCCTTTTCCTCGATGTAGAATCTGTAACCGTTTATGTCGTATGACTGATAGGTCCTTAGGTTGTGTCCTGGGCCCTGCGACAAGGAGAATATGAGTTTTTGATCTTCCGAGAAGGCGTCTGTGGGGGATTGTCCAGTTGCCTTTTCTTGACCCAGCCCGTGAAGCTAGAGTTGTGCTCTCTGGTTACGTCTCCCTTCTTCCTCGGCCGGCCCTGGTCGACGTACTCCTGCTCGATTAAGCACAGCTCTTGACCCAAGGGCCGACCACTTCAATGTGTTGTAGCGCGACTCAGTGTGCCCTTTCAAAATCAGTGCATCGACCATCAATGCCGACATGTAGTGAGCGGCAGCCCTCGCGGTGACCATATCCACCGAGCCTGCCGAGGTGCTTCTTTGTGGGTATTCCAACATCCTCGTTCTTGGTGGTTAGATAATTCTGGCGAAGGAGATGCACTCGTAGATCAGAAAGCCCTTGGCTATCCTTCCATCTGGACGAGACCTGTTGCGAACGAATCCTTTGATGACACCGTTTAGCCTTTCAAACGGCATCATGTTGTGCAGGAATGTCGGCCCGAGCTGGATGATGTCGTCCACGACATGTACAAGCAGATGCACCATGATGTCGAAGAATGCGGGTGGGAAGTAAATCTCAAGCTCGCATAGTATCATCACGATCTCTTCCTGTAGCCTGTCGAGATGCTTCACACCGATCGACTTCCTAGCTATGACGTCGAAAAAGTTACAGAGGCCAAACAACGTCTCACGGACATGCTCGTCCATTATCCACGGATCGCAATGGGGAGTATCTGCGTCATCAGCACGTGACAGTCGTGAGACTTCATACTGCTGAACCTCTTCTTCGCCACATCCAGATATCTGCTTGTCTTCCCCGAGTAACCGTGAGGAACTTTCACTCCTAAGAGGCACCTGAAAAACTGCTCGAGCTCCTCCAAACTCAGAGTGAAGCAGGCAGCGCGAAGCACCACCTCATTCTTCTTAACTCTTTTGCGGTGACCTTGAGTCCCTTCCTGATGATGATGATGATCATCATCATCATCATCACTATTAGGGTACTAAAGATCTTTCTTTATGCCAAGCAATTTAAGGTCCTTTCTTGCTTTCGGCCCATCCTTGGTCCTCTCCGGCATGTTCAGTAGAGTGCCAAGCAGACTCTCGGTAACGTTCTTCGTGATGTGCATTACATCGAGGCTATGGGGAGTGTGAAGGACCTTCCAATACGGCAGGTCCCAGAAAACAGACCTTGCTTTCCATACACCCAGCAGCGGCTTTGTCCTCGATCGTTTTTTTCTAGGCGCAGGGCAATCTACCCAATTATTCAAAAGCTCCTCGATTTCTTCGCCGCTCCTCGGACTCGGGGCTCTTTCGAGCTCGTCCTTACCATTGAACAGGTCACCACGTTTTCTCCACGGGTGATCCATGCGGAGCCACTTTCGAGTACCTTGGAACACGGTTTTCGAAGATCCGGGATCCCTTGGTAGCTGGAGATGTGGTGTCTCATCCATGCACTTGACGCATGCATTGTGTCCGTGGTTCACCTGGGCCGATACATATGCGTAACCAGGATAGTCCTGCACGGTCATGAGCAACGCAGCTCTCAGATGGAAATATTCTTTAGTGTAGGCGTCCCATGTACGGGCCGGCGTCTCCCACAAGCTGGCTAACTCCTCTCTCAATAGCCCGAGATACAGATGCATGTCGATACCTGGTTGTTTCGGCCCCTGAATAAGAATGCTCATGTGTACATACCTTTGCTTCGTGCATAGCCACGGGGGGAGGTTGTATGGTCATACAAACACAGGCCAGGTGCTATGCGTGCTACTCTGGTTTCCAAAAGGATTGAGTCCATCGGTGCTCATACCCAGCCTGAAGTTCCTTGCATCGCCCCGAACTCTTCGAACTCGATGTCTAATGCGTTCCACTGGCTAGCGTCTGAAGGGTGTGTCAGGATCTTGCCCTTCTCTGGATCATCTTCAGGTTTCTCTCTTTCCACGTGTCATTGCATGAGCTTTGCTTCTTAGGATCTACGAAATATCGCTACAGACGAGGGGTGATAGGAAAGTACCATACCACTTTTCGAGGAAATTTCTTGTTCCCTCTCTTGTACCGTCATTGGCCACACACCAGACAAGTGGTTCTATCCGTGTACTCGTTCCGATAAAGTGCGCAATCATTGATGCATGCGTGGTATTTAATGTGTGGTAGGTCGAGAGGGCACACGATTTTCTTGGCCTCCTCGATACTTGTTGGCAATGTGTTCCCCTTAGGAAGTCAATGTGCAAGATTCCATGTTCGCTTGAAGCTCACATCGGTCCATTTGTGTTCGCCTTCATCTCTAGAGCCTTGGCGTTACACTCAAACGTGTATCCTCGGGCGACACCGTGATACAATGGAGTCATCCCGTCTACCTCCATTTGGGCCAGCTTGGCTTTCTCTCTGGCTGCAGCTTTGTCGTTGCTCGTCTCCTTGAGGAGCAGTTCTTGAACATGAGGGTCCTGCAAGATCGAAGTTAGCAGCGTCTGTGTGTTCGCGTCTTCTCCTTCTTCATGATCATGCCCGTCGTCATCTCCTTCTCCATGCTGATCATGCCCGCCGGCATCTCCTTCGTCATGATGATCATGCCCGCTGGCATCTCCTTCGTCATGATGATCATGCCCGGTAGACTCTTCGTCTTCTCGCCCGCCCACGTCTTCGTGACCACCACCATGTCCTGCCGGCGCCTCATTGAGGTCGCGCATGAAACCGCGCCTAAGCAGGTGACCCTCCAATTGTCCAGATTCAGGGTCGATCCAGCGCTGCAGTTTGCATGTTCGACATGGACATCTTATCATGGTCTTGTTGTTCAGAATCATGTCCTCCTTCGCGCCTTTCTTGTACCTAGCAATTCGACCTTCGCTCATCGTGAGGACCATGGTTGCTCGAGCTCAAAACAGAGAGTATAGGTGAGAACCACACCATATGAACACACACATGCATGAATGCTAGCCGGAAAAAATTCGGCATGACCTTTCCTAAAATTAGGACATATGGGTAGTGCAAAAATTTGCCGAAATGAAAATGAATCAACATTTTGGCAAACATCCATGCAACCACACCGGCCGGGCCCAACAACAACAAGCAAACAACAAAAAACTTCCTCCCATTGCAAACATTCATGCACCACACACAAGCATCGTCTCGCCATGGATCGCACACACACACCGCCCGCGCGACAAGCTTCACCTACATGTTCATGATGGCCAAGTACTCACCTATAGTAGACACAATAATAGCGAGACGAGACCGCGCGATGAGAGAGTGTGGACAAATAGATCTACAATGCAAGTTGGTGGAGAGGAAATTAGTAAACAAATAGAGAGATGTGAGAGAGAAAAGTAAGGAACTTTTAGATCTAGAAGTTGGAGCGAAGCTTCCACTTACCAATCTATGGATTAAAGTAGGTTTAGATATAAGAAAATGGAAAAACTATGGGCAAGATGGGGTGTGAGGGAGGAGGAAGATGAGTTGGGAGGAGGTAGAGATGTGAAATGGGTGGTGGTGGATAGATAGATAAGAAAGCTAGCTCTTGTCACCTTTTTAACATGGATATGGACGCCCTCATCTGTGGCGCATATGGAGGAAATGCACCACAGATGCTAAAACTTCTGTGGCGCATATGTCCAGCATGCGCCACAGAACTTGGGTGAATTAGATTCCGTGGTGGGGCCCCCCTCCATGTTCTGTGGCGCATGAGGAAATATGCGCCACAGAACTTGGATCATATGAAAGATGTGGATATGAACTCCCTACAGCCCAGCGAGTTGATTTCCATCGATGATGCGCTCCAGAATGGCGAGGCCCCTGATGTGCGCATATTTCAGAATGCGCCACAGAACTTGGATCATCCCCCCCCCGCCGGCGGGTCCCACCAATCTTCTGTGGCGCATGTTCTGGACAATGCGCCACAGAACTTCCAATCTTCTGTGCCGCATGCGTTCTGGTGCGCCACTGATGTTTTCCTATGGCGCATAGTTTGGCATATGCGCCACTGAACATCTTGTCTATCTATAGGCTGTTTTCTAGTAGTGTTAGTGAAACGAACTCTTAAATATTTTTGCATTTCTGATTCCTGCATGTAGCATAAGTAATACTTCAAACCAGATTCGAACGGACTCCAAAATATGCCTAACTAGTCACTTGATTGTTTAATAGATTTTATTGTGTCACACTTCAGAGTAATTTGACCTCTCTATCGTCGATCTCTGATATCTAATCTTCTGTCATCGATTTTTTGATCTTGTGTAATCGATCTTTGGTCTCAGATCTTCTGTCACTGATCTCGAGCCTTCTTTGGTAGGCTTAAACATTAATAAAATATATCTTACCATCCACTTTCGGTCAATAATGCAGCGTCGGTAGGCTTAAGGCTTAATAATACAAACTCCTAAATACTTTGGCACCTTTGATCCCTGCAGACAACTTAGGACATGTACAATGGGGTGACGCCCGCCTTCTCTTAGAGTTCCTGTATCAGATTTTTGCTTAGTTGGAGGAGATAGAATTAACAAAGAGAAGCTTGGCTTCCCTTAGCCAAGGGATGACTATTTTCTCCATTATACATTGTACCTTTCATTATCAACATAATTTCTTACTATAATTAGTCAATTCACATTAATTATTAGAGATAACAATAAGAGATGAACTATTGTACGACTTATCTTTATTGTCTTCTGTAAATTATGTGGAAGGCTAAGAGAACCCGCATTCTCTATCACTATACATGACCTTAGGTAGGACCACAAACCCGATTTAAATGAATTTCAACAAATGCCTGACTAGAAATTTGCTAGTTCAGCATACCTTATTGTATCAGGTTTTACTGGAACTAAACCTCTGCGCAGTGGTGGAGCACGGAAAAAATTTAAGGTCGGGCAAAATACAAAACATGATTTTCACAAAAGATGAAAACTAAAGCATGATAATCCCTTCGGCATTTTTATTGTACATGACTTAAAAACATGGGAAAAGTACACATTGATAGGCCACAGGGAAAAAATGGAATCGAAAAAATTGATTCCCCACTATCGTTACTCCCTATCCTCCAACATTAAAATCTGATATAATTAGTTCTAAATTAATGGCCTGTTCTTCCTCTTTAACTCCACTAGTTGAGTGCCCGTGCTTTGCTACGGTTCCTGTAAGTTTTTATCTTGTCACATATTGTCGATATAATACACATGAGAATTCACATGTATTGAAAAATAGACACATAACCATATTTCAAAAATAATAAGATTCTACTTTGCTTCAAATTTAGTGAGAGGAAAATCTATAATTCGACATCATATACATAGAGGAACAATAATTCAACAATTATCTTTCTTTTTAATTTCTTCATTTACACTTCACCTCGGTGCCGTCGTCTTTCAGATTAGACAATTGAACAGAATTTTCTTGGTGTGGTTGTCTCCATGCATCTCAAAAAATCTCTTAGTTTCTTCACCTTTGTGTGTTTCTTCGGTACCGGTCTTTCTAGAAAGATGCTTATAAACACAACCCAAATTTCTCTCTATGTAGTTCTAATAATTAGAAGTACCTAGGCCAAGGATTGTACTCACAATTGAAGTACACAGTCCAAGTGCAAAACAATATACATGCATTATATTTTATATTTGGAGAGGAGATCTAATATCACTTTTAACAATGAAAAAAAATTAAGGTAACACAACCAGGGAAAACAATAAATAGTTTCTTCTTTCTTCCTTTGTTCTTCAACTCGTTTGGCAACATGTTTTTTTCCAGCTCACATCACATGTCCTTCAGTACAATTTTTGAACACTACGATCTGACATACATGTCACATGGTTGCCTATATATCAGTGTCACACCTTATAGAGCAAAGAAAATATCATCATGATTATGAAGTAAGACCAATAATGTATTAAAATGGCAGTATGACATGTCAACAATGTTGATATAATTTTATTCATACCAATATCCTGTACGGTATGATTTTTATAATTAAACACTGGATTGCCAATAACATACCTTACTATAGGAGCTAAAACTACTGAAAGCGTAAAGAGCAATCAAATATGCCATTATTTAAAAGACTGATATCATATGCATGATCCAGCTAAGTACATATATATGTATGAGAGGGAGCGTTTGCTACATGTATATATCAAGCATGAGAGATTAGAAATCTGCTAAGGACTGCTGAAGAAAGAGAAAAGGGGCCTCGCCATTCTGGAGCGCATCATCGATGGAAATCAACTCGCTGGGCTGTAGGGAGTTCATATCCACATCTTTCATATGCTTACATCGTCATCAACCATGACAATAGAGTCATACGAACATTGAAGTGCTACATGTAAAAATGGAAAGAAAAGAACATCAAATTTGGACGCCGGAACACTTGCCTGAGCTCAAACTGCATACTGTTGTTCTCCTTCTTCACAATGTCAATCTGCACCGTTTCTCTAAACATGTCCAGAGTTTGCAAATTTTAAATATTTCTATTCGATTATTTGTGCTGAAAGAAAACAGATTCTACACTATCTTCCCCGAGTTGGTTTGTACTTCTCCAGATCCTTGGCAGCCTAGAAGAGAGCCACATTTTGCACCTTTGGAATCAGTCCCAACGAAAACAGAGCCGCATAAGCATAAAGAGGGTGTAGAGAACTTGCATGGTATTGGGCGTCCAGAATTCATAGAGCTTGTCGGCGCTGGAGAAGATGACGACACCGATCTCGGCTTCACAGAGCACACTGATCTCATGGGTCTCCTCTACTCTGGACTCTTGATGTTCCTCGACCGCGTCCGCGGCCGTCTCCGCGCCCTCCTCGTCCTCCAGACCCGAAAGTAGCATTGACTACTGCTGCTTCCGCGGTGGGCTTTTCCTCCGAGGTATTCTTGCGCTTCCGGGTCAGCTTCTGGGTCTGCTGTTTTGGCTGTTTTGCCGACTGCGGAACAACTACTACGTTCAGCAACCCTTCTGAATCATCGTCGGCATCTGCATAATTGCTTGCCGTCTCTATCATTTCTCCCAGATCAGTGACGTGGTTGCGCTTTAAGCGATGATGTAGCAGACCAATTGGGAGTCCCGCGATAAAAGCTTCGATCGCAGTTTAATCATATACTCCTTCACAAGAGTTCTTGGTATCGATCCATCATCCGCGATAATCCTGGCAAGTTTCTCCAGCTTTCTGGATGCAACGCTGTAGGTCACCTACCGTACAGGGCCTCCGATATGTGCTTTCGAAATTCTGAAAAAACGCACTTTGCATGTCATACCAATTGTGGATGGTGTTTTCCGAAAGTTCATTAAGCCATGATTGTGTCGTCTTCCTCAGCATAAGCGGGAGATACCGGGTCGCGACCAAGCTGTTTCCTTCTTTGTGTTGGGAATATGCCCTAGTGGCAATCATGGTTGATGATATTTCCCAAAGTATTCATAAAGTAGAATTGTCCTTATATGAACATCAGATATATATCACTGAATGCGTGATTCAGTTGTGGAACTATATATTCATGATTGTTCATATTAGATTGTCCTTGGTCGTTGAGGTTGTGTTGGACACACAACTTAGACCAATGTGCAAGTCGGCTGATGACACGGTTCCACTTGTCATGGGCATGGTGATGCTATTCCGACTTACACTGATTCGGCTAAAGAGTTTAGCGAGTCGGACTGACCCACAGTTGAGATGCAACGAGTGTGTTGTCATTTGCAGTCTCAAGCAATGAAATCCTTTGACCTGAGGTGATTGCATGATCCGAGTTATGGATCACCAACTTAGGTTCTATCAAATGCTGTTCTATAAATGGGCAGTTATAAAGGTAGAGTTTGGGTTGGTCGTGAAGCAAGCTGCGTGACATGGATTACTAAGATGGGATTTGCCCCTCCGTAATGGAGAAATATTCTCTGGGCCCTCTCGTGTGATATGATTCGGAAGCATGGCCATGCGCTACTCAGTTAAGTGTTAACTGAGGAGTCGGACTAAGAGTTAGTCCAGTGAACCACATATCATGGTACGAGAAGAGAGTTAAGCTATTAAAGGGATGGCAACTACTCGCCTGTAGCTTAACAGATATATCGTGTGGCAAAGGGACTTGGACAAAAGTCACATTGAAGGTCCGTCCTCTGACTTTACGGTACTTGGGAGTTGGCACGTCTTGCTAGAGGCCGCTACCATCTATCGACTTGAGACCGAGTGTTCATGGAAGTGAGTTGGACTCAAAGCCATGACGGGATACTTGGAGGAGTAGCTCATGTCGTGTCCAGGTGTACGTGAACCTACAGGGTCACACACTTAAGGGTAAGGAGCCCATGTGGATTAGATCTATATGGAGATTGGAGTACAGCCTAGATGGGCCTCAAGAGTTGAGCCCAACTAGGAGTGTATACAAGTGGAGTGACAATGGATAGTCCCTGACCTAGCCATCACTTTCTCCACTTCCATTTCGGGCTAGACAGGATCTAGCAGCCCTTTGTCCGAAGCTCCTTCCTATATGTGTGGATACCGGTAGAGGCGTTGCACGTGCGGCGCCGGAGACGGGGAAGCTCGTGGGGATCTGACGAAGGAGTTCGTGGGATTCGAAAGGGTTGTCCGTGGGATCGTTCGGCACTACTTCGATGCGCTACATCAACTTCCGCATCTGCGCGTCTAGCAGTAATCTCATGGCCTATTACCTGAGCTGGATCTTGGGAGTTCCGCGTTAGGGAAAAGTTTTTGTTTATCTCTGCGTGGCCCAACAGTGGTATCAGAGCGAAAGCTTCTGGTTTTAGGCTCTAGATCTGTGCGTATGTGATATGCACGAGGTGGTGGATGAGATCCACTTAGGGTTTCGGTGGTCGATCTATGAGATAGATCGGTTTTGTGCAAGATTGATTGGATCAATCGCACTCGGGGTGCATGGAAGATCAGGTGCGGATGATCAATGAGATTGGTCAGATCTGCACAGGGATCAGATTTGGGTAAAAGTGTTTTATCCAATGAAGGAATCCATGGTTCGGAATGCAGATTAGATCTGTGATTTCGGAAAAATCGCCGGGCGCTGCCCGCACCCGCGAGGGGCGCTGTCCCTTCGATCCCTGCCCGCTTCGCCCTATCGTAGCGCATTAGATGTCGTTGTGAGGTTCACAACGCCGGTAGATATCGTATCTATGCATAACTTGTTTTTGCAGGAAGTTGTGAATGGTATGGCTTATGTGCATGTGATGTATGTAATCCATACGTGATCTGTGTATCACGAGTTTGTCAGCCGGCTGGAGCCAAAGTGCTGTCACTGTTATTGTATAACGACCTGCGTGTCAGTATGAGATGCCATCTTCTTGTATATTCCTTAGTGCTAGTGTAGCATGTTTGGAGGACTTGAAGGACACTGCAGCCAAAGGCATGACGAACAGATTCAAGGAGATGGAGATCACCATGAAGAGAGCCATACCATTTCACATTATAATTGGATTATTTTGTGTGATTGTTATCTCTCTAGTTTTACCTCTATGAGATAGTGGTTAAACTTTAAATCCCTCAAAGAAGGTCTAGTCGGTCTCCCTGCTAGTGCTGCACCATCACAAGTCGGACATTCTTGGTAGTGGGCTCATAAAATTGAGGTGCTACCAATTCTCTTCGACTAGATGGGTTCAAGTCAGACTCTTACAGCGGAAGCGCTTGGTAAGCTAGACGGGTCTATCACAACGGTTGTGGGGCTCGGGGAGAGGGCGGTCGGGAGCCGGGGCATGAGATGTCACCCGACCAACAGGAGTCGCATGAGATGCGATTGGCAAGGAGTTGCCTACCTAGATCACTTGACGGCTAGCGGTGATGCTAAAGCTCACTAGTCGGCTTGCTTATTTAGGATCCTGAATCACTAAGTAACCATCGGAGGGATGTTGGTTCTAGTGGGAGCATAAGTACTAAAGTGTTTCATATGTCTGCTCTTTTATGAATACTTGTCTTAAGTGTTTTGCATATTTCTGTTGTAGATAATGGCACCTAGTAGCAGTCTCCCTCGGTTGTCCAGTTTTGCTTTGAGGACCATCCTAGAGAAAGATAAACTTAATGGAACAAACTTCACCAACTGGTATCGTAATCTGAGAATTGTTCTCAAACAAGAAAAGAGGGACCATGTTCTAGACAACCCGCTTCCAGATGTGCCGGATGAGAATGCGAGTGTCGCAGCAACCAATGCCTATCGTAGAACATGTGATGAGTCTGCGGAAATTAGCTGTCTTATGCTTGCTCACATGGAACCGGACTTGCAGCAGCAGTTCGAGAATGTTGAGGCCTACGATATGATCGAAAGCCTCAAAAGTATGTTCCAGGCTCAGGCAAAGACCGAGAGGTATTAAGTCTCTCAAGCTTTGCTGAGTTGTAAGCTTAAGGATGGTGATCCACTGAGTCCGCATGTAATCAAGATGGTTGGTTATGTGCAGTCTCTGGAAAGGCTTGGCTACCCCATTAGCGAAGAGTTCGCTACGGATATAATTCTGAACTCTCTTCCTAGTGTGTATGGTCAGTTCATATCGAACTACCACATGCATGGTATGGATAAGAAGCTCACTGAATTACATGGGATGCTTAAGCAGGCAGAGGTTGATCTCAAGAAAGGTACTAACCAAGTGTTGGTGGTACATAATAAGGCTAAGTTTAAGAAGAGTTCTTGGAGTAAGAAGAAGAAGGCTAAGTAAGGAGGTAATGCTCAGGATGAGATCCCAAGCGTTTCCTCAGGGACTAAGTCATCTCCTTCAGCCAGATCCGCTTGCTTCTATTGCAAGACGGATGGCCACTGGAAGAGGAATTGCAGCAAGTATTTGGCGGATAAAGCCAAGACTGAGGTGTGACTTCCAACTCAGGTACACTTGTTTGCAATGTTATAGACCTTTATATTGCTGATGCACCCGGTGGTTCTTGGGTATATGATACCGGATCAGTCATTCATATCTGCAACTCGTTGCAGGGACTGGTAAGAACTAGGGGCGTAGCAAGAGGCGAGGTTGACATTCGGGTCGGCAACAAAGCAAGAGTTGCTGCGTTGGAAGTTGGCACGATGCAACTTCATTTACCTTCGGGATTCTTAATGGAACTAAATAATTGTTATTATGTTCCAGTGCTTAGTCGAAACATCATTTCTAACTCATGCTTGATGAGACAAGGCTATGAGTCTAATATTAAGAACAATGGTTGTTCTTTATATTTGAATGATATGTTTCACGGCTTTGCACCCGTTCAGAACAGGTTATTTATTTTGAATCTTGATGGTGGGTCGGTCTATAACGTAAATGTGAAAAGGTTAAAACCAAATGATCTGAATATGACTTACTTTTGGCACTGTCGACTTGGTCATATAAGTTGGAAACGCATGAAGAAGCTCCATGGTGATGGACTCCTAACTTCGTTCGACTTGGAGTCGTTTGAGACATGTGAATCCTGCCTTCTGGGCAAGATGACCAAGACACCTTTTGCAAGGAGTTGTGCAAGGGCGTCTGACTTGTTGAGACTAGTACATAGTGATGTATGTGGTCCAATGAGTGCGACAGCCAGGGGTGGTTATGAGTACTTGATTACCTTCACTGATGATTTGAGTAGATATGGATATGACTACTTGATGAAACATAAGTCGGAAGCCTTTGAAAAGTTCAAAGAATTCCAGAATGAAGTACAGAATCAACTCGGCAAGAAAATAAAGTTTCTTTGGTCGGACCGAGGAGGCGAGTACATGAGCCACGAGTTTGATGACCATCTGAAGAGTTGTGGAATAGTTCCTCAGCTCACTCCGTCGGGTACACCGCAGAGGAACGGTGTGTCAGAACGGTGGAATCGGACCTTGTTGGACATGGTACAATCAATGATGAGTCGGTCAGATCTACCTTTATCATTTTGGGGTTATTGTCTAGAAACGGCGGCGTTCACACTAAACAGAGTACCATCAAAATCGGTAGAGAAGACACCACATGAGATGTGGACAGGCAAGAAGCCGAGTTTGTCTTTTCTTAAGATTTGGGGTTGTGAAGTATTTGTCAAGCGACTTCAGTCGGACAAGCTTGCAGCCAAGTCGGATAAGTGCATTTTCGTTGGGTATCCAAAGGAAACCTTGGGTTACTACTTATACAACCGAGAAGAGGGCAAAGTGTTTGTCGCTCGGAACGGTGTCTTCTTTGAGAAAGAGTTTCTCAGTCGGGAAGTCAGTGGGAGTACGGTGTGGCTCGAAGAAGTTCGAGAGGAACCGGTCAGTAGCGATTTGGTGAAAGCCTTGGAGGTTGAGCCACCGTGGTAGTCGGAGTCGGCACCTCCATCACAAGATCGGCAAGATTGCAAAGTGTTCGTGATGTATTACTGTTAGACAGTGATGAGCCGGCAACTTATTCGGAAGCGATGGTGGGTTCTGATTCTGAGTCGTGGCTTGGAGCCATGAGATCCGAGTTAAAGTCCATGGATGATAATCAAGTTTGGAACTTGGTTGATCTGCCAGACGGTGCAAGACCCGTTGAGTGCAAATGGGTCTTTAAAAGGAAAACTGATATGGATGGAAACTTTTCTAACCATAAAGCACGGCTTGTCGCGAAGGGGTTCCGGCAGGTTCAAGGAGTTGACTACGATGAGACTTTCTCACCTGTAGCGATGCTTAAATCAGTTCGGATCATGTTAGCTATAGCAGCCTATTTCGACTATGAGATATGGCAGATGGATGTCAAAACGGCTTTCCTAAATGGAAAATTAACCGAGGACGTGTATATGATACAGCCTGAGGGTTTTGTCGATCTGGCTAATGCTGACAAGGTATGCAAACTTCAGAAATCCATTTATGGGTTGAAGCAAGCATCTCGGAGTTGGAACATTCGCTTTGATGAGGTAGTCAAATCGTTTGGCTTCATCAAGAGTGATCATGATTCTTGTTTGTACAAGAAGTTTAGTGGGAGCAAAGTAAACTTTCTGATCTTATATGTGTATGACATATTGTTGATTGGAAATGATGTCCAGATGTTGCAAGAAACCAAGGAGTCATTGGAAAGGAGTTTCTCAATGAAGGACTTGGGTGAGGCAACTTACATACTAGGAATCAGGATCTATAGAGATAGATCCAGGCGGCTCATTGGATTGATCCAAAGTACATATTTGGACAAAGTGTTGAAGAAGTTCAACATGGAATCGTCTAAGAAGGGGTTCTTACGGATGTCCCATGGCATAAGACTTAGCAAGACTGAGTGTCCCTCGACAACTGATGAGCGAAGTCGGATGAGTGCGATTCTGTATGCTTCTGCAGTCGGATCCATCATGTATGCCATGATTTGTACTAGGTCAGACGTTTTCTATGCTCTAAGTGTTGTGAGCAGATACCAGGCTAACCCTAGAGAAATCCACTAGGCAGCAGTTAAGAACATTCTTAAGTACTTGAGAAGGACCAAGGATGTGTTCCTAGTTAATGGAGGTGAGGTTGAACTCAGTGTAAGGGGTTACACGGATGCGAGTTACCTCACTGACTCTGATGATTCTCGTTCGCAATCTGGGTACGTGTTCATTATGAATGGAGGGGTTGTGAGCTGGAAGAGTTCCAAGCAAGAGACCTGGTTCGCATCTACAATGTAAGTTGAGTATATTGCTGCCTCGGAGGCGGCAAAGGAAGCTGTTTGGATCAGGAATTTCCTGATTGATCTTGGTGTGGTTCAGGGCTCGTCCAATCCGTTAGACGAGTATTGTGACAACAATGGTACTATTGCACAGGCCAAGGAACCTAGACAACACCAGAAGAACAAGCATATACTCATGCGATACCACCTGATTCGCCAGTTCATGGATCAAGGTGATATCAAGTTATGCAAGGTACACACGGATGCAAATGTTGCAGATCCGTTGACAAAGCCACTTCCACAGACTAAGCATGAGGCGCACGTAAGAGCCAAGGGCATTAGATTCCTAGACATGTGATGTCGGGATGATTGACTCTAGTGCAAGTGGGAGACTATTGGGAATATGCCCTAGTGGCAATCATGGTTGATGATATTTCCCAAAGTATTCATAAAGTAGAATTGTCCTTATATGAACATTAGATATATATCACTGAATGCGTGATTCAGTTGTGGAACTATATATTCATGATTGTTCATATTAGATTGTCCTTGGTCGTTGAGGTTGTGTTGGACACACAACTTAGACCAATATGCAAGTCGGCTGATGACACGGTTCCACTTGTCATGGGCATGGTGATGCTATTCCGACTTACACTGATTCGGCTAAAGAGTTTAGCGAGTCGGACTGACCCATAGTTGAGATGCAACGAGCGTGTTGTCATTTGCAGCCTCAAGCAATGGAATCCTTTGACCTGAGGTGATTGCATGATCCGAGTTATGGATCACCAACTTAGGTTCTATCAAACGCTGTTCTATAAATGGGCAGTTATAAAGGTAGAGTTCGGGTTGGTCGTGAAGCAAGCTGTGTGACATGGATTACTAAGATGGGATTTGCCCCTCCGTAATGGAGAGATATTCTCTGGGCCCTCTCGTGTGATATGATTCGGAAGCATGGCCATGCGCTACTCAGTTAAGTGTTAACTGAGGAGTCGGACTAAGAGTTAGTCCAGTGAATCACATATCATGGTACGAGAAGAGAGTTAAGCTATTAAAGGGATGACAACTACTTGCCTATAGCTTAACAGATATATCGTGTGGCAAAGGGACTTGGACGAAAGTCACATTGAAGGTTCGTCTTCTGACTTTACGGCACTTGGGAGTTGGCACGTCTTGCTAGAGGTCGCTACCATCTATCTACTTGAGACCGAGTGTTCATGGAAGTGAGTTGGACTCAAAGCCATGACGGAATACTTGGAGGAGTATCTCATGTCGTGTCCAGGTGTACGTGAACCTACAGGGTCACACACTTAAGGGTAAGGAGCCCATGTGGATTAGATCCATATGGAGATTAGAGTACAGCCTAGATGGGCCTCAAGAGTTGAGCCCAACTAGGAGTGTATATAAGTGGAGTGATAAGGGATAGTCCCTGACCTAGCCGTCACTTTCTCCACTTCCATTTCGGGCTAGACAGGATCTAGCAGCCCTTTGTCCGAAGCTCCTTCCTGTATGTGTGGATACCGGTAGAGGCGTTGCACGTGCGGCGCTGGAGATGGGGAAGCTCGTGGGGATCTGATGAAGGAGTTCGTGGGATTCAAAAGGGCTGTATGTGGGATCATTCGGCACTCCTTCGACGCGCTACATCAACTTCCGCATCTGCGTGTCTAGCGGTAATCTCATGGCCTATTACCTGAGCTGGATCTTGGGAGTTCCGCGTTAGGGAAAAAGGTTTTGTTTATCTCTGCGTGGCCCAACACTTTGACGATGCAGCAAGCCTAGAAAAAGTCCTATAGCCAAGTGCCTGGCCGAGCCACACCGTCGTAGGGTTGGATGTGCCTTGAGATAGCAAATCCTTCTAGAAAATTTGTCTGTCGTATGCGAGGTCTGAAGCATTTTGGACCTACATAGATGTTGTCTGACTCGTAGCGCCGTGCCTCTATGTTAGAGTTTATTCGGTGACTTGCGTCACTGGGTGATAGAGAGCGCCGATGTGGTTGTTCACTATGGCTACGGTGCCTTGGAGCCGGACTTCCGCTCTTCTGCCGCCTCCCCCATCACGTCGCCCTCTATGGCTCCCACGAGAGCCGTTATGATGACTACCTGGAGGGGAAGGTGGAGCTGGTGGATTATTTCCGGCTGATCGTCGGCCTCCATCCAGAGCATCGTTATTCCGGTTCCAGGGAGGATCTTCGTTATGACGAGCCCCCTGCTGGCTTGTCTTGGCATGGTGTTCGTCGTTCTTTCGTCTGGTTCTATCATCGTAGTGACATGGTTCAGCCGGACGGTCGGCGTGCCGAGGAGGTGGCATCCTTTGTCGGTCTTCCTCCCAACATCGATCTTCATTTTCCTCCCTGCGATTGTTTGATTGTCCCCGGGGGGTTTGTCTCAGAATCATGGTTGCAACGGCGTCTCGCTCTGCGGCTAGAGCAACATTGGACCATCCACGTGCGGCTTTGTGCAGCTGTCCCGAAGATCCGGTTCTTGAATAGTTGTCTTCCCGACGATCGGATCGGTGGTATTCCGGGTCACATCGGGGCCTTATATCTTGCCAAGCCCTCTATGTGCGGCATTGGTCGGATTTGGAGACCAGTTTTCCGCTACCAGATTTGGCGGCCTTCTGCTGCTCCAGCCCTTTGGTCAGTAGCTTCACGCCTAACCGGATTTGGTCTGGGCTTGGATTGTGTGCTAGTATCTCTCGAGCCGTGGCAGTATTTTTGACAGGTGTGCCATACACGAGGTCTCCCTTGCTGTCGAGCCGAGGTTCTCTGCTGACTTCACCTTCTTCTTTCCCTTCAAAGAGGGTCTTGTGGATTTCCGGATTTTTGTTAGCCCGCATAGGGTTGTCCCAGTTCTTCTGGTGCTGCAGGGAGTTGAACTGCCCCGCAGATGCAATGCGCTTTTTCTCCTCAAGGATGTGGTTGGATTCATCAAGGAGTACTTGGCGTTGCGCTTCTAAGGATTGGGCCCTATCCTCCAACTCTTCAGGTGTAAGTTCTGCAGCCGTTGGGATTGGTGTCATGAGTGCTTCTACAAGGATCTGACGGGCACCAGGGGTAACCACGTGTCCATCCAAAGGAGTGTCCTTCGGCTCGTCTAGGATTAGAGCTCCATTCGAGTCTTCCTCGAATTCTTCGGCGACTATCTCCTCTACAAGAGGATCCTTAGCCGGAGTCTTCTTCTTCTTCTTTACCCTCTTGGCAGCGCCGGTAGCAAAGACTGCTTTGGGTCCGTTTTCTGGAGTCAAGCTCTGGTCAGTACTTTCACACATTTGGACGTCGGGATTTTCTCCGATGTCCATTTCATCGCGCTAGTCGGGAAAGTCCTCATCGTACTTATTGCCCATGCTGTTGTAGGGACTGAGATCCAAATATTTTCCTTCCTCCGCAGCCTTGGAGTTGATTTTTTCTCCGAATTCTTCATCATACGCGTGTAGATCTGCTGATGTCACAGAGTTCCACGGGGAACCCTATGAGCTAGCGCTTGCTCCGACTGCGTTCAGCACTGAGTCATCGTTGTCTCCAGCATCGGCAGAGCCAGATCCAGATCCAACGTATCCGACAAAGTGAGATCCATGGGCTCTGATGTAGTTGCGGCTTTCTTCATTGGCTTCCTCGAAACTTTTGATGACTTCAAGGATTTCATCCATGTCAGTGTTTCCCTTCAACATCATGTGCCTCTTTGTGTACCTCAGAAACGATTTTCCAGCTCTAGCATCGGCAGAGCCGGATCCAGAGCTGATACTGCTTTGGTCTCCTTGACATTTGACTTTGCTGGGGAGATCACCTTGAGATTCGACCTCGCTAGGGAGATCGCTTCAGGATCAACGTCCATAGGAAGATCTGCTTTAGGTTCGGCTTTCTCCACTATCTCCGCAGTAGGTACGGGCTATCTGGGATTAGGATTTTCTGAGATCTAGAACTCTGCTGCCACCGCGGAAAAAGTGGATCCAGAAGCCTCTTTCGCCTCTATCATCACCACTAGGGTGGGTTGGGCGGGTTCAGCAAAACCGAGATAGACGTCGATCTCTCTGAAAGACATGATGGTATAGCTAGTCACGGCCTCCCTAGCCGGAATCCAGGTCTCATCGAGAAGAACGAGAGGGACGTCGCTGGTGTAGAGGACGCGACCAACGGCGATTGTCTCGCCAATTCCAGTTCTTGCAGATTCCGCTCGGAACGCGGGACCGAAGCTCACTTACCCCATGGTGGGCGCCAACTATCGTCGGATTGAGCACAAGTACGCCATGAGGGGGTCCTCGAGGCGTGCGGAAGAGAGGAGTGTGAGACGTACGGTGTTCCGGGACAGTGAGCACACAAGTTTACCCAGGTTCGAACCCGCCGGCGTTGGATGGATCCTACTCTTGCTGTCAATCCAGTAATACGGCAGAGCCGGAATATGGGTTACAAGGGTTCGCCTGCATGAGTTGAGTTTGTAGACTATTGGGTTACCCTAAAGGTTGGTCCCTAGAACGGCTTATATAGATAACCGGCCTAGGGTTTACAGGAGAGACCTATCCGGCTATGACTAAGAGTCGGTTACAATGTACATCTTGGACTACAAGTAACAAAGTAGGCCTATGTCGGTAAGTCATCTGGGCCTTCCCGTAGCCGGACTGGACTCCGTTTCTTCTCTCTGACTGGGCCGCTCGTGGAGCATAGCTCTAACCCGAAGTGGGCCACCCTGGTCAGCGAGGTATAGTGAGGATACCCGGAAAGTATATCCCCAACACCCAGCAAAAATAAAACTAGATGCTTCTAATTTATCTTTTGCATATTTTACGTGGTTTTGGGCTTTCGAAGATAGAACCGTTCTTACCTACGAACAAGGAACCACAACGATAAAAATTAAATTATTAGCAACCCGTTGTAAATTAGATATCAACTATACTGGGAGAAACAAATACCCTCTAGCCACTTATGCAAAACTAGTTGCATGTCAAGCGTGGAACAGGTCTCATGTGCGAGGACATGTAAAGTTTATCCGGGCAGCTTCGTCCCACTATGCTGCCAATATCCAAAATACATGAAGGATGAAATAAAATGATCATAAGCGCCCACATATTCATATGTGTTCTAACCGTACAAAGTATCTACGCATAGACATTGAGATCCATAATGACTCCCACCAGTTCAAGCGATGACTTAGTGATCGCGTGACCTTTTATTCGCAGTAACCAATTCCTTTTGTCTCACAATATTTTACTTGTCCTGGATCCGATCATTCAGTATCATTCATACCTAGTTCGATCCCGTTACTGACAAGTACTCTTTTCTCGTTCCCGTGATATAACATTCTTAGTGATCATTATCACTTGCTTGCAAGCTATGTCAATGTGATATTACCGAGAGGGCCCTGAGTATATCTATCCGTCATCAGGATGGACAAATCCTGCTCTTGATCCACGAGCCTCAACTAACATTTTCCAAGTACCTGACGACACCTTTATAATCACGCGGTTACGGTGTGATGTTTGATGTAATCAAAGTACTCTTCCAGAGTTAGTGATTGACGTGATCTCATGGTCTAAGTATTAGAGTTACTTCGAATGACGTTATAGTAGTGTAAACATAATGGCATGATCGTGTTACTATACTTTGGGAGAATGTTCATCACATCATTCTACCAATGCTGCGACCTCTTTATTAACAACATCCAATGTCATTATTAGGAAAACTCGATCATCTGTTAATCAACAAGCTAGTGTAATGAGAGGCATCACTAGGAACCTTTTATTTGTTTATTAAACACACATGTATTAACGTTTCTGGTTAACACAATTATAGCATGAGAAATAAACAGTTATCATAAACATGGAATAATATAATAACTACTTTATTATTGCCTCTCGAGCATATTCCTTTCAAATTCCCAAAGCTAGAATTTTTACAAGAATCAAACTTGAATAGATTACCATAAGAAAAGAGAAAATGCAGTTATCAAAAGAGTGTGAGAAGTGGTACCTCCCCAAACTTGAATAAATAAAGGGTGCCACACTTTACTGTTGAGGTATGAATAACCTCACCTTTGATGAACATGGACTTTTGGTTCAACGAATACTTCCTCATTGAAGTGTTGAGTTGAAACAACCAAGTGGCTTATGCAAGTATTTGTACGGTTGACACAAACCATGCACATCATCACACAAAGGTTTAAGTTCCTGCAAAAATAATGAAGGAACTAAAAGAAAACGATTCGGTGTGCACACGAAGTTTGTTCACCCAACCGTGAAAAGAAAAGAAAAAGAAACATGAAACACTACAAAGAATTATAGGCTAGAAAGTTTCAAAGGTAGGTAAAAGAAAATGAAGTACAATGGAACACGTATAAGGTAACCCTAAAGTGGACATGGAGATCCATAATGACTCCCACCAGTTCAAGCGATGACTTAGTGATCGCGTGACCTTTTATTCGCAGTAACCAATTCCTTTTGTCTCGCAATATTTTACTTGTCCGGGATCCGATCATTCAGTATCATTCATACCTAGTTCGATCCCTTTACTAACAAGTACTCTTTTCTCGTTCCCGTGATATAACATTCTTAGTGATCATTATCACTTGCTTGCAAGCTATGTCAATGTGATATTACTGAGAGGGCCCTGAGTATATCTCTCCATCATCAGGATGGACAAATCCTGCTCTTGATCCACGAGCCTCAACTAACATTTTCCAAGTACCTGACGACACCTTTATAATCACGTTGTTACGGTGTGATGTTTGATGTAATCAAAGTACTCTTCCGGAGTTAATGATTGACGTGATCTCATGGTCTAAGTATTAGAGTTACTTCGAATGACGTTATAGTAGTGTAAACATAATGGCATGATCGTGTTACTATACTTTGGGAGAATGTTCATCACATCATTCTACCAATGTTGTGACCTCGTTATTAACAACATCCAATGTCATTATCAGGAAAACTCGATCATCTGTTAATCAACAAGCTAGTATAATAAGAGGCATCACTAGGAACCTTTTCTCAGTTTATTAAACACACATGTATTAACGTTTCTGGTTAACACAATTATAGCATGAGAAATAAACAGTTATCATAAACATGGAGTAATATAATAACTACTTTATTATTGCCTCTCGAGCATATTCCTTTCAAATTCCCCAAGCTAGAATTTTTACAAGAATCAAACTTGAATAGATTACCATAAGAAAAGAGAAAATGCAGTTATCAAAAGAGTGTGAGAAGTGATTATCTCCCCAAACTTGAATAAAGAAAGGGTGTCACACTTTACTGTTGAGGTATGAATAACCTCACCTTTGATGGACATGGACTTTTGGTTCAACGAATACTTCCTCATTGAAGTGTTGAGTTGAAACAACCAAGTGGCTTATGCAAGTATTTGCACGGTTGACACAAACCATGCACATCATCACACAAAGGTTTAAGTTCCTGCAAAAATAATGAAGGAACTAAAAGAAAACGATTCGGTGTGCACACGGAGTTCGTCCACCCAACCGTGAAAAGAAAAGAAAAAGAAACATGAAACACTACAAAGAATTATAGGCTAGAAAGTTTCAAAGGTAGGTAAAACAAAATGAAGTACAATGGAACACGTATAAGGTAACCCTAAAGTGGACATGGAGATCCATAATGACTCCCACCAGTTCAAGCGATGACTTAGTGATCGCGTGACCTTTTATTCGCAGTAACCAATTCCTTTTGTCTCGCAATATTTTACTTGTCCGGGATCCGATCATTCAGTATCATTCATACCTAGTTCGATCCCTTTACTGACAAGTACTCTTTTCTCGTTCCTATCACTTGCTTGCAAGCTATGTCAATGTGATATTACTGAGAGGGCCCTGAGTATATCTCTCCGTCATCAAGATGGACAAATCCTGCTCTTGATCCACGAGCCTCAACTAACATTTTCCAAGTACCTGACGACACCTTTATAATCACGCTGTTACGGTGTGATGTTTGATGTAATCAAAGTACTCTTTCGGAGTTAATGATTGACGTGATCTCATGGTCTAAGTATTAGAGTTACTTCGAATGACGTTATAGTAGTGTAAACATAATGGCATGATCGTGTTACTATACTTTGGGAGAATGTTCATCACATCATTCTACCAATGTTGTGACCTCGTTATTAACAACATCCAATGTCATTATCAGGAAAACTCGATCATCTGTTAATCAACAAGCTAGTATAATAAGAGGCATCACTAGGAACCTTTTCTCAGTTTATTAAACACACATGTATTAACGTTTCTGGTTAACACAATTATAGCATGAGAAATAAACAGTTATCATAAACATGGAGTAATATAATAACTACTTTATTATTGCCTCTCGAGCATATTCCTTTCAAATTCCCCAAGCTAGAAATTTTTACAAGAACCAAATTTGAATAGATTACCATAAGAAAAGAGAAAATGCAGTTATCAAAAGAGTGTGAGAAGTGGTTACCTCCCAAAAGCATGAATAAAGAAAGGGTGCCACACTTTGCTGTTGAGGTATGAATAACCTCACTTTTGATGGACATGGACTTTTGGTTCAACGAATACTTCCTCATTGAAGTGTTGAGTTGAAACAACCAAGTGGCTTATGCAAGTATTTGCACGGTTGGCACAAACCATGCACATCATCACATAAGGTTCAAGTTCCTGTAAAAATAATGAAGGAACTAAAAGCAAACGATTCGGTGTACGAACGGAGTTCGTTCACCCAACCGTGAAAAGAAAAGAAAAAGAAACATGAAAGACTACAGAGAATTATAGGCTAGAAAGTTTCAAAGCTAGATAAAAGAAAATGGAATACAATGAAACACGTATAAGGTAACCAACTGACCTGAGGTTATCGAAATGAAAAGATTGAGGGTTATAACCCTTTTGTACCCATCCGGCTTTTTAGCTTTTCCGCCCGCGGTGGCGCCCGATTTGAACGGAAGGTGGGCGGCGGCAGCAGGGAGAGGTCCAGAAGGGGCGGGTGGTGGCTGGGAGTGGCCAGTGGCGCCACGAAGGTCGCGCGGGTTGGGGTGGGCGGAAGCGGGCGCTAGCGGCCAAAATAGGCTGTTGGAGGAGGCGCGTGGCCGCTCGCTGGTTTTACACCACCAGCACCAAGTGGTGTAAATTTATCCCAGCTGGTGTAAATTATACACCAGATGTATAATTGGGACCAGTTTTTTTACACCTACACCATCTGATCTAGCTGTTTTTCTTGGCTCCCAAGTGGTGTGTATGACAGTTATTGTACACCTACACCATCTGACAAGATGCTCTGACTAGTCTAACATGGCTGGAGGCAGAGCACGCATTAAAGTGGTGCTTGGGGATCGAAGAGAAGTGAAGACAATTTATTTTGGAACGTGGTACATGGATGTCTATATAGTATTAAGTCCATCCCCCCTCACTCACACCCACTTGGAAGCAGCAGTAGGAAGTAGCAACCCTTCTCTAGCACTAGCTAGCACTAGCAAGCTTCTCACACAGCCATGGCCAACCTTGCCTATTTCCGCAGTCGCCCTCTGAGGAAACATATCGAGTCGAGGGAGCTCAACTTCCACTTGTACATGCGCCAACAGGCTGAAGGAGCAGCAGAAGCTAGTACTAATAATGACTGTGTTGTCATGTATGATGGTCCTGGCTCCGACGCAAACCTTGTCGCCCGTGCCCAAGGCTTGCAATCAGTGTGCGGCATCACGAACCAAGCTGCTCAGTCATCCTTGGTTACTGTCAACATAGAGTTCGTCGATGAGAGGTTTGACGTACGATTCTATATATATATATATATATATACTTCTTTAGCTCATATGTGCATTTTAGGTTTAAGGGATCTACCCTTACAGTGGTTGGAAACCACCCGACACACAAAGGTGAATGGGCAGTCGTGGGTGGAACCGGAGAGTTTGGGTTTGCACAAGGGGTTGCCACATGGGAAGTAGGTGAAGAACTGGAGGGGGGCAAACTCAGGGACATTAGGGAGCTTCGCATCCATCGTGCTACTCTTAACTTCCCTAAAACGGTGAGATGTATTTATTTTTTTAACGTGTTCTTTCGGCCGGTCTATTACTTGTAGAATAGCCTGCTTGTATCCTTGTCGTGATTATATATATATCGTCTTTGCAAACAATCTGATGCAGACCAAGGTGGGAATGTTTGGCGGGCCGCTAGGGTATAATCAGGACACCCCGACAATACCGGAACGCCTAGTGAGTGTGACAATCCAGAGCGATGATGTCATTACTTCCATCGCATTTTCCTACATTGACGAAGATGGTCAGCTGATGAATGCGGGTCCGTGGGGATTTGATGGTCGCAATTCAAACACAGTGAGTGGAGTGCCTTCTCGATTGATACTCTATTACTCCTAGTGCATGTTTTGTCGATTCATTAATGTGACAACATCATTTCTAACTGTGGATAATTATTAGTAAACTCAAGTTAGCTGAGACATCCTCCATCCATATATAAAATCTGAAAAATCTTGGCAGCATACAGTTAGGTGTTTTTAAGGATTAATAAGTAGAGGTTTGAGAGGATCCTACCAACAGTTTGCTCTCATGTATGACTATTTTCTTCCTTGCAGATCCAGTTTGCTCCCACGGAGACCGTAAAGAAAATCGAGGGATCATTCGACATGTTCGAAGAAGTAACTACTATCGTGACATCACTTTCCATTATCACGGATGTACGAACATATGGACCTTTTGGTAAGGTAATTGGTACCGCTTTCAGTGCACCCGCCAAGGACACTGGCAAGGTTGTGGGCATATATGTGCGCGCTGGACATTACGTGGACGCAATTGGACTCCATGTCCGCTCGAACTAGTCGAAGTGCGGGTTGTGTTGCTTAAGTATAACTAAATCTATTTTGCTTAATGTGTTACCATAGTTTGGTTGTTCGGTCTTGAAATAAGACAGCCGCAGGTTGTGTCCTCCTGTATCAACTTATTTTCCTATTACTCCCTATGTGTTCCATAATTTTTGTTCTAAGAATTATGAAATGGAGGGAGTATAATGTATCTCATTTTGTTACCACGTGTCGGCGAAGCCTACGTCGTGCCACTGGCTAGCCAAGGAATTTCCATAAAGTCTGAAACTTTCCTCTTTTCGTAATCCCTATTTTTGGTAACTGTAAAGAAAATACATCACCGTGCTTTCAAAAACAATATAAGTTAAAGAATTTCAAATATTACACAATTTAACATTCATAATCTCGAGCGCAGAAGCAAAATATATCACTCTATGTATGGTGAAAGAGCATGGGAGCAAAAAAAAAATTAACATCAGGGAATATGATCACATCAACAATATCTACATCTTTACATTCTAAGTATATAAATAAAAGTGCGTGCAGCATAAGTCCTAGTTACTTTTCATCTACTTCTGATCACGGTAGGAATTTAAGATTCAAATCTCTCACGAATAGAGAAAGATCAGAGACTTCTACTCTCTTTTTTGACAAAACCAAGAAAGGTCCTTCACCCAGAGAAGCACAGGTTGTCATGCACATACTTTGATTTTGAAAATATCAAATAAGAACAACTTGTTGATAATATTTTCGGGGGTATTATCATGTCAACAATTCCATATTGTGCGGCCCCAATGCCCCTGTCATCATCATCTTTTTATTTTTACTACTTAAATGACCGTGCGTTGCCACAGGTGTATGAAACCAGGGCCGAGCCGGCAAAAAATCCGAGGCCCTCTGTGAAACTCTAAAACAGGGCCCTTTGGCACTATTTTTTTAACTATTCAACAATTATAATATATGTGCCGAGATTACTTTATAATATCAAATATAGTGTTAGAAGGATCAACTAACTGATTATCGAAGGGCACTTATGATTCTTTTATAATAAACTTGTCCATAGCTCCAGCTCCCTTTTTTTCCTTTCTCTTGCGCGTTTGGACACTGAATTTTTGCTATCCCATCATGACATGGACATAGATCTTAATTATTGAAACACTAGTTCTCGAAAAGGTGAAAAAATAATCAATCGAAGTACCAACAAAGGAGATGATGTTGGAAATAGATCAGAATTGAAGTACACCTGCAATGTAGAAGAAAAGAAGAGAGGACTAAAATGATTCTGCTGCATGGAAATACTTCATGAAACTCAAACAAATATATCTTGCTGGAAGAAGAATGGAACTAGGAGGAGGTAGGGAAACTGATTTCTAGCATGATCAGTGGGTTGGGAATTTGTCCCTATGTGGGAAGTTTCCTGAACTCTATGAGATTTGTAATCAGTAGAGTGGTACAATAGCATAAAGTTTTTGCTACACGGTCTCCGGTGAGGTGTACCGGCGAAAGCCTCCGGCGAGTCTCCGGCGAAGTTGATTTTTGCTACATTAGTACTTTTTTTTTGCTACACGGTCTCCGGCGAACTCTCCAGTGAGGTCTAGTATGTCTCTTCTTTTTCTAGACCAAATCGTTTTCTGCTACATGTAGCAAAAGCGGGCCTAATTGTAGCAAAAGCGGGATGGAGGGACGGGACGAAGATCTGATCGTCGATCGAACCAGATCGGAGGGCTGGGGGCCCGAGGGATGGGTGGCACTTCCCTTAAGGTATTATACCCAACTACTAGTCTCCGTCCTGCAGATGTTGCACCCATACGGCAAGGGTGGCTGAAGAAGAAGCTTCCAAATCTTAAAAGGTTTGGTCGTGATTTGACCATATCAAGTCAAGAGGATATACTCATCATGAAAGAGGGAACGTCATGGATAAGAGGATGTAGTTTATGTATCAAGCCGATTGAGGAGCATCTCAGTTTTGAAAAGACGGCCCCCCAAGATACCTCTGGTTTTTGTGATGCACCCCTCGACTCCCTAAGGATTTGTTGGGGAATTAGCACACTCAAACGTGATCTGAAAATACGCAGCAGAATAAGATGTAAACTTCAGCACCACGTGTATGCTAACTCCACAGATCGTTACTCAGTCACGAAAGGAAACATATGCATCAAACATATATGGAGGAAACAGATCCTATCCCAACCGAGGACAAGGAAAACCAATCCTTTTTATGTGGAAAACCTCTCAACTTGAGAGGAAAATCACAGGCCGAAGCCATCCAAATCTTATTCCACTATTATCAAATGGGGATACAACTTGTTCTTCTCTAGAGAGCACTAGAGCATCTCATACATCAAGATTTGGGTCAGAAAACCTAGGGATCAGAGCAATCTCACCAAAGATGGTGGAACCACAGCTTGAAGGAGACAAGGTAGTGGATTTGGACGTCACGACCGTGTGGGCAAAGCCCGGTGCTTGATTTAGCTTCTTCCTTCAACTTCTCCTCTTTACCTTCTCTCTTGGTTTTCTTCTCCAATGGAGGCTATCCTGGATTTTCGTCTGTCCACCTTGTGGTGGCTGGATGGGAGGCTTATCATCCCCCTTCCCTCATGTGCAATGTCCAAAATGACCCTTGGTCATAACCCTAAAGGTTGGTGGGCTCTTGCACCTGTTTGGGCCACCTGAAAGGCTTCATAAGGTCATCTCCTCACAGCCCACATGAGGAGGATACCCAACATTCTCCCCCATCTAACTCATGTGGGGGGCATCTCATGCCCGCTGCCTTGCAACATACAAGCAGCTTCTCACTTGGCAATATCTTGGTCATCATATCCGAGCCATTCTTGTCGGTATGGATCTTCTCAAGTTTCAGCAACTTGGAACTCACAACATCTCAAATCCAATGATACCTCACATCAATGTGCTTCGTTCGAGAGTGGAAACTTGGATTCTTGGCAAGATGGATAGCACTCTGGCTATCGCAAAACAGATTGTAATTCTCTTTCTTGATGCCCAACGTTTGCAAGAAGTTCTTCATCCACAACACTTCCTTGCAAGCCTCAACCGTTGCTATGTACTCAGGATCTGTGGTTGATAGTGAAATGCATTTCTGCAACCTTGATTGCCATGACACTGCTCCCCCTGCATAAGTCATCAAGTATCCGGAGGTAGGCTTCCTAGAATCTGCATCACCAGCATAATCTGCATCTGTATAGCCTTGCAATACAGGATCACCGCTTCCAAAGCATAAGCACGGTCTAGAAGTACCTTTGAGATACCTGAGAATCCACTTCACTGCATTCCAGTGAGCTTCCCCTGGATTTGTCATGAACCGGCTAACAACTCCAACTACATAGGCAATGTCAGGCCTAGTGCACACCATGGCATACATCAAACTGTCCATGGCAGATTGGTAAGGTATTTTACTCATTCCTTCTTTCTCCTTCTTGCTGCTAGGACATTGTTCTGAACTCAGTTTGTGATGGCCTACAAGTGGAGAGGTAACAGACTTTGCGTCTTTCATGTTGAACCTTTCAAGTACCTTCTCAATGTATCGTTCCTGTGAGAGCCAAAGCAGCTTCTTTGATCTATCACGGGAGATTTTCATGCCAAGTATTTGTTTAGCTGGTCCTAAATCCTTCATGGCAAATGATTTACTCAATGCCTTCTTGGAGAGCAATCCTCTTTGTGTCATTTCCAATAATCAGCATGTCATCGACATATAGCAAGAGAATAATGAAGTCACCCTCGGCGTACCTCTTCATAAAGACACAATGATCATGGTGTGCTTTATGGTATCCAAGCTCAGTCATGAATGACTCGAACTTCTTGTACCATTGCCGAGGAGCTTGTTTCAGGCCATATAATCTCTTCTTAAATTTGCACACTTGGTTCTCCTTGCCTACAACCGTGAATCCTTCCGGCTGCTCCATGTATATATCCTCCTCTAGGTCACCATGCAAGAATGCTGTCTTCACATTGAGTTGCTCAATTTCCAAGTCCATGGTGGCAGCCATGCCTAGCACAACTCGGATCGAAGACATCTTGACCACTAGAGAGAATATCTCATCAAAGTCAATACCCTTTTTTTGACTGAAACCTTTCACAACCAATCTGGCCTTGTACCTTGGATGTGAGCTATGCTCTTTAGTCTTCACTCTATACACCCACTTGTTCTTGAGTGCTTTCTTGCCCTTTGGCAAAGACACCAACTCAAAGGTGTCATTCTCATACAGGGATTTCATCTCATCCTGCATGGCTTCCGACCATTCATTCTTGTGCTCGTTAGACACTGCCTCCTCATAGCATGAGGGCTCACCTGCATCAGTCATCAACACATATTTATGTGGTGGATACCTTGTGGAAGGTGTTGGATCTCTTCCACTTCTCCTCAACTATTGCACTAGTGGTGGGGAATCAGGTGGATTAACATCACCTTGATCATCATCAGCATCTTCATTTGATGGTTGTTCATGTCCCTCACTTATACTGCCTTGTTCAGTTGCATCATTTTCGTCTTCAGCATCATCATCTCCCCCGTGATTGTGATGCACGAGCGGAGGGTTAACTGGATCCAAGTCAACCTGAGGTGTGGTGGCCTTTGGCTTCTCTGGTTTCCCAATATCTTGTATTGTTTCATCTTCAATGAAAACCACATCTCGGCTTCTACATGTCTTCTTCTTGATTGGATCCCACAATCTGTATCCAAATTCATCACTTGGACTGCTCAGATAGATGCACTGTTTTGTCTTGCTATCAAGCTTGGATCTCTCGTCCTGGACGCACAAATGCCTTGCACCCAAAGACCTTCAATTGCTTGTATGAAACTTCCTTCCCTGACCAAACTCTCTGAGGAATATCACCTGCAAGAGGAACTGAGGGGGACAAATTTAGTACATACATAGCATGATTCAAAGCTTCAACCCAAAAGGAATTAGGTAATTTTGCATGAGAGAGCATAGTTGTGACCCTCTTGGTAAGAGTCATGTTCATTCTCTGCAGGTCCATTGAGCTGGGGTGTCTTTGGTGGAGACTTCTCAAGCCTGATGCCAAACTTGTTGCAATACCTCTCAAAGGGACCACGGTATTCACCACCATTGTCTGATCTCACGCACTTCAATTTCCTGCCAGTTTCTCTCTCAACCTTGGCATGGAATTCCTTGAAGACGTCGAGCACCTGCCACTTGTTTCTCAACACATAGATAAATATATTCCTGAAATGGTCATCAATGAATGTCACAAAGTATAATGCTCCACCGAGGGATTTTTCGGTCATGGAGCAAACATCAGTGTGCACAATGTCAAGAACATTATCCGCTCGATGCAGCGGGCATGCACGAAATGCAACCCTATGTTGTTTGCCAGCAAAACAATGTTGACAGGGTTTCAAGGTTATACCTTTCAACTCAGGGAGGTAACCCCTGCGAGCAAGAGCCTGCATGTCCTTCTCACTCATATGCCCAAGCCTCTTTGCCATAGCTCAACCGAAGTGTCATTTTTGGCGACGTCCATCACATCATTACATAGCTTGGTTTTAGTCACATAGACACAACCTTGCTTGCTTCCTCGAGCCACAATCAAAGAGCCTTTGGTGAGTTTCCATTTTGCATTACCAAAATAACTTCCATGGCGAATGTCATCAAGCTTTCCAACTGACAACAGATTCAGCCGTATGTCGGGAACATGTCTCACGTCATCGAGCACCAACCTGCAGCTTGTGTTTGTCTCAATGCATATAGTGCCCTTGCCAACAATAGTCGACGAACCACTATTTCCCATCCTTACCTGGCCGGTGATGCCGCTGGTATAGGACGTGAAATACTCCTTGTGTGATGTAATGTGGAAGGACACACCTGAATCCACAACCCAACTCATAGCATCATCACAAACAGCACTATAGCATTCTTCATCTTCAATGACTAGGTAATCTTCACCTTGCTCACATTCTGCAGTCATGGCGGCACCATTCTCGCCCTTTTGCTCGATCTTCTTCTCGACTTTTCCCTCTAGCAGATCTCTTTTGTATTTTCTGCAATCGCTCTTCTTGTGTCCCGGTTTGCCACAATAATAGCAAGTAGCACATGATCTCTATCTTGACTTTGATCTCCCCCTGGACTTCTGGTCTTTTCCATGCTGAGATTTGCCTTGGCCACGTCCACGGTTGTCATTCTTGTCGTGGGATTCAGCCACATAGGCATCAGAAGACGAGGCATCGCCTTTTTCCCTCTTTCTAGCTTCTTCATTCAGCATGTTGTTCTTCACCATTTCCAACGTCAGCTTCCCATCTGGAGCTAAATTGCTAACTGACACAACAAGCGTGTTCCAACTATCGGGCATGGAACTCAGCAGCAACAATGCTTGCACCTCATCCTCGAAGTTGATCTTCATGGCGGAGAGTTGATTTATATGGCACTGGAAGACATTCAAGTGTTCAATAACACTGCTACCATCCCGGTACTCAAGCTTGGCTAGTCTTTTGATTACCGACGCCTTGTTCATAGCTATCTTCCTCTCATACATTGACTCCAACTTCTGCCACATCTCATACGCATTTGTGTCGTTTGCAACATGGTGAAATATATTGTGGTTGGTGTACAAACGAATCATACCTACTGCTTTTCTGTTCAGCACTCTCCATTCTTCTTCTGTGACACTGGATGTCGGTATTTTGTCCTTCACAATTGGCTCATACAAATCTTTACAGTAAAGGATGTCTTCCATCATGGGCTTCCATAATGAGAAATTTGAAGAATCAAGTTTTATCATGCCACTTGTGGTGGCGCCTTCTTCCAAAGTCATTGCGATCTAGCAGAAACCTTAGAGCAAACCTTGTGCTCTGATACCACTCTGTTAGGGAATTAGCACACTCAAACATGATCTGAAAATACGCAGCGAAATAAGATGTAAACTTCAGCACCACTCGTATGCTAACTCCACGGATCGTTGCTCAGTCACGGAAGAAAACATATGCATCAAACATATATGGAGGAAACAGATCATGTCCCAACCAAGGACAAGTCATGTGTGCTCTCACACACAGCACCTGAAATCTGCAGGTAGGCAGGACAAGTTCTATGTGCTCTCAACACATAGGAGCAGCAACAAGCAAATCAACACACAGGGACACCAATCCTTTTTACGTGGAAAACCTCTCAACTTGAGAGGAAATACCACGGGCCGAGCCACCCAAATCTTCTTCCACTATTATCAAATGGGGATACAACTTGTTCTTCTCTAGAGAGCACTAGAGGATCTCATACATCAAGATTTGGGGCACAAGAGCTAAGGATCGGATCAATCTCACCAAAGATGGTGGAACCACAGCTTGAAGGAGACAAGGTAGTGGATCTGGACATCACGACCTTGTGGGCAAAGCCCGGTGCTTGATTTAGCTTCTTCCTTCAACTTCTCTTTCCCTTCTCTCTTGGTTTTCTTCTCCAATGGAGACTATCCTGGATTTTCATCTATCCACCTTGTGGTGGCTAAATGGGAGGCTTATCATCCCTCTTCCCTCATGTGCAATGTCTAAAATGACTCTTGGTCATAACCCTAAAGGTTGGTGCGCTCTTGCACCTGTTTAGACCGCCTGAAAGGCTTCATAAGGCCATCTCCTCATAGCCCACGTGAGGAGGATACCCAACAGGATTGAATGCTCAAGCATATTGTCACATGCCAAGGTAACATTTGGCAATTTGATTACCTTCTACTCCCTCCATTTCAAAATATAAGAGGTTTTAGCTTTATGAAGCTAATGTATCTAGACCACTTTTATAGTGTAGGTTCGGAGCGGTTTGAAGTGAACCTACACATTAAAAGGGGTCTAGATACATTCACTTCACAAAGCTAAAATATCTTATATTTTAAAACGGAGGGAATATATCGAAGCAATCAGCATCCACTGTTATTGCAGCTCGTCAGCCGCTGGTACTAGTGTCGGGTCGTCGTCATCGTGTAATTTGCAGATCGCTAGGATAGATAAATTGTATCTTCTCAAGGAAGTCACTGTGACAGGTACCTATGCCGATGACCTCAAGCGGGACTTGCACGAGCAACTCAACGACCATAAAAAAAATCTGTGCTAAAGTAGGCCCAGCTATCTGTCTCTTAACTTGTCTTTGGATGGCTTAGAATTTTGAGTAAATTTGGTATGATCTGTGTGTTGGGTTGTAGGATTGTAGCGTGTGTGTCTGAGTGTGTTTCGCTACTCTCGGAGTGTGCTGGATCTAGTCTTTTCTTTCTTTCATACATTCATCATGTTACCTGTAATAGCTCCTAACCCCAGTAATTAAGACGTTTGTATTAGCTTGCTTTGAGTCAAAGCAGGGCCAAAAGCAGTTTAGTCTGAAATAACTGAATCATGGATTCAGTTCAGAGTTGGATGAGTGAAATAAAGAAATTGTATGCATTGGTTGGACTGAATTAATATGTATGGTGATAATTAGGAATATATCAATCTTGGATCGACATAATTACTATAGTCAGGCACGGAGTAGGAGGATGCGGTAGTAGAGATTTGCTTATAGGTGGCACTTTACTAGCGGCGCGCCTAGGAGAGCACGTGCTACTAGTTTTACTGGTGGCGTTACATAGCTTGGCACGCCACCAGTAAGTGTGTTTTATGGTGTGTCAATTTTTTCGCCACGCCACCGGTCTGTTGGACCAATGTTCGAGGGTGGGTTGAAAACATTAGTGGCGTGGCACTTAATAAGACAAGCTACTAATATATTTTGGTTAGTGGTCTGGCAAGGGCGTGTGTTTTTTACACGCCGACAAATTGTTTTTAGAAAAATACTCGTTGATTTTTCTTACACGCAAGTTCCACGCGTTCGACACGTGGCTCCCATGCGGACCGATCAACACCCCACCCACCAGGATCACCCCCACTATGTCCCCTCTCTCCCCCACGCGCACCACCTCACTCCTCTTCCCCAACCTTAGTTGTCGATGCTTCGCACCACGTCCGCCGCCCTGAGTCCCGCAACACCCTTCCATGAGCCGCTCCCCTCCCCGTGCCTCACAACACCCCTCCCCGAGCCCGCGACGTCCGCTGCTCCGCCGCGCTCGATCGGAGGTTAGCACCACCGCGCCTCCCTTTTTATTTAGATTTAATTTTAGATAGATAAAATTTTATTATGATTTTAGATAGAAAACTCAGCACCGCGTCCGCCGTTCCGCCACCCCAAGCACCGCAACACCCTGCCCTGAGCCGCTCCCCTCTAACCAGTACATATCTTGCTTGGTAAAGTTAAAGTTATTTAACCAAACTCTAACCGGTACATCTCTTGCTTGGTATAGAACTTGTCTTGCAGAAAGCATCACTACATGGGACAAACTGTCTAAAGAATTCTTGTCTCGCTTCTACCCCAAGATAAAATATTTTGGAGAAAGACGAATCATTATGAACTTCAAGAACCATCTAAGGGAAAGTCTAGTAAGGGCTTACATAAGGTTCAGAGGTTTTCTTCATAATTGTCCTGGTCATGACTTACCACCTTGGTATGATCCACATGTTTTCTGTGGTGGGTTAAAAGAAGTTAATAGAACAGAACTTGAATTAGCCTCAGGAGGAGCCTTTATGGATAAATAAATATCCAAGGCCCGGGCGTTATTCACATCAATGTCTAATTACTGATGTTGTGCAGGAGAGTCGCCAACTCTTCCTACACAAATCAAACCCTAGCGACACAAACAAAAGAAAATAAGGAAAAGAAATTTTAAACATCAAGTGAAGAATGGGGAGGAGGAAGAAGAGTTGGTAGTTACAATGAGAGGCAGTCATGAGAGTTGGCGTGCTTTCAGAAATGACCTCTATTACAAAATATGATAGAAATTGTAGTCTAATCTTCCTTGTGATGATATTGTTTCTTGTGAATAGATTGGGATAAGTGCAGTTCTATTGTTGCAATATGAGTGCTAACAACATGGTTTCTACGATTATAGCTAATTTGAGGTCAGAAGGAATAGCCAATAAAGATAGGGTATATGCAGTGCAACAATACTTATTGTTACTTGTCAACCACCAAATATAAATGTCGTAAAACATTATTTGGATCAATCAAAACTTGTATGGGGGTGATTTCAAAAAGTTTCAGTTGGCACACACATGCTACTTCGTTCTCGCTACAAAAGGAAAGATTCAGGTTGGGTTCTAGCCTCTAATCCTCTACCACATATAGCTATGGTGAATTTTTATATTGTTTCAAAGGAAATTACAAAGAGATACAAATAAATGAACCCAAAAATCTTTAAAAAAATTAAATCAATCCATGCTTGATTCAGTTCCCTCATTGCATTAGAATAGATCTTTTAACTTTTGAGCAGCAGATGATGGCTGAAACGTTGCACGTAAAAAACATCTATGCATCTTCTTTTAAGCAGAAACATATCCATGTACACAACCCTCTTTTGTACCTAATAATTAAAGAAACATCTGATCCTTGATGAGCTTACCTATGGGGTGGGGAGGCCACGCCATGTACGTGTGGAAGGGGGGAGGTAGTAGCTCACCACACATGGACATAGAAGAGGCGAAATATCGCAACATGCCCGCGTCGTCATCGCCCTTCTCTCCATGTGGGCATGCCATCACCTACCCACCCTTTGGAGGAGGCAATGGTCTGGTGGGGAAACGAGGGCGGGGCAGGGGAGAATTAGGGAGGCAAGAGAGCAACGCACTGGGAGGCGGCCACCGACCTGAAACCCTAGAAGGCAGGGAGCTCGGGGGAGAAGAGAAAGGAGGGGTGTGGCCTTTTCATCTCCTTCTGAGTGTGGGGCTCGGTCTTTCGGGTGGTGCACTTGTTATACAGGTAAAACGCATGTAGCGTCCCACATGTCGTTCTCAGAAATCTGCAGATGTCTTGAGAACAGCCGCAGCTCTCCAGGATTAAGCCTATATACACAGAAGAAAAACCCACGGGAAAACCAGCAGCATTGGCACCAGCCGAGCTGCGGCTGGAAGAACAGAGCGGAGCCACCCAACAGGGAACAGATAATAATAAGGGAACTAAAAAACAAAGAACATGTCACACCAAATTAGCCCTAAATAAAAGCCACAAAGAAATGAGACCGAACCGCACGGACCTTCAAGTCGGCATTGCATAATCTGGCAAGCTAGGCAATGCTTTTCACTGTTAGCCCGGTCCACGTTATGAAATGCTAAACAAAGATATAAACACGTACTACGTCCAGAAACAGTTCAAAACTATGTGGAACTAACCCTTTTCATGTCTCGTGTTTTCGTAGGCGGTTAGCTAGGGCCTATTTGGTTCAAAGGATTTGCATATAACCTCTAGAGGATTCAAATCCTTTGATATGCTCAGCCGACGAACCGCCGGCCCTGTTCCATCGCTCGCACGGGAAACGTGCTGGCTCGGGAGTCGGGAGTCGAGAAGATCCGTCGACGTGCAGCATCAACGGCGAGTGCGCATGGCTGCAAATGAGGAAGAAAAACTCTTACGAGACTGACGTTGTTGCTCTTCTCTGAAACTCGTCGTAAGGTACAGAAACTAAAACAAAGGCGATGAGGATTTGATCCTTCGATCTGCTGCTGCAGAGACCAAATCAGCACTCATGGCGGCGAAGCCCGACCACAAGCAGCCCATGCCGCTGCACCTCGACACGGAGCTCGCCGCGAAAGAGGTCCAGCATCCTCTGGCAGGCAATCGCCCACGGCTCCAACAGCAACGATGCTCCGGCGACATGGAGAGGCGCGCGAGCAGCGCCAAGGCTAGGGCGGCAAGCAGGGGAGCTGAGGCTGGCGGCAGCGTCTGCACTTTCATCGAGGTTACTCGTGCAAAACTCCATGATCCGGTCCAGAGGAAGAGGATGGGCTCGTGAGACGTCTCCGCCAGCATCCTCATCCTGATTAGCGGAGGTGGAGGTGGGAGTGATTAGTCTAGACGATTAATGAATATGACTACAGGCTCACCGAGGAAGGTGGAGGTTCGCTTTCCTTTTCTTCTCCCCAAAGCTTTTTCTTTTTTTTTGTCTCTTTTCTTCTCCCCTGAGCCTGCTTTTTGCCCTTTTTCTTCTCCCTGCTCGCAGGGAAACGGCCAATTTCGGCATTTCCACGGAGCATGTTATTGCCAGATTTAAAAGTTGTGCTCTTCCCCATGGATGCAAGATCTTTTTTCCTCCGTGGGCTACCAATCAGGCTTATTCCTGCCCGCTGGATCCGAGAAACGGCGATGCGGCCTAGCAAACACACCCCTAGTGCACTTGCTGAACTTCTGATGTCTTTGAATGCACATGGATTTCAGTATCTACACTATCCAGAATGGAAAGAGATGATAAGACAACTTTGAAGGAATCATTCCAAGGTTGAATTCCATGATAAACAATCAAGGTTACAGCTTATTGAGCATCACACCCAAACAAGACAATAGCACGCCTCGTACAAAAAAAAAAAGAATTCCAAGCCATGGCCTTGAACTGTCTGCTTCAAAACAGAATATGCTTCCAAGTCATACAACAATCTGCAACCTCAATCAACCACACAAGAAGACAGTAAACAACTCACCAACCGTCGTATATTCTTTGGATTACCTTTCATTCCATGATAACTTCCCAACACCCTAGGGACAACAATCGTGCAGCATACAAGAGTCATAAGCTCTACGTGCAACAGAAAACAAATGTAGGATTATATTAACCATATCAATTTCAATTTATCATTCATAGGCAGCAGTTCCAGCAATGATCAAACAAAAACAGTCTACAGCTATTTGACTCTCTACTCTTCCGTAAGAAAGTTTTACCAAGTGAAGGGATAAATGGAATACAATTCCTTTTTGAGAACAAGGAATAAATGAATTAGATAAATCAGAATACAATGGCGTGTGACTTGTCTGGTCTATCTGTAAAGAAGACAGACCTATACTGATCCAAGCTAGCTAACCAGTATTAACATGCCAAGCTTCTGTATGTTGCATGCAAATGTCCTTTCAAGGGAATTCAATATGCTAGTACAACATTACAAAAGATGAAATGTCTGAAATATTGATCAAAAACTACTAACAGTATCGACACACTCGCTAAGTTTGGAAACCGTTACAAAAACCAGCTAACAAAATAACAGCTTAGATCATGGTTTGTTTTCAGAATTTATATCCTATAAACCAGATACAAAAATCTGTTTAGTTACTGAAAAAACTGAGGGTAGGAATTTCAAAATCAAGCCGGTTAAATCATGTCATCTTCCATCCATGACGATGACTTTACGGAAGATGCTACAAAAATAATATTCTACTATTGGGAAACAACTAGTATAGATGCCTAAAGTGGGAAGTGGGATTCATGATGCAAGCTTATGAAGAAGAAAAGAGATCTCATCAATGCGTCAAAAAAAGGAATAGCAATCCCTCGCCATCTGAGCCAGATTGGATCCCAGTAAAATCTCTAAATGCTTTTGCCATTTGCAATTGAAATACCTACTTACTAAATATTAGAACCATCAAAATTATTGCTTTTGTACTTACGCAATGGCATTCATCTGATTACTATTGGGCTAGCATGGTCATAAATTATGGCTGGGTGATTCTGGGTATTTAAAACATTTAAAACATGAACAAAGAAACAGAAGTGGTACATAGTATATGAACACATAAATTATGATTCTAGTATGCTGCACGAAATCCAAAAGAAAGACAACACTTTCAAAGTACTTTGAATCCAAGGTCAAGTTTACCGACATGGGAAGATAAAAAAATGTGAGAACTAAAGGGGAACCTCTGACAGTTTATATTAGCGAGTACTCCCATGGCTGCAAAATATAAGACATTTTAGCAAGCTGTTTTAGCTTGTTAAAACGTTTTATATTTTGCAATAAATGGAGTATTGTATTATCAGTAGTCAGAGAGGGTATGTATATAGAAACAGGGCTTACCATTAATTCAATGTTCATTAAAATACTTACTACTGAATCCCTCTGTTGATCAAAATAACACCTAGCTTACATGGGAGTCCTTACAAAGATACGACTCTTAACAACAAAAGGAAATAGTGGCATGTCCAAAGTTGGAAGACTTTACCATTGCAAACTGCTAATTCAACCAGTGCAACCAGGAATGTCCATCCCAGGGCATCGGTAACATAAAAAGCAAAACAAAAACTTTTGACTGATATTCAACAAGGAGAGGGAGAGAAACATGAAAGGTTTTCCTAGAACTATTTTAATGACACTAGCACAAGTGATAGAAGATGAATAACAGTAAGTCGATGATAGTGTGGACATTCTCAGTATACTTAAAATTCCCCAAAGATTTTCGACAATGTAAAAAAAATGACATGGTACATTTGTATGTATTTTAATAACTTAGTATATGCCTATTCCCCCATCCATATTTCATACTACAAGTGGAGAAAAGAAATGTTACTACATTCCAAAGGTAGATTAAGAGACCAGATGAACAACATAAAAATATGTGATGACTGATGAATATTCAGCACTAACAAAATTTCAATATCACTATGACCCAACTAATCAAATTAACCACATAAACACAGTTTTCATATAAGAAAAATAAAGAATGTTCTATGGGTTGTCTAAACTTTGAACTCACAAGTTACCCAGATAGCAACCAGGGTACCTTCTTATGTTGGGGCTCTACACATGACCCAACTAATCAAATCAACCACAGAAACACAGTTTTCATAAGAAAAAATAAAGAACGTTATATGGGTTGTCTAAAATTTGAACTCATAAGTTACCCAGATAGCAACCAGGGTACCTTCTTATGTTGGGGCTCTTTAGGATATAAAATGTACACGAAGCGGCCCTGGCAGAAACCCTGAACAGAAAAGGAGGATTAGAATCTTAAAATCCAAATAAATATGTACAAGTAAATTAATAGCAAACAAGGCATGCTTTGGTATTAAATATAAGAATTTGTCCAGCAGTGAGAACATCTGGTGCATTACACCCCCAGATAAGTAAATCCTGAGGCCAGGCATACAAAACAGGCACACTTAAACATCAGCGCAGGGTGCAAAGATATGCACACTCTAGCTAGTAGAAATACATCGAACCTTGATTTTCCAACATACAAGTCAGCACAATTGTTAAGTGAACACGATTTCATATATATCTTGTAAATCCACAGGAAAAATTGTGTACAGTGAATAAAATGCCAGTCGGCCAGTTGTCTTACAAGCAACAGAACATATCCAAATGATAAGTGCATGCAGCAAGGTCTGCAAGACAGTCATCTCTTCGGCAATCCCAAGCTTCGTCCATGTACTCAGATCTCATAGCTCCCAGGAGGCCAGGACACAAGATAGAAATGTCGATCATTAGACAAGAACCCAAATTATAGTTTACAATGTCAAGAGGAATCAACATCTTATTTTCACTTGCCAGTGATAAATGGATGACTAAGTGCCTGCGATACGGTTATCCTCTTATCTGGATCTAAGACAAATATTTTTTCAAGAAGATCTTTAAAATTGGAGAGCATTCTTGGGTCCTCTCCAGGAAAGTTTGAAACCAAAGAACCAAAATCCTTCGGTTTAATGTTGAGAATCAACTTCCTCATTGGCTGCAAGCACAAAATAAAACAAATCAGTAATTCGAAATGTTTATAATGTATGAATCAAAGAGAATATGGTTTGCATCGGTACCTTCTTTGTCACAGGATCCTCTTCAATAGCGTTAAAATTAAGATCTTGGTCGAAGTGTTGCATCGTGAAGGCACCCTGTAAAATTGGGAACATTACTATAGAAAAATATTTTATATAGGATTATCCTATGAGAAGATTAGTGAGTATGAGAAGATTAGTGAGTTCATAATAGTTCTCTAACCTTTTTGAGCATCTTCTTAGGGAAGGGGCCCTTCAGTTCCATATGAAGCCGAAGCATGTCATTATTTGTTGCACCCGGAAATAGGACCTTTCCAGTAGAAAGTTCATATAGACAACAGCCAACTGACCAGATGTCCAACGGGTGATCATAGGTCAACCCAAGAACTGCAAGAAAAATATCTCATTAGGTGAACTACATTTTTTAATACTATACATGTATGAAGACGGCCTGTGAGTGGAAACGTATAAGATGAACATAGCAAACTAAAGAACAAGGAGAAAGAACTCACTGATCTCAGGTGCCCGATAGAAACGGCTCACAAGATAAGGTGTGACCTCGTTCATTCCAGCAAGCATAGCATTGCCAAAATCACATAGCTTTAGGACATTCTTAGCATCATTCACCTAAAATACATTCAAAGAGATACAAGGATGTCAACTTTCTTATTGTACCAATACTGAATAAATGCTCCATAATCAAGGATAAGATGTAAAACATATTATATTTGGAATTTTTTACATAACTAGTTGCTAAAGATGTAAAACATAAGATAAAGCATCCTCTTTGACCAAACTCAACAAAAGAATAGTATAAAAGTTATACTCCCTCCGTTTCAAAATATAAGATGTTTTAGATTTTGTAAAGCGAATGTATCTAGACGTCTTTTGGTGTGTAGGTTCAGAGTGAATCTAGATATAAAGGACATCTAGATACATTCGTTTCACAACAGCTAAAACATCTTATATTTTGGAACAGAGGGAGTGCAATACAGTGAAAATACATGCAAAGCAAGATGTCATACCAGCATATTATCTGGCTTTATGTCACAGTGCAGAACTTTGCAGTTTTTCAGGTGCTTCAGGGCGATGAAGAGCTGCTTTGAATATGCCCTCACAGCAGTCAGCTTAAGCCCAATATTACGACCAAATTTCTTTAGTACCTCACGGAGATTCATATTTAAAGATTCAAAAACTAAGCAAAGATGGTTCCGGTACATGAAACTAGAAATAAACCGCACGCAGTGGCGTCTGTCGTCACGGTCCGCACTTGCCAGTTTTTCTAATATTGAAACTTCTTGCTTACCAGCCTTGTACCTGTGGAAACAAATACTGAATTAGATCCTTCCAGAAGAATCGAATACACGTATCAACCATAAAACACTTTTATGGGTTTAACTCACATTGTCTCATTCTTGCGAATGATTTTAATAGCAACTACTTCAGGATCATCTTTCCCGGCTTTAAGATCTTTTGCACGGACAACTGTTGAGAACACCCCCTTCCCATGAGCAGCAGTAATCTCATAACGGCCATCTAACAATTCCCCAAATCTGTGAGCTGTAAAGATTTGCAAATGTAAGGTGAAAGCATTTTTTGCAGGAAACAATAAGACTATATGCAGAAATCCAAAAGTAACGAATAGACTACATCTAAAGAAGGTTTGTAACCCATCAGAAAAGACGGTGGCAGTTCTGCATTTAGAACCTGTGACCAACCATGGTGAGCTCATGTTGATGCGATACCATGGTCAGTTCATGTTTATAGATGTAAAGCTAATTATCAGAAGTGGGGGCTTCATTTTCAAAAACATTGGATGAAGGGACAGTGTCTGGTCACATTTAACAAAGAAAGAAACTAAAAGGGAAAGGTGAGCATAATTAGCAGAACTTACTATAGTAGCCCTCAGGATCATCCCAATTGTCATGAAGAGCATTTTTCTCAATACACAATCCATCTCCCTTGTCCTGCACAATAGAATGGTCTGAGTTTAATGAAGTAGTATAATTCGGCACAACAGAATGGTCCTGAAGGACATGTTAATTCGGCACTAAAGTACTCCCTCCGACCCATATTAGTTGACTCGAATTTGTCTAGATTCGAATGTATCTAGACATGTTTTAGTACTAGATACATCCGAATCTAGATAAATCCAAGTCAACTAATATGGGTCGGAGGGAGTAGTATAATTCATCTTCAAAAAAGAAGGCCATGTTAATTTGGCATTGGGATAGTATATTTCATCTTCAAAAACCAATATGACACAGTGCAACACGTCTACAAAAAAAATACAAATTCAGGACTGTGGATCAAGTTCGCCCTTCTCCCATGACTTCCAATCATGTTCACATTTTAAAAGAAATCTGATAAGAAACATACCAATTTTCGAAATCCTGCAGGTGATTCTCCAAAAATGTCATCGCAAAACATATCCGCTGATCTCTCACTCTGAAAATTAGAAGGATTAAGATAAATTTTCTGGTTGGTCTGATATTACATCAACAATGTAGCGGGATAAAAAACGAAATTACCTTTGGAGTACCCTCACCAAGGCCTGAAACACCTGTTGCCACTTCATTAACTAATGCTTCCGCACGGGAAGAAACAGCACAGTGTGCAGGAGATTTGATCACAGTGAAGTCTGCTTCCCCAGCAAATGCGTCTGAAGAATCTAGCTTGTTTTCGGCTTCTTCATTGTCCATAGAATTGCTATCATTATCATCCTTCTCATCCACAGCCTCATTTCTATCCACTGCTCTTACTTCTGTGCAATCAACAATACGTTAGTCACTAAAATGTAAGATAAATTGGACATAATCAAGTACGTGTGTGTTGCTCATGAATAAATAAATAACCCAAAAATTTAGATAATCAAGTTACCTTCGTCATTGCTTCTAGGTAAAGATTCCACTTGCTGCTTCTGCATTTGTTGCTGCCTGTATTTGGCCATAATAGCTTCTTTCCTCCTCCTCGCTTCCTCCTTAATTTTTTCAGGGTCATCTTCTTCCTGCATTGCTAACTGTTGCTCAATTTTCTCCTGGTACTCTTCTTCATCTTCTTCCCTGATACCATGAGCACACAAGTACAATAAGTATATAAAGATAAAGAAAACAAAGCAGAGAAGGATAGCAGATCATGTGACAGAAGCCTTACTTGAAAGAATTTTCCTTCATTTCTCTAGAGCGCTGGCTTCTACTGTCTGCATCTCTAACTTTATCCCCAGACCTTGAACTGTCTTTATGAACATCAGACGTGCTATATTTCGAGCGTGTAGAAACCCTGTGCCTATCACTATTGCTAACTCTGTCCTTCCATTCTCCAGCTCCAGTTCTCCGAGTTTCACTTTCCATATCCCTATGCCACCCCCTGTCTCTATCATCTCTCCCTTTATCCCTTTCATGTCCACCCTTGCTTGTATCCCTTCTCTCATGGTCTCTATGCCTTGAACTACCACTCCGCATTTCCCTCTCCCTGCTTTCTTCGCGAGTGTGGTGTCCGCCTTCCCTTCGTTCAGGTCTACTATGACTGCTGCTCCTTTCTCTGTGCCTACGATCGACACTGTCTCTATCTACAGCACTGCTGCTGTGCCTCCTTTCATCCCTGTACCTTTCCCGGCTATCATGCCTGTCACCATGCCCATCACGAACAGCACGACTGCTGCTCCTTTCTCTATCATCCTGTCGCGTCCTAGTTGCATGCCTGTCAAGCCCATTCCTATCATTATTCTCATGATCAGGATCAGCCCTCGAACTTGCCCTCAAACCATTACTAGCTTTGGCATCGACTTCTCCGGACCTCGAGTGATTCCTAGCATGAACTCCAGTGTGGTCCCTCGAGGAAGATCTTTTGGTGTGGTCTCTCGGATGGGAATCTTTAGAAGATACAGTTCGATGCTCTTCTTTGTGCTTCCTTCCCTTGTCTCTTGTCGGTTGTGGAGATTTTGAAGGCTGTTCATATCCTTTAGCATTCTCTGCATCGCTGGGAAACAAACCTCCACTTTGAGAGTCATGGGCAGTGTGATTTGACTTGTGTTCATCTCTTGCGGGCGAGCGACTAGGTGGCTGCGGAGCACGCAGCTCAGCAGCTGAGTTTCCTAGAGCATCAGCACTAGAGAGGTCCTGCACATGACATAAATCGAATGGTAAGTATATTTTCTGGTTAGGGCAGCAAGCAGCATGGGTGAATAAATCAACAAAAGAAGAAAAACTACATACTATTTTCGGTTCGAGTCGTTGTTCCAAGTTGGTTCATTCAAGAATTTGTCTAGCTTACACTAGCCCCCCTTGGTTGGGTAGCTGCTCTGGTTAGAATTTCAAATCTAAGAACTGAACAACTGGAGCGCACTAATGGGTTGCACTCCTAGACTGAGAGGACACACAACATGGATAATTAGCACGAAACTCTGGTTGATTGGTAAACACGACGAGGGAGAGGGGGTGGGGGGAGAAAGGGGCAGACCGGGGCAGCTTGCGGAGAGGCTGGATCGTTGCGGGCGTCGGCGACGATATCCATAGCTGCGGCGGCGACGGCGGCGGCGTCTTCGAGTATCTCCCCCTCCTCAACGTCGCCGTCGTCCGCCGCGGCGGGCAGCGGGGGCTCGCCATCGTCGGTGTGACGGTGACGGTGAGAGCGGCGGTGGTGGTGGCGGTGGTGCCTGCGGCGCTTCGGGGAGGCGTCGGGGTCGGCGTCGTCGCGCGAACGGCGCCGGCGGTGCTTGACCGGGGAGGAGGCGACCGGCGGCGACGGCGAGGGGTCTCCGGCCATGGGGAAGAGGTAGGGTTAGGGTTTGCGAGGCGACCGGCGAGTCGGAGGACAGAGGATTTCGCTTTGTTTGTTGGCTTTATTATTGTTGGACGGTCTCGACTGACAAGGTGACCCCACGCCACTCCGTTTCAGATTCGATTCCCCACACCGCGTGGGCAACGATCAAAACATTGCCAAGTGCCTACGGATCCCATAATAATGGGTATTTAAAGAAAAAAATAGGTATTTATCCTCTTTTATACCGATTAGAAAAATTTATAGACAATTCGCAAAAAAATATATATATAGACATACAAGTGCTAAAAATTAACGTCGTAGGGGACTTGTCTTCCTCCTCCATGTATCAGCCTCTTCATCTTCAATTCTGCCTCTCTTTTTTAGGAAGCCATGTGGCGCGCTTTATTTCATCTCAAAGTGCTTCATCTTCAATTCTGGCTTTTTTTAGAGAGAAAGCCATATGACGCCCTTTATTTCATCTTAAACAAAGATACATAGTTTAATACATTAGGTATAATAAAACTAGAGGGATCGCAGTCCCAAAAAATAGAAGTATTAGAATCAAAAGCAACTCTAGCTAACTTATGCGCAACTTTACCCAAAAAATAGAAGTATTAGAATCAAAAGCAACTCTAGCTAACTTATGCGCAACTTTATTAACCTCCCGCGAGCAATGCTGAATAGTTACTTGGCCAATTCTTCGAGTTATCTGAAGACAGTCTGATAAGATCACGGCATACGGGCTCCAGATCTCAGTAATACCATTATAAGATTGAACTAACTCTCCAAAGACTCACATTCAACAATGACAGCGACACACCCTAGCTCTTAGATCAAATGGAGGCATTTCTGAAGGGTCATGATGGCTTCAGCTGTCGTTGCATCCAGCAAATTATTCAGTACCCAACTAGCTCCAGCAACAGCCTGGCATTTACCGTCACGTAGCACTGCTCCTGCGGCACTGCCAGTTCCATTAGGAAAAAAGCATGCATCAATATTAGGCGTGTACTTACCAGGGGTGGTTTACACCAGGTTTCCGCGTTATTGCATTAGATTCAACCCAATTATAATTCAAAGCCAGCCCTTGTATTGCAAAGGCAAATCGAGCAGGGGAGCTACCTTTTCCCCCTTCACATACTCCCTGTCCTGCCACCATATATACCACGAGGTCACCGCGATCAATTCTTTGACACCAATTACAGACTAGGCACAAGGCTACTATGAATCGCATCTCATGAGCTCTTCAAGAACCACCGAACCCGATCACTCAACCCCTAGGAAGGGATCAATAATGCTTAGCAAGCTCAAAGACTGACTGACTTCTTTAGCTCGAACACACTTAAACACCAAGTGTAATATATCTTCCGCACCTTGAGCACATATTAGGCATTGCGCCGATACTGGTATATATCTATTAGCAAGGATTGTATAACCAGGGACAACACCATCTAAAGCTTTCCACATAAAAAATTTAATTTTACTTGGTACCTTTAATTCCCATAGAATATCCCACACCGGGTTATGAGAAGAAGGGCCACATTCCTCATTGTGCGTCAACCTTTGTCCATGAATATGATTCCATTGAATATAGTATGGAGATCGTACCAAGAAAGAATATGTTTTAGTCATGTGCCAGGCAACAAAATCTTTAGTCATGTTCTCATTCAAATAGATCTGAATAATTCTCATTACATCAAGCGGATTGGAGATGTTCCGAAGTAATTCATGGTCCCACTGCATAGTAATTGTGTCGATTAGCTCATTAATTATTGTTAGGACAGCTATCCTCACGGAGTTTGGATCTTGTGATCAGGACTCCCTGGAACCCAGTGGTCCTCCTAGTTGTCAATTTTACCACCTGAACCCACTCTCCAAATATGACCTCTTCGAAAAACATTTAGACCTGCAATGATGCTTTGCCAAGCAAATGAAGACCCCTTCTTAGGAGCAGCCTTAAGAAGGTTTTCATCAGGATAGTACTTTGCTCAAAATTTGTGCACACGAGGAATCAGGATTTGTGACCAGTCACCAGCTCTATTTAACTAACATGGCTAAATTAAAGGCATGAAGGTCCCGAAAGTCCATACCTTCAAGTTTCTTGGGGATACACATCCTCTACCATGCCATCCAATGCATCTTCTTTTGTTCGTATGTGTCTCCCCACCAGAAACTCGCCATAGTATCAGTCATCTCCTTACAAAGTTTCTTAGGGTTTTAAAACACAGACATTGCATATACCAATATTGATTGTATAATAGCTTTCAGTAAAATCTATTTACCTCCCATGGATAAGAATTTCTCTTTCCATCCTTTCAGTCTTTGATGATTCTTTCCAACAAATAGACAAAACTATCACTACGATATACACCAACCATAGATGGAAGACCCAGATATTTGTCAATCAAGGCTTCAGTCATAATGTTTAACTCCAAACCAATCTACGCTCGCAGACCAGGGTCTACATTTGGACTAAAATACATGCTACACTTAGCTTGACTCGCCAATTTTCCTGAACTTACACAGTATTGATCAAGTACATGTCTCAACGAGGTTGCATTAGTCATGACTGGTTTCATGAGGATTAGGGGGTCATCAAAAAATAGTAAATGTGACACTTATGGTGCATTTCTGCATACCCTAACACCTTCCATACCACGAACCTCCTCTCTATGAGCCAGAAGACTTGAGATCCCTTCTGCACAAATCAAGAACAAGTAGGGAGATAGTGGATCACCTTGTCTGAGCCCCCTACTTGGAGTAAAACTGTCTGTCTCTTGACTTTTGAATCTGATCTTGTAGGACATCGAACGAACACATGCCATAAGAAGATCAACAGAGTTCCCATGGAAACCTAGCCTTCTAAGCATACTCTCCAAAAAATCGATTCCACTATGTCATAAGCATTGTGCATATCAAGGTTTACTACACAATAGCCCACTTTCCTTTATTTTTATTTTTTATCTTATGCAAGCATTCATAAGCAATTAGAACATTGTTAGTGATAAGCCTCCCCAGGACAAATGCATTCTGAACCGGAGATATCACCTGATAACCCCCAAGTGCAAGGGATCACTGTGGTACAATTCGATAAGTCTTTGAATGTCGAACCCACGAGAAGCTGAAGATAAACTATCTATTATTTTTTACCTATAACCCACTTATATGGCCTTCTATGCAAAGCTAGGAACTATAGTATGTGTGTGCTTGTTATATCAAAGAGGAAAAACAAAAAGCAAACAAGAACCAAATGAGAAAGCATAAAATCTTTTTGTAAACTAGAAACTTTATTTTTACATAGAAAATTTTCAAAATCAAAAAGCAATAAGAAACAAAAAGAACCAACAAAGAGTCAAAAGAAACATACAAAAAGGGAAATAAAATGTTTTTTTGTTTTGGGTTTTAGCACAAAGGCCAAAGAAGAAGCAAAAGGAACCAAATAAGAATCAAGAAATAAAACTTTTTTGTTGTTTTGTTTTAGCAAAAAGGCAAAATGAGAAAAAAAATGAACTAAGCAAGAAAATCTTTTTGTTGTTTTTGTTTTATCAAAAAGAAGAAACAAACAAGAAGCAAATAAAGAACCATAAATCTTTTCGGTATTTTGTTTTATCAAAAAGAAGAAGCAAACAAAAACCAAATAAAGAAACATAATTTTTTTTTGGGTATTTTGTTTTATCAAAAAGAAGAAGCAAACAAGAACCAAATAAGTAAACATAAAATCTTTTTGGTGTTTTGTTTTATCAAAAAAGCTAAAAGTAGAAGTAAAGAAGAACCAAATAAGAACCATAAAATCTTTTTCGTATTTTGTTAAGAAACAAAAGAAAAACCATACAAAACATAAGGCAAATAAAAACATAGTCTCCACAAACATACAAAATAGATCATGAGGATAAAACTAAAACATGAGTTTGAAATGACACTACTTGAAATTACTTGAAAGGAGAGGGGGATGCATGGGTATCCCCAAGCTTGTGTTCTTGCTAGTTCTTGTCATCTACTTCTTCCTCATCATATTATGTTACTGCTGGAAATATGCCCTAGAGATAAATAATAATATGGATTATTATCATATTTCACGAAGTTTACAATTAGGTTTTGTATCATGCTATAATTGTATTGATAGGAAATGTCAATACACGTGTGATCTGTAAATAACCAGAAGTTCCCGATGAATCTCTAGTCACCGGTTCATTGGTCAACAGATGATCAAGATTTCCTGATCATGTGGCATTTATGCTAGTTGACAATTGAGTCACCTCATTAGGAGAATTAGATGATGAGCATACCCAATCTAAGCATCGTAGCACGACCATGTCACAAGGTTCAAGTTGCGATAATTAGCAAACGTGGTATCCTATTCCTCGGACCGTGAGACCGTATTTAATCACTATCACCCAAGAGTGCCTTGTTCATATCAAACGTCACTCAGTGAAACGGTGATTATAAAGGTGTGTTCAGGTACATCAAAGGGGCATGTATAGGCGTATGTGTCAAGAGCGGTATTTGTCCATCTACGTGACGGAAAGATACTATGGGTCCACTCGGAGAAGTTATATCCAATAGCTGCATAGCGTGTGACTAGGTCACGGGGATATCACTTGTTGGAACGAGTTAAGTAGCATTTGTTAGTAACGAGATTGAACTTGACATGGTGATGTTGTTAATCAGATCTCGGATAATTAAAGTATTGTAGAGGCAAAAGGAATAGAACATAGTGTGATGGTTCAACGACAAAGATTTCGTGGAATGCATAGGGTCATTATGGGCATCCAGGTCCCGCTGATGATCATTGGTCCGAGAGGGGTCTCGACCATGTCTGGAGTGTTTTAGAACCGTAGGGTAGCATGCTTAAGGGTTTGACGAAGCTCGGAGATCATTTTGGCATCATCGGAATCGCCGAAGAAAAGAAGGGGAGAAACCAGAAGGGTTCCGGGAAGGTGAAATGGATCGTATGGGAACCTAGAGGGGGTGAATAGAAGCTACACCAAATTTTTAGTTCTTTTACAATTTTAGGCTTAACACAAAGATAAATTCTCTAGATATGCAACTACGAGAAATTTCCCTATATGTAAACCTAACTACTAAGCAAGTAAAAGCGGAGAGAGTGGAACGAGGTAACCGTAGTGGAGCACGCAGAGATACATGATTTATTTTACCACGGTTCCTTCCTTATTAAGGGAAGTATGTCTATGTTGGAGGGGTGAGCGGTACTAAGACCACTGATACGTTGCTAACGTATCCATAATTTTTTATGTTACATGCTTGGTTTTTATCTACTTTCTTATGTTTTGTTCCAACTTTGGAGTACTTTCTATACACTTTCTTGGACTAACCTATTAACAAGAGCCACAGTGTCAGCTGCCTATTTTCTGCTATTTTTGGTTCCAGGAAAGTCAGAAAATGAATATTCTCGGAATTGGACGGGACAAAAGCCAAAGTCAGTTTTTCATCGAGGGACACAAGGAGCCAGAATACGAGACGGAGAGGGGCCAGGGGGCGCCACACCACCTGGCTACGTGGCCCAGACTAGCCCGCGCCAGGGGGTGGTCTGGCCGCCTCCGGCACCCCCTCGGTCTCCCCTTCGGCCTATAAGATGCCTCCGATACAGAAACCCTAAGTACCCAATCAAAATTCCACGAAAGAGTCTGTATCCGCCGTCATCTCCATCCCTAGATCGGGAGGGATCTGAAGCTCTTCCTGGCACCCTATCGGAGAAGGGAATTCACCCTGGAGGCCTTCTTCATCACCATGCAAGCCTCCGGTGTGATGCGTGAGTAGTTCATCCTTGGACTACGGGTCCATATAGTAGCTAGATGGCTGGTTCTCCTCCTTTGTGCTATCATGTTTAGATATTGTGAGCTTCGTTCATGATCAAGATCATCTATTTGTAATTCCTACATGTTGTGTTTGCGAGGATCCGATGGATATTGAGATGCTATTTCAGATTGATTATTAATTCTATCATGTCTTTGTTATTTGTGATCTTGCATGCTTTCCGTTGTTAGTAGCTATCTTGGCCAAGTAGATGCTAGCAACTCCAAGAGTTAGTATTTATGCTCGATAGTGGGTTCATGCCTCTAGTAATCTGGGGAAGTGACATAAATCTCTAAGGTACTAGATGTGTTGTTGCTACTAGGGAGAAAACAACAATCCTTTGTTCATAAAACAATCGTATTGTTTACTTTACATGCAATGCGTAATGCAATTATCTGTTGCTTGCAACTTAATACTAGAGGGGGTTCGGATGATAACCTGAAGGTGGATTATTAGTCATAGATGCAGTTGGATTACGGTCTATGTATAATGTTATAATGCCCAATCAAATCTCAAAGGAGTCAAGATGAGTAGTATATGTATATTGCTTTCTCGAAGTTTGTCAATTGCCCCGCTGTAATTTGTTCACCCAACATGTCATCTATCTTAAGGAGAGCCACCACTAGTGAACTATGGACCCCGGTCCTTTTTTTATCATCAATATACAATCAACTATTTACTGTTTCTGTTTACTTTCTGCAAACTACTACTTTCTTCCACACAATATGTTTAATCCTTTGTTTTCAGCAAAACCGGTGAGATTGACAACCTCACTGTAAGTTGGGGGCAGAGTTATGTGGTTGTGTTGTACAGGTTTCCACGTTGCTGCTGGCACCGGTAGTGCGCTTTGCCAAAGTTCAGCTAGCAACACCTTTGAGGTGTTTCCTTGCTCCTACTGGATTGATAACCTTGGTTTCATAACTGAGGGAAAACTTGTTGTTGTGCTCATCATACCTTCCTCTTGGGGTTCCCTAACGAGCTCGAGATATCTTGGGCCAAGCAACTTTTTGTGGCGTCGTTGCCGGGGAGTCAAGGACATCTTTACAAGGGGAGCCCCTCATAACCAATCTCTTTACTTTGTTATTTTTGTTTTGCCTAGTTTACTTTTGCTTTGTTTGCTTGTTTCTTTATCAAAAACACAAAAAAATAGTTTTACTAGTTTGCTTTCTTTATTAAAAACACACAAAAAAAATTTAAGTCTTTCTATAGTTGTTACCTCTTTCTTAGCTCACCATGTTGATCCCTAAATTCACTTTGAAATACCTTTAAATAGGTAGTGGTTCTATAATTGGAAAAGATAATATTGAAGAAGTCTTTAATCATGTTAGTAAGCATGAGGATATAGAGGATAGATCCCTTGTAGAGCTTGCTCCAAATTATAAAATTGCTGCAGCTTCTTTAGTTCACATGTTGGAGGCTAGGTTTGTTAACCTTAACCCCTTAATGAAAGTAATATTTCTTAAACTTAAGAAAATTGAGGACCCTGAAAAGAGAGATTTTATTCTAGAAACCTTGCTTAAAAAATTCTATGATGTTGCTAAGGAAGCTAGAAAAGTGTTTGATCGTTTTAATATGCTAGGCTCGTGTGTAGATGTTATTGGTACACGAGAAAAGATGAACAAAACCGAACCTAATGGGGAGGAAATTAAGATACCAATACCTTTCAAACTTGTAGCAATGCATGAAGCCATAGAAAAGAATCTTGATTGGATTGTTCCAGAAAACCCGTTTGATGAAAATAGTGAACCCAAGAGTATTGAGATAGGATCCTCTAGAACTTATTTGGATGAGATACCTTGCCTTGTTGAAGATATTTCTGATATCAATCTTAATGTTTCTTTATTTGAGAACACTTGATTCTTTTTCTTGCTTCTTATGCCTAACTTAAAGGCGTTAAAGAAAAGTACTTATTGGGAGATAATCCAAAAGTTTTAGATGAGTCTCGGAAGTTATTACTTCAGTAATAACCACTCTTTATCCTTTTTATTTGCTTTTTTTGCCAAGAGTAACCTCTAATGAGATAGAAGTAATGATTAGGAAAGTTGTTATCCCAAAACAGATTTCTGTGCTTTACCGTAAAAATTCGTGTAAAATCTTTGTACGTCCTTTTGAGGCGTGAATTTTTGTGCTTCTGTCCCAGGTTGTTATCTAACTTTCGTTAGTTCAACACTTTTCGATTTGAGCAACAGAAAGTCTTCGAAAAAATTCATATTTACCTGCTGGTCTGTTTTGACAGATTTCTGCCATTATTTGCATTTGCTTCTTGTTGGTTCCTTTTTTAGTTCTTTTGGGAAATTGAGCTTTTTGAGGGAAGTGCTACAATATCTTGTGTTTTAATGGAAGTTTTATTGGTATTGAAACTGAACCTAAAGACTTATTATCTTGAGTGCACTAATGTTGCTAATAAAGATTGTGTGAAGTTTTGTATGAAGGGAAATTTCAGGTGTATGGAAGGAATGATGTAATGAGATGAGGAATGGACTAAAGCTCAAGCTTGAGGATGCCACGCCGTGTCACCCCAAGAAATATTCAAGAGGTACAAGCGTCAAAGCTTGGGGATACCCAAGGCATCCCCTTCTTCATCAATAAAAATCCCACGTTTCTTCCAAACACTTCATTTTTATTGTTTTATGCACAGTTATATTGTTCTTGGAGCGTCTTCGTTTTTCGTTTTGGTTTTTTGTTTGCTTAGTTTGTTGGGTCCGCAGCATAGAAAATAAAAAATTTCCTACGATGAGAACTATACGCCAAGATCTATCTACTAGATACAGAGCAACAGATGGACATACATCCATGGAGAACTTACCCTCGAAGACAACGAGTTTTGTTAACGAGTAGGAACTCGTGGTTGATATAGTCGTACGCTTGCCGATCTTAAGATCGTGTGGAAGTCCGAGCGCCATAAATCAGCAGCGCATCCGTCCTCACACACACGTTCAAGGCACCGGACAACCTCCACCTCCTCGTTCCAGCGAATCAGCGGAAGCAGCAACTCCTTCTAGACGCAAGGCCACCGGGAACATGTATCTCGCTAATCCGAGACCATGGGGGAATATCTAGAGGGGGGAGAGATCCTTCACGAGGAGGTGTGGTTTGTGAGAGGGGAGTGGGGGGCTTTATATAGGAGGGAGGGAGACCCCTCCCCTCCCATAGTCGGCGCATGAGGGGGGGACTCCTCCCCTCCTTCATTCATGTGGTGAACCTCCACTCACATAAACATGGCCTCCACCCAAAATCCCACTCACATGTATTTAATTTCCACCAAATTAAATGCAACTCTCAATTAATAAAACTCTTTTATTTATTTTATTCAGAATTTTGTTAATTACTTTAATTAACAAACATTCACACAAAACCCCTTGCAACATTTCAATATCACATGCAGAACCACTTTCTGCAATTTCACCCGAAACAATTCCGGTTTCTATCGAAACAATTCCTGTTTCTATCAAAACATTTCCTGTGCTTTGCAAACCTTTTGTCTGGAATATATGTGCTCCTAAATGGTGTCCGGCAACCCTTAAGTGTGTCACCCTACGGTTCGTGAATAATGCAGACATGATTGAGACTCCTCTCAGATCAATAATCAGAAGCGGGACCTAGAGATCCATATTGACTCCTGCATATTCAACGATGACTTCTGTGATCGTGAGAACCTTTAACGTCAGCAATTTAATCCCTTTGTCTCATGATATAATACATGTCCGAGATTCGATCATCGGTATCCAAATACCTAGTTTGATCTCGTTACTGATATGCACTCTTTTCTCGTTCTCGTGATATAACATTCTAGTGATCACATCACTTGCTTGCAAGCTATCTTAATGTGATATCACCGAGAGGGCCCAGAGTATATCTATCCGTCATCGGGATTGACAAATTCCACTCTTGATCCATGAGCCTCAACATAACACCTTCATAGCACTGAACCCACCTTTATGGTCACCCTGTTACGGTGTGACGTTTGATGTTATCAAGATACTCTTCCGGTGTTAGCAATTAACATGATCTCATGGTCTAAGGACTAAGACTACTTGGTATGATGTTATAGCAATATAAACATAATAACTTGATCGTAATGCTATACTTCGGACGAATGTTCATCACATCATTTCACAAATGCTGTGACTTTGTTATTAACAACATCCAATGTCCTTGATCAGGAAACCTTGATCATCTTGTTAATCAATAAGCTAGTCTATAAGAGAGGTATAACTAGGAACCCTTTTTGTTTATTAAACACACACGTATTGATGTTTCCTATCAATACAATTATAGCATGCAAAATAAATATCTATCATATACAAGGAATACATAATAACAACTTTATTATTGCCTCTCAGGGCATATTTCCTTCAGTCTCCCACTTGCACTAGAGACAATAATCTAGTTTATATAGTGATAAATCTAACACCCATGGAGTTCTGGTGTTGATCATGTTTTGCTCTAGGGAGTGCTTTAGTCAACGGATCTGCTACATTCAGGTCCGTGTGCACTTTACAAATCTTTATATCTCCATCCTTGACATGCTCGCGGATGGAGTGAAACCGGCGCTTAATATGCTTGGAATTCTTGTGAGACCTTGGTTCCTTGGCGTTGGCTATGGCTCCATTATTGTCACAATAGATCACCATTGGGTCCAACGCACTAGGAACCACACCTAGTTGCGTTATGAACTCCTTCATCCAAACCGCTTCTCGCTACCGCTTCAAGCAGAACATATTCCGCCTCCGTTGTTGATCCAGCCACCACAGGTTGTTTGGATCTCCTCCAACTAACTTCTTGCTCCATTCAAGAGAAATACGATCCGGGATTGAGACTTAGAGTCATCCGGATCGGTCAAAGCTAGCATCGACATAACACTTAGCGACTAGCTCTTCTTCACCTCCGTATACAAGAAACATAACCTTAGTTCTTCTCAAGTACTTAAGGATATTCTTGACCGCTATCCAGGTTCAACCTGGATCGATTGGTACCTACTAGTCAAACTAATAGCATGTGCCACATCCGGTCTTGTACATAGCATGGCATACATTATAGAGCCTATGGTTGAGGCATAGGGGATCTTATCCATTATCTCTCTTTCTTCCGCCGTAGCCGGACTTTGAGTCTTACTCAATGTCTTGCCTTGCAACATAGGTAAGTACCCCTTCTTACTTCCGTCCATATTAAACTTCTTTAATATCTTATCAAGGTATGTACTCTGCGATAGCCCAATTAGGCGTCTTGATCTATCTCTATAGATTTTAATGCCTAATATATATGAAGCTTCACCAAGGTCCTTCATCGAAAATTTGTCGTTAGATAACTTTTAACACTGTTTAAAAGATCTATATCATTTCCAATCAATAATATGTCATCCACATATAATATCAGAAATGCCACATTGCTCCCACTCACTTTCTTGTAAATACAAGCCTCTCCATAAGTTTGGACAAATCCAAACTCTTTGATCACCTCATCAAAGCGGAGATTCCAACTCCGGGATGCTTGCTTCAGTCCATAGATGGATCGCTGAAGTTTGCACACCTTATCAGCATCCTTAGGATCGACAAAACCTTTAGGTTGTATCATATACAACTCTTCTTCAATAGTACCATTGAGGAACGCAATTTTGACATCCATCTGCCATATTTCATAATCGAAATATGCAGCAATTGCTAACATAATCCTAACCGATTTAAGCATCGCTACAGGAGAGAATGTCTCATCGTAGTCAACTCCTTGAATTTGTCGAAACCCCTTTGCGACAAGTCGAGCCTTATAGATGGTTACATTACCATCAGCATCAGTTTTTCTTTTGAAAATCTATTTATTCTCAACGGCCTTTCGATCGTGAGGTAAGTCCACCAAGGTCCAAACCTGGTTTTCGTACATGGATTCCATCTCGGATTTCATGGCTTCTAGCCATTTGTTGGAATCAGGGCTCATCATCGCTTCTTCATACGTCGCAGGGTCATCTATTTTACCAATCATGAAGTTCATAACAGGATTGCCGCACAGTTCAGGAGCTGCACGTGTCCTGCTTGACCTGCGAGGTTCGGTAGTGCCCTCTTTCGGAGTTTCATGATCAATATCATTAGCTCTCTCTACATTAGGTGAAGTCAACTCCAAAACAACTTCCGGTGCTGTGCTACTCGCCATTTCATGAAGAGAAGGTTCAATAACCTCTTTGAGTTCTACCTTCCGACTACTCACACCTTTCGCGAGAAACTCCTTCTCAAGAAAGGATCCATTCTTGGCAACAAAGACCTTGCCCTCGGATCTGTGATAGAAGGTATACCCAATCGTTTCCTTAGGGTATCCTATGAAGACGCATTTTTCTGCTTTGGGTTCGAGTTTATCCGGTTGAAGTTTATTCACATAAATATCGCATCCCCAAACTTTAAGAAATGACAGCTTAGGTTTGTTTCCAAACCATAATTCATACGGTGTCTTTTCAACGGATTTAGATGGTGCCCTATTTAAAGTGAATGCAGCGGTTTCAGGCATAACCCCAAAATGACAAGGGCAAGTCATCGGAGACATCATAGATCGAACCATATCCAATAAAGTACGATTACGACGCTCGACACACCATTACGTTGTGGTGTTCCTAAGAGCGTGAGTTGTGAAAATATTCCACAATCTTTCATATGTGTGCTAAACTCGTAACTAACATACTCTCCTCCATGGTCGGACCGCAGAAATTTGATCTTTCTGTTACGATGATTTTCCACTTCATTCTGAAATTCTTTGAACTTTTCAAAGGTTTCAGACTTATGTTTCATCAAATAGATATACCCGTATCTACTCAAATCATCTGTGAAAGTAACAAAATAACGATATCCACCTCGCGCCGACACACTCATTGGTCCACACACATCAGTATGTATGATTTCCAATAAATCTGTCGCCCGTTCCATTGAACCGGAAACGGCGTTCTAGTCATCTTGCCCATAAGGCATGGCTCACATGTATCAAATGATTCAAAATCAAGTGATTCCAAAAGTCCATCAGAATGGAGTTTCTTCATGTGTTTAACGCCAATATGATGTAGACGGCAGTGCCACATATATGCAGATATATCATTATCAAGTTTAATCCTTTTAGCATCAACATTATGAATATGCGTACTACTACTATCGAGATCCAACAGAAATAAACCATTCAACACAGGTGCATGACCATAAAAGATATTATTCATATAAATCGAATAACCATTGTTTTCGGACTTAAACGAATAACCACTTTATATCAAACACGATCCGGATACAATGTTCATGCTCAGTGCAGGCACCAAATAACAATTATTCAGGTTTATAACTAATCCCGATGGCATATGGAGAGGCAGCGTTCCGACAACGATCAACTCTTGATCCATTGCCGACCCGCATCGTGACCTCATCCCTTGCTAGTTGTCGCTTGTTCCGCAGCCCCTGAACCGAGTTACATATATTAGCAACCGATCCTATATCAAATACCCAGGTGCTACTGCTAGTACTAGTCAAGTACACATCAATAACATGTATATCACATATACCTTTGTTTTGCCTTGCCGGCCTTCTTGTCCGCCAAATACTTGGGGCAGTTGTGCTTCCAATGGCCAGTCCCCTTGCAATAGTAGCACTCGGTGTCAGACTTAGGGCCAGCTTGGGATTTCTTTTCAGGCGCGACAACAGATTTGCCGCCCTTCTTTCCCTTCTGCTTGCCTTTCTTGTCCTTCTTGAAACCGGTGGTCTTATTGATCATCAACACTTGATGTTCTTTCCTAATATCCACTTCTGCAGTCTTAAGCATTGACAGAAGCTCGGGAAGAGACTTCTTCATGCCCTGCATATTATAGTTCATCACGAAGCTCTTGTAGCTAGGTGGCAGAGATTGGAGAACATGATGTATGCCTAAGTCAATGGGAATCGTTATTCCCAAGGACACAAGCTTATCAGCGTACCCAGACATTTTGAGTACGTGCTCACTAACGGAGCTGTTCTCTTCCATCATGTAGCTAAAGAACTTTTCAGAAGCATTATAACTCTCTACGGCAGCATGGGTATCGAAAATCATTTTCAATTCTCCCATGGTATCAAAGGCATTGCCATTTTCGAAACGCTTTCGAAGTTCTGGCTCTAGCCCATACAGTATGCCGCAATGAACTAAGTTGTGGTCCTCCTGACGAGTCACGTAGACATTCTTTTCCTCGTCAGGGGCATCATGAGTTGGTGGGGGGCCTAGCGGCGCCTCTAGCACATATTGCTTTTGTGCAACAGTGAGGAGAATCCTCAAATTCATAGCCCAGTTGGTGAAGTTGCTACCATTCGCAACAAGCTTCTCTTTCTCCATGAACACATTGAAATTAAAAGCAGGTGGTGTCATCTACAACATAATTTGTAAAATATATTTAGACTAAGTTTATGATAGATTGAGTTCAACTAATCCATATTACTAATGAACTCCCACTCAAAAACGACATCCCTCGTGTCCTTTTGGTGATTACATGAACCAAATCCACTACACCAAGTCCGATCATCACGTGAGTCGGTGTAGCTTCAAAGGAGAGCATCTATATGGGCATCATATCAACTATATGACTCATGCTTAACCTTTTGGTCCGTGTTCTGAGGCCATGTCTGTACATGCTAGGCTCGTCAAGTAAGAACCTTAGTATTTGCGTGTGTAAAACTATCTTACACCCGTTGTATGAAAGCGTAGAGTCGAGAACACCCGATCATCACGTGATGCCTCAAAACACGATCCACAAAACGGTGCATACTTAAGGAAGAACATATTTTATCTTGATATCTAAATGAGGGATCATCTTATAATGCTACCAAAAGCGCCAAACTAGCAATATAAGATGCTAATATCTAATGTGTGAAGTGAGGTGATATGGTCCATGCATTTGATCTCTATCATTTGCATCGTGGTATGATCTCTATCATTCCTTTGTGTGTAAGGCCAAGGTCTATGGAACTTACACGTTAAGTGAGTTGTAAGAGTATCTATCATACATCTACTTACAACAATACCATATCAAGACACTAGCCCAGCAACGATCTAAACTAGACGCCTCTAATTTATCAATTACAAGTTTTACGTGGCTTAGGGCTTTCGGAGATAGAACCGGTCTTATCTACGAATATGAACCACAACGAGGATAACCAAGTTATTAGCAACTCGTTGTAAATCAGATATTGACTATAGTAGGAGAGACAGACACCCGCTAGCCATTTACGCAAAACTAGTTGCATGTCAGTCGTGGAACCAGTCTCATGTATGATGACATGTAAGGTTGGTCCGGGTCGCTTCATCCCACTATGCCACCAATATCCAAAGTACATAGAAGATGCAATAACATGATCATCATCGCCCACATATAAACATATGTGTACCCGCAAAGCACCTACGCATAGATCAGGCTCTGATACCACTGTTGGGTCCGCAGCATAGAAAACAAAAAAATTCCTACGATGAGAACTATACGCCAAGATCTATCTACTAGATACAGAGCAACGGGTGGACATACATCCATGGAGAACTTACCCTCGAAGACAACGAGTTTTGTTAACGAGTAGGAACTCGTGGTTGATGTAGTCGTACGCTTGCCGGTCTCAAGATCGTGTGGAAGTCCGAGCGCCGCAAATCAGCAACGCATCCGTCCTCACACACACGTTCAAGCCACCGGACAACCTACACCTCCTCGCTCCAGTGAATCAGCGGAAGCAGCAACTCCTTCTAGACGCAAGGCCACCGGGAACATGTATCTCGCTAATCCGAGACCATGGGGGAATATCTAGAGGGGGAGAGAGATCCTTCACGAGGAGGTGTGGTTTGTGAGAGGGGAGAGGGGGCTTTATATAGGAGGGAGGGAGACCCCTCCCCTCCCATAGACGGCGCATGAGGGGGGGACTCCTCCCCTCCTTCATTCATGTGGTGAACCTCCACTCACATAAACATGGCCTCCACCCAAAATCCCACTCACATGTATTTAATTTCCACCAAATTAAATGCAACTCTCAATTAATAAAACTCTTTTATTTATTTTATTCAAAATTTTGTTAATTACTTTAATTAACAAACATTCACACAAAACCCCTTGCAACATTTCAATATCACATGCAGAACCACTTTCTGCAATTTCACCCGAAACAATTCCGGTTTCTATCGAAACAATTCATGTTTCTATCGAAACATTTCCTGCGCTTTGCAAACCTTTTGTCTGGAACATATGTGCTCCTAAATGGTGTCCGGCAACCCTTAAGTGTGTCACCCTACGGTTCGCGAATAATGCAGACATGATTGAGACTCCTCTCAGATCAATAATCAGAAGCGGGACCTAGAGATCCATACTGACTCCTGCATATTCAACGATGACTTCTGTGATCGTGAGAACCTTTAACGTCAGCAATTTAATCCCTTTGTCTCATGATATAATACATGTCCGAGATTCAATCATCGGTATCCAAATACCTAGTTTGATCTCGTTACCGACATGCACTCTTTTCTCGTTCCCGTGATATAACATTCTAGTGATCACATCACTTGCTTGCAAGCTATCTTAATGTGATATCACTGAGAGGGCCCAGAGTATATCTATCCGTCATCGGGATTGACAAATTCCACTCTTGATCCATGAGCCTCAACATAACACCTTCATAGCACTGAACCCACCTTTATGGTCACCCTGTTACGGTGTGACGTTTGATGTTATCAAGATACTCTTCCGGTGTTAGCATTTAACATGATCTCATGGTCTAAGTACTAAGACTACTTTGTATGATGTTATAGCAATATGAATACTTGATCGTAATGCTATACTTCAGATGAATGTTCATCACATCATTTCACAAATGTCGTGACCTTGTTATTAACAACATCCAATGTCCATGATCAGGAAACCTTGACCATCTTGTTAATCAACAAGCTAGTCTATAAGAGAGGCATAACTAGGAACCCTTTTTGTTTATTAAACACACATGTATTGATGTTTCCTATCAATACAATTATAGCATGCAAAATAAACATCTATCATATACAAGGAATACATAATAACAACTTTATTATTGCCTCTCAGGGCATATTTCCTTCATAGTTTGCTTAGTTTGCTGAATAAATTGGTTGGACCCCCTATTTCATACATTGGTTTTCAAATAGTTTGGTTTGGATTGGAAAAGAGTAGAAAAAGTCCATGCTTAAGTGGTAAAGTGAGCTTGTTTTTGACTGTGGCCTATGCTTTGTCATGCCATGCTTGATATTGTTTTGGCTTTATGCTTAGTATTTTTTGTTGTAGCATGACTTGTTATAAACAATTGGGATTGCTTAATGTGCCTTGGAAGAATCATGCGTTGTTTTAGCATATTAAAGCTTAGTATTGTGGTATTCTCCTTTGATGCTTTATTTGGGTTGACTTGGCACATGCTCACACCATGTTATGACTATCCCAAGTCACCATAGCCTTTATGATCCTTTATTTCTCAACTTGTAGTATCACTTTATGCTTTGATTAATGATGTTTTGTCGCTCTGCATGATTATGGCCATTATTGCTCTCTTAGTTGGTCGCTCCCAGTCTTTTGCTAGACTCCATAACCAAGTATGGGTTCCACTCATGCATCCAATTCCTAAAACCAAGTTATTCCAAATAGTACACCATACCTACCTATTAACATATGTTATTCCAAGTATATTCATGTTTTTATCTACCTTCCGAATTAAACTTGTTATGAGAAAACTAGTGATTAAAGCTCTCACGAACTTGATGGCACACTTTACTTTTATTGTCCTTAATAAACTTGAACCATTGTGTCGTCTATGTTGTATATGCTTGCACTTATATGTTGGAGATTAGCAGAACCATGCTATCATGGGGAACGCTTTCAACATTGCACTTGTACTTTGTACCTAGTTGATATCATGCTATTTTGTCTATGGATGTCGTCGGTGTGAAATGAAAGGGGAGCTTGTAAGTCCATGGAGTTATGTATGTGTGTTAGAAACGCACTGGCCGGGCGGTCTAATCCATGCTGTCATGGTGGAAACCTGCAGCGTAACCATAATGAGCTGTCTATGAAGCATTCTTCTTATAAAAAAAGAGTCAGATATTGAGAAAAAAAGAGAAAAAGAAAAAAAGAGATATGAGAAAAGAGGAAAGAGAGAAAAAACCACCATTTTCCCATGGTAAATAAGAAGATTGCTGAAATGCTCGTTGTTTGCTTGCCTTGTCATTTGATATGGGGATTCTTCCGTATCATCGGGCAAGGGGTACCCCATTGGCGGTTCTCTATCATGAGGAATAAAGATTTCTAGCAGATGGAACAAGACCACAAACTTTGAGAGATAAACGTCTACTACACAACTTAAGTAGAGCTTTATCGATATAGAGATAAAGATCAACAAAACCAAGGTATTGAACTACTTTTGACAAAGAAGGGTCACTCTTTCATTCAACCGAAGGCCAAGACATAAGTTTTTTTTTGTGTGGAGATGACTCATAAGAGTCACACGAATCATGTAACAAGAGAAACTTTTTATTACCAAAATCATCGTCACTCTTTGAATATGATCGAGAAAATGAAGGAAACTATTTATTCATCTAGGTTTATCAAAATCTTCGCCAAATATCATGATATCACTTTGTACCACCAGGATGAATAAATCACAAAGATTACTAACAACACGAGAAAAGAAACTTCATTCTCAGACTTCAATTACTTGGTACAACAAAACGCTTGCCAACATAAAAGGGTCTAGATGATGGACCGAGAGATATTTAGCAACTCTACTTTAAATGTTCCCTTTGATGTCTAGAACATCAATATTAGGCTACTAACAAGCCTTCAATCATTCATTAAGTAAAGATCAGACTTTGGATAGAAAGGAAACCATAAGCGCAACTCATATAATAAATCATAGAAGAAGCCTCATGAAGAGTGGTTGTTATTGCTAAGTTAGGATAATATAGCAATAGGTCTTCCGGCTAATTGTGTCAACCACCACATCAACCTTCCCAAATTTTCAAAGAGATCTACGTTAAAACCTTGAGGGACACCAACCATCATATTTGCTTGAGATTCATATTTGGTTAGGTGAGACGATACTTCAGACTCAACATGTCCAAATAGAAAAGGTGCAACATTTACCACAGAGGTAAAGTTACTAGATTCTCAAGACATGGACTACAATGCCAAGCTCCATAAGAATGGGCTAGGTTGCGGAATCCATGTATAAGCAAGTTATCGAAATACAACTGCCCCTACATGAATTACTTGCAACGAAACATAATTGAATTCTTACTAGGAAACATCGATAAGGTAAGAAAGTATTAAACTTATTCTCTTCATAACAAATTAGTTAGTGGCTTAGGGTGCTTAGAGGATCTTCTTGAGATGTGAAGGTATCAATCTACCATATCAAGAATACTTCACGCATGTTTGACCGACTTGAGACGATTCCCGATGAACAAAGATAGCTCTACTCAAACCCATAGCAACATCTTTAAACAATTGCACGTGAACCAGAGAAGGTTACTTCTAACATCCAGAACGCATACTTTGAGATGGCACCAAGACAGTTCTCAAAGGTTTCCAACATTAATGCCAAATGTTCAATATGAATCTAGTATAGCATGGAGAAGATAAGGATGTCATCGATGGGCTCAACAACAAACTTATCGAGATAATCCAAGAAGACAAACTCATATGTTGTATGAACAAAGCATAGATATTGGTCAGACCAATGGCCATAAAGATGTACTCAAGTGAGACATCACGAGCAGATACACCATCAAGATAATGCTTGGAACTGAGTTTGATTTGATGTTTACCCAAATCAAAGGTGGGGAAGATAATAAATTCATAAAGGTAGATATTATCTTTCTTCAACACGAACAAAACTAGACGTCCCTTTACGAAGGGGTGAAGTCGATTAGAACTTTTGTCTTACAACTCTCCAATTTGTTGTTTAAAATCAACCAACTTGTTCAAGGTTATCCAGTGTGGCTTCTTGGAGAAAGTAGTAGTTCAGAGAACTATATTGCTCAAGAACTGGATAACACAACAATGTGGCAACAAGGTGATGCTTTTAGAAAGACATCTGGAATATCATGAACCACCGATATGTCACGGAGCTCAAGAGGATTCTTGATTTTAAAGCAAAATGACACGGGCTTAGGATTTCTAGCATAAGCCTGACTCCTTGACCTTAGAGGTGCATCGGAACAACGGACTAGGCAACACAATCAAACTTTGCTTAGTGATTGATATGCAACCATGCTAAGTATGACACACATGTCCTTAGATTCTGAAGCAATAAGGATTGCTAAGCTTCTTAGATGGCCACATCATTACGCACACGCATCATTCATGAGCACAAATAGCTCAAAGGAAGGATGGGTAAAAAATGTGTAAGAGCATCAATTCATAAAGAGGATCATGAAACACAACACAACCTCTTAGTATGAAGGATTGTGCTACTTCAAGATAGAATAAGTAGAAGCTAATCAACGCTTTGTCATCTGTGGACTACATTACTTTGACCCGGTCCTAGAAATGGACGAGGTACTGGAGTTTGTTCCTCCTGACATCCCGAAATGGTTTGTCTTGATGGACCACATGAGTATCTTGCATCGAAAGACACCAATTCACTGTTACTGCTTGCTTATCAACTAGTAGACAACGGTCAGAAACAACAAGGAGAAAGAACATGCTCAAGATAGAATCCAGAGATGTAGATGCATAGATTAAAAATCTTCCAAAAACCAATGTAGGAAAGGTAAGTGCGGCAGAGTCACGAATATGTAGATGGGAGACTCATAAGGAGCAATCTTGTCATGATTTATCTGGTTCAATTAAATACCATCTTCCATAGCACGTGGTAGGGGAAGTCCTTAGTTACTGCAATTTAGTCGCCATAATAACCACAAGCTTGAAGGCTATCATAGAAGGTACTAGACATCATAAGGTAATCTTTATACATTAACAACAGGAATCAACAAAATGGGTATTGGGTTAAAGGTCAGCTTCATGTAGAAGATTCACATCACCAGAATCTAGCGCAATCAGGGATCTTTGGTTCAAGTCCAAGGGTTAAACACAAGAAAGGGGTATGTACTACTTGAGTTTCAAGGGGTACTACAAGGTAGTAACCACAAGGTAGATTCCAAAAGAAGAATGACTTCTTAAGTACCCAAACAAGTTGAAAAGGAGGCACGGGGGGTGAAATTAAACATTGAGACCGAGAACATAACATTATGGGACCATGAACATGATGTTGTGGGTCCATAAGATAGAGAGATCTTGATGGAACGAAATCTCTTAGTTGGAACAGAACAAAGGGAAAGAAGGAACACACAACACACACACACACAACTTAGATAACTCAACCCTAGGTCAACGATCAAGAACGACATGCCAAAAAGGCACCTAAGCTTTGGAAGACGAGATGAGATAGTAAAACATTCAAAATAACACAAGATAAGATGACCCAGCGTTAGAGCGATATTGGATAAGAGTTTTCACGAATTATTTTCATATTTCAATTAGTTTTTGCAAACATTAGACTCAACATCGACCAGTAGAAAAGTTTTCCTACGAATGGTACTACTCTGATACCAAAAATTTGTGACACCCGCGAGATCAGGGTTAGACAAATCCCAGACCTCTATCCGATATAAGCCTAACCTAGATCTCATAAATGTACAGAGAGAGGATTCGTAACATTAAAGTGACCCTACAACTCAAAGAGAGATACAATCTCATATCCGATAGAAGAACCAAATTATTACCAGCAGAGGTCACTGACTATAAACATCAAAAAGGAAAGGAAATTATGCTATTAAGTATAGCAAACTTAACAAATGGCTTAATAGGCCTCAAGCATAATAATGACGTCTCATTCCATAAATCCTAGACTGGCGCCTAGGAACCACAAGCTACTCGTCGATGTTAATTCCATAATGAACTCATCTTCTATGGTAAAACATAACTTGTTGCAAACGTATCATCAAAGCAAGGATGAGTACATGGTGTACTCCGCAAGACTTATGGCTGGTGGAGTTACTTTGCATAGAGCTAACTTTATTTGTAAATTAGAAAGTAGAAACTTGACTAAATGGATCATTTAAAAGGGGATAAGAGAGCGATATCTCTAGCTTTGATCATCTTTTGATATCCACTGAATCTTTATCAGCTGAACCTACCAACTAGGATCACCCCCTCGATCCCCCGAGGAAGCATCCTTAAGCACACTATACTTGTCAAGTTTTACGATTAGGTTCTTCTCTATAATCTTAGAATCCATTCACAAGTCGTCCATAACCACGAACACGGTTGTTTGAAAATATTAAAACCCTACACGGGTGTATAACTTTACCCACACGTACCAACCGACTCTTAGTGCCACTAGGTAAGTCATCTTCCTTGGAAGGCCGACAGAGGGTGGCTGACCAGGTTTACCTTACTTTCACCAAGACCGCAAGTCACACCCTAAGGAGATGCCGCTATAATGGGCCAAGTCCCAAAGTCGGTCCCTAGGGATGTGAATAGGGTTCAAGATTATGAAGCCCGGACCTCTCTTGTTCCTATCCACATCCTACCTGTCATGAATGCACCTCCTTCACCGCCTTCATCAGAACATCCAAAGTGCATATGCCGAATGGAATGCCCAAACTATGTGACTCATGGAAACTACTAGGCAAGTTAGTTGGTCAAGGGGGTTTCCAGTCTCCTGTGTGGCTGTACGCTCGTCTTGGTTCAAGAGGCAAGAACTCAGGTCCTAGTGATGGCAAGTATGTGACTGTAAAAACTACAACCCACCGTGGCCTCCCATACAAGCCTTAACATGTTCAACTTTCATATCTGATCATACCATGTCATCTTGTCTTACTAGGTTCATTCGCAGCCCTGATTCATCAACCGGATGGACCAGTAGTACAACTAAGCATGACATATATAGCAGCTCTAGCAACACTCATAATCCAAACCTAGTTATGCTAGGAGCAGTGGATCAGGGAATATAAGCTACAAAGGGAACATGCATCAAATAGGATTACTCTACCTATCGATAAAAGACTTTGGAATTGTATGCACATGGCAAGAATTGAAATACTTTAAAAGCATATGATTCTTATATGTGTGGGGCTATGCTTGCCTTTGCCCATTGATACCCAATTATAGATCTTCAGAAGCCTTGTACTTGACTTAGTCATGGTTGGTCAAGTATTGATCTTCGATCTTCGATGGTGTTGATCTCTCGCTTCAATCTCAGGCTTGTTCTCGACTTCTACCAGGAAGAACCAAAACACCAAAAAGGGAGGGGAAACAATTAACACGTGGCATCGATGCAATTCTCAACCAAGTATGATGATCTGGCAATTTAAATAGTACTAAGTAGAACCCTAATGCATGCTTGTCCATTTTAAACAGGGTCCAAGGGAAGTAAACCCTGATTTTGGGAAACCTCGGATTCACCGATGGGGGTTCATCTTGTTCTTCTAATAAACTTGTTAGTTGAAGTTGCTTAATAATGCAAGTTTTTCATACTAAAAGATAGATCTCATTTTTCTGAACATTTTGATATATTATACACCTTTTTATGATTCATAGATAATAAGTTATTGAATTAACCATGTTAATACATTTTGAAATTAAAAGAAAACTGGCTATTTTTTTACACCGAGGCTACCCCTAGCCAGTGAGGCTGACAGTGGGGCCCTAGTGCCAACGAAGCATCCACGTGGGCAGGTAGGGACCCACCCAGTTTTGACTTGGCTACCCCACGCCCGCTGATGTCACGATGACGTCAACATGATGTCACCGAGGGGATTTCTCCTAGGTTGAGCATGGAACGGTCGCGGGATAATGCACTGGGCTCGGCGGTTGGTCACGTTCGACGTGCCTCACGAAGGGGAACCAAACTACGGTGGTGCCGCTATCTTATGGTCACCAGGGCTAGGACTGCGGCGAGTGGCGGCGACGGTGCTCATAGGTCGACGACTAGCGGCTAGACTAGTAAGAAAACGGCCAAGCGGAGGCCACACTGAGCCTCATGAGCTCACCAAGAGGGCGATGAGGTTGATGGTGAGGCAAGGGGCTACCATAATCGACATGGACGGCGATAGAGCTTGTCGGAGACAGAGGGAGCAATTGAGTCGATTCAGACCACTGTGTCTTGCTCTACTAGGGGCAATCGAACGAGCGAGGAGGCCGGGAGGAGCACGACAAAGCTCTCAGCTAGTCAAGGGGAGGCTAGAGACGGCGAGGCCAAGCGGCAACTACGGCTGGGGTTTGGGAGTTGGGGAAGAGCGAGAGAGGAGAGCAACGCTAGGGGGAAAGAGGATGGGGTCGAGGATGAAGGCGTCGACGCGGGATATTATCCCCTCTTTAGAGCTGTGGCGTGCATCACGGCACGGCCGGCATCAGGCGGCGTAAAAGGTTGCAGGAAGGGCAGGAGAGAGATGGGCCGGCCTGGGCTGAGCTATGGCTCTATTTTTTCCTCTAAAAACCTTTGTCCTGTTTCAGTTTTTCCTTTTCTCTTTTTGCAAGTTACAAAACCAGCTTCAAATCTGTTTTTTTATCATTTCAAAAATGCCACCAGATTTTTTAAAACATTTAAAATAATGTGAGGCCCTTGTAATAGTTTGGGCTTCACAAATTTTTGATATTTTCAAATACCGCAAGACCATTTGAATGGATAGCAAAGAGAGAGGAATAGTTAGGGTTTAGGGTCTTGTCTTTGTTTCTCTCCTGAGTATTGTCTTAGCAAAATTACATGATGCTACAGTAGAACTAGGGGTGTTATAGACAGACACCTATCGGCATACGGTGAGTCGACTGGCATACCCAATTAACGCTGCATGTATATAATTTTTAAAGCAGGAGCCTGCATGCATGGTGGGTATTAGATAATTGAGCTGCATGCACAAGCAAACCAAGCAGCCAATCGTCCCACGGTATAAGTCTCGTAGTCATACGGTGAGCCGACTGGGTCATCTGACATACGCAACGCCCGACCGATAGGCCAGTCGGCTCACTGTTTGCCGATAGGTGCCTTTCGGCATAGCGTGTGTCGCAGCTGCACTATATTTCGAAATTCCAAATTTCGTGTATTATTTTAGAAATTGATTAAAAAATATTATTTAAAAAAATTAGCTTCGTTTCTATGCGTGTTTTTCAGATTTGGTGCTGAAAATTTTAGGGATTATATATGCATATCTTGTGAGCACTCATAATTTTTTTTCGAAATCTTTAGAAACTTAAATTTTTGATTTTATGGATAGATATCATAGTATCATTTGGTGTTGGTATCACTAGATATTTTATGTCACCTTCTTCCTCCTTCACCCCCGTGAAAGCCCCCTCTCCCTACCTTGATTGTACCAAATGAACTATAGGGAAAATAAAAGCACAAAACCAATTAACACAAAGTCAACATGTATACCCCACAACACATTCACTCCATGCCTACTTCCATGACATCCAACGAAAAAAGCGTCATCTCATGGCTACTTCCTCATTAATATCTTCATTTGAGTAGCATCTTTATCGCTGTAGTGCTTTGTGAGGCTGAGAGAGGCTGTGGGGAGGGCTCTAGGTAGGTTTAGGATTTGCAAGAGGACAGAAGAAGTCACCCAAAACATGCGCTCTAGTGACCCCACCCACACACAATCCACATTTCAAGCGACTCCATTTCGGATTTGAATCGACTTGGCATCTTTAAGGATCAACTTCCGTAAGTACTTAATACCCTGATAAGTTCGGTATTTTTACTTTTCTATCTAGATTAAAAGCTTTAGAATATGCCTTTCTATCATATGTTCCATAGGATGGCTACTTTTTGAATGAAACTAACAAGTTGATGAATATGCGCGATCTATCTCAAAAGCAAATTACATTATAATAATTAGCAAACTCATACCCTGACATATGTTTGATGTAAGGCATCCCCTAAAACTAAATGATAAAAAATCATACAATATACATTAATATCAACAACCATGTATCGGTGGGTCCCTAAAGGCCAAATACTACCACAACAGATCATTATTGGATACAAGAGCTTTCCCCTCGGATAGTTCGGTGTCATGGAAGGGTATTGTGATGACCCCTAGATGTTGAACAGAGTGAAATGGAGGAGAGGAAACAAGCAATCAATCAAGATTTGGAAGCACAACTGGATACCACATTAAACCGACACTGAACCGGTCCATAAACTATATTAGAACAGCTTATGTCAAAGAATCGAGGATTCCTGGGGAAAAGCAATGGGATCAACAACGAATTAGGAACCTCTTGAATGATGATGACCTTGCGGCTTCTCTAAGAATTCAAATACTCTAGTAAGATATTGAAACCTTCTTGGCATGGCATTTTGAGAATACTTGCCTCTTCAAAACATGAAATTACATGAACTTTTGCACGGCTTTAGAAGGTGCAAGTTCAAAAGGTAAAGAGAGTTTGTAATACCGAAATCAATTGGAGAAAATACTTCATAACCCTACGACGATAGCGGAACTGCTACACCATGGGTGTAATCCCCTATTCCGATAATCGATGAAAATCTCTTTACGCTCACGAAAAAACCATGTCGCCGTCCCTACCATGATAGGTCGAGGATGCAGTATGGTAAACATGGAATGGCCAGGTACAACCTTGACCATCAAAATGTGTGTAGCCTTGGCCGAAACCTATCAATAGCGCAGTGGCCTTTTTCGGTTGATAAATTTTACCTGGAAGTGAACGACGCCTTTGGTGCTAGGATAATCTTACATTGTGAATTAGACGAGGTAATATTTGCTAAACTTAGCTATGCATGTTCAACAACGACAGTGCACTTGAGGCAGAAGCTTGCAAAACGATGGAAGGATTACCACCAGTTGTCCAATGAACCATGTGTTTGTTATTTGGATGGACCGCAATAACCCTTCATTCTCAATGTCAGTAAAAGGGATTGTAGATCAACAAAATTTCGGATCATCGAGGAAATTAAGAGGCTCGATAGAAAGCGAAAGGTTCACATTGCCTAACTTGGCGTGAGCACAACATTTTGGTTCCTCCGCATTTCGGATTTCATCTTTTGTTTAGTGTTAGCCGAGTGTAACTTACCAAAAAAAAAACTAATTACACGTAGTAATATTAATTGCCAATTTGAGGCATCCACATAGTCTCACATATCTAGATACAAGTACATGCATGACACAAAATTCATAGGTTTTATAGGGCAATAACAATCGATTGACTCACGAAGGTATCGAACTTAAGGTGTAAAGTGGGAGCATGCTAAAATCCCACTTTTAGTTCATTTGCCAAATTCTAGTATAAACTTTAAGCAAGTAAATTAGAAGTGAGATTTTAGCGGGATCTCACTTGACACCCCTACCAAGCCACGTACTAGGTCTGAGTCACGTGAGGACGACCAGGCGCATGCACCGACAACACACATGCTCTAACAATGGTTATCTTTTCACCAGAAAGAAATCAAACCCTAAATGGAAAACACTCTCAGGCAAACACAAAAAGGTAATTCGACATATACGACGGTCGGCTTAGAGTATGACATACGTCGTCGAATTAAACGGACCAAACCGGGGAGTGCTTCAAGATATTTGGCATAGATGGCATTTCTCAGCTTTTCACAAAGAAGAAACAAACGTCATCTTTGTTTTATTTATATAAAACGGGACCAAAGACTATATCGAGAGAAACAAATGTCACCTCTTAAAAAGTTTCTAATTTGTTTTTCAATCTTTTGCTTTTGGTATATAGATTTGACAAAGGAAAAAGGTAGCCATAAATGTATTTATTATTTAGCCAAAAAAAAGTTGCCAAGGTCAAGTCCAAGAATGAATGATCACATGGTGGTAACATGGACGAGTCGAGTGAGTGAGCGAGGAAATGACGATCCTCTCCTCATCACTGTCTGTCTGTCATCATGTGCCCTGACCGCCATTAACACGCGCTCTCTCTCTCTTCTCTCTGCCCCACCGAGCTGGAGCCGACGCTGCGGAGGAGGCATTGCGACTGGGATTCGCTAGCGAGGCAGGCGGGCATTGTCGGCCATGGCGGATCCGTACGGCGACGGCGGCAGGGCGGTGAAGCAGCAGCAGCAGGGCCAGCAGCGGCCGGGTCGGCTGAAGCCGGCGCTGGAGATGGAGGACCTCATCAGCCTCCTCCACGGCTCCGATCCCGTCCGCGTCGAGCTCACCCGCCTCGAGAACGACCTCCACTGTAAGCTCCCCTGAGCTCATCCCGTCCGATCTGATCTGATCTGCCAAGCTCCACCAGCGCGCCCCCCAGATCTCCCCCCCGCCTCGATTGATACTGAATTGCCCCCTGCAGACAAGGAGAAGGAGCTCGGCGACGCGCAGGCGGAGATCAGGGCCCTGCGCCTCTCCGAGCGAGCGCGCGAGAAGGCCGTCGAGGATGTCAGTGCCACTCCTCTCTTCTCTCTTACATCTAGATAGACTAGATCCTTCACCAAGAAGGTTCACTTCAGTCAGTCTTTATCCAGAGCAAGCAATTTCATGTCATTTTCGTCGACAGCGACACCTTGATTTTCTCAATCTCTATGTATCTTCAATGCGTATTACAACTAGACACGAACATGCTATACAAGCAAGAAACACAGCCACTATATATATCACCTCTGCTATTGTCATTGCCACACTTCAAATGTTTCTTTCAAAATTGCAACATAAGTAGTACCTCTCAAAAATTCGCTTTCAAACTTACAACATGTTTTCCTCGACTCTTGTGGCAACCCTGACTTTGCCTTTCTGCGTCAATGTAAGCTTACGGAAGAACTGGCAAAGGTGGACGGGAAGCTCAAGCTCACCGAGTCCCTCCTCGAAAGCAAAGTAATAATTCATCGATGGGTCAATGTAAGTTTTATCTCGAGGGGAGAGCTGCTAACCATATGCTGCGGCCCGCTGCAGAACCTCGAAGCGAAGAAGATCAACGACGAGAAGAAAGCGGCAATGGCCGCCCAGTTCGCCGCGGAGGCTACGCTGCGGAGGGTCCACGCGGCGCAGAAGGACGATGACATGCCTCCTATCGAGGCCATCCTCGCACCGCTGGAGGCCGAGCTCAAGCTGGCTCGTCAAGAGGTGCTTGGTCCACACTTTTATATTGCCTTGTTTTCGTTTTAGCCATGATCACCGTGCTTCGTGCACCTGTGTCTTTTGCTGCGGACGATAGCTTTGTGCAATCCGTATCCAGTTCTTGTTCTTGCTCATACTGTTAGCCTGTTCTACTCCTTATTTTCTGTCTATTTCTTGGTAGTTAGTAATGCCCCGCAGTCTTCTGATTTCCGCATGTGAGTCAACTTGTTGCTAGTTCGCAATTTTGGAAACCATTCAGATTTGCATGCAGATGTCGATTTTACCCGTTAGTTGTGATCCCTGTCCATTCAATGTCCTCCTGCTGAAAGACCAAGCTATTGATTTTCTTGTGCAGATCGCAAACTTACAAGACGACAACAGAGCATTAGACCGCCTTACAAAGTCTAAGGAAGCAGCTCTGCTGGAAGCAGAAAGGACGGTGCAGGTAGCATTGGCAAAAGCTTCCTTGGTGGATGATTTGCAGAACAAGAACCAAGAATTGATGAAACAGATTGAGATATGCCAGGTACAAGACGAGCGATCTACTAGCTGTGGCGTGCAATTAGCTACGGTGTATGAAACACTGTCTTTGGCCTTGCTTGCAGGAAGAGAACAAAATCCTGGACAGAATGCATCGCCAAAAAGTCGCAGAGGTGGAAAAGCTTACTCAGACTGTCAGAGAGCTGGAAGAGGCTGTCCTTGCTGGTGGTGCAGCTGCAAATGCTGTGAGAGAGTATCAGCGGAAAGTTCTGGAGATGAATGTACGAAATGATGGCTTCAACCCTTATTTACAGCGCAATTAATGATATTGAAGTGTATGTGAAATCATAGTACTATGTTCTAATATATTTTACGTGTGTGTTTTGTTGTCAGGAGGAAATGAAAACTCTGGAACGCGAGTTATCCCGTGCGAAAGTTTCAGCAAACAGGGTTGCTGTAGTGGTGGCAAATGAGTGGAAAGATGGAAATGATAAAGTAATGCCTGTTAAACAATGGCTAGAAGAACGGAGGATCATGCAAGTAAGTAATGGAGGTCTTCTAGTTTTACACTGTTAATTGTTGACTTGTTCTGGATGGATATTTAGAAGTCCCTCAATGGACTAAACTATGGTGCTTTTTGTTAATTTCTGGAGGATTTATCCTTTTACAGGGAGAAATGCAGCAACTGCGTGATAAACTTGCGATAGCAGAAAGGGCTGCAAGATCAGAAGCTCAACTGAAAGTATGCGTTTGATTCTCATATTTCCCATTAAGTACTTTTTACCTCTGCCTTCCTATGAGCTAGGACTTTCCATTCTCTCTTCATCGGGATCTGCATAAAACATTGCAGGACAAGTTCCAGCTACGGCTTAAAGTACTTGAGGAAGGATTGAGAATGTCTACTACATCTCGAAGCAATGCAAGCGCTGCACGAAGGCAGTCTATTGGTGGTGCTGAGAGTGTGTCTAAGACCAACGGCTTTCTATCAAAGAGGCCATCGTTCCAAATGAGATCACCAGCATCTACCACCACCACAACTACTCTGGTGAACCATGCGAAAGGGGCGTCAAAGTCTTTTGATGGAGGATGTAGATCGCATGACCGTTATAAGGGTCATGTAAATGGGATTGGCATGAACGTGTCTACGGACTCCAGCGAGGACAAGGAGTCGAACAACTCAGATGAAAAGGAGGTTGTTGAACCGGAGGATACAGTGTCAGGCATGCTGTATGATATGCTGCAGAAGGAGGTCGTTGCTCTGAGGAAGGCGTGCCATGAAAAGGATCAGAGCCTGAAAGACAAGGACGATGCAGTCGAGGTAACCTTAAGCTGGATACCAGGATTGGAAGGATCGAGTTCATTTGTTTGCATGCCTTGTGCCTGCCTTCCTATTGAATGTGTGGCTTGATGTGCAGATGTTGGCCAAGAAAGTTGATACCTTGACAAAGGCGATGGAATCAGATGCCAAGAAGATGAGGCGGGAGGTTGCTGCCATGGAGAAGGAGGTGGCGGCTATGCGAATAGAGAAAGAGCAGGATGCGAAGGCGAGAAGGTTCGGTAGCTCGAACGTTTCTGCAAACAGTTCGCAGCTGCCACCTGGAAGGTACGTTGCATTGTACTACAGGCAGTGTTCTCCTTGTCTACTTTTTTAGATAAATTTCATTGTCTCGGAGTATGTTGTTTAAAGAGTGGTATCGCAGGACTCTGCCTCGAAGTGGCTCTGCACGCAATATGTGACGCAGAAAAGGGAACCGTAGGCGGATTTGAAGGGCCTCTGTGCATCTCTTGTCTAGTTGAACCATGGGATCCCCTCTTGCTGGTTGCTGCCTGGAGAAAAAGAAGATGTCTCTGCATCTTGGTACCTGCCAGAAGCGGCGATCCTGAGCCCGCATACCACGTCTCGTGGTCGCGTGAAGTTAGTGTTATTGATGAGATTTTTATTTGTTTGTTTGTTAATTGCCAGAAGCGACGATCCTGAGCCCGTTGCCGCTGTTGCTGTATAGGTTTGGTGTGCGCTTGCTTGTTTTTTTTCTTTTCTTTTTCTTCCGTTTGTAATCAATCTACTCAGGAGTATGTTGTTGTGAATAACATAACATGATGATGATGATGAGAGAATAGTGCAATTAAACTAGCGTCTTTTGTTGTTGAGTAGTAAAATCATCCCTTTGGAGAATCATTGTATATATATTTGTTGCAAGTTGCGGTGAAATGTAATTGTAGCGGAGCTCTTGCACAAAAGTACTCCTCTAGTACTACAAATGCAATTGCACGCTCTGCTGTGAAATGTAATTGTAAGCAGAGCTCTTGCACAAAAGTACTCCTAGTAATAAAAATATTTGTTGGAGGATAGTGCAATTTTTTGTTTGAGAATTGACGCCACAAAACAGTTTGGTGTCTCGCTGTTGAAAGACAGAAAAGTTTGTTAATTTTCTCCAGCAGAAGTACATACCTGGACGCTAATTCACTTAGAATAGAGACAGCTGTGCAATGTGATAAAAATGTGGTGCTGGTGAAATTGGAGAAAACTAAAAAAAGCTTAGCAAATAATAGCCTGAAATCAGGCTTTCTCATGATAGATATTCAATACAACATATGCCATAAAAAAACTACACAAAGAAAACATCAAACTTTTGTTGCAAAGGTCCTAGTATGCGACCAGTAAGGTGGAAAATGTCTTTTGGCTCTCGAGACTCCCTTCATTTCAATAAAATTTAAAATTATATTTACAAGTTTTAAAAAAATTGAAAATAATTTTGGGCATCTACTCATTCTTGTACCATATAAGTATGCAAAATCACAACCCGAAATTCTTTATATTATGGACTACACGAAAATGCAAAATCTGATAAAATTTAGAGATTTCAAAATATGTATACTCGGATCCACACTTTTCTCATTTTTTGTAGCTCATAATATAAAGTATTTGAAATTGATATTTTGTACTCTCTCCGTCCCGAAAAAGATGTCGCGAATTTGTCTAAATTTGAATGTATCTAGACACTATTTAGTATATAGATTCATTCAAATTTAAATAATTTTTGACATCATTTTCAGGACAGAGTGACTACAATTGTGGGATTCATCATTGACATACCCGGATACTTTTTTCCAGCTTTTTTTAAAACATAGAAATATGATTTTCCGTCTTTTTAAAGAGGCGGGATCACTGGTGCCCATATGCACCAAATTTCGCTCTCACCGAGGTACCATTCTAACTACACGACCTCTTTTTTTCTATCCTCCTTTTCATCGAGCCGTTCATGATACAAACTTATTTTTTTCCTCATCTTCAACCTTCTTCTCCCTATGTGCACGATACAACACGAGAATTCATGTAATATTAGGATTTTGTTAATATTCAACCTCTTTTTTTAGTTTTTTTGAAACATAGAAATATTAGGATTTTGTAAATCCTAGTTAAGATTTATCGAGCAATTTAAGAGATTAACTTTTGAGAACACCACGGATTAAAAGGTTGGTACCAACTTGTTCTCATATTTCATCGCCGTGACATAGCCTATGAGAAAAGGCAAAGACAACTCATTTTCAGTTTTCATCCACACGCCAAATAGTGGGTCTTTCGCTATCTTACCCGCTCTAAACAGACAGTGCATTCTCAAATCCATCAAAAACCCGAGTCTCACACCCAAACACTCACGGTGTATTTTGCCCAAAGAATCGTCTTAAGTCAGAGGATATCCTCACCCACGAATTTATAGAGCACAACATGTAATCCATCCATGTCTAATATTTGCACTAACCATTTTTATACTAAACATTTTTATACTGAACATTTTTATTTTTATTTTATCATGTCGTGCAATCTTAAAAAACTTATGCATCATTCATTAACAAATACTATTAAGCGATAGTTCTTCGCTGTGTTTAGAAAAGAGGAAATACATGTAGTGTTAAAGTAGAATTGTATTTTCGAGTTATGTTATTTAAATAATTATGTTGGAACAATTTTGTTCAATTGAACTCTATTTTTTAGAGAGAATTGTATTCTTCATAGAGAACAGAACTTTGTCTGGATGTAAGAAAATCATAAGAGATGAAAAACTCAAATTCATCTACAAAATATAGTGTGTCACTTTTAGGTGTAACATAAATCATTTGCATAAATTTATGTATTTTATTGTCTTTAAATATTTTTTAAAGATTTTTATGGAATGTACGAGTCTAACCAGTGCCCTGATAGTATAGCACGTAGAAAACTCTAGAGGGTAAGATATGTTAACAAATGGTTTGGCCTCGATACGGAGTCTTCACACCACTTTGTCGAGCTTTGCAAGTATTTTACATGCATTGTAATAGGGAGTGCTATTTTAAGTCGCATGGGTTTCTTTTTTATTTTGATATTTGGGGGACCTACGATTTTTTTACAGCGCAACACGTAGGCCGTTTTGGGTTTTCGCTGTCATAAACATCGTTGTACGGGAATGCGCTCCAGCTTGGATCGGTTTGGTTGTCGTACATGCCGTCATACGAGAAATCCAACGCTGGGTTGGATGGTGCCATGCTAGCTGGCTCGCCAATGTATCCAAAGGTATAATAGGCGCATACCCCAGCTTGCTCCTCAGCGATTAGGGCATATGGGCAAGCTCTTAGGGTGGATCTGGACCGTAGATTCTCGTTTAGACTTATTTGCCCTCGTCGCTTGGTTTGCTATGGGCACTCGTAGTTGCACACGGATGTGTTTGCCCGCACACTACTACACACTACTAATGTGTTGATTGTTTCAGGGCCCGCTTGTTAGCTTCTATATTTTTCACTTTGAGGTGATTTAGCTTGGGACCCCGGGTTGTAGAGCAAGATTGGAGACGCTTAATTTGCCCTCACTCCTGCCATATCAATGCCCTGATTCACCCACGCCAGCCTCACGGGAGAAAACCCTAGCTGCCTCCCACACCCGCGCCCTCCCTCTCCTCGATCTCCGCCGGTCGTCCGGCTTCACCTTATCCAACCCCGTTCGGCAGCAGCGCCGTCTCGCGCCAGCGCGGGAGCAGCAGTGTCGGCTGCAGCGGCAGCCATCCTCCCATGCCCCTTAGCTCCCGGCTTCTCTGCTCCATCCTAACCGCCAGCGTTGTGCCTTGACGCTGGTCAAGATAAGCGTGGCGCCGACCGGATCGCCTGCGGCGGCGCGGGGCCTTGTGGCGGGCCTGCGAGGCAGGCGTGGTGCTGGGGTGCGCGGCCAGCGGCGGGAGCGGCGAGCTTGCGGTGGTGGCGGCGGCGAAGGCGGTGGTGCCCACGAGGGCGCTGCATGGCGCGGCCGCGACGGGAGTCTCGCGGGAGAAACTTCTTTGCAGGCGATGCGGCGCAGGCGGCGAGGAAGGGGCAGCGCGCAGAGGAGGGCAGGCGAAGGTGCTGCTCTGGGAGAGCGCGCACGGGCAGAGGTCGCCCGACAGCGGCACACGCGAAGCGCCTTGCAGAAGCCTGCTGCAGGGAGGAGAAGGTCGCTGGGCGCACGGACGGGTGAGGGAGAGCTTGGGCGCGCGCTGCCATGGCGGCGGACGGACGGGCCGTGCTGCCACATGTGTGGGCGCGGGAGGCTGCCGGAGGCGCACGTGGTCGTGCGGCCGAGCCACGGACGGCGCGAAGCCGCCTGGCAAGGAGGACGCGGGCAGCGGCTACCACCCTGGGACCATCGCCGTCGTGCTGTGGCCAGCATGGGAACTCGATTTGAGGAATACAGGTCCCCACTCTCTCTCTCTCTCTAATTTCTGGTACGTGTTTGCTATGGTTTCCATTTTCTGTCTATGCATATAAGGTGTTTGAGAAAAATACAATCAAGTTTCTTTCAATAGATTCTATTCTTACTGACATGAATCTTCTTATCGAGGCTAGCAAATGAGAAACCAACGTCACATGCAAATTTCAGTAGCCTCTAATGTTTCTACACGCTAAGAATAATTTCTTCTGTAGCTACAACTTGCACGGTAAGAATAATCAGGTAGATGTCATGCTTGTGTGATTTATTTGTGACTGAAACTTTTCAAGTTGTGTTCAATCAGCCATTTTTTGATTGTATTATTGTCTCACCTTGGTCATTTTCTTTCTAGCGTTTTGAGAAGGGTGATCTCTACAATGGTTGTACTAAAATGAAGTTTGCGGTGTAGCTGAGCTGATGTCTTTGCTAGTCTGCACTCATTGAAGGATCTTATCTAGCCTGGCTAGATACCTGGGATTGGTTCTACTTGAAGTGAAGGGAAAAACTACAAAAACAAGTATTTCTCCTGGTTTCAGTCAGAATCATCTTTTTGAGCTTATCGTTTGGTATCCATACATCACTTTGTTATACTTATCCTTAATCCACCCTGGCTTCACTACTCTTGTGCATGTGCTGTAGTTTCTTCTTCAAATACCCTTATTTTTACTATAATGGATTATGGTGCTTTAATATGTCTAATGTTTGTATATTGTATACAGGTGAAAGTGCCAACAAAATTATACAGATAATAAAACCATGTTGTCATTGGAATATATAAATATACTCTTTTTAGAGTGTGGTCTGCTAGAACCGTCATTAATTTTAATTATTTTTGGCATTTTTATCTAACTAATGAGATTGCATATTCTTATGATTTTGGCAAAATGCTACTTCTGCTAGACTTGTAATCCAGTTTCCCATGGTTCTCGGTATTGTATTTCTGATTGTGGTAAATGAATCCTGTATTTTTGTTGCCATCAAGAGGGTTACGTGGCCAAGGGTGTCTATCGTTTTAGTGGAATTTATTTTCTGTAAGTACTTCTCGAAGAGTAACCATCTTGCTGTATGTTCTAACATGACGCGCTAACTTCCTTGGTTAATTTTGCACAGTGGCTTTGTAAGCAACAAGTACTCCAGGTCAGCTGATCTCTTCACCCCGACTTCTTATTATCTTCGTACTACCTTGAGACTTCGATTCCCGTGTTCGTATCTACAATCAGCTAGGTATAGCCTGATCTCGGCTGCTTTATCCATAGAGAAGGCTTCGGTAATAGATCGATTGTAATTTTCAGCCCCTCCGGTTGAGAGACTACTAACATTGTGCTAGAAATCATGGATGCAGGGTTGTAGGCCTGCCTACTGGCTTGGAGAACATTTAGTTGAAACTGTTTTCAGGTGCAGTGGACTATAGCAGCATGGTCAGGACTGATTTAGAAAACTTAGTTAGCAAGATCTAAAGAAATACTGAAATGCCAAGCAAACTACATATGATATTTCGGTATGAAGATGTTTTAGATCTTCTAAGCCTTTTATTTCCAATTGATGCATGTCTCTTAAACGCTATATGAATAGTGTGCCCTACTGGCTAGATTACTTTCCTCCCTTTGCTGTCACCATACCATGTACATAGGTGACATTCTTTAAAGTTTATGTTCAAGTGGAAGAACTAATTAATAAAAAATTAGACTTATGCAAGCATAGATAATCAGTACTGTTTTTTTTCGGTTGATAGACTTTTATATTGTGGCCATGGTCCTCAGCGTCAATAATAAGTTCAACCGAAGATGCAAGGATTTCAGTTAGGTGACGGGACCCAACGGCTGCTTTCCGATGGACAACTCCTCCATGTTTGAGTATATAACGAGGTATTTCTTGCTTGGTATATTAGCTAATTGGTTAAATTTTGTACCTAGCAAGCACATTTAATCCATTCCCTGATTACCTTTTGTATCTTACATGCAGATGTCACTGAAAGCGCCTCTTTGTCAAAACAGTAACCATATTGAAATCATGGAGCCCAAGTATGTATTGGCATAACAACATGCGCACATAAGGTGGGGGCACACTTCCGCTATTTATTCACTCGTTGTAGAATAATGTTGGTGCTTGGGTTTTGTCATTATTGGTTTTGAGCAGTTAGAAGAACTTTCTCATGCATCTTTCGTGCATATGTCTCCCTGATGCACGCACCCTGTTTGTACCTGTCTTCTTCTTGCTTAGTTGGTGGCAGTCAAATAGGCCAAGCGTTGTTTCTCTAGAGTAGGGCTCTTTAGTTAGCTTTAGTTCTGAAGCTGCTAAACCTTTATTTTCTGCACAAGGCTCTTTGGTTTCATTTGCTTCAATAGAACCAGGGAGAAAATCCCTTTCAGTCTAAAAAAAATCTCAAATCTGAAGCAAATCTTCCCAGTGGGAAGTTGACCATGGTTTCTGTTTGTTTATGCATCTCTCCTTTTTGTGTATGAACATATCCTAGCTAGGCCAGCAAAGCCTTTCATGGATTTATTGCAAGAGAGTGGTTTACTACCTTAAGAACACTTTGTTGCTAGAAGAAGGGCTACCTTCATGGTTTATGTGAGACCTCAAATATATTTTATCAGCTGTCATCAGTAGAAAACTATTATGATAAAAATCATTGTAGTTTATGATTAGTCATGTTAAGTTCCGATAATCATAGTGGCCTTCTGTAAAATGGTATTGTTCTCTTGATTTCAACTAAACGAGACCCCCTCCTTTTGTCTGTATAACGATCACATGCATATATATTTAAATTTGTTGCTTTTGCTGATTATTTGCTAATAATATCTTCCTGCAGACCATACGACCATTAGTGATATAAGTTGGCATGTGAGGCGTTGGCATCGACATCAGTGATAGGAACTTTCTTCCCAGGTTTGCCTTGACTTCCGATTTTATATATGTTATATCTCAAACCTTGCCATCTAGGATTTCTAGAGGTTTAGTTTTTTATTACTTGCTTGCCGACTAATAATAATGGTCCCTTCATTTTGTTGCTTTTGGCAAGATATTTTTTCTTTCTTGTATGTACCTTTTAAGTTCACTATCTATTCCATCTTTTCATTTCTTTTTGTTGCTTGGTTTTTTATACACCACCTACTGTTAGAAATAGTGGCTTTATTTCCAAGATGATTCTGCAATCTCACATTATGTATTAATAATAATCCTACCTATGTTTATGTCTAAAGACATAAAAAATAGAAAAGCTTCATGGTGCCCTATAAAAGGAATCATCACTCATCATATGTACAATGTTAGCCTTCAAATTGGGGTTTCTGGCACCACATTCAAGCAAAAAAATTATTTAAGAACGTGATGGACTCCCTTTGTTCTTGCATACTAGGCGTTTGATGGTGGTTAGCCTGCTTGGCACTAATATGGATTTTGTACAACCTGGTACTCAATTTACTCAGTGTGTAACCACTTCATTCTTTACGTCAGAATACAAATATAGGATTAGTTATTTCTTACTACGTGAATTCTTAGTGTTGTAATGGAGGCAAGAAAGTTCTACTGAAATTCTTTTAAAATAACCTTGAGTAAATAAAGTTTATTATACTAATGTTTAGCCTTATTAAGATCATTGACTGTCACAACATCTCCATCAAAATAGGATGTTAAACATGCGACAACGCCCTCTTAGGTAGCTGACTGTCATAAAAATAGATGCAATTGTCCTAGAAAAATATATTGGAAGATGAAGGACGACTTTGAATCTCTGATGAATGCCGCCTGCTTCTGAAGAATAGAAAAAATAAGAGCTTATAAAAGATGGGATTCCTTCATAGACCTGCCTCCAATCGGATCAGTAAGATTGTTTCTCTCCATACTCTGACCTGGATACTACCCTCTAACTAAATATTCTCGAACCTCAGACATTGACCGGCTGATGGGCACATATCCTTAGAACTCAATTTTAGACTCTGAATATCATGGATTAATGGATAGAACTTGATCGGTAAATAGAGCTATGGTACAGAGTCAATCATCTACAGGGAAAGAATAGTTCTCTTATTGACCTTGGATCAGTACCATATTGTTGTCCGTTCTCTCCGGTGTCTGCCTCAGTGGGTGCTATATTGTTGTCTGTTCTCTCCACTGATCAGTGTATGTAGTACTAATTTTTTTACTGGTGTACGATTTATTTTACCACTAGGTTGCTTCCTATGTTGATGATTTTTGTCCTATCAGCTTCTGCTTGACCTGTTGTGCACATTTCTCATCTTTGCATTGTCTTACAAACAGATTTTCTTCGAAAAAACTGTTCCACCTAGCAGGTCAGAAAACCCTCTGGAACTAGGTACGTGTATACAAATCAGATGCCACATGCTATTTTGTATAGAATGGGCATTCCTGTAATCTGCTATGATGTCCTTCATTGTGTTATACAACGATGCCAAAATTATCAAGGATTCATCCATGCAGATGGCCCTGTTCCAAGAGTCACCTTCTCATGTTGCATCAGAAGAGGTAGTTTCCTGCATGTTAAGCACATTTATTTGTGTATAATCCTAAGAAGTCCTAGATTAGAACTAGGTAAATCTAAAAGAGTCCTTCCGTTTTCTTATGCCCAACTTTTGGATATTATTGAAAGTTGTGGTCAAGGTTATATGGTGAACCAGGTCTACCATCATTTGATTTCTTTACATTTTCCCTTTTTTAGGAGGTAATGGTCTAACTAGCAATTGCTGGAAAAAGTGTCATCGGTAGGATTTGAATCTGCTACCTACACCCATGCCCCAAACACCCGCCTGAGGCAAAACACCACCTCTACTAAGCTTCGTTTTTTACTACAAAGGTAAATGCTCCATATGAGATTCGATATTTTTCTGAAATTAATTATTTATTAGATGTTTTTTGGTCGCTATTGAACAAGTCAGTTCACCTGTTCACTCGATGGTCTGGTTTTCAAAATTGTGGGTTAAATAGGTCTACCATATGTTTTACCTGTAGAGTTAATGATTATGAATAAATGATTGTCCAAACATCACATACAGGAAGAATAGGACCATCTCACACATCAAACAGATCCAAAGGTGCCTCTTGTATAGACTGCAAAACTATTGGAAAGACAAATCAAGAAAGCAAAGGGAAAGCAGAGACACGACCAATCCAGCAGCGTAAATGATAACTAAATAAGCAAACAGAGCCTTACCATCGCCATGCCGATAAATCTAACGTCTAACCCCTTTTATATCATTTGTCACACCATTTGTCGCTAAGGTATGCATTTATTTCCAATGGCTATGCATTACATTTTCTTGTGGGATAACATTCGATCACTAACAATTTGGCTAAATTGTTCGGTGTGAGAGCACATGCTTATTTTTCTCTGTAACTGAACACCACCCTTGTATATTCTCGCGTAGAAATCCTGGACTAGGTATCGACAAATTCAGCACTAGGAATCCTAAATATAAACCTCATTACTATCAACACATCTTTTTGTCTTCATATCGCCATTAAATTATAATCTGATTTGAAATCGTCTATCAAATTTAAGCATTGATGCAGCCATCCATTTGGTAAATCCTAAAAACCAATTATCGCTTACTTATAATCACTAAATTGGCTCAAATTCAACAGGATTGTGCGCCAAGGCGATGCTGAGAAAATCGTTTGTCTGATGGTGAGAAAATCTCCAAAATTTACTTCACCGTGTGCTAGGTATCCAGTCATTTTGTTATTCTAGCAGCTAAACATGATATTGAGTCACTTTTCGATCTTCTCTTCTGATCAAATCGTTGTCCTTGCTTATGACAGTATTTACATCATGTGTCTCCTCCGTGCAAGCTTAAGAGAGACACATTAAGTAGTAGTTCGGTACACACCAAAAGATCATACTTCACTGTCAACACAATGACTATGAACTTCTTATTTTTTCGACTAGAACATTATTTAGTGTACTGTTCTATTCTGATGGAAGGATTCACCTGTCATTTTGCTGATCAGTTCACTCTGCTTAGATGCTTAATTTACCTGCATCAATTAGAATCTCAAACTTCATGATCAGTTCAATTTGCCATTATTTGTTGTGCCTTCGTTTCTATACAAACAATGTCATAATATCTTTGCCATTTCATGGTTACAGCTTCATGAGAATGTTGGTGCTCCAGCCACTGGGGGCTATGCTCAAGGAGTTGAATCTTCCGAGTCCCAAGTACGAAAGCCATGCTATTGGAGGATCTATTTTGAGACAAAAGTGCTATTATACATTTCTGTGCAATTCCTCCAACTACGCAACCTCACTCGATCTTGGGTTACCTGGGGGACACCTTGGAGGAAGCAACAAATATTGCTGCGATCCAGGTGATCAAATACATGAAGAACAATGAGAGTAAAGTGCTGAAAGACTATAGCTATGCTAAGCTGCAGAAAGAGAAGGTGAACAGAGCTCTTGGCCGCCAGATGGAAACAAAGAACTTGAAGCAAAGACAAACAGCCGGCGAATCCCTAGAAAATTCAAAAAGACACATGTATTCTTCGTTTTCTAATGCTCATTCAAGATTGTTTTTTTCATCGTTATATATAAAACATAAATTAATTTAAATTTTACGGGGTCGTGCGCCAAGGCGCATCCCTAAATCTAGTTACCTTTACTAGCGCCTAGTGGTTAGGTGTTACTACACGCCTTGCATGTAGTGGTTTCCCTGTTACTCCGCCCACATCCTTTCCCTAGGCCGCTTCCCTCCTCCCCTTCTCTGGTCGGCGTCGGCTTGGCAAGCTACAAAACATTCGACCTATTGTTGTCGATGACGTCCACGCCCACTGTAACATCCTAGCATTGGGCTTAGAAATAAGATGAGATGAGGTGTGTGCATTGCAGTCATGCATAGAAAATCTGGATAATTTTCGCGCTTTTAAATAAAACTTGTCAAAGTAATTGAAACTTCTCTTAACTTGGTGGAACTGAAGTAGATCATCAAGTTGACTACGATAAGTTTCAATATGACCTTTGCTAAAACCTTATCTTTGTGTAATCTAATTTGATCTAAGGGTAGATCAAATGTGATAAACCTAAACCACAACACATTACTCAAGGATGAATACTTAATCTTCTAATGATTAGATCAAGGCATTATCTACAAAAACCCTGAATACCAAGTTAAGTATATAATTTAAGTAAAGAAACTCAATAACTAAACCTTGGTATACATGCTTACCATAGTTATTTATACCATGAACATCATGGTAGTTCCCAAGCATTAAACTTTGTCACAAATAGAGTAGAAAGGGAAGTTAAGCCAAGATCATTCATCACATGTCATTATCATCACAGTAATATATATGTCATTCTTATTTAACCAAGTCCTAGTGTCATTTGATCATCAATATTGAGTGGTCAATTATTGACTTAGAACTTATTAACCTATAGCCTTTGACCTATTATGTTGAGCTTCCAAAGTCTTAAAATAAATTAATAGAAGAAGGAACTAATTATGGTAAAGAGTGCCATCATCAATGGAATGTGATCCTTAGTGGAGATCAAACCATCTGATTTGGAGGAGTTAACTCACTCATGAGTTAATTAGGAGAAGCATCTAAACCCATGAGTTAAGATAGTAATTAAGAAGTTATAAGAAAGCTAGTAGTACTAGAGTATCAAATGATAATCTTGTTAAGTCAAGTAGGTATAAACTTAAAGTAAGCTTCCTTAACAAGATAAACCTTATAGAGATACTAGTACAAGTCTGTTACTTAGTTGATAATACATCTGGATCAGACAATTAGAAGCCTAAGCTTAGTATGATCAAAGGATGGTGGTCATTATTCTCAAGTCACTTGAGAATAGATGACTAGGTGTTGACGAAGAGTTGTGAGTATACCAAATTGGGCAAAACCCTAGTAAGCTAAATCATCTATCTTGATCATGAGAAGTCAAGCTAGTGTATGTTGAAGTTTAGAACCTAAGTTCAATGGAGTAGTTGAAGAAATGGTAATGTTAACCAAGCTAATACAATAACAATCTTGTATTATGGGGAATAGTACCATACCTCTTCTAGAGGAGTGATATCACTTATTATATAGTGAGGATAGTAGTCTTGCAAGCCTTGGAAGTTGATGCAAGGTGAATATAAAGGAGTTAATGGATGGAGTTAGGAAAAGCTCCATTGATAGATTCATCAAGGGTAGTTTAGAAATGGAAGTTATATACTAGAGTAGGAATAAAGAATGAGTATTGTTGAAGTGACATGACCATGTCATCATATGGTGATGGATATGGTGGAGTTAGATGGCTAGCTTATTCAGGAAAATGTGACCCTTGGGATTAAGATCAGAGTTTTATACAGGGTATATCTAGGAAAGGAATTCCTTAACTAAAGACAAACATAATAAAGTATTGAGGATAGGAATTCTTGAGAAACCTCTAGCCAAGATTATAACAAGCCAATATAAGTCCCATGTCTATCTCTTTGTTTAAACCCTAGAATAAAGTTGGCATAGGAACTATTTCCTATTTCTAGATAGCCATGGAATAACATCTTTTAGTCAAATGGAGTTTCTAAGAGATAAGTAGAATACAAGTTTAGTATTGCATTGATGAAAGCCTTCTCCATCTTATTCTCTTAAACCCTTATAAAACCTAGTCTCATGGAATCATCAAGATCACATTAGGACGTAATCTCAATATCTCACTCTAAGTTGAGATATCAACCATGATCATCAATTCAGAGATAAGTCCTTAAACCTTGCTCCCTAGCAACATTCACAAATACACATGAGGATAGTGTATCCTCTAGAGTTCATAGTAAGTGGGGTATTAGAAACCCTAAAGAATCTTACCTGACATAAGGATCATATGTATCACATAAATGGTAATTAACCTTAACCATTATATCCTAAGATTCTATTAAAACATCAGCTACACTTTAGAAGATAGTGAGCACCTAGTTAAGAACTCATCCATGCCTAATTTGGATATAAGTAGAAGGAATTTGAATAAAGAAAATTCTAAACTTTAAGAACCTTAGAGTTTAAATCCACCATATAATATGGTTGTTAAATGATGCCAAGTTTGAATATATTCCATGCATATCACCCACCATCTTAAATTATTACCGTTACAATTATCATATGGTGAAAATAAGAACATTTCTATAAGATTTTTATATAAGAAGTAAATGCCAAAAACCCTAATTCCAATTAAAATTGTCTAATGAAAAGTACCCTTCATGTAGTTATGAATATTTTTATACACAAAAATAAGAAATGAAGAGGAGATGGTTATAATTTCTTTATACAATAATATTCATGACCTACAAAATTTCTGAATAAGTTCAAACCTTGAGAAATCCATATTTGAAAAGGTTTTGTGAAATAAGAAATAGAAAATGGTAAAAGAAAAAGGAAAAGAAGTAGCGAGTTGTTTCAGCCCACGACCCATCTTCTATGCGTCACTCGCGAGCAGCATCATCAATGTTTCGCTCGTTTTGCCACAGCCCATCTTGGCCTAGCCCAACATACCATTTTGTCGAATCAATCGTTGTCGTCAACTTCGCATGGCCGCCGAAGCAGCTCCGTGGCACGAGCGTCGTTGCTCCCCGGCGTGGAGATACATGCCACCGTCGCCTGGAGGGGATAAGGAGGCCACGACGACGCGTCACTCGTCCTCATCCGCATTTCCCCTTCCCCCTGAAGCTCTCTCTCGCCCACTCACTCAACCGAGGAACCCCAGCTCATCCGAGTTCTAGGGCACCGCAGTTCCCGACCTCCCCTTTCTCGTCTGAGGTCACCACCGTGTTCCTCATGTTCTTCTCATTCTTTTGCCCCAACATCGCAAGCCGGTGAGGTCCCAGATGCTACAATCAACACCACCATTTCTGACACCGGTCGCCATCATCCTCACTGATTCCGGCCACGATTCACCACGACAACCACTCCATTGCAATCCTGTTGAGCTACTGATGCTCAAGAACCTCTCAATTGTCTTATTTTTGCGTTGAATCGTTCTCCTATCAAACACCTAACGCCATTGCCGCTCGGCCTCGCCGTAGATCAAGCTACAGTGACTATACGGAGCGGCACCGCTACTAATAGGTTCCCTGGGATGTGCTCTTTCGAACCACACCAATCGCGCTTGCCAAAACCAGCCAAATTGTCGTCGTCGTTCAACGTCCAAGCATCACCGGTGGGGTGACGTCATCATGACGTCACGTTTGCGTCAACCTTGACCACGTCAACGATAGTTAACTAGTCCTCGCCAACGTGGCACGCCAACCTGGCGCCTGACCCACATGTCTGTGACTTAGGCTAGGGTTAATATCGGTGTAAAAGTATTTCTCTATTTAAATTTCATTTAGAAAATGATTAAATCTTATAAATTCAATAACTTTTGTTTTATAGTTTAGAAAAATATATATTATATATCAAAATGTTTATAAAAATAAATTTCATAATTTAAATCTATTATCATACTTTATTTTCCAACTTAAATGAAATAATTATTATTAATTATCAAATATTCTATTAAGTATAAATCTTTCAAAAAGCATATTCTATTATTGAAAATTCATAAAAATAAGTATAACGTATCAAAATTCTTAGATAAACAAAATATTTATTTATAAACTTAATTCATACATTTTTATATCACTTAAATAATATTTATTATTTGATAAGTATTTTATAAAGTAACAAAACTTATAAAAATCATATTCTATTATTTAAAAATCCTAAAAATACATATAATATACTAAAATGTTCACAAAATTAAAACCTACACATTAAAAATATCACTTTTTATATTTTGAAGAAAGATAAAGTATAAAATTCTAAGAAATCTTATTAAAAACCTTTTTTCTTATTCTAATGCCTTAAAATTATATAAATCTTTGCTTATGCCTTTAATATTATTTATTTAAATTCTAAAAAATAGAATAACAAACCCAAATGATGTTTGCATGAAATAAAAATGGAGCCAACCATTTTAGGGTGTATTTCTTAAAACTACCATTTGAAATTAAGTGTATCTCATTTCCTAAAAAGATTTTATAAATTGTAAAATCATCAAAAATAATATTTTGACTTATTACACCTTTATAATACCAATTCCCTTACAAATTTATAATGACCTTTTAAAATCTAAGGGTAACTCATAAGTAATCCAAAGAGAATGTTGTTTCCAGGTTCCTAGAATATAATCATTGAGTTCCAAAGGCATGAAATATTCCACTCACTTATAACATCAACAAAACCCTACTCAAATAAAGGCAGTACTATTTTGATCTAAACCTTAATAAAGTATTAAGAAGTTTTGAAGGGAATAGAATGTGGTACCAACTTATATCACTACTCTACAAATTCCAAATGCTAATAAGATGCTTAACTCAATCAAAACAACAATTTCTTTAAGAATAAGAAATAAACCCTAGTAGTATCTGCTTACATGTTTAATTACTTTCACTTAGTTAAATAAATTTTTCTTCAAAATTTATTCTTTTAAGACACATTAAAGTAATTCTTAAGCATTCTCAAAAAGACTTTAATGAGTAATAAGCTCTAGATAAGAAGTCTTTGAATATCATTCCACACTTAAGTGCTCTATTATTGTATGCTATTTATTGTACCTGTATGTTGTTTCACACACTATCACAAGCCTTAATAAGAAGCACAAGTGTGAAACCAATCTAAATGGGCAACACATTCTAAAGAAACTATTCCAAGTTTCCAAACCCTAGATCATAGGCGATTATTCTGGGGATTCGAGTTGATAAACTTGCATTACATTACTTATGCATAATGGCATCTTGCTTCTTTAAACATTAGTCCTTACCGGACCAATGATGCTGATTTCAGATTTGGATCTTCTATTGTCTTGAAGACCGTGAGTGCATAATCTTGCAATCACAAAAGGCAAGTTCACACTTGCTCATGTCCTTTGGTTATTTTCTATCCAATACTTGTAACTCAAATATTGTCATCACCTGCATTTTAAAAAGGTCAGACAACACTATTTTCATAATAATATGATTATGGATTATTTACCAAGTGGTAATAATCTTCTATTACAGTTCCAATGGTAAAGGAACATAATATCTAGGACTTAATCAACCAATGACGCCAGTGATTCTAGCGCCGTATATGACGTGTTAACCATGAGATTGGGAATGGGACGGAGAAGTCAGCTAAATCTTCTACCTTTCTCATGGACGGATGACCTTATCATGAGGCTGTTGATTTCTCGTGGAGAATCCAGCAGATGGGTGGGACCCCTTAGTTCCCCGCGATATTGGTATCTAGACTATCTATGAGCGGCTGTCAGAGGTATAGTCGGACCTATATGGAGCTTGCTAGGGGCACTACCGTCTCATAGAGTCTTTGGGGGCCTATCAGAGTTGTAGCTTGCCCAAAAGAGGTTTAATAGAGATATGGCTTGGCCTGGGGGGTCGTGTCTTCATGCGGGGTCGCGGAGAGGGGCAGTGATTGGCTTGGATCTTAGACTAGGCCCCACACAAAGGAAGTGTGGACGAGCCTACAACTCGGATGTGCAACAAGGCTAAGGTCTCTCATGGGTAAAGCAATGCACCTCTGCAGAGTGTAAGAACTTTGACATGTTAATCCCTGTTCCGGGAAGGAGCTACGAACGCGGCAGGAAAGGAACTCCACGAAAGTTCTAGTAAACTTGTGAAGGCTGACGGACATAGCTTTTCAGAATAAAAGCAACTTTTGAAGAAATGTTTACAAAAACCTGCATTTCCTATGATTGGTCTGTGGCTGTAGATAGTGCATCAAACACTCCTTTTTAATGAACTTGCTGAGTACGCTCGTACTCAACCATACCTTCTTAACCCTTGCTAGGTTCTAACGTCGTTGAAGATGTCGTCGACATCAACTTGTGCTCAAGAAACCCTCATCAAAAGCTCAAGCGCTGCAAGGAAGTCAATGGAGACAACTTATACATCAACCAAAGTGAAGACAAAGTCTCTGATTAGATAGGAGTATAATCTCTAGCCCTAGAACCTACTTCTGTAGAGCATTGCAATAGCAGCAATTCCAAGCCAATTGGTTAAGATGTTGGGTCCACAGCATAGAAAACAAAAAATTCCTACGATGAGAACTATACGCCAAGATCTATCTACTAGGTACAAAGCAACGGGTGGACATACATCCAACGAGAACTTACCCTCGAAGACAACGAGTTTTGTTAACGAGTAGGAACTCGTGGTTGATGTAGTCGTACACTTGCCGATCTCAAGATCGAGTGGAAGTCCGAGCGCCGCAACTCAGCAGCGCATCCATACTCGCACACACGTTCAAGCCACCGGACAACCTCCACCTCCCCGCTCCAGCGATCCAGGAGCAAGAACTCCTTCGCAAAATGCCACCGAGAACATGTATCTCGCTAATCCGAGACCATGGGGGAATAATTCTAGAGGGGGAGAGAGATCCTTCACAATGAGGTGTGAGGATGAAGGAGGGAATGGGTGGCCTTTTATAGGAGGAGGGGGGGGGTGCCCCTCCTCTCCATGGCCAGCGCATGGGGGGGTGACCCCTCACCTCCCCCATTCATGTGGTGGTAACCCCTCCACATTAAAATGCCTCTTCACATTCCCTTTTAAAGTCTCCACTTTAAATGCATTAAAATTCTCCAAGTTTAATGCTCTCGTTTTTAATAAAACTATTTTATTAAATTTATTCAGAATTTTGTTAATTACTTTAATTAACAAACATTCACATATAGCCCCTTGCAATATTTCAATATCACATGCAGAACCACTTTCTGCAATTTCACCCGAAACAATTTCCGGTTTCTATTGAAACAATTCCTACGCTTTGCAATTCTTTCGTATGAAACATATGTGCTCCAAAATGGTGTCCGGTAACTCTTAAGTGTGTCACCCTACGGTTCGCGAATAATGCAGACATGATCGAGACCCTTCTCCGATCAATAATCAGCAGCGGGACCTAGAGATCCGTACTGACTCCTACACATTCAACGATGACTTCTGTGATCGTGAGAACCTTTAACGCTTGTAACTAAATCCCTTTGTCTGGCGATATATTACATGTCCGAGATTCGATCATTGGTATCTCCATACCTAGTTTGATCTCGTCACCCGACATGCACTCTTTTCTTGTTCCCGTGATATAACATTCTAGTGATCACATCACTTGCCTGCAAGCTATCTCAATGTGATATCACCGAGAGGTCCCAGAGTATATCTATCCATCATCGGGATTGACAAATTCCACTCTTGATCCATGAGCCTCAACATAACACCTTCGTAGTACTGAACCCATCTTTATAGTCACCCTGTTACGATGTGACGTTTGATGTTATCAAGATACTCTTTCGGTGTTAGCAATTAACATGGTCTCATGGTCTAAGGATAAAGATTACTTCGTATGATGTTATAGCAATATAAACATAATGACTTGATCGTAATTCTATACTTCAGATGAATGTTCATCACATCATTCCACCAATGGTGTGACCTTGTTATTAACAACATCTAATGTCGATGATCAGGAAACCTTGATCATCTTGTTAATCAACAAGCTAGTCTATAAGAGAGGCATAACTAGGAACCCTTTTTGTTTATTAAACACACATGTATTGATGTTTCTGATCAATACAATTCTAGCATGCAAAATAAACATCTATCATATATAAGGAATACATAATAACAACTTTATTATTGCCTCTCAGGGCATATTTCCTCCAGTCTCCCACTTGCACTAGAGACAATAATCTAGTTCACATAGTGATAAATCTAACACCCATGGAGTTCTGGTGTTGATCATGTTTTGCCCTAGGGAGAACTTTGGTCAACGGATCTGCTACATTTAGGTCCGTGTGCACTTTACAAATCTTTATATCTCCACCCTTGACATGCTCGCGGATGGAGTGAAACCGGCGCTTAATATGCTTGGAATTCTTGTGAGACCTCAGTTCCTTTGCGTTGGCTATGGCTCCATTGTTGTCACAATAGATCACCATTGGGTCCAATGCACTAGGAACCACACCTAATTCCGTAATGAACTCTTTCATCCAAACCGCTTCCTGCGCTGCTTCTGAAGCAGCAACATATTCCGCCTCCGTCGTTGATCCAGCCATCACAGGTTGTTTGGAACTCCTCCAACTAACTGCTGCTCCGTTCAAGAGAAATACGTATCCGGATTGAGAATTAGAGTCATCCGGATCGGTGTCAAAACTAGTATCGACATAACACTTAGCGACTAGCTCTTCTTCACCTCCGTATATAAGATACATATCCCTAGTTCTTCTCAAGTACTTGAGGATGTTCTTTACCGCTATCCAGTGTTCCGAACCTGGATCAGATTGGTACCTACTAGTCAAACTAATAGCATGTGCCACATCCGGTCTTGTACATAGCATGGCATACATTATAGAGCCTATGGCCAAGGCATAGGGGATCTTATCCATCATCTCTCTTTCTTCCGTCGTAGCCGGACTTTGAGTCTTACTCAATGTCTTGCCTTGCAACATAGGTAAGAACCCCTTCTTACTTTCGTCCATATTAAACTTCTTTAATATCTTATCAAGGTATGTATTCTGCGATAGCCCAATTAGGCGCCTTGATCTATCTTTATAGATTTTAATGCCTAATATATATGATGCTTCACCAAGGTCTTTCATCGAAAATTTGCTGTTTAGATAACTTTTAACACTGTTTAAAAGATCTATATCATTTCCAATCAATAATATGTCATCCACATATAATATCAGAAATGCCACATTGCTCCCACTCACTTTCTTGTAAATACAAGCCTCTCCATAAGTTTGGACAAATCCAAACTCTTTGATCACCTCATCAAAGCGGAGATTCCAACTCCGGGATGCTTGCTTCAGTCCATAGATGGATCGCTAAAGTTTGCATCCTTATTAGGATCCTTAGGATCGAAAAAACCCTTAGGTTGTATCATATACAACTCTTCTTCAATATTACCATTGAGGAACGCAGTTTTGACATCCATCTGCCATATTTCATAATCGAAATATGCAGCAATTGCTAACATAATCCTAACTGACTTAAGCATCGCTACGACAGAGAATGTCTCATCGTAGTCAACTCCTTGAATTTGTCGAAACCCCTTTGCGACAAGTCGAGCCTTATAGATGGTCACATTACCATCAGCATCAGTTTTTCTTTTGAAAATCCATTTATTCTCAACGGCCTTTCGATCGTGAGGTAAGTCCACCAAGGTCCAAACTTGGTTCTCGTACATGGATTCCATCTCGGATTTCATGGCTTCTAGCCATTTGTTGGAATCCGGGCTCATCATCGCTTCTTCATACGTCGCAGGGTCATCCATTTCATCAACCATGAAATTCACAACAGGATTGCCGTACAGTTCAGGAGCTGCACGTGTCCTGCTTGACCTACGAGGTTTGGTAGTTTCCTCTTTCAGAGTTTCATGATCAATATCATTAGCTCTCTCTTCATTAGGTGAAGTCAACTCCGAAACAACTTCCGGTGCTACGCCACTCGCCATTTCATGAAGAGAAGGTTCAATAACCTCTTCGAGTTCTACCTTCCGACTACTCACACCTTTCGCGAGAAACTCCTTCTCAAGAAAGGATCCATTCTTGGCAACAAAAACCTTGCCCTCGGATCTGTGATAGAAGGTATACCCAATCATTTCCTTAGGGTATCCTATGAAGACGCATTTTTTCTCTTTGGGTTCGAGTTTATCCGGCTGAAGTTTCTTCACATAAACATCGCATCCCCAAACTTTAAGAAATGACAACTTAGGTTTGTTTCCAAACCATAATTCATACGGTTCCATTTCAACGGATTTAGATGGTGCCCGATTTAAAGTGAATGCAGATGTTTCTAGTGCATAACCCCAAAATGACAGTGGCAAGTCAGTCAGAGACATCATAGATCAAACCATATCTAATAAGGTACGATTACGACGTTCTGACACACCATTACGTTGTGGTGTTCCGGCAGGCGTGAGTTGTGAAACTATTCCACACTCTTTCATGTGTGTGCTAAACTCGTAACTTAGATACTCCCCTCCACGGTCAGACCGTAGAAATTTGATCTTTCTATTACGATGAATTTCCACTTCATTCTAAAATTCCTTGAACTTTTCAAAAGTTTCAGACTTGTGTTTCATCAAATAGATATATCCGTATCTACTCAAATCATCCGTGAAAGTAACAAAATAACGATATCCACCTCGCGCCGACACACTCATTGGTCCACACACATCAGTATGTATGATTTCCAATAGATCTGTCGCCCGTTCCATTGAACCGGAAAACATCTTGACCATAAGGCATGGCTCACATGTATCAAATGATTCAAAATCAAGTGATTCCAAAAGTCCATCAGAATGGAGTTTCTTCATGCGTTTAACACCAAGATGACCTAGACGGCAGTGCCACATATATGCAGATATATCATTATCAAGTTTAATCTTTTTAGCATTAACATTATGAATATGCGTTATATTACTATCGAGATCCATCAGAAATAAACCATTCAACATAGGTGCATGACCGTAGAAGATATCATTCTTATAAATCAAACAACCATTGTTTCCAGATTTAAAGGAATGACCACTTTGCATCAAACATGATCTGGATACAATGTCCATGCTCAGTGCAGGCACCAAATAACAATTATTTAGGTTTATAACTAATCCCGATGGCATATGGAGAGGTAGCATCCCGATGGAGATCACATCAACTTTTGATCCATTGCCGACTCGCATCCTGACCTCATCCCTTGCTAGTTGTTGCTTGTTCCGCAGCCCCTGAATCGAGTTACATATATTAGCAACTGATCCCGTATCAAATACCCAGGTGCTACTACGAGTACTAGTCAAGTACACATCAATAACATGTATATCACATATACCTTTGTTTGCCTTGCCGGACTTCTTGTCCGCCAAATACTTGGGGCAGTTGCGCTTCCAATGGCCAGTCCCCTTGCAATAGTAGCACTCGGTATCGGACTTAGGGCCGGCTCGGGGTTTCTTTTCAGGCGCGGCAACAGATTTGCCACCCTTCTTTCCCTTGTGCTCGCCTTTCTTGTCCTTCTTGAAACCGGTGGTCCTATTGATCATCAACACTTGATGTTCTTTCCTAATCTCCACTTCTGCAGTCTTAAGCATTGACAGAAGCTCGGGAAGAGTCTTTTTCATGCCCTGCATATTATAGTTCATCACGAAGCTCTTGTAGCTAGGTGGCAGAGATTGGAGAACACGATGTATGCCCAAGTCAATGGGAATCGTTATTCCCAAGGACACAAGCTTATTGGTGTACCCAGACATTTTGAGTACATGCTCACTAACGGAGCTGTTCTCCTCCATCATGCAGCTAAAGAACTTTTCAGTAGCATTATAACTCTCTACGGCAGCATGGGTATCGAAAATCATTTTCAATTCTCCCATGGTATCAAAGGCATTGCCATTTTCAAAACGCTTTCGAAGTTCTGGCTCTAGCCCATACAGTATGCCGCAATGAACTAAGTTGTGGTCCTCCTGACGAGTCACATAGACATTCTTTTCCTCGTCAGGGGCATCATGAGTTGGTGGGGGGCCTAGCGGCGTATCTAGCACATATTGCTTTTGTGCAGCACTGAGGAGAATCCTCAAATTCATAGCCCAGTTGGTGAAGTTGCTACCATTCGCAACAAGTTTCTCTTTCTCCATGAACACATTGAAATTAAAAGCAGGTGGTGCCATCTACAACAGAATTTGTAAAGTTTATTTAGACTAAGTTTATGATAGATTGAGTTCAACTAATCCAAATTACTAATGAACTACCACTCAAAAACGACATCCCTCGTGCCTTTTTGGTGATTACATGAACCAAATCCACTACACCAAGTCCGATCATCACGTGAGTCGGTGTAGCTTCAAAGGCGAGCATCTATATGGGCATCATATCAACCATATGACTCATGCTTAACCTTTCGGTCCGTGTTCCGAGGCCATGTCTGTACATGCTAGGCTCGCCAAGTGAGAACCTTAGTATTCGCGTGTGTAAAACTGTCTTACACCCGTTCCTATGAAAGCGTAGATTCGAGTACACCCGATCATCACGTGATGTCTCGAAACACGATCCATAGCAGTGCATACTCAAGGAAGAACACATTTTTATCTTGATATCTAAATGAGGGATCATCTTACAATGCTACCAAAAGCGCCAAACTAGCAGTATAAGATGCTAACATCTAATGTGTAAAGTGAGATGATATGGTCCATGCATTTGATCTCTATCACTTGCATCGTGGTATGATCTCTATCATTCCTTTGTGTGTAAGGCCTAGGTCTATGGAACTTACACGTTGAGTGTGTTGTAAGAGTATCTATCATACATCTACTTACAACAATACCATATCAATACACTAGCCCAGCAACGATCTAAACTAGACGCCTCTAATTTATCAATTGCAAGTTTTACGTGGCTTAGGGCTTTCGGAGATAGAACCGTTCTCACCTACAAACATGAACCACAACGAGGATAACTAAGTTATTATCAACTCGTTGTAAATCAGATATTGACTATAGTAGGAGACACCGCCAGACCACTTATGCAAAACAAGTTGCATGTCGATCGTGGAATCGGTCTCATATGCGATGACATGTAAGGTTGGTCGCCGCTTCATCCCACTATGCCACCAATATCCAAAATACATAGAAGATGCAATAACATGATCATCATCGCCCACATATAAACATATGTGTACTACCCGTGCAAAGCACCTATGCATAGATCAGGCTCTGATACCACTGTTGGGTCCGCAGCATAGAAAACAAAATTTTTCCTACGATGAGAACTATACGCCAAGATCTATCTACTAGGTACAAAGCAACGGGTGGACATACATCCAACGAGAACTTACCCTCGAAGACAACGAGTTTTGTTAACGAGTAGGAACTCGTGGTTGATGTAGTCGTACACTTGCCGATCTCAAGATCGAGTGGAAGTCCGAGCGCCGCAACTCAGCAGCGCATCCATACTCGCACACACGTTCAAGCCACCGGACAACCTCCACCTCCTCGCTCCAGCGATCCAGCGGAAGCAGCAACTCCTTCCAGACGAAATGCCACCGGGAACATGTATCTCGCTAATCCGAGACCATGGGGGAATAATTCTAGAGATGGAGAGAGATCCTTCACAAGGAGGTGTGAAGATGAAGGAGGGAATGGGTGGCCTTTTATAGGAGGAGGTTGGTGCCCCTCCTCTCTATGGCCGGCGCATGGGGGGGGGGGTGACCCCTCACCTCCCCCATTCATGTGGTGGTAACCCCTCCATATTAAAATGCCTCTTCACATTCCCTTTTAAAGTCTCCACTTTAAATGCATTAAAATTCTCCAAGTTTAATGCTCTCTCATTTAATAAAACTATTTTATTAAATTTATTCCGAATTTTGTTAATTACTTTAATTAACAAACATTCACATATAGCCCCTTGCAATATTTCAATATCACATGCAGAACCACTTTCTGCAATTTCACCCGAAACAATTTCCGGTTTCTATTGAAACAATTCCTGCGCTTTGCAATTCTTTCGTCTCAAAGATATGTGCTCCAAAATGGTGTCTGGTAACTCTTAAGTGTGTCACCCTACGGTTTGCGAATAATGCAGACATGATCGAGACCCTTCTCTGATCAATAATCAACAGCGGGACCTGGAGATCCGTACTGACTCCTACACATTCAACGATGACTTATCGTGAGAACCTTTCACGCTTGTAACTAAATCCCTTTGTCTCGCGATATATTACATGTCTGAGATTCGATCATCGGTATCTCCATACCTAGTTTGATCTCGTTACCGACATGCACTCTTTTCTCGTTCCCGTGATATAACATTCTAGTGATCACATCACTTGCTTGCAAGCTATCTCAATGTGATATCACCGAGAGGGCCCAGAGTATTTCTATCCGTCATCGGGATTGACAAATTCCACTCTTGATCCATGAGCCTCAACACAACACCTTCGTAGTACTGAACCCATCTTTATAGTCACCCTGTTATGGTGTGGCGTTTGATGTTATCAAGATACTCTTCCGGTGTTAGCAATTAACATGATCTCATGGTCTAAGGATAAAGATTACTTCGTATGATGTTATAGCAATATAAAGATAATGACTTGATCGTAATGCTATACTTCGGATGAATGTTCATCACTTCATTCCACCAATGGTGTGACCTTGTTATTAACAACATCCATTGTCCATGATCAGGAAACCTTGATCATCTTGTTAATCAACAAGCTAGTCTATAAGAGAGGCATAACTAGGAACCCTTTTTGTTTATTAAACACACATGTATTGATGTTTCCGATCAATACAATTCTAGCATGCAAAATAAACATCTATCATATATAAGGAATACATAATAACAACTTTATTATTGCCTCTCAGGGCATATTTCCTTCATTAGATACTAGTCTTAGTCACCCGATAGTTCTGAGATGTTATTTCTGATTCTTCTTTGTAAGAAGTTGTTTTCTTCCTCTTTAACCCAGTGTTCTCTGGATCTTTTGTAAAGAGTAGAGTTGTAATCTATAGTCATGTCTTGGACCTACTATGTTTCTGTTGTACCACTCTGAGGGATGTAATACTGGTGGAACGATGTTTCATTAGCGTTATGTCAAGGACTATAGTGTACTACATCATGGAGTGGTATGCTGGGTCACCGCACCTGGTATCAGAGCAAATGCTTTGACCTTAGGATTAAAACCCTTTTAGGAGATCTATAGGTTGGATAGTGACTATAGGAAACCATCTTATCTAAACCAAGACTTGTGATGGGTATCCACTTGAGGATAATCTTGTCACACTTAACTTTAATGCTTTAGTCACCTTGCTTAGGAGTAGTTATCCATCATTTATTGGTGCAGTGCTATTTCTAAGTAGGTATAACACCATCAATATGTCATAAGGAAGTTAAAATATCGAAGTATATTACGATTAAGTTTAGGATATCCTATGGAGTAGTACTAGGGGTGTAATTTTATAAGGAGAATTATGTAAGATAGCAGAACCTTACATTAGTGGATAACACTATACCACATAGTAAAGACCATTAGAACATGTATAGATATAATGGGAAATAAATCATGTGGCATTCACTTGAGAATTCTACGTGATGAAGTAGAATTTTGTGGAGAATCAACAACTGTAAGTTAATGCTAAGAGTCGTCATGATGAGATTAGTTCTTAAATCATGAGAAATAGGTAAATCATAACAAGATCATGGTGAGCTTAGCTCCGAAACTATGATGAATGAGTAATTATGATAAGTACCTCATAAATAATATTGAAGTAGATGCCAGAATAAAATAGTGTAGAACCAAGATAGAAGTAAAAAATGTTATACATCTCCGATAATCTTTGTTTTAAGGTAGTGAATAGAATCTTGTTAGCTATTTAAAGAGATTATGTGAGTATAGTTTCCGATAGAATGATAAGTAGTAGTCTTTAGTAGTCCCAAAAGAAAGGTAAGAGGTGAGTCAAAACCAAAGTGAGATCACTTTGCTCAAAATTATCCAATTGCAATTTTGCAATTTGGGTAAATATTGAGACAAAAAGTAGTTAACACCTAAGTGCTAAGTATCACGATGTAAACCTATACTAGGAGGTGTCATATACTACACACTAAGCCTGAATTCTAGAAATGTTTTTCTCAACTACTATATTACGGGCTTAGAATAATGTGTGTTATATGTACCACATTTGGATTTCTTGTTTTTTCTTCGATCTTCTTGAGTGACTAGATCTGTACATGAAGTTTGACTTGGTGTGCAAATGCATGTTGCATCATCAAGTTATTACTTGATGTTATAGACCTAGATAGAAAAGGGAATTCATGTAAGGGAGTGACGAGTTCCAAATGCCAGATGAAGACTTGCATGAAGAGAGAAGCCATAGATAAGGAGTATTAACATTATTTTGAAGGATGGATAAATCCCAATTCATGATTAGTCGGAAATAAGAAGGAGTATTAGTGCAGAAAAGGTGTGGAGCAACATTAAGGGGTGAATTAAGTTCCCTCAAAGGGGTGATATTGCTAAGAAGATAATGAAGTAGAAGTACTAAGCTCATGGAAGTAACATGGAATAGTGCAAAGCAGAAGTCTCGGAACAAACATGGTATTCAAGCTCTGAAAACTTAGAAAGAATGCTAGTTGTAACTTGGAAACCTGTAGGGTAATCCATACACCTAGGAGGATCCGCAACTGATATCCTATTAGTTTAATTAACATGGTCATCTTGGTATGCCATAAAAAGCATAAAACTTGGCCTAAGTTAAATAAGATATAAAGGAGTATGAAATTAAAGCGACCGACTTTCGAGATGTTTCGCAAAATCAGGTTTATCAATGAGAAATAATGTCTAAAAAGTTAAAAATAAGACAAACAATGATGGAAGATTCATTTTGGAGATCCACAATTGTGTGGGTATACCGTAGATTATTTCGTGAGATGTTATAGAGGTAAAGTATAAGCTATACATGGAACAATATCATAACTATATAGTCGATGATGGTTACACGTGTAGTTTAAAGGCCATTAGGAAACCCTAAGGGGGAGAGTAAACAATATAACATAAGTGTTATTGTCTGACTCTCTGAGTAAAGGCTGGAGAAGATTTACTAGACTATGATGAGGTTAAGCGTTATTCTCATAAGGTTATAAGAAGTCATCATATTGAAAGTACTCTCGGAAGGAGAATGGGGCAGTAGCCTAGTGGTTGGGTCGCAGTTGGCGCATCCTAGCAACCGGAGTTCGATCCCTGTCAGGGACGAATTTTCGGAATTCTCACGCCGACCCGCTTCTACTATATCAAAAAAGTGTCTAGTTCCTCCTAGCAATCTTTCATTTTTTGAAAGTACTCTCGGAAGTATGTCTGGATGAAAGATCGAAGGAGATAAAATAGATTAACTCTAGCGGACTAATTGAAAGAGGAGACAACTCTGAAGTTGGCCTTAAGAGGGAAGAGAGTATTCCAAAGTAGACCAGTGTAGAGTAGTAGGAAAACCTGATTGGAATGGACAAAATGTGTCCACAACCAATCCTAAGTAGGAATGTACAAACATAACTCCAAAGGGATTATAGTAAAATAAACTATGTGGTAAATTAGAAACAACACTTGGAAGCTGCCAAGTATAAAGAGAATTGAAGCAAAAAGGTCAGGATATGGGATACCACAATTATTCCCATTAGTGATCACAATAGAGTTGAGAAATGTCGTGATCAATACAAGTCAATACCTCATTCCAAAACGTAAGAGAGTACAAACTTCGGGGACGAAGTTTATTTTAAGGGGGAGAGAATGTAACATCCCAACATTAGAGCTTAGAAATAAGCTGAGATGAGGTGTGTGCATTACATTCATGCACATAAAATTTGGATAATTTTCGAGCTTTTAAATAAAACTTGTCAAAGTGATTGATGCTTCTCTTAACTTGGTGGAACTAAAGTAGATCATCAAGTTGACTGCGATAAGTTTCAATATGACCTTTGGTAAACCTTATCTTTGGGTAATATAATTTGATCTAAGGGTAGATCAAATGTGATAAACCTAAACCACAACACATTACTCAAGGATGAATACTTAATCTTCTAATGATTACATCAAGGTATTATCTACAACAAATGCTAAATACCAAGTTAAGTATATAACTTAAGTAAAGAAAATCAATAACTAAACCTTGGTATACATGCTTACCATAGTTATTTATACCATGAACATCATGGTAGTTCCCAAGCATTAACCTTTGTAACAAATAGAGTAGAAAGGGAAGTTAAGCCAACATCATTCATCAAATGTCATTATTATCACAGTAATATATATGACATTCTTATTTAACCAAGTCCTAGTGTCATTTGATCATCAATATTGAGTGGTCAATTATTGACTTAGAACTTATTAACATTTAGCCTTTGACCTATTATGTTGAGCTTCCAAAGTCTTAAAATAAATTAATAGAAGAAGGAACTAGTTATGGTAAAGAGTGCCATCATCAATGGAATGTGATCCTTAGTGGAGATCAAACCATATGATGTTGGAGGAGTTAACTCACTCATGAGTTAATTAGGAGAAGCATTTAAACCCATGAGTTAAGATAGTAATTAAGAAGTTATAAGAAAGCTAGCAGTACTAGAGTATCAAATGATAATCTTGTTAAGCCAAGTAGGTATAAACTTAAAGTAAGCTTTATTAACAAGATAAACCTTATAGAGAGATTAGTACAAGTCTGTTACTTAGTTGATAATAGATCTGGATTAGACAATTAGAAGCCTAAGCTTAGTATGATCAAAGGATGGTGGTCATTATTCTCAAGTCCCTTGAGAATAGATGACTAGGTGTTGATAAAGAGTTGCGAGTATACCAAATTGGGCAAAACCCTAGTAAGCTAAATCATCTATCTTGATCATGAGAAGTCAAGCTAGTGTATGATGAAGTTTAGAACCTAAGTTAAATGGAGTAGTTGAAGAAATGGTACTGTTAACCAAGGTAATAGAAGAACGATCTTGTATTATGGGGAATAGTACCATACCTCTTCTAGAGGAGTGATATCACTTGTTATATAGTGAGGATAGTAGTCTTGCAAGCCTTTGAAGTTGATGCAAGGTGAATATAAAGGAGTTAATGGATGGAGTTAGGAAAAGATCCATTGATATATTCATCAAGGGTAGTTTAGAAATGGTAGTTATATACTCCCTCCGTCCCAAAATATAAGGCGCCTAAGGGTTAGTCAAAAGTCAACATTTTTTAAGTTTGACCATGATTACACACAAAAATATAAAAATTTATAATACAAAATTAATATCAATAGATTCACCATAAAGTATATTTTCTTAATATGTCCATTCAATATTGTAGATGTAGATATTTTTTTTCTAAATATTTGGTCAAAGTTAGTAAGGTTTGACTTTTGACCAATCCTTAGGAGCCTTATATTTTGGGACGGAGGGAGTACCAGAGTAGGAATAAAGATGATTATTGTTAAAGTGACATGACCATGTCATCATATGATGATGGATATGATGGAGTTAGATGACTAGCTTATTCAGGAAAATGTGACGCTTGGGATTGAGATGAGAGTTTTAAACAGGGTATATTTAGGAAAGGAGTTCCTTAACTAAAGACAAACTTAGTACAGTATTGAGGATAGGAATTCTTGAGAAACCTCTATTCAATATTATAACAAGCCAAGAAAAGTCCCATGTCTATCTCTTTGTTTAAACCCTAGAATCAAGTTGGCAGTGGAATCATTTCCTATTCCTAGATAGCCATGGAATAACGTCTTTTAGTCAAATGGAGTTTCTAAGAGATAAGTAGAATACAAGTTTAGTATTGCATTGATGAAAGCCTTGTCCACCTTATTCACTTAAACCCTTATACAAACCTAGTCTCATAGAACCATCAAGATCATATTAGGAAGTAATCTCAATATCTCACTCTAAGTTGAGATATCAACCATAATCTTCAATTCAGAGATAAAGTCCTTAAACCTAGATCCCTAGCAACATTCACAAATACACATGAGGATAGTGTATCCTCTAGAGTTCATAGTAAGTGGGGTATTAGAAACCCTAAAGAATGTTACCTGGCATAAGGATCATATGTATCACATAAATGGTAATTAACCTTAACCATTATATCCTAAGATTCTATTAAAACATCAGCTACACTTTAGAAGGTAGTGAGCACCTAGTTAAGAAATCATCCATGCCTCATTTGGATATAAGTAGAAGGAATTTGAATAAAGAAAATTCTAAACTTTAAGAACCTTAGAATTTAAAACCACCATATAATATGGTTGTTAAATGATGTCAAGTTTGAATATATTCCATGCATATCACCCACCATTTTAAATTATTACCATTACAATTATCATATGGTGAAAATAAGAACATTTCTATAAGATTTTTACATAAGAAGTAAATCCCTAAAACCCGAATTCCAATTAAAATTGTCTAATGAAAAGTACCCTTCATGTAGTTATGAATATTTTTATACACAATAAGAAATGAAGAGGAGATGGTTATCATTGCTTTATACAATAATATTCATGACCTACAAAATTTCTGAATAAATTAAAACCTTGAGAAATCCATATTTGAAAAGGTTTTGTTTAATAAGAAATAGGAAATGGTAAAATAAAAAGGAAAAGAACCAGCCAGCAGTTTCTGCCCACGACCCATCTTCTATGCGTCACTCTCGAGCAGCAGCAGCAACTTTTCGCTCGCTTTGCCACATCCCATCTGGGCCCAGCACAGCATACCATTTTGTCGAATCAATCATCGTCGTCAACCTCGCGCGACCGCTGAAGAAGCTGTGTGGCACGAATGCCTCCACTTGCCGGTGTGGAGATCCATGCCGCCGTCGCCTGGAGGGGATAAGGAGGCTTCGATGATGCCTCACTCATCCTCATCCGCATTTCCCCTTCCTCCTGAAGCTCTCTCTCTCTCTCTCTCGCCCACTCACTCACCCAAGGAACTCCAGCTCATCGGAGTTCTAGGGCACCGCAGTTTCCGAGCTCCCCTTTCTCGTCTAAGGTCACCACCGTGGTCCTTGTCATTGTTTTGCCCCCAATAACGCAAGCCGGTGAGGTCCCAGACGCTGCAATCGACACCACCGTTTTCGACACCAGTCGCTGTCATCCCGACTGATTCCAGCCAGGATTGACCATGACATCCACTCCACTGCAATCTTGGTGAGCTACTGATGCTCAAGAACCTCTCAATCGTCTTATTTTTGCGTTGAATCATTCTCCTATCAAACACCAGACGCCGCCGTAGCTCGACCACACCATCGATCAAGCTCCGGTGACCATACCGAAGTGACACCGATACTAATAGGTTCCCTAGGATGTGCTCTTTCGAACCACACCAAATCATCGCTGCCGTTAAGCGTCCGAGCATCACCGGCGGGCGATGTCATCATGACGTCATGCTTGCGTCAACCTTGACCACATCAGTGATAGTTGACTAGTCCTCGCCAACCTGATGCCTGGCCCACATTTCTATGACTTAGGCTAGGGTTAGTATCAGTGTAAAAAGTATTTCTCTATTTAAAATTCATTTAGAAAATGATTAAATCTTATAAATTCAATATCTTTTATTTTATAGTTTAGAAAAATATATATTATATATCAAAATGTTTACAAAAATAATATTCATAATTTAAATCTATTATCAGACTTTATTTTCCAACTTAAATGAAATAATTATTATTAATTAGCAAATATTGTATTAAGTATAAATCTTTAAAAAAACCTATTCTATTATTGAAAATTCATAAAAATAAGTATAAGGTATCAAAATTCTTAGAAAAACAAAATATTTATTTATAAACTTAATTCATACATTTTTATATCACTTAACTAATATTTTATATTTGATAAGTATTTTATAAAGTAACAAAACTTATAAAAATCATATTCTATTATTTAAAAATCCTAAAAATACATATAATATAGTAAAATGTTCACAAAATTAAAACCTACACATGAAAAAAATCACTTTTCATATTTGAAGAAAGATAAAGTATAAAAGTATAATAAATCTTATTTAAAACCTTTTTCTTATTTTAATGCCTTAAAATTATATAAATCTTTGCTTATGCCTTTAATATTATTTATTTAAATTCTAAAAAATGGAATAACAAACCCAAATGATGTTTGTATGAAATAAAAATGGATCCAACCATTTTAGGATGTATTTATTAAAACTACCATTTGAAATTAAGTGTATCTCATTTCCCAAGAAGATTTTATGAATTGTAAAATCATCAAAAATAATATTTTGACTTATTACACCTTTCTAATACCAATTCCCTTACAAATTTATAATGACATCTTAAAATCTCAGGGTAACTCATAAGTAATCCAAAGAGAATGTTGTTTCCATATTCCTAGAATATAATAATTAAGTTCCAAAGGGATGAAATATTCCACTCACTTATAACATCAACAAAACCCTACTCAAATAAAGGCAGTACTATTTTGATCTAAAATTTAATAAAGTATTAAGAAGTTTTGAAGGGAATAGAATGTGGTACCATCTTATATCAGTACTCTACAAATTCCTAATGCAAATAAGATGCTTAACTCAATCAAAATAACAATTTCTTTAAGAACAAGAAATAAACCCTAGTAGTATCTGCTTACATGTTTAATTGCTTTCACTTAGTTAAATAAAATTTTCTTCAAAAGTTATTCTTTTAAGACTCATTAAAAGTAATTCTTAAGCATTCTCAAAAAGACTTTAATAAGTAACAATCTCTAGATAATAAGTCTTTGAATACCATTCCACACTTAATTGCTCTATTATTGTATGCTACTTATTGTACCTGTATGTTGTTTCACACACTCTCACAATCCTTAATAAGAAGCACAAGTGTGAAACCAATCTAAAAGGGCAACACATTCTAAAGAAACCATTCCCAGTTTCCAAACCCTATATCATAGACGATTATTCTGGGGATTCGAGTTTATAAACTTGCATTACATTACTTATGCATAATGGCATCTTGCTTGTTTAAAAATTAGTCCTTACCGGACCAATGATGCTGATTTCAGATTTGGTTCTTCTATTGTCTTGAAGACTGTGAGTGCATAATCTTGCAATCACAAAAGGCAAGTTCACACTTTCTCATGTCCTTTGGTTATTTTCTATCAAGTACTTGTAACTCAAATGTTATCATCACCTGCATTTTAAAAAGTCCAGAAAACACTATTCTCATAATAATATGTTTATGGATTATTTACTAAGTGGTAATAATCTTCTATTACAGTTCTAGTGGTAAAGGAACATAATATCTAGGACTTAATCAACTAATGTCGCTAGTGATTCTAGCACCGTATATGACGCGTTAACCATGAGATTTGTAATGGGATGGAGAAGTCTGCTATATCTTCTTCCTTTCACATGGACGGATGACCTTATCATGAGGCTATTGATTTCTCAAGGAGAATCCAACAGATGGGTGGGACCCCTTAGTTCCCCCACGATATTGGTATCTAGACTATCTGTGAGCGGCTGCCGAAGGTATAGTCGGATCTATATGGAGCTTGCCAGGGGCACAACTAGCTCATAGAGTCTTCGGGGGCCTATCAGAGTTGTAGCGTGCTTGAAAGGGGCTTAACAGAGATGTGTCTTGGCCTAGGGGGTTGTGTCTTCTCTGTTTTCTGTTTACTTTCTGCAAGCAATTACTATCTTCTACACAATATGTTTAATCCTTTGTTTTAAGCAAAACCTGTGAGATTGACAACCTCACTGTAAGTTGGGGGCAAAGTTTTGTGGTTGTGTTGTGCAGGATTCCAAGTTGGAAACAACACCTTGGAGGTGTTTCCTTGCTCCTACTAGTTCGATAACCTTGGTTTCATAACTGAGGGAAACTTGTTGTTGTGCTCATCATACCTTCCTCTTGGGGTTCCCAACGAGCTCGAATATAGTTTGAGCCATCACTCCCTCACCGAGGTAGGAAACATGTGGCGCTCAAGCTCTCCATAGTTGAGCCCTGACGAAGAATTCCACTGAGCATATGGAGTGCAATCGGTAGGAGCAGGAGGATCTCCTGACGCCCCAGACACATGGTGAAGAATGAGCTGCTGAGTATGGGCCATCTCGTGGCGCTGCTTGTACGCCGCATACCGCCCCTTGCGAGTGTCCACCCCCATGCAAAGAATGTTCCACTAGAACCAATTCAGCTGCTTGACCTCACGAGCAACAGGAGGCACATGGGGCCTACGAGCACTGGCACAGGCATCCCTCATGAAGCCCTCAAAAGCAGAAGATGGATGTGAGGTCTTCCTGGCCTTGTTGTATATCTTCTTCGCCTTATGATCAACATCAATGTGAAACTCTCCAGTGGGAAGTAGGTTCTTGATCAGCATCATAATATACGGAGCATAAGGGATGGATAGCCTATTGAACATGGCATCAGGCAACTCATGATAGATGAAATCCATCACATCCAGCTTGTAGTCCGTAGACTCATCCTCACAAGAAGCCACCTCATAGGAAAAGGCAAGCAACTAAACCAAATGACCACGAATACTGTCGTTGTTTCCCCCACTCGGAGTGATAGAGTCACGAAAAATGCCCACCAAGTTAGCATATAGAGGAGAGAGACCAGCAAAGGAACCCACAATACCATTGTCAACTATGCAAGGAGAGAGAGGGCAACATATTTATTGGGCTTGAGCTGGGTGATGATATGATGGCCACTAGCACGGTCCCTATGATGGAAAGGATATCCAAGCACCCCAGCAAAGGTCCAAAAATCAGCTTGCATTGGCATGTCACGGGTCATCCACTTCATGGTGCGGTGGTCATCACCACAAATGACCAAAGTGGAGACGAATTGCTTCACAACCTCGGAGTCATAGGAACGCTGAAGGGCCATGAGATGGTGCAGCCCATCCTCTCAGTCACGTCCATAGCATCAGCAAGTTGAGGCTTTTCTATGGCCTCAACGATAATCATGGGATGCATAGGGCGAATCTTCAGCTGAGCATAAACATCTTCATAAATAGACTTTTGGTCAGCCCACCAAAAGTGGGAGTCACCAAGCTCAGTATCTTGCGTAGATTCCGCAAACAAATCATGATGGCGAATGGAAGAGTAAGTAACATCATCCATCTTATAGTTGATCTTTGGTTCCTTTCCCTTTTTCTTGGACACACCCTTCCTGCTCCTATCCCTCTTTGCCTGTTTAGCCATATGGTCAGCCTCTTTGTTCCTCCTTCGTAGTTCAACCTCGTCCACGAGACCACCCTCACCGTCGTCCCAGAAGTAGAGGCCACGGGGACGGCGCTTGTAGGTTTTGGGAGCACTAGAACCACCTGTGAAACGAATAAGATGGATAGCATGGGGATAAGCACACACACAAGTCCCGGAGAGAAAGTAGAAATTGTAGACACACAATCCATAGCCCACACATACATCGTGCAACAATCTACAGAAAACTGAAGCAGAGGTGAGTCTATCAGGCCAGATTATCCGGCCTGGCCAGGGGCAAATAATCCGGCCCTGGCACAAATTTTCAGATCCTGCCAAATTAAGTGCAACGACATATATCGGGCATATGAATTGCTAGACTATGATTCCTACGCAAAAATACAACCTCAAGGAAACTCCTAGACCACATTCCACCAACAAGCATCACATCAACACAAAAGATGGGAGAGAGGGAGTTACCCTAACTCATTGAAGGAAGAACACGGAGGAGAAGATACCCGAAGGCGTGGGGAAGAAGATCCGGGGGAGGCTCAGAGAATCTGGTGGCCGGAAGGGCTCCAGGGAGGGTTAGGGCAGCGGGCGACAGCTGGGGAGAGGGAGAGGGGTCAGGGGAGAAGAACAGCTCTGTGTGAGCCCTTCCCCCGATGCCCAGCCCTTAATAGACTGAATCCGCCAGAGCCGGATTATCCGGCCCAAGTGAATTACTGTTATACACAGGTTCACGCCCGCGCGTCCCCAAACAAAACCCCCACAAGGTGTACAATGGACTTGTGTGCTAGAATAGATGGCTTAGGGATAAAGAGAGGCTTGGGATTAGACAACCAAACTGAGATGGTACTACACACCCAAGGTTGCAAGATCCAAATCAAATAAAAGCCAACATTGAGTGTGGTTTCCATAAAACCAAGAGATGAGCAAGAAAAACCATCAAGATGCACATAGAACCAAATCTTCTCATGGAAGAGGGCGGTGGCGGAGGCCACCTTATTATTGCATGGTATGACACCGCGAAGATATATCTTGGGTTCATGACCAATACTCATCAATAAACTCACGTATCACAAAATGATATCAAGAGAAATGATTTTACTTGCTTTCGACATTATGGGGGAAGGGTTAGCCCAATTAATTAGGACCACACTCCCCCTATATCCATGCCCACACCTAAACTAAATAAGGAGGAGATATAAAAGTGAGTGCATGGGTAATGAAGATAAGCTCCTTGAATCAACGATATTTAGCTCATTCCTCAAGTAACAAAACCTTTCTTCATCAAGTGGCTTCGTGAAAATATCAGCAAGTTGATTCTTTGTGCTCACAAAAGATAGATCAATATCACCTCGAGCTACATGGTCCCGAATAAAATGATTCCAAATCTCAATATGTTTTGTCCTTGTGTGCTGCACTGGATTGTACGCAATTTTGATCGCACTTTCATTATCGCATAAAAGAGGCACTTTGCCACAATTGACACAGTATTCCTTTAAAGTTTCCCTCATCCATAATAATTGTGCACATGCACTAGCAGCAGCCACATATTCAGCCTCAGCGGTGGAGAGAGATATACAATTCTACTTTTTAGAAGACCTACATACCAAAGACCTTCCCAAGAATTAACAAGCTCTAGACGTTGATTTCCTATCATCCTTATCACCAGCCCAATCTGAATCAGTATAGCCACATAGAGAGAAATTGGAGCCCTTGGGATACCATAGACCAAAATTAGGGGAATGAACCAAATATCGGAAGATCCTCTTGACCTCCACTAAGTGGCTTTCTTTAGGATCTTCTTGATACCTTGCACACACACCTACACTCAACACAATATCGGGTCTAGATGCACAAAGGTAAAGGAGAGAGACGATCATGGACCGGTATACCTTTTGGTCCACATCTTTACCATTTGGATTGAGTTCAAGATGTCATTTAGTTTGCATCGGTGTGGCGACGCCATTAAGATCTGTCATCTTGAATCTCTTGAGCATGTCTTGGATGTATTTTGCTTGATTTATGAAGGTTACTTCTCTAAGTTGCTTGATCTCAAATCCAAGAAAGAACTGTAACTCCCCCACTATAGACATCTCAAACCTGTCAGTCATAAGCTTTGAAAATTCATCATTAAAAACTTTATTAGTAGATCCAAAGATAATGTCTTCCACATATAGTTGGCATACGAAGAGCTCCCCCTTAACCTTCTTAGTAAAAAGAGTGGGATCGATTTGCCCAACTTCGAAGCCACAGTCTAGCAAAAGCTCTTTAAGGTGCTCATACCATGCACGTGGGGCTTGTTTAAGACCATATAGTGCATTATCGAGTTTGTAGACATGGTTCAGAAAGTTAGGATCCTCAAAACCCGGGGGTTGCTTTACATATACCAACTCATGTAGAGGACCATTAAGAAAAGCACTCTTAACGTCCATTTGCTATAATTTAAAATTATTATGAGCAGCATAAGCAAGAAGGATACAGATGGACTCAAGACGAGCCACTGGAGCATAAGTCTTGCCGAAGTCGATGCCTTCAACTTGGGAATAACCTTGTGCCACGAGTCTTGCCTTGTTCCTTACAACAATGCCATTCTCATCTTGCTTATTCTTGAAAATCCACTTTGTGCCGATAACATTGCGGCAATCCTTGGGCTTCTCTACTAATTTCCAGACTTTGTTGCACTCAAAATTGTTTAATTCTTCATGCATAGCAGCAACCCAGTCTGAATCTTCAAGGGCTTCAAACACTTTCTTGGGTTCCACCATGGATATGTGAGCTTCATGCTCACCAAAGCTACTAGCTCCCTTCTTGTTGACACCCTCCGTCTGAGATCACCTATAACTTTGTCAAGTGTGTGACCCCTTAATTCAAGATTCCTCTCTTCACGAGCCTTGCGACGAAGTTCAATCAACTTTTTGTTTCTTGGAGGAATATCTTCATCATTTGATTCTTCATTGGAATTACTAGCTTGGCCTTGATCTTCAGCTTGATCAGTAGAAATTGGAGATGATGAATCTTGCCCTTGATTTGGATTAATAGCCGTAACATGAGGCTGCAGCTGTTCTGAAGTTCTAGGGCCGGATAATCCGGCCGAGGGGGTGGTCGGATAATCTGGCCTGGGAGAATTTGGTCCATCTTCACTGTCTTGAACGCTTTTGGCTCAAACTGGAGAGGGGCCGGATAATCCGGGGTTAGCCGGAAAATCCAGCCTGGGACTTGCAACAGTTCCTTCAACAATGTTTTCAGTTCTGCCAGTTGAGGTAGGTTGGCCAGATAATCCGGTGTCCATCGGATAATCCGGCCTGGAGCTTTTCTGAGCAATTGCTTGATGATCTTCAGCAGTTTGAGGTGTTGGTGTAGAGGTTTATCCAACAGTTGGAGCATGTTGAGCTTGTGCCGATGAGGGCTCTACTTGAGTAGAGTATTGTCCTTCCCGATACCCCACAAGGGGTTCCTCAATGGGGCAGAAAAATCCCACGCCCATTATTCTTATGGCTTCTTGGGGTATTTCAACATCTGCATCACAAACATCAACTTGCCCTTCCTGGGAGCCATCATTTTCCTCGAACACCACACTACAAGATTCTACAACAGTTCCGGAGAGCTTATTGTAGACTCTATAAGTGTGGGATTCGGCACCATAACCAACAAAAATGCCTTCTAAAGCCTTAGACTCGAATTTAGATAGACGAACTCCTTTGATGAGAAAGAAACACTTACAACCAAATACCCGGAAGTAGGAGATGTTTGGCTTGTTACCGGTAAGTATTTCATAATGTGTTTTGTCCAAGATTTTGCGGAGGTAGAGCCAGTTGGATGAGTGTCATGTGGTAGAAATTGCTTCAACCCAGAAATTATATGGTGACTTGAATTCAGCCAACATAGATCTTGCCATATCCATTAAAGTCCGGTTCTTCCTCTCGGCTACACCATTTTGTTGAGGGGTGTATCCAGCGGAATATTGGTGTCTTATCCCCTCTTCACTTAGGAATTCATTCAGAGTGTAGTCCTTGAACTCGTAGACATTATCACTTTTGATTGCCAAAATAGGGACATTGTGTTGACGTTGAACCTCGTTGGCAAAATCGATGTCCGTCTGTTGAGTCTCGCTCTTCAACTTGAAGAAATAGATCCATGTATATCTTGAGTAATCATCAACAATTACAAGGCAATATTTCTTCCCACCGAGGCTTGCATGAGATGTAGGACCAAAGAGATCCACATGGAGGAGCTCCAAAATCCTCTTAGATGAAATAATAGTCTTCCGTCGATGAGGAGAGTCATGCATTTTCCCTTCAACACAAGCCCTACACACATGATATTTGACAAAGGAAACATTTTCTTTTAGTCCAAGAATGTGGCCACCCTTGTGAAGACTTTGCAAAGTTCTCATATTGATGCGGGATAGTCGGCTATGCCATAACCAGCCCGCACCAGCCTTTCCGAAAAGACACATCGGGCCTGAAGTGGTTTTCCCCAAAAAGTCCACCACATACAGTTCATTTTCGACATATCCAACGAAAGCGACCTTTAGAGACTCGCTCCACAAGAGTACCACCAAATCACCATCAATAAAAACAGCAAATCCCATCTTACCGAGGGAACGAACAGAAAGTAAATTGTAACCGAGGGTCTCAACAAGCATGACGTCCATGAGAGAGATATCGTGAGCAACCACAACCTTGCCAAGACCCAATACCTCAGATTTTGACTTGTCACCCTAGGCGATGGTTATGTGATCATGGTTTGGCCGCATCTCCGGGATGATCTCCTTGCTTCCAGTCATATGACTAGTGCACCCACTATCGAGCACCCATTTGGACCCACCGGAAGCATAGTCCTGCAAGAAAGTTACTTCTTGGTTTTAGGTACCCATTTTTCAATGGGTCCTCTCATGTTAGTGACAAGGGTCTTGGGAACCCAAATAGACCAAGAAATGTAACTATCAAATGGACCAACATAGCTAGCATATACATCACCATAATAATCGCAAAATAATTCATAATTCGGATTATTAACCCCTGCAAAACCAACATAGTTAGTCTTGTCTAGTTGTGGTGCTTGCCTTTGTTTGAGCAGTTTTGCTCTTCTTCTTCTTCTTCTTCTTCTTCTTCTTATTCTTTGTGTTGGGAATAAAGCAAGACCCTCTTTTCCATTGTTTGTCCTTTGCTTGCTAAGGATCTCATCTAGAACTTCCTTACCTTTGGATTGAGACCCCTTGACAAGTTCTTCTTTCAATCTCATGTTTTTCTCAATAATATCTTCATGTCCACAAGATGGTGTGGAGGTGCTAGGCATATCATACTTGTCCAATGGAGTTTGGAGATGATCACGAGAATCATTTAGAGTAGAATGTTCACTCTCCAATGCCTTGTATGCAATGTCAAGTTTCTCAAACTTCTCTGAGAGTCTAGCATGAGTAGCCCCAAAGTCAATCTTCTCCTTCTTTAGTTTCTTTACCTTAGCTAGAGCATTGTCACGTTCTTTTATGAACTAGGCAACAACCTCTTCATGGGACTCCTCAATTGACTCGAGTTTCTCCTCTAAAGAGACTCGAGCTTCCTCTTCTTCCTCTAAAGCGTTCTTCAAATAGGCCATCTCCAAGGCATCTTCTCTTTCAATTCTTCCCTTCTCTTCGAGAAGTTCTTCGGAATGAGCAAGATGACTCATAAGAGCATCAAAATGAAGTTTCTGCTCACCTTGCAAGTTAGTGAAAAAATTGTCCAAAACAATAACTTCTTCTTTTATCCTAAGACTTATATGATCATCCATATCGATATCTATAGTAGTCTTAGGAAATGAAGAAATAGAAGATGATACCTCGGACCCTCTTGCCATAAGGCAAGTGACATTGTTGTTGATGACATTTTCGTTTAGAGAGTCGAAGAGCGATGTGGGACTAGATGTGGTGGCTATAGCAGCCACCTCTCGAGAGCTATCTTCATCCTCTTCGTCTTCACTTGCAAAAGAGTATTCCTCTTGTGCCACCAAGACAATCTTAGGTTGCTTCTTGTAAGGTCCATTCTTTTTGATAAATGGTTTATTTCAAGGTGCCTTGGATTTTTCTTTGAGGATGAGCCTACCCCTATTGTCTTCTCTACTTTGATAAGGACACTCAGCCACAAAGTGCAACCGGTCCCCACAATTGTAGCAAGTCCTCAGTTTTGGGCCATTCTCTCTTTGCCCACTTGACCCATTCTTGCGCTCAAGTTCAGACTTGGCCTTGGCTGGGTCCTTCCAAAAGTTCCTTGCATAGAAGGCCATGTACTGACCATGAGCACGCTTGGCCTCCTCGGGACAGCCCATGGAGACAACATCGTATCCTCTATCATCCTCATCTTGTTCAACAACATTGGCCTTTAGAGCAACATTAACTCCCTTTTGCATCCCAATTGCTCGAGCACAAGCGTCTTCGTCATTCTTAGTGGCAACTTTGAAGGACGTCATTTCTTGCATGACTTCATTGGAAGTCATTTGGTGATAGTTGTGTCTACCTTGAAAACTCTTCAAGTCCGTTGGCTCAAAAGGCATGAGGGCACTCACATATTTTCTCTTGTTGTTTTGTTAGACCCTCTGCTCTGTTATGTAGCAGACGCATACGGTATATCCGTTGGATGCTTGAATAGACGTCGAGTTGGTCCTGGCAAGGAAATCATCAGTTGTAATTATGTAGGTCTTGATGGGATATTTCCACTAAATACTTGAACGAGGGACATCAGTTAAAATCATCAGTTGAAATTATGTAGGTCCTTAATTATGTTTTTACCAATAAATAGTATCACAGTGTTCTGACTAGTATTTACTTCTGTGAATGCAGCTGGAGGTGGATGATTGTGACCAATCTCATTGCTCCTGCACCTCCGCTCTCGCTGCCAGTGCAATGGCGGTGAGCGTGGCAACGGTGACCCTTCTTCTATGCCTGGTTAGGTGAGTCATCGGGTCCCTCTTATGGCTGGGTGTTCCTATCACCTTTGTGTGTAAATGACTATGTTGCTCATGAGGTTTAAGTATTCCTTACAGAAGTACTGGTCTATCTTTACATTATAGATATTTCTGTTTTTCCCCTTGATCGAAATCATTTTCCTATAGCCTATTTTCCCAGATAGCCTAAATATTTAACCCAATTGCTCTATCTTCGTGAAACCAGTAGAACGTCTACCTTTGCCCAAACTTATGAGAATAAATTGCTTGAAAACACTTTCTTACTTGGGGTTGATAACACTCATGTCTTGCTCCTTTCTACTCCTTTATAGCTACTTGTAAGCTGTTGGGTTTCTGAATTGTTCCTCATGTGTGCTTTATTTTGGTATGCCGAGTGGCTTTGCTGGCTTATCTAGGCTGATGTGGCTTCATGGGTGGATGTAATGGGTATCTATTTAGCATTTCCTCTAGGCTGATGTGGCTTTATGGATGGATTTAATTGGTTTCCTATTTAGCATTTTGGAACAAACAAAGACAAAGCTTGTTGTGTAATTACCTCCATATATGAGGACTCGAGGGCCCTTCTTGTCATGCTGGCTGATAAAGAGCTTTTGCATGTTTCGACCAGATTCTGTGAAGTGAATGCACGCGGTTTGTTTGCGGATCGAATCTATTTGTTGGATTTAACTCCCATGCTATTCATATTAGTGAAGCTCTCTTATTTTCAATTAGTTGGCAAGTGACTTTGTGCTAAATTAGATTCAGGTTGTTATGTGCTAATCTATTCCTGAAATTATATCTTTGTTTTTGAAAAAAGTACTCTTTGTAGTTTCTCCTAAAAAAAGAATGTCATGCATCTTGATTCAGATAGCGTATGGAATCTCCAAGTTTGGTGCTCCCTGGGCGTCCTACTGGGGGTGTTGACGATGGCTACCATGGAGTCGACTATGGCCTCCCGCAGCAGGGTTGTAGGCTTTGGTTGGCCCCTCTCGGATGCAGTGTCTCGCTGTTGGTTCCACCTTCCATGGGGTCGACTATGGCCTACCTGGAGCATGTATGTAGAATACACAATGCTTGTTTCCCCCTTGGTCACTAGCATCTTCAACAGATTTTTGCATATTATTTTAGCAGATCGCAACCTGTTCTTGAATGTTTGTAACGAATTCAGTGTGTTTAAAAATGGTTTGCCGAGACAAACTCCGATTTGGTTGTATTGAATGGCATTGTCGTGGACCTATGAGCTAGTAGCAATTAGTGTGTGCCAACCTTTGGCTCCATTTTACTTTTGAACACTGGAAAAGTCGACTGTCAGTTCTGATCCATGAAGTGTGTTTGGGTAGAGAATTTTTAGGTGAGTATTATAGCACTAGAGTGTTATCTTGTTTGCGTGTCAAGTAGTAGTTTCCTGTGCCGTTCATGGAGGTGAAGCATTCTTACGGTGATTTTTTCATGCAGGTGAAGGATGGACAAGTCCCGTTTGACAAGTGATAGCCGCAATATAGGATAAGTGGAGCTGGAGGTGTCTTGGAGGGAGCCTTGGCTGCTGGCTGGACATGGTTTTGTTTTTACCTGCAGGGATGTGTTTGGTATGCTTGCTCGCGATGATGCTTGTCTCTATATGTATAGCTGATGCTAGCGAGGTGTTGTAGAAACGACATAGAATTGGTGGAGGGGAGAGATGGCGCTGATGGTGGCCAGCCTGATTGTCTTTTTTTTTACATTGTTCAACTTGATGGATGTTTCCTGCTGAAAGCGATGTGGCTGATGATGTGTCCTGGAAGTTGGATATCCACCGGTCAAATGAGAAGATTGGAAGATGTCGAGGCTAATGTGAATTGAAGATTACGGAAGCATATGACTATCAATCTGGTCTTGCGATTTTCACTTGTGTAGTTTATTTGCTCGATATGTTTGCAAGAGTGTAAAAACATATGTTTGCTCGGTACCATCCAGATGATATGATGTAAAGGGTTTTTTTGTACTTGGGAAATGCTAGCTAGAGATGTTCTCTACTACTTGTTGGTCAACTTTTGTTCCTGAATGGAATTCGTTGAACCTGTGGGGTGAATTCTATGTTTAAGTATCACAAGAGTTGTGTACTTCCCGCACATCTATATTATTTTATTATCCATTATTATTTTTGCCATGTGATCAAAATGTCCAGAAAAGCAGCAAACTTTCCTACAGGCATGTACTCGCTGGAGCTATGTTGTAGTGGGTTTTGTGTACTTGTCTAATACTAATAGCTTTATCCGGCTCTACACGACGTGCGAGCTGAGACCCGTGCCGACAGCGGCGGCTCCAAGGGTTTGCTGTCGATTATGCCGTCCGTGGGACGTCGGAGGCGAGTGAAAGATGAAGCGACGGTGTATACTTGCTGGTGGCCAGAGTAGAGGGAAAGATGACGCCATGGCATGGACTTAACGGCGGCACACCGGAATCGAGGGCAAGATTGCTTTGTTCTCAGTTATGGGTGATCGGAAGCTAGATACACTAGTAGTAGTATTAGTTTCCGCATGTTTTCCAAAGCATTTTTCCCACTTCCCGGCGTTACCACTGACCGGTCCACAATTAATGGGACGGGAAGATACTACTAGATCAATTTTCTGTGGCACAGAGCAATTAAAGGGACATCGTACCAATAACCACAAGCAGTTAAAGGGCACGAGGCCATGTCAGCTATCCGACGGCTCAATTCATGTAGAACGGCCAGGTCAGCGATCCGCAACACGACTAATCTTGGCCATCCATACTTTCAGTCTACCAGCAGCAGCGGACCAGGATGAGTAGAGAATCCAACAAATCGAGGCGTCTCCTTCCCGCCTAGATACACTCCCTAGCATTCTTTTTTTCTTCCATCAAGCCAATTAAACTCAAACCTGCTGGCTTCCTCCTCTATAAGTAGAAGGGCACCGTCAGCGGCCGCGTGCGGGGTGCGCGTGCGACTTAGACTTCGTTAATCAGCGTGGTCTAATCGGACCACAATCCCATCTCTAATCATGCCCATATTCCTTCGTTAATCAGAGTGTTGCTTGTTGTTTCTGATTTGGCTTGCCGATACTTCAACCAACTTGTCCAAGTATATAAACCGGTGAGACTTGGTGTATGGGAGCAGGGTGGGACTAAATTTGAGTTGTACTAGGTCTTAATTACACCTCAAGATCGGTGCAACGTGTATAATTGACTTTGGGCCTTGGCCCATGGCCCATGTGTACGCGTGATGACGGTCAAGTCTAACTTACGTCGTCGAACGGTGACGCAGACTGAGCTATTATCAGAAACATCAGTGTCCCGTCCATCTCCCTGGGATCATGTGTGTACGTACTCTCGGCATGTGAGCCGGCCAGTAGAGACGTGCTTATTTAGCAAATGCGCTACTGTATCTGGTAATCAACCCGCGCTGTGAGCACAGGCTTATAAGCATATGGCCAATGCATGCGGGCCTTATTTTTGTGAGACGAGCAGAACACTGGAGTTGGATCTTTTCCCTAAAACGAATCGGTATATGTTGACTTACATAGTTTGGTGGAGGGTAAAATAGTCCTAAAAAGTGTTGGACCATAAGAAACAATCCGTCCTTTTATTATTAGATATAGATATAGATTATCTATTCCTCATGCATCTTGGTCGGACATTAGCATGGACTTTGTGTTAGGATTTCCTAGGTCTAAGCACGGTTCCATGGCCGGCGGCGGCGGCGAGGTCGATTCGGCCAGTATTCATCCTCTGTTCCACGGGAGAGATCCATACGGGAGGTCACGATAATAAATTTCACGCTGGATCCTCGTCATGGGCACAGGAAGGCCGTAGACACGCCACGTCTAGTCGACAACACGCCGGTCTCCGTCGCCTCGGGCTGTAGCGCTGGTGCCCGAACGAACGATGCAGTCCATCGCTGCCTCGCACCCGTGAAGGACGTCGCTTCTGAATTTTGGTACGTAGCAATTTTCATCAAGTCTGCTTGCCATCGATACTGATTCAAGAAAAGAATATTAAAATATTTTTAAATCTGTTTACACCGACATAGCACTCTAAATCACCTGGAGACAGAGAAGTAAACCTTGGCAATACATGGCAGTAACTAGAAAACAAGGCTTTCCTGGCAAAAAAAAAGGCTAGATAAATACCCCGAAGCAAATTATGTGGAAAAAAAATACCTAACCCTTACCTCTAAATCACCCGGATGGGACGCGGCACGAAGGGGGCGGCGGAAACCCTAACCCTAACCTTCCATGGGAGCGAGAGAAGGTCGGGTCGGGGGCGATTTCCTTGTCTGCGTTTGGGGCAGGAGGCAGCCTGGGCGCGGTGGCAGATGGGTGTAATTTTCACGAAGTGTGGGAGGGCAGTTTTGTCCGCTGCTATGCGGGAAGCGCTGAAAAGCTCGGGAATCGGCTTCAGCCCCGCTTTCGATCGACCGTGATCCGTATTCTGTTCCGCATGGCCCAAAATTTGGATGTTTGTTTTCTTCAGCGATTCTAAAATGCGAAGCTGCAGCCACATCGCTAACAAACAGAGCCTCAGCCTTCGGGTGCACTACGTTGTCAGCGTCACCTAGACGCGCTCTAGCAAGCCTTCGTTCTCCCCATGCTGGCAATGGCATACATCTGCTTCCTCGAGTTTTGTTGCTGATCGATCCTTTACGCCAAGTTGTGTGGTTACTAATATCCGTTCTTTCCGTTTGGTGTCCAATGATGCTTTGGAAACCCTATGACATCCAGAAATCTGGTGGTGGTCGGCGCCATACATGATGTCATTGCTAGCTCTTGTGATCAACGACCTGGTACGGTGGTGGCGGCGGCTGACCGTGCCGATGACTAGCTGCCCAACGCCCATGTACGATCCTCGGCCAGGCAATGCGGTTAGGATCTCCTTGCAAGTCATCCAGGTTAGCTAGCTAGCTACTATTGCTATATTATTCCTCAATCTTGCTTCCGGTGTAAGCAGAGTATAAGAGAGACGTTTTGTATGTCTTAGCGATGGTAAAGGTGGGTATTTTCTTCAACTTACCACTGCTATAATACATATATTACTTATTGAATCTTCAGGCAGCGCCCGCATGTGACATGTTGGGCAACATGGCCTTGACAGTCGAGAAGGCGGCAACGTACGTCTCTGGAATTCTCTTTTTTGTATTTTCTGTTAGTTTCCAAGTGTTATATGCTGATGATGTTCTTCTTCTCAAGAATAAAAGGATGATGCTTAGCCTGAATAATCTTTCTCTTTAGTTTATCTTTCATTTGCTATATATCGACGAAATGGGCTAGATGAAAAAAACGATTGGCGATAAGCATTAATGTGTTACCACAACGATCACCGTATTTCATGATTTTGTGGAGAGTCATAGGGTTTTCTGAATACGACCTTACACAAAGCAGCAGGTTATTTGGAAAAATAACGACTATTTGTTATCGGTTTTGACGTGGCAATATCCCATTAACAAGAAAATGTATTTTCAGTAGTAAAATTTATGTATGGCCAAAATAATAATAAAAATCAATCCACATACATATGTGCTATAATAATATATATCTATACCTATATGCCTAATAATAAGGACGTAGTGTTTTTCTACGGATCCATCATGTGAGGTGCAGCTGGTTCTAGCTTATTTTCGAGCATGTACTTTGTATGCAACTTTTTCAATAATCAATCACTTGAGGTGCTAGCTTTGCTTTGCACCTTTTTTGTAAGCTCCATGTCATTCTCTAATTTCTTTAAAGATAATTAGTATTTTCAACTAGGGTACTAAAATTGCCATATCATCTATTGTACTTAGATATATTTTTGCTCCTGCCACTGCTGGAGCGACACTAAGGAGGATAACAATGGTGATCCAAAGGTCATCAAAAGGCTGTAGGCAGCGCAAAAAGTAGATACACTAAGTGTGATCTTGATCTCTCGCCCGTTATGAGCTCCTCTTTTGCGGCCTCAATACGCGGGCATTTTGCTAGTATTTGTATAGATTCGGATGTATCTAGCACTAAGTCGAGTACTTGGTTTCCTTGTTCATAATTAATTAAACCATGGTAACCCCCTCCTCGATTCGGCTAAGTTGGCTCCTTCTTTTAATAATTCAAACCATACCTGCTGGCCAGAGTAAGTCCTTTAATCATGCCCACAATCTCATTCGGTCAACTTTCAAAGGTATATCTCTCCATTTAATCAGTCTAATCGGACCACAATCCCATCTCTAATCATGCCCATATTCCTTCGTTAATCAGAGTGTTGCTTGTTGTTTCTGATTTGGCTTGCCGATACTTCAACCAACTTGTCTAAGTATATAAACCGGTGAGACTTGGTGTATGGGAGCAGGGTGGGACTAAATTTGAGTTGTACTAGGTCTTAATTACACCTCACGATCGGTGCAACTTGTATAATTGACTTTGGGCCTTGGCCCATGGCCCATGTGTGTACGCGTGATGATGATCAAGTCTAGCTTACGTCGTCGAACGGTGACGCAGATTGAGCTATTATCAGAAACATCAGTGTCCCGTCCATCTCCCTGGGGTCATGTGTGTACGTACTCTCGGCATGTGAGCCGGCCTATAGAGACGTGCTTATTTAGCAAATGCGCTACTGTATCTGGTAATCAACCCGCGCTGTGAGCACAGGATCATAAGCATATGGCCAATGCATGCGGGCCTTATTTTTGTGCTACGAGCAGAACACTGGAGTTGGATCTTTTCCCTAAAATGAATCGGTATATGTTGACTTACGTAGTTTGGTGGGAGGGTAAAATAGTCGTAAAAAGTGTTGGACCATAAGAAACAATCCGTCCTTTTATTATTAGATATAGATATAGATTATCTATTCCTCATGCATCTTGGTCGGACATTAGCATGGACTTTGTGTTAGGATTTCCTAGGTCTAAGCACGGTTCCATGGCCGGCGGCGGCGGCGAGGTCGATTCGGCCAGTATTCATCCTCTGTTCCACGGGAGAGATCCATACGGGAGATCACGATAATAAATTTCACGCTGGATCCTCGTCATGGGCACAGGAAGGCCGTAGACACGCCACACCTAGTGGACAACACGCCGGTCTCCGTCGCCTCGGGCTGTAGCGCTGGTGCCCGAACGAACGATGCAGTCCATCGCTGCCTCGCACCCGTGAAGGACGTCGCTTCTGAATTTTGGTACGTAGCAATTTTCATCAAGTCTGCTTGCCATCGATACTGATTCAAGAAAATAATATTAAAATATTTTTAAATCTGTTTACACCGACATAGCACTCTAAATCACCTGGAGACAGAGAAGTAAACCTTGGCAATACATGGCAGTAACTAGAAAACAAGGCTTTCCTGGCCAAAAAAAAAACAAGGCTAGATAAATACCCCGAAGCAAATTATGTGAGAAAAAAAAACCTAACCCTTACCTCTAAATCACCCGGATGGGACGCGGCAGGAAGGGGGCGGCGAAAACCCTAACCCTTACCTTCCATGGGAGCGAGAGAAGGTCGGGTCGGGGGCGATTTCCTTGTCTGCGTTTGGGGCAGGAGGCAGCCTGGGCGCGGTGGCAGATGGGTGTAATTTTCACGAAGTGTGGGAGGGCAGTTTTGTCCGCTGCTATGCGGGAAGCGCTGAAAAGCTCGGGAATCGGCTTCAACCCCGCTTTCGATCGACCGTGATCCGTATTCTCTTCCGCGTGGCCCAAAATTTGGCTGTTTGTTTTCTTCAGCGATTCTAAAACGCGAAGCTGCAGCCACAGCGCTAACAAACAGAGCCTCAGCCTTCGGGTGCATTACGTTGTCAGTGTCACCTAGACGCCCTCTAGCAAGCTTACAGTCTTCGTTCTCCCCATGCTGGCAATGGCATATATCTCCTTCCTCGAGTTCTGTTGCTGATCGATCCTTTACGCCAAGTTGTGTGGTTACTAATATCCGTTCCTTCCGTTTGGTGTCCAATGATGCTTTGGAAACCCTATGACATCCAGAAATCTGGTGGTGGTCGGCGCCATACATGATGTCATTGCTAGCTCTTGTGATCAACGACCTGGTACGGTGGTGGCGGCGGCTGACCGTGCCGATGACTAGCTGCCGAACGCCCATGTACGACCCTCGGCCAGGCAATGCGGTTAGGATCTCCTTGCAAGTCATCCAAGTTAGCTAGCTAGCTACTATTGCTATATTATTCCTCAATCTTGCTTCCGGTGTAAGCAGAGTATAAGAGAGACGTTTTGTATGTCTTAGCGATGGCAAAGGTGGGTATTTTCTTCAACTTACCACTGCTATAATACATATATTCCTTATTGAATCTTCAGGCAGCGCCTGCATGTGACATGTTGGGCAACATGGCCTTGACAGTCGAGAAGGCGGCAACGTACGTCTCTAGAATTCTCTTTTGTATTTTCTGTTAGTTTTTTTAGTATATCCAAGTGTTATATGCTGATGATGTTCTTCTTCTCAAGAATAAAAGGATGATGCTTAGCCTGAATAATCTTTCTCTTTAGTTTATCTTTCATTTGCTATATATCATTTAAATGGGCTGGATGAAAGAAACGATTGGCGACAAGCACTAATGTGTTACCACAGCGATCACCGTATTTCATGATTTTGTGGAGAGTCATAGGGTTTTCTGAATACGACCTTACACAAAGCAGCAGGTTATTTGGAAAAATTACGACTATTTGTTATCGGTTTTGACGTGGCAATATCCCATTAACAAGAAAATGTATTTTCGGTAGTAAAATTTATGTATGGCCAAAATAATAATAAAAATCAATCCACAGACATATGTGCTATAATAATATATATCTATACCTATATGCCTAATAATAAAGGACGTAGTGTTTTTCTACGGATCCATCATGTGAGGTGCAGCTGGTTCTAGCTTATTTTCGAGCATGTACTTTGTATACAACTTTTTCAATAATCAATCACTTGAGGTGCTAGCTTTGCTTTGCACCTTTTTGTAAGCTCCATGTCGTTCTCTAATTTCCTTAATGATAATTAGTTTTTTCAACTAGGGTACTAAAATTGCCATATCATCTATTGTACTTAGATATATTTTTGCTCCTGCCACTGCTGGAGCGACCACCAGGGGATAACAATGGCGATCCAAAGGTCATCGAAAGGCTGTAGGCAGCGCAAAAAGTAGATACACTAAGTGTGATCTTGATCTCTCGCCCGTTATGAGCTCCTCTTTTGCGGCCTCAACGCGCGGGCATTTTGCTAGTATTTGTATAGATTCGGATGTATCTAGCACTAAGTCGAGTACTTGGTTTCCTTGTTCATAATTAATTAAACCATGGTAACCCCCTCCTCGATTCGGCTAAGTTGGCTCCTTCTTTTAATAATTCAAACCATACCCGCTGGCCAGAGTAACTCCTTTAATCATGCCCACAATGTCATTCGGTCAAGTTTCAAAGGTATATCCTTCCATTTAATCAGTCTAATCGGACCACAATCCCATCTCTAATCATGCCCATATTCCTTCGTTAATCAGAGTGTTGCTTGTTGTTTCTGATTTGGCTTGCCGATACTTCAACCACTTGTCCAAGTATATAAACCGGTGAGACTTGGTGTATGGGAGCAGGGTGGGACTAAATTTGAGTTGTACTAGGTCTTAATTACACCTCACGATCGGTGCAACGTGTATAATTGACTTTGGGCCTTGGCCCATGGCCCATGTGTACGCGTGATGACGGTCAAGTCTAGCTTACGCCGTCGAACGGTGACACAGACTGAGCTATTATCAGAAACATCAGTGTCCCGTCCATCTCCCTGGGGTCATGTGTGTACGTACTCTCGGCATGTGAGCCGGCCTGTAGAGACATGCTTATTTAGCAAATGCGCTACTGTATCTGGTAATCAACCCGCGCTGTGAAGCACAGGCTCATAAGCATATGGCCAATGCATGCGGGCCTTATTTTTGTGAGATGAGCAGAACACTGGAGTTGGATCTTTTCCCTAAAACGAATCGGTATATGTTGACTTACGTAGTTGGGTGGGAGGGTAAAATAGTCCTAAAAAGTGTTGGACCATAAAAAACAATCCGTCCTTTTATTATTAGATATAGCTATAGATTATCTATTCCTCATGCATCTTGGTCGGACATTAGCATGGACTTTGTGTTAGGATTTCCTAGGTCTAAGCACGGTTCCATGGCCGGCGGCGGCGGCGAGGTCGATTCGCCAAGATTCATCCTCTTCCACGGGAGATATCCATACGGGAGGTCACGATAATAAATTTCACGTTGGATCCTCGTCATGGGCACAGGAAGGCCGTAGACACGCCACGCCTAGTCGACGACACGCCGGTCTCCGTCGCCTCGGGCTGTAGCGCTGGTGCCCGAACGAACGATGCAGTCCATCGCTGCCTCGCACCCGTGAAGGACGTCGCTTCTGAATTTTGGTATGTAGCAATTTTCATCAAGTCTGCTTGCCATCGATACTGATTCAAGAAAAGAATATTAAAATATTTTTAAATCTGTTTACACCGACATAGCACTCTAAATCACCTGGAGACAGAGAAGTAAACCTTGGCAATACATGGCAGTAACTAGAAAACAAGGCTTTCCTGGCAAAAAAAAACAAGGCTAGATAAATACCCCGAAGCAAATTATGTGGGAAAAAAATACCTAACCCTTACCTCTAAATCACCCGGATGGGACGCGGCAGGAAGGGGGCGGCGGAAACCCTAACCCTTACCTTCCATGGGAGCGAGAGAAGGTCGGGTCGGGGGCGATTTCCTTGTCTGCGTTTGGGGCAGGAGGCAGCCTTGGCGCGGTGGCAGATGGGTGTAATTTTCACGAAGTGTGGGAGGGCAGTTTTGTCCGCTGCTATGCGGGAAGCGCTGAAAAGCTCGGGAATCGGCTTCAGCCCCGCTTTCGATCGACCGTGATCCGTATTCTCTTCCGCGTGGCCCAAAATTTGGCTGTTTGTTTTCTTCAGCGATTCTAAAACGCGAAGCTGCAGCCATAGCGCTAACAAACAGAGCCTCAGCCTTCGGGTGCACTACGTTGTCAGCGTCACCTAGACGCGCTCTAGCAAGCCTACAGTCTTCGTTCACCCCATGCTGGCAATGGCATACATCTCCTTCCTCGAGTTCTGTTGCTGATCGATCCTTTACGCCAAGTTGTGTGGTTACTAATATCCGTTCCTTCCGTTTGGTGTCCAATGATGCTTTGGAAACCCTATGACATCCAGAAATCTGGTGGTGGTCGGCGCCATACATGATGTCATTGCTAGCTCTTGTGATCAACGACCTGGTACGGTGGTGGCGGCGGCTGACCGTGCCGATGACTAGCTGCCCAACGCCCATGTACGATCCTCGGCCAGGCAATGCGGTTAGGATCTCCTTGCAAGTCATCCAGGTTAGCTAGCTAGCTACTATTGCTATATTATTCCTCAATCTTGCTTCCGGTGTAAGCAGAGTATAAGAGAGACGTTTTGTATGTCTTAGCGATGGTAAAGGTGGGTATTTTCTTCAACTTACCACTGCTATAATACATATATTACTTATTGAATCTTCAGGCAGCGCCCGCATGTGACATGTTGGGCAACATGGCCTTGACAGTCGAGAAGGCGGCAACGTACGTCTCTGGAATTCTCTTTTTTGTATTTTCTGTTAGTTTCCAAGTGTTATATGCTGATGATGTTCTTCTTCTCAAGAATAAAAGGATGATGCTTAGCCTGAATAATCTTTCTCTTTAGTTTATCTTTCATTTGCTATATATCGACGAAATGGGCTAGATGAAAAAAACGATTGGCGATAAGCATTAATGTGTTACCACAACGATCACCGTATTTCATGATTTTGTGGAGAGTCATAGGGTTTTCTGAATACGACCTTACACAAAGCAGCAGGTTATTTGGAAAAATAACGACTATTTGTTATCGGTTTTGACGTGGCAATATCCCATTAACAAGAAAATGTATTTTCAGTAGTAAAATTTATGTATGGCCAAAATAATAATAAAAATCAATCCACATACATATGTGCTATAATAATATATATCTATACCTATATGCCTAATAATAAAGGATGTAGTGTTTTTCTACGGATCCATCATGTGAGGTACAGCTGGTTCTAGCTTATTTTCTAGCATGTACTTTGTATACAACTTTTTCAATAATTAATCACATGAGGTGCTAGCTTTGCTTTGCACCTTTTTGTAAGCTCCATGTCGTTCTCTAATTTCTTTAATGATAATTAGTTTTTTCAACTAGGGTACTAAAATTGCCATATCATCTATTGTACTTAGATATTTTTTTGCTCCTGCCACTGCTGGAGCGACCACGAGGGGATAATAATGGTGATCCAAAGGTCATCGAAAGGCTGTAGGCAGCGCAAAGAGTAGATACACTAAGTGTGATCTTGATCTCTCGCCCGTTATGAGCTCCTCTTTTGCGGCCTCAACGCGCGGGCATTTTGCTAGTATTTGTATAGATTCGGATGTATCTAGCACTAAGTCAAGTACCTGGTTTCCTTGTTCATAATTAATTAAACCATGGTAACCCCCTCCTCGATTCGGCTAAGTTGGCTCCTCCTTTTAATAATTCAAACCATACCTGCTGAGTAACTCCTTTAATCATGCCCACAATCTCATCCGGTCAACTTTCAAAGGTATATCCCTCCATTTAATCAGTATAATCGGACCACAATCCCATCTCTAATCATGCCCATATTCCTTCGTTAATCAGAGTGATGCTTGTTGTTTCTGATTTGGCTTGCCGATACTTCAACCAACTTGTCCAAGTATATAAACCGGTGAGACTTGGTGTATGGGAGCAGGGTGGGACTAAATTTGAGTTGTACTAGGTCTTAATTACACCTCACGATCGGTGCAACGTGTATAATTGACTTTGGGCCTTGGCCCATTGCCCATGTATACGCGTGATGACGGTCAAGTCTAGCTTACGCCGTCGAACGGTGACGCAGACAGAGCTATTATCAGAAACATCAGTGTCCCGTCCATCTTCCTAGGGTCATGTGTGTACGTACTTTCGGCATGTGAGCCGGCCTGTAGAGACGTGCTTATTTAGCAAATACGCTACTGTATCTGGTAATCAACCCGCGCTGTGAGCACAGGCTCATAAGCATATGGCCAATGCATGCGGGCCTTATTTTTGTGAGACGAGCAGAACACTGGAGTTGGATCTTTTCTCTAAAACGAATCGGTATATGTTGACTTACGTAGTTTGGTGGAAGGGTAAAATAGTCCTAAAAGTGTTGGACCATGTTAAACAATCCGTCTTTTATTATTAGATATAGATATAGATTATCTATTGCTCATGCATCTTGGTCGGACATTAGCATGGACTTTGTGTTAGGATTTCCTAGGTCTAAGCACGGTCCTGCTGGGCGGCGTAGTAGGTCGATTCGGCCAGTAGTCATCCTCTGTTCCACAGGAGAGATCCATACGGGAGGTCACGATAATAAATTTCACGCTGGATCCTCGTCATGGGCACAGGAAGGCCGCAGACACGCCACGCCTAGTCGACAACACGCCGGTCTCCATCGCCTCGGGCTGTAGCGCTGGTGCCCGAACGAACGATGCAGTTCATCGCTGCCTCGAAGGACGTCGCTTCTGAATTTTGGTACGTAGCAATTTTCATCAAGTCTGCTTGCCATCGATACTGATTCAAGAAAAGAATATTAAAATTTTTAAATCTGTTTACACCGACATAGCACTCTAAATCACCTGGAGACAGAGAAGTAAACCTTGGCAATACATGGCAGTAACTAGAAAACAAGGCTTTCATGGCAAAAAAAAAAAACTAGAAAACAAGGCTAGATAAATACCCCGAAGCAAATTATGTGGGAAAAAAATACCTTGGAGCGTAATGATTCATCCAAATTTTGATAAATGACTGAGGGAGTAAATAAGACTAAAATGCAATATTCACACAAACCAATACACGATTCACTTATAGGTAGGAAAAGCAGGAGTTATTCACTTAAAATGGCCTCTCGTGGCTGGGGAAAAAACTTCATGTGGATATTCAGGCTCAGGCAGGAACTAGGGATGCAGAAAAAACAACCGAAAAAACCTCATGTGCAGATGGTCGTTGCTGGACATCAATTCAATTCGACGATGGACAAGGTCGCATCCCAGCTCTGCCCCTTTCTGCCACATGATTATACCGGAAACGTCGAGCAGCCTGCAAGATCCACAAGGCCACCGAAGACTTTCTCCAGGAATCGCAGGTAACCTCGATTCCGATTCCGATTCCGATTCCGATTCCTATTCGATTCCTGGTCTCCACTTCCGTCTTGGATTCCAATCCAGGAATCTCCGAGTTGTTCAGTGAGTCAGACGACAACCTCATCTAGTTAATAAAACTGGAGACAAGACTCAATCTCTGACAGAATAAATAGAGGAAGCCGCACGCACCTAGGGAGGAAGGATCACCATGGCGACGGCCATGTTTCTAGCCAACTTGTCCAATTTGTTTAGCAGGCCCTGCCGAGATATGAGTGAGTACTCCCTCCCCTTCATACCATGTTCAACAAATTTGTCAAATTTCTTCCCTTTCCTTACTAGTGCCCCATCTAAATCCTCATTTTTCATTCTGCAGCGTCATTGAGTCCGATGCACTTCACGCACACCACCGTCGGGCGCCGCCGCTTCCGCCGCCACCACCCTGCAGATCTTCTATGTCAAACTCCAAGAGATAAATGACCAAGCTCTCGAGTCGAATTGGCCATCGTCTGTGTACGGCACGGTTGCCACCCGAGACGCCGTGGATCGGAACCTCAACATCCTCTTCCACCGTGAAAGGGACAACTGCCAAATACTCACTCTGAAGGTATAAGGTTTTCTGCTCGTCCGTTTTGGCATGCAGTTTCTCTCTAATTACTTTTTACTTACATCTTTGTTGGTTTTCTGCTCCTCCGCTTTCACGCATGCAGTTTCTTGATATATACTACCTCCGTTCCATAATATAAGTCTTTAAAAAAGTTGTTTTAGCTTGCTAGAAAAGGCTTATATTGTGGAACGGAGGTAGTAAAATCACGCGCAAAAGTGGTATTAAAATGTTATTAACTCGTTGTAATAAGAGTGGCTCCCGAGCCCCCCCCGCGCACGGCTAGGTCTAACTCGATGAAGGCAAGCGTAGATCTATGAATAGGGAACGTGGCACTAGAACCCAAATTGTCAACCGGGGCTCCCCGAGAACATTTAGAAAGATGATGCAACGGTGTAGACTTGATCGGAGTCGAGCATTAATCTGCACGCACGCACGCACGCACCTGGTTTCTGCATAATCTGCACGCATGCATATGGAAACAGAATTTCAGGCCCATGCCTTATTTCCTGAACGGACACCAGGATCTAATTCGAGTTTACTTCCGTCTTGGATTCCAATCCAAGGATCTCCGTGTTGTTCAAGGACTCGGATCGGAGGACAACCTCACGCTAATAAGAATCGGCCGGAGACCAGACTCAAACTCGTTGACAAAATAATATCTGAGGAGCCGCACGCACCTAGCAAGGATCGCCAGCGACCGCCATGTTTCTAGCCAACTTGTCCAATTTGTTCAGCACACCCTGCTGACATACGCTGAGTGAGTACTCCCTCCCCTCCCCTTCAGACTGCTGATGCCGCTCTTCCCATGTGCTAATTTAACTTATGTCGATACTATGTCTGTGAGTTTATTCGCCAGACGATCAAAGAGAAGGGCGCAAATCGAAACATCAAAAAAATTGAAGTACGATAAACAATAATCATAACTTTATTTTATTACCACCAATTGTGTTTAGTTTCATTCATATATATTGATCCCTTTCTTTATATTAGATCGAACGGATGCGGGACGGTCTTCTATCACAAGAACGCGTGCAAGCAATTCAAGAGGAAATTGCCGGATTCTTGTTAGAACAAGTCATAGATCCGAAAGGAGAATACTATTACCCGCTTCATTTGGAAGGGTGAAGTGTAAAAAAAAAGATGTAAATTAGATCAAATTCGTGTGACAAAGATCGTTTGTAATTATAATATGTTTCGACCAAGAAGACGGATGAGACGGTGTATATATTTGTGATCATGCATGATGTGTAATATATATATCGTGGTTTCATTATTGTTGTATATATGTAGTACCATTAAATTGATAAAAAAATCCTGCCGTGGCAGAAAAATAGCCCGAAAATCCTACCGCGGCACAGAGACCAACGATCCCAGTTCGTGCCAAGAACCGGGACCAATGATCCACCCCGCCCGTCTCTGGCGCTGCCATGTGGAGACCCATTGGTCCCGGTTTGTTCCACGAACCCGGACCAATGATCCACCCGCTCCTCGTTGCGCGCCCGCCCACGTGGAGACCCATTGGTCCCGGTTCGCGCACGAACCGGGACCAGCATTAGTCCCGAGTGATTGGTCCAGGTTCGGGAACCAGGACCAATGGCCCTTATGAACCGGGACTAGAGGCCATTTTTCCACCAGTGCTCCCATATCGAAGCCTTCTGGAGCACGATTTTCCCCATGAAAACTACTACATGGTGGCTTCGATTTTGTCTCCCGTGGAGGACCCTGGATCTTTGAGGACAATGCGCCACTGGTGGAGGCCGCAATGAGCGGTCATCCTCGACGACCAGAGATAAGTTGAGCGCCTACATCATGTTTCTATATATGTCTCCGCAGTTCATGATCAACTCGTCCCATCGTATCCAAAGATTTAAATAGGTCTCTAGCCCAGAGCAGTAGCTCATGGTCTCGTATCCAGAGACGGGCGACACTCCAGTCCCTCCCGGACGGTTGGTGGGCTGGGCGACAGGGCTATAACTAAAGGTGTTATTTTTTCTTGTTCGATCAATGATGCGATGCCGCCAGCCTGGTTGCTTCAGCGTTTTCAATCAAATGTCCAACAAGGCCAGCCTCTTCATATGGATTATATTATTGGACGGTGTCTTCAAGACCACCGGCTGAACGCTTCATCTCATGCAGATGTCCTCATCCTCAAGCTTCAGAACGATCTACCCATCTCAACCAGCACCATAGTAATGGCATCCTTCGACGGCGGCGAGAAGATGGGTCGGCCGGATGGAGAACTGTGTGGCGGCGGCGTCTGGAGTCACCTGGGAGACGATCCGGGAATCTAGCTATTTTCTGTTACACTTCTTGTCCTTGCATAGAGCTAGCTCAACCTTGTAGTATTACCCGTGGTCAGACAATTACAAGGACAGGAAGAAGATCAATCTGGAGAACAAAAGGAAGTTCATAGATTTGAAGGCATGATTTAGTTAAAAGAAATTGTCCAGTGTTCTAATTTCTTCATCATATTTTAGGTCAATATTTTGAAGCGGGACTAAATTTTTTTTTAGCTGGCCACTTTCTCTGCCTCTGCACAAAAACATGCCAAATGATGGAGCATGTGCACCTTGCACTGAAAGGGGTCAGTTAAAAAAATGTGTAGCTTCCCAACATTACAACTTCCATGTTTATATTCAGGCTTAATATGGGTGTTTCCATGTAGCAAGTGATGTACAGGAATAAGTATGCAAGTAAAATTTGATTACTGCGTGTCTATGATTTAAGGTGATGTGCGTCAAAACTGGCATATATTTTAGAGTAATTAAGTTCACAATATGAGACACCGTTATACTTTTTAGAGTTTTATTACATTGGTTACAGAGATAAGTTGTCGTGTTGGTCAATTGATCTCTTCTCAATCGGTGAAGGTGTGTTCAGGATTGGTGATGCCTCTCCAGCAATTTTTTGTATTCCACGAGTAAGAAACACATAAAAAAAGTCTACGCAAGTGATTAATTATCTCCCGTTGCAACGCACGGTAATTTTCCTAGTATATACCTAATAATAAAAGACGGATTATTTTTGCGGTCCAATACTCTTTAGACCTTTTCACCCTCCCACCAAAACATATATTACCATGGATACCACCGTAATTAAGAACGTCCAGTGGTGAGGCCCGGCCTAAAAACCAGTAACATTATCGGTTTTAAACTACTCCGCGCAGCCTACCATGGCATCATACGGAGTCCTATATATCCCAATTAAAACTGTCTACCTAGCCAGGGTTAGCCTACATCATGTTTCTATATATGCTCTTCCGTCCAGTCCGTAATCAGCTCATCACGTCAACGCGATCGATTAATTAGGTTTTCGGCAGGACACATCTCTCGGCACGGCGGGCGACAATGGATCAGATGTACGTACCAATCAACAACCATGGTGAGATGAGAAGAGACCGCCGTCTTTTTGTTTTGGTTTGTTTTGTTTTGGTTTGGTACGTCGTCGTTTGATTCTTGCATGACCCGGCGGAGAACATCCATATATAAGCGCCATCGACAAGGCAGGGTATGGTGTGGGGCAACACCGCCAATCAAGATGGCCTCCGTGGTGCTCAGACTGTGTTTGTTTGGGCTGTAGCTGTTGAAAATCAGTTGTGGAAAATCAGTAGAAAATCAGCTGTAGGAAGCAGCTGTCGGAAGTAGAGATTTGGTGTTTGGCAGGAGTTCTTTTGAAGACTGCCGTTGCTGGTTATCGGATTGAAATGTCTAAAATGTCTTTGATGGCAGAATATATTGTATAAGTGTTAATTTGAAATAAATTAAGTTGTTTTTCTCTTAAAAACATGTTCAAGGTCTTAATTTTGACTCTTTTAACATTACTGATTTGCTTAAGAGGTAAATTATCTCAATTAACCTACTTTTTTTGCTAAAATAACTGTAAACATGTTTTTATCAAAATAATTTTAGTGCTATTTTTAGGCTTTCTCTTCTATTCTATCTTTTTATTTCTTATCTATTTCTATTTTCTGAAATTGGCCAATCTTGACGGAGCAGTCCGGCAAGGTCGCTGGTGGAGCTCGTGCCCCGGTGCCTTCTCCTCGTGCTGGCGAGCTCGCTGGTGGAGCTTCATCCAGCGCCGCCTCCCGTCTTTGGCGAGCTCGCTGGTGGTGCGCTACCCCTCCCCATGCGAGGCAGTGGTGACTGGGGTCGGGCAGGTCCTGAACGTCGGGGAGGTCCTGAACGGCGACCGGCGGCGGGGAAGGGGGAAGGCGACCGCCGCTAGGGGAGGGAGGCGGTGGGGAAGGGAGACGATGACTGGCGCCGGGGAAGGGAGGCGGCTAGGAACCTGTCCATGGCGGTCCAGAATTGAGCGGGGAGGAAGGAATGGTGGAGGGGGAGCATGGATGGCAGGGACGGCGACTGGCGGCGGGGATGGGATGCGGCAGGAAGGGGGCGGCGGAAACCCTAACCCTTACCTTCCATGGGAGCGAGAGAAGGTCGGGTCGGGGGCGATTTCCTTGCTTGCGTTTGGGGCAGGAGGCAGCCTGGGCGCGATGGCAGATGGGTGTAATTTTCACGAAGTGTGGGGGGCAGTTTTGTCCGCTGCTATGCGAGAAGCGCTGAAAAGCTCGGGAATCGGCTCCAGCCCCGCTTTCGATCGACCGCGATCCATAGTGCAATTTTCCTTGCCGCTTCTCTTCCGCGTGGCCCAAAATTTAGCTGTTTGTTTTCTTCAGCGATTCTAAAACGCGAAGCTGCAGCCACAGCGCTAACAAACAGAGCCTCAGCCTTCGGGTGCACTACGTCATCAGCGTCACCTAGACGCGCTCTAGCAAGCCTACAGTCTTCGTTCTCCCCATGCTGGCAATGGCATACATCTCCTTCCTCGAGTTCTGTTGCTGATCGATCCTTTACGCCAAGTTGTGTGGTTACTAATATCCGTTCTTTCCGTTTGGTGTCCAATGATGCTTTGGAAACCCTATGACATCCAGAAATCTGGTGGTGGTCGGCGCCATACATGATGTCATTGCTAGCTCTTGTGATCAACGACCTGGTACGGTGGTGGCGGCGGCTGACCGTGCCGATGACTAGCTGCCCAACGCCCATGTACGATCCTCGGCCAGGCAATGCGGTTAGGATCTCCTTGCAAGTCATCCAGGTTAGCTAGCTAGCTACTATTGCTATATTATTCCTCAATCTTGCTTCCGGTGTAAGCAGAGTATAAGAGAGACGTTTTGTATGTCTTAGCGATGGTAAAGGTGGGTATTTTCTTCAACTTACCACTGCTATAATACATATATTACTTATTGAATCTTCAGGCAGCGCCCGCATGTGACATGTTGGGCAACATGGCCTTGACAGTCGAGAAGGCGGCAACGTACGTCTCTGGAATTCTCTTTTTTGTATTTTCTGTTAGTTTCCAAGTGTTATATGCTGATGATGTTCTTCTTCTCAAGAATAAAAGGATGATGCTTAGCCTGAATAATCTTTCTCTTTAGTTTATCTTTCATTTGCTATATATCGACGAAATGGGCTAGATGAAAAAAACGATTGGCGATAAGCATTAATGTGTTACCACAACGATCACCGTATTTCATGATTTTGTGGAGAGTCATAGGGTTTTCTGAATACGACCTTACACAAAGCAGCAGGTTATTTGGAAAAATAACGACTATTTGTTATCGGTTTTGACGTGGCAATATCCCATTAACAAGAAAATGTATTTTCAGTAGTAAAATTTATGTATGGCCAAAATAATAATAAAAATCAATCCACATACATATGTGCTATAATAATATATATCTATACCTATATGCCTAATAATAAGGACGTAGTGTTTTTCTACGGATCCATCATGTGAGGTGCAGCTGGTTCTAGCTTATTTTCGAGCATGTACTTTGTATGCAACTTTTTCAATAATCAATCACTTGAGGTGCTAGCTTTGCTTTGCACCTTTTTTGTAAGCTCCATGTCATTCTCTAATTTCTTTAAAGATAATTAGTATTTTCAACTAGGGTACTAAAATTGCCATATCATCTATTGTACTTAGATATATTTTTGCTCCTGCCACTGCTGGAGCGACCACGAGGGGATAACAATGGTGATCCAAAGGTCATCAAAAGGCTGTAGGCAGCGCAAAAAGTAGATACACTAAGTGTGATCTTGATCTCTCGCCCGTTATGAGCTCCTCTTTTGCGGCCTCAATACGCGGGCATTTTGCTAGTATTTGTATAGATTCGGATGTATCTAGCACTAAGTCGAGTACTTGGTTTCCTTGTTCATAATTAATTAAACCATGGTAACCCCCTCCTCGATTCGGCTAAGTTGGCTCCTTCTTTTAATAATTCAAACCATACCTGCTGGCCAGAGTAAGTCCTTTAATCATGCCCACAATCTCATTCGGTCAACTTTCAAAGGTATATCTCTCCATTTAATCAGTCTAATCGGACCACAATCCCATCTCTAATCATGCCCATATTCCTTCGTTAATCAGAGTGTTGCTTGTTGTTTCTGATTTGGCTTGCCGATACTTCAACCAACTTGTCTAAGTATATAAACCGGTGAGACTTGGTGTATGGGAGCAGGGTGGGACTAAATTTGAGTTGTACTAGGTCTTAATTACACCTCACGATCGGTGCAACTTGTATAATTGACTTTGGGCCATGGCCCATGTGTGTACGCGTGATGATGATCAAGTCTAGCTTACGTCGTCGAACGGTGACGCAGATTGAGCTATTATCAGAAACATCAGTGTCCCGTCCATCTCCCTGGGGTCATGTGTGTACGTACTCTCGGCATGTGAGCCGGCCTATAGAGACGTGCTTATTTAGCAAATGCGCTACTGTATCTGGTAATCAACCCGCGCTGTGAGCACAGGATCATAAGCATATGGCCAATGCATGCGGGCCTTATTTTTGTGCTACGAGCAGAACACTGGAGTTGGATCTTTTCCCTAAAATGAATCGGTATATGTTGACTTACGTAGTTTGGTGGGAGGGTAAAATAGTCGTAAAAAGTGTTGGACCATAAGAAACAATCCGTCCTTTTATTATTAGATATAGATATAGATTATCTATTCCTCATGCATCTTGGTCGGACATTAGCATGGACTTTGTGTTAGGATTTCCTAGGTCTAAGCACGGTTCCATGGCCGGCGGCGGCGGCGAGGTCGATTCGGCCAGTATTCATCCTCTGTTCCACGGGAGAGATCCATACGGGAGATCACGATAATAAATTTCACGCTGGATCCTCGTCATGGGCACAGGAAGGCCGTAGACACGCCACACCTAGTGGACAACACGCCGGTCTCCGTCGCCTCGGGCTGTAGCGCTGGTGCCCGAACGAACGATGCAGTCCATCGCTGCCTCGCACCCGTGAAGGACGTCGCTTCTGAATTTTGGTACGTAGCAATTTTCATCAAGTCTGCTTGCCATCGATACTGATTCAAGAAAATAATATTAAAATATTTTTAAATCTGTTTACACCGACATAGCACTCTAAATCACCTGGAGACAGAGAAGTAAACCTTGGCAATACATGGCAGTAACTAGAAAACAAGGCTTTCCTGGCCAAAAAAAAAACAAGGCTAGATAAATACCCCGAAGCAAATTATGTGAGAAAAAAAAACCTAACCCTTACCTCTAAATCACCCGGATGGGACGCGGCAGGAAGGGGGCGGCGAAAACCCTAACCCTTACCTTCCATGGGAGCGAGAGAAGGTCGGGTCGGGGGCGATTTCCTTGTCTGCGTTTGGGGCAGGAGGCAGCCTGGGCGCGGTGGCAGATGGGTGTAATTTTCACGAAGTGTGGGAGGGCAGTTTTGTCCGCTGCTATGCGGGAAGCGCTGAAAAGCTCGGGAATCGGCTTCAACCCCGCTTTCGATCGACCGTGATCCGTATTCTCTTCCGCGTGGCCCAAAATTTGGCTGTTTGTTTTCAGCGATTCTAAACGCTGGCTGCAGCCTGGCGCTAACAAACAGAGCCTCAGCCTTGGTGCATTACGTTGTCGCAGTGTCACCTAGACGCCCTCTAGCAAGCTTACGTCTTCGTTCTCCCCATGCTGGCAATGGCATATATCTCCTTCCTCGAGTTCTGTTGCTGATCGATCCTTTACGCCAAGTTGTGTGGTTACTAATATCCGTTCCTTCCGTTTGGTGTCCAATGATGCTTTGGAAACCCTATGACATCCAGAAATCTGGTGGTGGTCGGCGCCATACATGATGTCATTGCTAGCTCTTGTGATCAACGACCTGGTACGGTGGTGGCGGCGGCTGACCGTGCCGATGACTAGCTGCCGAACGCCCATGTACGACCCTCGGCCAGGCAATGCGGTTAGGATCTCCTTGCAAGTCATCCAAGTTAGCTAGCTAGCTACTATTGCTATATTATTCCTCAATCTTGCTTCCGGTGTAAGCAGAGTATAAGAGAGACGTTTTGTATGTCTTAGCGATGGCAAAGGTGGGTATTTTCTTCAACTTACCACTGCTATAATACATATATTCCTTATTGAATCTTCAGGCAGCGCCTGCATGTGACATGTTGGGCAACATGGCCTTGACAGTCGAGAAGGCGGCAACGTACGTCTCTAGAATTCTCTTTTGTATTTTCTGTTAGTTTTTTTAGTATATCCAAGTGTTATATGCTGATGATGTTCTTCTTCTCAAGAATAAAAGGATGATGCTTAGCCTGAATAATCTTTCTCTTTAGTTTATCTTTCATTTGCTATATATCGACGAAATGGGCTGGATGAAAGAAACGATTGGCGACAAGCACTAATGTGTTACCACAGCGATCACCGTATTTCATGATTTTGTGGAGAGTCATAGGGTTTTCTGAATACGACCTTACACAAAGCAGCAGGTTATTTGGAAAAATTACGACTATTTGTTATCGGTTTTGACGTGGCAATATCCCATTAACAAGAAAATGTATTTTCGGTAGTAAAATTTATGTATGGCCAAAATAATAATAAAAATCAATCCACAGACATATGTGCTATAATAATATATATCTATACCTATATGCCTAATAATAAAGGACGTAGTGTTTTTCTACGGATCCATCATGTGAGGTGCAGCTGGTTCTAGCTTATTTTCGAGCATGTACTTTGTATACAACTTTTTCAATAATCAATCACTTGAGGTGCTAGCTTTGCTTTGCACCTTTTTGTAAGCTCCATGTCGTTCTCTAATTTCCTTAATGATAATTAGTTTTTTCAACTAGGGTACTAAAATTGCCATATCATCTATTGTACTTAGATATATTTTTGCTCCTGCTGGAGCGACCACCAGGGGATAACAATGGCGATCCAAAGGTCATCGAAAGGCTGTAGGCAGCGCAAAAAGTAGATACACTAAGTGTGATCTTGATCTCTCGCCCGTTATGAGCTCCTCTTTTGCGGCCTCAACGCGCGGGCATTTTGCTAGTATTTGTATAGATTCGGATGTATCTAGCACTAAGTCGAGTACTTGGTTTCCTTGTTCATAATTAATTAAACCATGGTAACCCCCTCCTCGATTCGGCTAAGTTGGCTCCTTCTTTTAATAATTCAAACCATACCCGCTGGCCAGAGTAACTCCTTTAATCATGCCCACAATGTCATTCGGTCAAGTTTCAAAGGTATATCCTTCCATTTAATCAGTCTAATCGGACCACAATCCCATCTCTAATCATGCCCATATTCCTTCGTTAATCAGAGTGTTGCTTGTTGTTTCTGATTTGGCTTGCCGATACTTCAACCACTTGTCCAAGTATATAAACCGGTGAGACTTGGTGTATGGGAGCAGGGTGGGACTAAATTTGAGTTGTACTAGGTCTTAATTACACCTCACGATCGGTGCAACGTGTATAATTGACTTTGGGCCTTGGCCCATGGCCCATGTGTACGCGTGATGACGGTCAAGTCTAGCTTACGCCGTCGAACGGTGACACAGACTGAGCTATTATCAGAAACATCAGTGTCCCGTCCATCTCCCTGGGGTCATGTGTGTACGTACTCTCGGCATGTGAGCCGGCCTGTAGAGACATGCTTATTTAGCAAATGCGCTACTGTATCTGGTAATCAACCCGCGCTGTGAAGCACAGGCTCATAAGCATATGGCCAATGCATGCGGGCCTTATTTTTGTGAGATGAGCAGAACACTGGAGTTGGATCTTTTCCCTAAAACGAATCGGTATATGTTGACTTACGTAGTTGGGTGGGAGGGTAAAATAGTCCTAAAAAGTGTTGGACCATAAAAAACAATCCGTCCTTTTATTATTAGATATAGCTATAGATTATCTATTCCTCATGCATCTTGGTCGGACATTAGCATGGACTTTGTGTTAGGATTTCCTAGGTCTAAGCACGGTTCCATGGCCGGCGGCGGCGGCGAGGTCGATTCGGCCAGTATTCATCCTCTGTTCCACGGGAGATATCCATACGGGAGGTCACGATAATAAATTTCACGTTGGATCCTCGTCATGGGCACAGGAAGGCCGTAGACACGCCACGCCTAGTCGACGACACGCCGGTCTCCGTCGCCTCGGGCTGTAGCGCTGGTGCCCGAACGAACGATGCAGTCCATCGCTGCCTCGCACCCGTGAAGGACGTCGCTTCTGAATTTTGGTATGTAGCAATTTTCATCAAGTCTGCTTGCCATCGATACTGATTCAAGAAAAGAATATTAAAATATTTTTAAATCTGTTTACACCGACATAGCACTCTAAATCACCTGGAGACAGAGAAGTAAACCTTGGCAATACATGGCAGTAACTAGAAAACAAGGCTTTCCTGGCAAAAAAAAACAAGGCTAGATAAATACCCCGAAGCAAATTATGTGGGAAAAAAATACCTAACCCTTACCTCTAAATCACCCGGATGGGACGCGGCAGGAAGGGGGCGGCGGAAACCCTAACCCTTACCTTCCATGGGAGCGAGAGAAGGTCGGGTCGGGGGCGATTTCCTTGTCTGCGTTTGGGGCAGGAGGCAGCCTTGGCGCGGTGGCAGATGGGTGTAATTTTCACGAAGTGTGGGAGGGCAGTTTTGTCCGCTGCTATGCGGGAAGCGCTGAAAAGCTCGGGAATCGGCTTCAGCCCCGCTTTCGATCGACCGTGATCCGTATTCTCTTCCGTGGCCCAAAATTTGGCTGTTTGTTTTCTTCAGCGATTCTAAAACGCGAAGCTGCAGCCATAGCGCTAACAAACAGAGCCTCAGCCTTCGGGTGCACTACGTTGTCAGCGTCACCTAGACGCGCTCTAGCAAGCCTACAGTCTTCGTTCACCCCATGCTGGCAATGGCATACATCTCCTTCCTCGAGTTCTGTTGCTGATCGATCCTTTACGCCAAGTTGTGTGGTTACTAATATCCGTTCCTTCCGTTTGGTGTCCAATGATGCTTTGGAAACCCTATGACATCCAGAAATCTGGTGGTGGTCGGCGCCATACATGATGTCATTGCTAGCTCTTGTGATCAACGACCTGGTACGGTGGTGGCGGCGGCTGACCGTGCCGATGACTAGCTGCCCAACGCCCATGTACGACCCTCGGCCAGGCAATGCGGTTAGGATCTCCTTGCAAGTCATCCAGGTTAGCTAGCTACTATTGCTATATTATTCCTCAATCTTGCTTCCGGTGTAAGCAGAGTATAAGAGAGACGTTTTGTATGTCTTAGCGATGGTAAAGGTGGGTATTTTCTTCAACTTACCACTGCTATAATACATATATTACTTATTGAATCTTCAGGCAGCGCCCGCATGTGACATGTTGGGCAACATGGCCTTGACAGTCGAGAAGGCGGCAACGTACGTCTCTGGAATTCTCTTTTTTGTATTTTCTGTTAGTTTCCAAGTGTTATATGCTGATGATGTTCTTCTTCTCAAGAATAAAAGGATGATGCTTAGCCTGAATAATCTTTCTCTTTAGTTTATCTTTCATTTGCTATATATCGACGAAATGGGCTAGATGAAAAAAACGATTGGCGATAAGCATTAATGTGTTACCACAACGATCACCGTATTTCATGATTTTGTGGAGAGTCATAGGGTTTTCTGAATACGACCTTACACAAAGCAGCAGGTTATTTGGAAAAATAACGACTATTTGTTATCGGTTTTGACGTGGCAATATCCCATTAACAAGAAAATGTATTTTCAGTAGTAAAATTTATGTATGGCCAAAATAATAATAAAAATCAATCCACATACATATGTGCTATAATAATATATATCTATACCTATATGCCTAATAATAAAGGATGTAGTGTTTTTCTACGGATCCATCATGTGAGGTACAGCTGGTTCTAGCTTATTTTCTAGCATGTACTTTGTATACAACTTTTTCAATAATTAATCACATGAGGTGCTAGCTTTGCTTTGCACCTTTTTGTAAGCTCCATGTCGTTCTCTAATTTCTTTAATGATAATTAGTTTTTTCAACTAGGGTACTAAAATTGCCATATCATCTATTGTACTTAGATATTTTTTTGCTCCTGCCACTGCTGGAGCGACCACGAGGGGATAATAATGGTGATCCAAAGGTCATCGAAAGGCTGTAGGCAGCGCAAAGAGTAGATACACTAAGTGTGATCTTGATCTCTCGCCCGTTATGAGCTCCTCTTTTGCGGCCTCAACGCGCGGGCATTTTGCTAGTATTTGTATAGATTCGGATGTATCTAGCACTAAGTCGAGTACCTGGTTTCCTTGTTCATAATTAATTAAACCATGGTAACCCCCTCCTCGATTCGGCTAAGTTGGCTCCTCCTTTTAATAATTCAAACCATACCTGCTGGCCAGAGTAACTCCTTTAATCATGCCCACAATCTCATCCGGTCAACTTTCAAAGGTATATCCCTCCATTTAATCAGTATAATCGGACCACAATCCCATCTCTAATCATGCCCATATTCCTTCGTTAATCAGAGTGATGCTTGTTGTTTCTGATTTGGCTTGCCGATACTTCAACCAACTTGTCCAAGTATATAAACCGGTGAGACTTGGTGTATGGGAGCAGGGTGGGACTAAATTTGAGTTGTACTAGGTCTTAATTACACCTCACGATCGGTGCAACGTGTATAATTGACTTTGGGCCTTGGCCCATTGCCCATGTATACGCGTGATGACGGTCAAGTCTAGCTTACGCCGTCGAACGGTGACGCAGACAGAGCTATTATCAGAAACATCAGTGTCCCGTCCATCTTCCTAGGGTCATGTGTGTACGTACTTTCGGCATGTGAGCCGGCCTGTAGAGACGTGCTTATTTAGCAAATACGCTACTGTATCTGGTAATCAACCCGCGCTGTGAGCACAGGCTCATAAGCATATGGCCAATGCATGCGGGCCTTATTTTTGTGAGACGAGCAGAACACTGGAGTTGGATCTTTTCTCTAAAACGAATCGGTATATGTTGACTTACGTAGTTTGGTGGAAGGGTAAAATAGTCCTAAAAAGTGTTGGACCATAAGAAACAATCCGTCCTTTTATTATTAGATATAGATATAGATTATCTATTGCTCATGCATCTTGGTCGGACATTAGCATGGACTTTGTGTTAGGATTTCCTAGGTCTAAGCACGGTCCCATGGCCGGCGGCGGCGGCGAGGTCGATTCGGCCAGTAGTCATCCTCTGTTCCACAGGAGAGATCCATACGGGAGGTCACGATAATAAATTTCACGCTGGATCCTCGTCATGGGCACAGGAAGGCCGCAGACACGCCACGCCTAGTCGACAACACGCCGGTCTCCATCGCCTCGGGCTGTAGCGCTGGTGCCCGAACGAACGATGCAGTTCATCGCTGCCTCGAAGGACGTCGCTTCTGAATTTTGGTACGTAGCAATTTTCATCAAGTCTGCTTGCCATCGATACTGATTCAAGAAAAGAATATTAAAATATTTTTAAATCTGTTTACACCGACATAGCACTCTAAATCACCTGGAGACAGAGAAGTAAACCTTGGCAATACATGGCAGTAACTAGAAAACAAGGCTTTCATGGCAAAAAAAAAAAACTAGAAAACAAGGCTAGATAAATACCCCGAAGCAAATTATGTGGGAAAAAAATACCTTGGAGCGTAATGATTCATCCAAATTTTGATAAATGACTGAGGGAGTAAATAAGACTAAAATGCAATATTCACACAAACCAATACACGATTCACTTATAGGTAGGAAAAGCAGGAGTTATTCACTTAAAATGGCCTCTCGTGGCTGGGGAAAAAACTTCATGTGGATATTCAGGCTCAGGCAGGAACTAGGGATGCAGAAAAAACAACCGAAAAAACCTCATGTGCAGATGGTCGTTGCTGGACATCAATTCAATTCGACGATGGACAAGGTCGCATCCCAGCTCTGCCCTTTCTGCCACATGATTATACCGGAAACGTCGAGCAGCCTGCAAGATCCACAAGGCCACCGAAGACTTTCTCCAGGAATCGCAGGTAACCTCGATTCCGATTCCGATTCCGATTCCTATTCGATTCCTGGTCTCCACTTCCGTCTTGGATTCCAATCCAGGAATCTCCGAGTTGTTCAGTGAGTCAGACGACAACCTCATCTAGTTAATAAAACTGGAGACAAGACTCAATCTCTGACAGAATAAATAGAGGAAGCCGCACGCACCTAGGGAGGAAGGATCACCATGGCGACGGCCATGTTTCTAATAACTTGTCCAATTTGTTTAGCAGGCCCTGCCGAGATATGAGTGAGTACTCCCTCCCCTTCATACCATGTTCAACAAATTTGTCAAATTTCTTCCCTTTCCTTACTAGTGCCCCATCTAAATCCTCATTTTTCATTCTGCAGCGTCATTGAGTCCGATGCACTTCACCTGTCGGGCGCCGCCGCTTCCGCCGCCACCACCCTGCAGATCTTCTATGTCAAACTCCAAGAGATAAATGACCAAGCTCTCGAGTCGAATTGGCCATCGTCTGTGTACGGCACGGTTGCCACCCGAGACGCCGTGGATCGGAACCTCAACATCCTCTTCCACCGTGAAAGGGACAACTGCCAAATACTCACTCTGAAGGTATAAGGTTTTCTGCTCGTCCGTTTTGGCATGCAGTTTCTCTCTAATTACTTTTTACTTACATCTTTGTTGGTTTTCTGCTCCTCCGCTTTCACGCATGCAGTTTCTTGATATATACTACCTCCGTTCCATAATATAAGTCTTTAAAAAAGTTGTTTTAGCTTGCTAGAAAAGGCTTATATTGTGGAACGGAGGTAGTAAAATCACGCGCAAAAGTGGTATTAAAATGTTATTAACTCGTTGTAATAAGAGTGGCTCCCGAGCCCCCCCCGCGCACGGCTAGGTCTAACTCGATGAAGGCAAGCGTAGATCTATGAATAGGGAACGTGGCACTAGAACCCAAATTGTCAACCGGGGCTCCCCGAGAACATTTAGAAAGATGATGCAACGGTGTAGACTTGATCGGAGTCGAGCATTAATCTGCACGCACGCACGCACGCACCTGGTTTCTGCATAATCTGCACGCATGCATATGGAAACAGAATTTCAGGCCCATGCCTTATTTCCTGAACGGACACCAGGATCTAATTCGAGTTTACTTCCGTCTTGGATTCCAATCCAAGGATCTCCGTGTTGTTCAAGGACTCGGATCGGAGGACAACCTCACGCTAATAAGAATCGGCCGGAGACCAGACTCAAACTCGTTGACAAAATAATATCTGAGGAGCCGCACGCACCTAGCAAGGATCGCCAGCGACCGCCATGTTTCTAGCCAACTTGTCCAATTTGTTCAGCACACCCTGCTGACATACGCTGAGTGAGTACTCCCTCCCCTCCCCTTCAGACTGCTGATGCCGCTCTTCCCATGTGCTAATTTAACTTATGTCGATACTATGTCTGTGAGTTTATTCGCCAGACGATCAAAGAGAAGGGCGCAAATCGAAACATCAAAAAAATTGAAGTACGATAAACAATAATCATAACTTTATTTTATTACCACCAATTGTGTTTAGTTTCATTCATATATATTGATCCCTTTCTTTATATTAGATCGAACGGATGCGGGACGGTCTTCTATCACAAGAACGCGTGCAAGCAATTCAAGAGGAAATTGCCGGATTCTTGTTAGAACAAGTCATAGATCCGAAAGGAGAATACTATTACCCGCTTCATTTGGAAGGGTGAAGTGTAAAAAAAAAGATGTAAATTAGATCAAATTCGTGTGACAGTATCGTTTGTAATTATAATATGTTTCGACCAAGAAGACGGATGAGACGGTGTATATATTTGTGATCATGCATGATGTGTAATATATATATCGTGGTTTCATTATTGTTGTATATATGTAGTACCATTAAATTGATAAAAAAATCCTGCCGTGGCAGAAAAATAGCCCGAAAATCCTACCGCGGCACAGAGACCAACGATCCCAGTTCGTGCCAAGAACCGGGACCAATGATCCACCCCGCCCGTCTCTGGCGCTGCCATGTGGAGACCCATTGGTCCCGGTTTGTTCCACGAACCCGGACCAATGATCCACCCGCTCCTCGTTGCGCGCCCGCCCACGTGGAGACCCATTGGTCCCGGTTCGCGCACGAACCGGGACCAGCATTAGTCCCGAGTGATTGGTCCAGGTTCGGGAACCAGGACCAATGGCCCTTATGAACCGGGACTAGAGGCCATTTTTCCACCAGTGCTCCCATATCGAAGCCTTCTGGAGCACGATTTTCCCCATGAAAACTACTACATGGTGGCTTCGATTTTGTCTCCCGTGGAGGACCCTGGATCTTTGAGGACAATGCGCCACTGGTGGAGGCCGCAATGAGCGGTCATCCTCGACGACCAGAGATAAGTTGAGCGCCTACATCATGTTTCTATATATGTCTCCGCAGTTCATGATCAACTCGTCCCATCGTATCCAAAGATTTAAATAGGTCTCTAGCCCAGAGCAGTAGCTCATGGTCTCGTATCCAGAGACGGGCGACACTCCAGTCCCTCCCGGACGGTTGGTGGGCTGGGCGACAGGGCTATAACTAAAGGTGTTATTTTTTCTTGTTCGATCAATGATGCGATGCCGCCAGCCTGGTTGCTTCAGCGTTTTCAATCAAATGTCCAACAAGGCCAGCCTCTTCATATGGATTATATTATTGGACGGTGTCTTCAAGACCACCGGCTGAACGCTTCATCTCATGCAGATGTCCTCATCCTCAAGCTTCAGAACGATCTACCCATCTCAACCAGCACCATAGTAATGGCATCCTTCGACGGCGGCGAGAAGATGGGTCGGCCGGATGGAGAACTGTGTGGCGGCGGCGTCTGGAGTCACCTGGGAGACGATCCGGGAATCTAGCTATTTTCTGTTACACTTCTTGTCCTTGCATAGAGCTAGCTCAACCTTGTAGTATTACCCGTGGTCAGACAATTACAAGGACAGGAAGAAGATCAATCTGGAGAACAAAAGGAAGTTCATAGATTTGAAGGCATGATTTAGTTAAAAGAAATTGTCCAGTGTTCTAATTTCTTCATCATATTCTAGGTCAATGTTTTGAAGCGGGACTAATTTTTTTTTTAGCTAGCCACTTTCTCTGCCTCTGCACAAAAACATGCCAAATGATGGAGCATGTGCACCTTGCACTGAAAGGGGTCAGTTAAAAAAATGTGTAGCTGCCCAACATTACAACTTCCATGTTTATATTCAGGCTTAATATGGGTGTTTCCATGTAGCAAGTGATGTATAGGAATAAGTATGCAAGTAAAATTTGATTACTGCGTGTCTATGATTTAAGGTGATGTGCGTCAAAACTGGCATATATTTTAGAGTAATTAAGTTCACAATATGAGACACCGTTATACTTTTTTAGAGTTTTATTACATTGGTTACAGAGATAAGTTGTCGTGTTGGTCAATTGATCTCTTCTCAATCGGTGAAGGTGTGTTCAGGATTGGTGATGCCTCTCCAGCAATTTTTTGTATTCCACGAGTAAGAAACACATAAAAAAAAGTTTGCGCAAGTGATTAATTATCTCCTGTTGCAACGCACGGGTAATTTTCCTAGTATATACCTAATAATAAAAGACGGATTATTTTTTGCGGTCCAATACTCTTTAGACCTTTTCACCCTCCCACCAAAACATATATTACCATGGATACCACCGGTAATTAAGAACGTCCAGTGGTGAGGCCCGGCCTAAAAACCAGTAACATTATCGGTTTTAAACTACTCCGCGCAGCCTACCATGGCATCATACGGAGTCCTATATATCCCAATTAAAACTGTCTACCTAGCCAGGGTTAGCCTACATCATGTTTCTATATATGCTCTTCCGTCCAGTCCGTAATCAGCTCATCACGTCAACGCGATCGATTAATTAGGTTTTCGGCAGGACACATCTCTCGGCACGGCGGGCGACAATGGATCAGATGTACGTACCAATCAACAACCATGGTGAGATGAGAAGAGACCGCCGTCTTTTTGTTTTGTTTTGTTTTGTTTTGGTTTGGTACGTCGTCGTTTGATTCTTGCATGACCCGGCGGAGAACATCCATATATAAGCGCCATCGACAAGGCAGGGTATGGTGTGGGGCAACACCGCCAATCAAGATGGCCTCCGTGGTGCTCAGACTGTGTTTGTTTGGGCTGTAGCTGTTGAAAATCAGTTGTGGAAAATCAGCTGTAGAAAATCAGCTGTAGGAAGCAGCTGTCGGAAGTAGAGATTTGGTGTTTGGCAGGAGTTCTTTTGAAGACTGCCGTTGCTGGTTATCGGATTGAAATGTCTAAAATGTCTTTGATGGCAGAATATATTGTATAAGTGTTAATTTGAAATAAATTAAGTTGTTTTTCTCTTAAAAACATGTTCAAGGTCTTAATTTTGACTCTTTTAACATTACTGATTTGCTTAAGAGGTAAATTATCTCAATTAACCTACTTTTTTTGCTAAAATAACTGTAAACATGTTTTTATCAAAATAATTTTAGTGCTATTTTTAGGCTTTCTCTTCTATTCTATCTTTTTATTTCTTATCTATTTCTATTTTCTGAAATTGGCCAATCTTGACGGAGCAGTCCGGCAAGGTCGCTGGTGGAGCTCGTGCCCCGGTGCCTTCTCCTCGTGCTGGCGAGCTCGCTGGTGGAGCTCGTACCCGGCGCCGTCTCCCCGTGCTGGCGAGCTCGCTGGTGGTGCGCTACCCCTCCCCATGCGAGGCAGTGGTGACTGGGGTCGGGCAGGTCCTGAACGTCGGGGAGGTCCTGAACGGCGACCGGCGGCGGGGAAGGGGGAAGGCGACCGCCGCTAGGGGAGGGAGGCGGTGGGGAAGGGAGACGATGACTGGCGCCGGGGAAGGGAGGCGGCTAGGAACCTGTCCATGGCGGTCCAGAATTGAGCGGGGAGGAAGGAATGGTGGAGGGGGAGCATGGATGGCAGGGACGGCGGCGGGGATGGGATCTTGGCGGGAAGGGCGGCGGAAACCCTAACCCTTACCTTCCATGGGAGCGAGAAGGTCGGTCGGGGCGATTTCCTTGCTGCGTTTGGGGCGGGGAGGCAGCCTGGGCGCGATGGCAGATGGGTGTAATTTTCACGAAGTGTGGGGGGCAGTTTTGTCCGCTGCTATGCGAGAAGCGCTGAAAAGCTCGGGAATCGGCTCCAGCCCCGCTTTCGATCGACCGCGATCCATAGTGCAATTTTCCTTGCCGCTTCTCTTCCGCGTGGCCCAAAATTTAGCTGTTTGTTTTCTTCAGCGATTCTAAAACGCGAAGCTGCAGCCACAGCGCTAACAAACAGAGCCTCAGCCTTCGGGTGCACTACGTCATCAGCGTCACCTAGACGCGCTCTAGCAAGCCTACAGTCTTCGTTCTCCCCATGCTGGCAATGGCATACATCTCCTTCCTCGAGTTCTGTTGCTGATCGATCCTTTACGCCAAGTTGTGTGGTTACTAATATCCGTACCTTCCGTTTGGTGTCCAATGATGCTTTGGAAACCCTATGACATCCAGAAATCTGGTGGTGGTCGGCGCCATACATGATGTCATTGCTAGCTCTTGTGATCAACGACCTGAATGCGGTGGCGGCGGCTGACCGTGTCGATGACTAGCTGCCCAACGTCCATGTACGACCCTCGGCCAGGCAATGCGGTTAGGATCTCCTTGCAAGTCATCCAGGTTAGCTAGCTAGCTACTATTGCTATATTATTCCTCAATCTTGCTTCCGGTGTAAGCAGAGTATAAGAGAGACGTTTTGTATGTCTTAGCGATGGTAAAGGTGGGTATTTTCTTCAACTTACCACTGCTATAATACATATATTACTTATTGAATCTTCAGGCAGCGCCCGCATGTGACATGTTGGGCAACATGGCCTTGACAGTCGAGAAGGCGGCAACGTACGTCTCTGGAATTCTCTTTTTTGTATTTTCTGTTAGTTTCCAAGTGTTATATGCTGATGATGTTCTTCTTCTCAAGAATAAAAGGATGATGCTTAGCCTGAATAATCTTTCTCTTTAGTTTATCTTTCATTTGCTATATATCGACGAAATGGGCTAGATGAAAAAAACGATTGGCGATAAGCATTAATGTGTTACCACAACGATCACCGTATTTCATGATTTTGTGGAGAGTCATAGGGTTTTCTGAATACGACCTTACACAAAGCAGCAGGTTATTTGGAAAAATAACGACTATTTGTTATCGGTTTTGACGTGGCAATATATCCATTAACAAGAAAATGTATTTTCAGTAGTAAAATTTATGTATGGCCAAAATAATAATAAAATCAATCCACATACATATGTGCTATAATAATATATATCTATACCTATATGCCTAATAATAAGGACGTAGTGTTTTTCTGGATCCATCATGTGAGGTGCAGCTGGTTCTAGCTTATTTTCGAGCATGTACTTTGTATGCAACTTTTCAATAATCAATCACTTGAGGTGCTAGCTTTGCTTTGCACCTTTTTATAAGCTCCATGTCATTCTCTAATTTCTTTAAAGATAATTAGTATTTTCAACTAGGGTACTAAAATTGCCATATCATCTATTGTACTTAGATATATTTTTGCTCCTGCCACTGCTGGAGCGACCACGAGGGGATAACAATGGTGATCCAAAGGTCATCAAAAGGCTGTAGGCAGCGCAAAAAGTAGATACACTAAGTGTGATCTTGATCTCTCGCCCGTTATGAGCTCCTCTTTGCGGCCTCAATACGGGCATTTTGCTAGTATTTGTATAGATTCGGATGTATCTAGCACTAAGTCGAGTACTTGGTTTCCTTGTTCATAATTAATTAAACCATGGTAACCCCCTCCTCGATTCGGCTAAGTTGGCTCCTTCTTTTAATAATTCAAACCATACCTGCTGGCCAGAGTAAGTCCTTTAATCATGCCCACAATCTCATTCGGTCAACTTTCAAAGGTATATCTCTCCATTTAATCAGTCTAATCGGACCACAATCCCATCTCTAATCATGCCCATATTCCTTCGTTAATCAGAGTGTTGCTTGTTGTTTCTGATTTGGCTTGCCGATACTTCAACCAACTTGTCTAAGTATATAAACCGGTGAGACTTGGTGTATGGGAGCAGGGTGGGACTAAATTTGAGTTGTACTAGGTCTTAATTACACCTCACGATCGGTGCAACTTGTATAATTGACTTTGGGCCTTGGCCCATGGCCCATGTGTGTACGCGTGATGATGATCAAGTCTAGCTTACGTCGTCGAACGGTGACGCAGATTGAGCTATTATCAGAAACATCAGTGTCCCGTCCATCTCCCTGGGGTCATGTGTGTACGTACTCTCGGCATGTGAGCCGGCCTATAGAGACGTGCTTATTTAGCAAATGCGCTACTGTATCTGGTAATCAACCCGCGCTGTGAGCACAGGATCATAAGCATATGGCCAATGCATGCGGGCCTTATTTTTGTGCTACGAGCAGAACACTGGAGTTGGATCTTTTCCCTAAAATGAATCGGTATATGTTGACTTACGTAGTTTGGTGGGAGGGTAAAATAGTCGTAAAAAGTGTTGGACCATAAGAAACAATCCGTCCTTTTATTATTAGATATAGATATAGATTATCTATTCCTCATGCATCTTGGTCGGACATTAGCATGGACTTTGTGTTAGGATTTCCTAGGTCTAAGCACGGTTCCATGGCCGGCGGCGGCGGCGAGGTCGATTCGGCCAGTATTCATCCTCTGTTCCACGGGAGAGATCCATACGGGAGATCACGATAATAAATTTCACGCTGGATCCTCGTCATGGGCACAGGAAGGCCGTAGACACGCCACACCTAGTGGACAACACGCCGGTCTCCGTCGCCTCGGGCTGTAGCGCTGGTGCCCGAACGAACGATGCAGTCCATCGCTGCCTCGCACCCGTGAAGGACGTCGCTTCTGAATTTTGGTACGTAGCAATTTTCATCAAGTCTGCTTGCCATCGATACTGATTCAAGAAAATAATATTAAAATATTTTTAAATCTGTTTACACCGACATAGCACTCTAAATCACCTGGAGACAGAGAAGTAAACCTTGGCAATACATGGCAGTAACTAGAAAACAAGGCTTTCCTGGCCAAAAAAAAAACAAGGCTAGATAAATACCCCGAAGCAAATTATGTGAGAAAAAAAAACCTAACCCTTACCTCTAAATCACCCGGATGGGACGCGGCAGGAAGGGGGCGGCGAAAACCCTAACCCTTACCTTCCATGGGAGCGAGAGAAGGTCGGGTCGGGGGCGATTTCCTTGTCTGCGTTTGGGGCAGGAGGCAGCCTGGGCGCGGTGGCAGATGGGTGTAATTTTCACGAAGTGTGGGAGGGCAGTTTTGTCCGCTGCTATGCGGGAAGCGCTGAAAAGCTCGGGAATCGGCTTCAACCCCGCTTTCGATCGACCGTGATCCGTATTCTCTTCCGCGTGGCCCAAAATTTGGCTGTTTGTTTTCTTCAGCGATTCTAAAACGCGAAGCTGCAGCCTGGCCTTCTAACAACGAGCCTCAGCCTTGGTGCATTATGTTGTCGTGTCACCTAGGCGCCTCTAGCAAGCTTACGGTCTTCGTTCTCCCCATGCTGGCAATGGCATATATCTCCTTCCTCGAGTTACATTGATCGATCCTTTACGCCAAGTTGTGTGGTTACTAATATCCGTTCCTTCCGTTTGGTGTCCAATGATGCTTTGGAAACCCTATGACATCCAGAAATCTGGTGGTGGTCGGCGCCATACATGATGTCATTGCTAGCTCTTGTGATCAACGACCTGGTACGGTGGTGGCGGCTGACCGTGCCGATGACTAGCTGCCAACGCCCATATGCGACCCTCGGCCAGGCAATGCGGTTAGGATCTCCTTGCAAGTCATCCAAGTTAGCTAGCTACTATTGCTATATTATTCCTCAATCTTGCTTCCGGTGTAAGCAGAGTATAAGAGAGACGTTTTGTATGTCTTAGCGATGGCAAAGGTGGGTATTTTATTCAACTTACCACTGCTATAATACATATATTCCTTATTGAATCTTCAGGCAGCGCCTGCATGTGAAATGTTGGGCAACATGGCCTTGACAGTCGAGAAAGCGACAGCGTCGTCTCTAGAATTCTCTTTTGTATTTTCTGTTAGTTTTTAGTATATCCAAGTGTTATATGCTGATGATGTTCTTCTTCTCAAGAATAAAAGGATGATGCTTAGCCTGAATAATCTTTCTCTTTAGTTTATCTTTCATTTGCTATATATCGTGAAATGGGCTGGATGAAAGAAACGATTGGCGACAAGCACTAATGTGTTACCACAGCGATCACCGTATTTCATGATTTTGTGGAGAGTCATAGGGTTTTCTGAATACGACCTTACACAAAGCAGCAGGTTATTTGGAAAAATTACGACTATTTGTTATCGGTTTTGACGTGGCAATATCCATTAACAAGAAAATGTATTTTCGGTAGTAAAATTTATGTATGGCCAAAATAATAATAAAATCAATCCACAGACATATGTGCTATAATAATATATATCTATACCTATATGCCTAATAATAAAGGGCGTAGTGTTTTTCTCTGGATCCATCATGTGAGGTGCAGCTGGTTCTAGCTTATTTTCGAGCATGTACTTTGTATACAACTTTTCAATAATCAATCACTTGAGGTGCTAGCTTTGCTTTGCACCTTTTGTAAACTCCATGTCGTTCTCTAATTTCCTTAATGATAATTAGTTTTTCAACTAGGGTACTAAAATTGCCATATCATCTATTGTACTTAGATATATTTTGCTCCTGCCACTGCTGGAGCGACCACCGAGGATAACAATGGCGATCCAAAGGTCATCGAAGGCTGTAGGCAGCGCAAAAAGTAGATACACTAAGTGTGATCTTGATCTCTCGCCCGTTATGAGCTCCTCTTTTGCGGCCTCAACGCGCGGGCATTTTGCTAGTATTTGTATAGATTCGGATGTATCTAGCACTAAGTCGAGTACTTGGTTTCCTTGTTCATAATTAATTAAACCATGGTAACCCCCTCCTCGATTCGGCTAAGTTGGCTCCTTCTTTTAATAATTCAAACCATACCCGCTGGCCGAGTAACTCCTTTAATCATGCCCACAATGTCATTCGGTCAAGTTTCAAAGGTATATCCTTCCATTTAATCAGTCTAATCGGACCACAATCCCATCTCTAATCATGCCCATATTCCTTCGTTAATCAGAGTGTTGCTTGTTGTTTCTGATTTGGCTTGCCGATACTTCAACCACTTGTCCAAGTATATAAACCGGTGAGACTTGGTGTATGGGAGCAGGGTGGGACTAAATTTGAGTTGTACTAGGTCTTAATTACACCTCACGATCGGTGCAACGTGTATAATTGACTTTGGGCCTTGGCCCATGGCCCATGTGTAGCGTGATGACGGTCAAGTCTAGCTTACGCCGTCGAGCGGTGACACGGTGAGCTATTATCAGAAACATCAGTGTCCCGTCCATCTCCCTGGGGTCATGTGTGTACGTACTCTCGGCATGTGAGCCGGCCTGTAGAGACATGCTTATTTAGCAAATGCGCTACTGTATCTGGTAATCAACCCGCGCTGTGAAGCACAGGCTCATAAGCATATGGCCAATGCATGCGGGCCTTATTTTTGTGAGATGAGCAGAACACTGGAGTTGGATCTTTTCCCTAAAACGAATCGGTATATGTTGACTTACGTAGTTGGGTGGGAGGGTAAAATAGTCCTAAAAAGTGTTGGACCATAAAAAACAATCCGTCCTTTTATTATTAGATATAGCTATAGATTATCTATTCCTCATGCATCTTGGTCGGACATTAGCATGGACTTTGTGTTAGGATTTCCTAGGTCTAAGCACGGTTCCATGGCCGGCGGCGGCGGCGAGGTCGATTCGGCCAGTATTCATCCTCTGTTCCACGGGAGATATCCATACGGGAGGTCACGATAATAAATTTCACGTTGGATCCTCGTCATGGGCACAGGAAGGCCGTAGACACGCCACGCCTAGTCGACGACACGCCGGTCTCCGTCGCCTCGGGCTGTAGCGCTGGTGCCCGAACGAACGATGCAGTCCATCGCTGCCTCGCACCCGTGAAGGACGTCGCTTCTGAATTTTGGTATGTAGCAATTTTCATCAAGTCTGCTTGCCATCGATACTGATTCAAGAAAAGAATATTAAAATATTTTTAAATCTGTTTACACCGACATAGCACTCTAAATCACACAGACAGAAGTAAACCTTGGCAATACATGGCAGTAACTAGAAAACAAGGCTTTCCTGGCAAAAAAAAACAAGGCTAGATAAATACCCCGAAGCAAATTATGTGGGAAAAAAATACCTAACCCTTACCTCTAAATCACCCGGATGGGACGCGGCAGGAAGGGGGCGGCGGAAACCCTAACCCTTACCTTCCATGGGAGCGAGAGAAGGTCGGGTCGGGGGCGATTTCCTTGTCTGCGTTTGGGGCAGGAGGCAGCCTTGGCGCGGTGGCAGATGGGTGTAATTTTCACGAAGTGTGGGAGGGCAGTTTTGTCCGCTGCTATGCGGGAAGCGCTGAAAAGCTCGGGAATCGGCTTCAGCCCCGCTTTCGATCGACCGTGATCCGTATTCTCTTCCGCGTGGCCCAAAATTTGGCTGTTTGTTTTCTTCAGCGATTCTAAAACGCGAAGCTGCAGCCATAGCGCTAACAAACAGAGCCTCAGCCTTCGGGTGCACTACGTTGTCAGCGTCACCTAGACGCGCTCTAGCAAGCCTACAGTCTTCGTTCACCCCATGCTGGCAATGGCATACATCTCCTTCCTCGAGTTCTGTTGCTGATCGATCCTTTACGCCAAGTTGTGTGGTTACTAATATCCGTTCCTTCCGTTTGGTGTCCAATGATGCTTTGGAAACCCTATGACATCCAGAAATCTGGTGGTGGTCGGCGCCATACATGATGTCATTGCTAGCTCTTGTGATCAACGACCTGGTGCGGTGGCGGCGGCTGACCGTGCCGATGACTAGCTGCCCAACGCCCATGTACGACCCTCGGCCAGGCAATGCGGTTAGGATCTCCTTGCAAGTCATCCAGGTTAGCTAGCTAGCTACTATTGCTATATTATTCCTCAATCTTGCTTCCGGTGTAAGCAGAGTATAAGAGAGACGTTTTGTATGTCTTAGCGATGGTAAAGGTGGGTATTTTCTTCAACTTACCACTGCTATAATACATATATTACTTATTGAATCTTCAGGCAGCGCCCGCATGTGACATGTTGGGCAACATGGCCTTGACAGTCGAGAAGGCGGCAACGTACGTCTCTGGAATTCTCTTTTTTGTATTTTCTGTTAGTTTCCAAGTGTTATATGCTGATGATGTTCTTCTTCTCAAGAATAAAAGGATGATGCTTAGCCTGAATAATCTTTCTCTTTAGTTTATCTTTCATTTGCTATATATCGACGAAATGGGCTAGATGAAAAAACGATTGGCGATAAGCATTAATGTGTTACCACAACGATCACCGTATTTCATGATTTTGTGGAGAGTCATAGGGTTTTCTGAATACGACCTTACACAAAGGAGCAGGTTATTTGGAAAAATAACGACTATTTGTTATCGGTTTTGACGTGGCAATATCCATTAACAAGAAAATGTATTTTCAGTAGTAAAATTTATGTATGGCCAAAATAATAATAAAAATCAATCCACATACATATGTGCTATAATAATATATATCTATACCTATATGCCTAATAATAAAGGATGTAGTGTTTTTCTACGGATCCATCATGTGAGGTACAGCTGGTTCTAGCTTATTTTCTAGCATGTACTTTGTATACAACTTTTTCAATAATTAATCACATGAGGTGCTAGCTTTGCTTTGCACCTTTTTGTAAGCTCCATGTCGTTCTCTAATTTCTTTAATGATAATTAGTTTTTTCAACTAGGGTACTAAAATTGCCATATCATCTATTGTACTTAGATATTTTTTTGCTCCTGCCACTGCTGGAGCGACCACGAGGGGATAATAATGGTGATCCAAAGGTCATCGAAAGGCTGTAGGCAGCGCAAAGAGTAGATACACTAAGTGTGATCTTGATCTCTCGCCCGTTATGAGCTCCTCTTTTGCGGCCTCAACGCGCGGGCATTTTGCTAGTATTTGTATAGATTCGGATGTATCTAGCACTAAGTCGAGTACCTGGTTTCCTTGTTCATAATTAATTAAACCATGGTAACCCCCTCCTCGATTCGGCTAAGTTGGCTCCTCCTTTTAATAATTCAAACCATACCTGCTGGCCAGAGTAACTCCTTTAATCATGCCCACAATCTCATCCGGTCAACTTTCAAAGGTATATCCCTCCATTTAATCAGTATAATCGGACCACAATCCCATCTCTAATCATGCCCATATTCCTTCGTTAATCAGAGTGATGCTTGTTGTTTCTGATTTGGCTTGCCGATACTTCAACCAACTTGTCCAAGTATATAAACCGGTGAGACTTGGTGTATGGGAGCAGGGTGGGACTAAATTTGAGTTGTACTAGGTCTTAATTACACCTCACGATCGGTGCAACGTGTATAATTGACTTTGGGCCTTGGCCCATTGCCCATGTATACGCGTGATGACGGTCAAGTCTAGCTTACGCCGTCGAACGGTGACGCAGACAGAGCTATTATCAGAAACATCAGTGTCCCGTCCATCTTCCTAGGGTCATGTGTGTACGTACTTTCGGCATGTGAGCCGGCCTGTAGAGACGTGCTTATTTAGCAAATACGCTACTGTATCTGGTAATCAACCCGCGCTGTGAGCACAGGCTCATAAGCATATGGCCAATGCATGCGGGCCTTATTTTTGTGAGACGAGCAGAACACTGGAGTTGGATCTTTTCTCTAAAACGAATCGGTATATGTTGACTTACGTAGTTTGGTGGAAGGGTAAAATAGTCCTAAAAAGTGTTGGACCATAAGAAACAATCCGTCCTTTTATTATTAGATATAGATATAGATTATCTATTGCTCATGCATCTTGGTCGGACATTAGCATGGACTTTGTGTTAGGATTTCCTAGGTCTAAGCACGGTCCCATGGCCGGCGGCGGCGAGGTCGATTCGGCCAGTAGTCATCCTCTGTTCCACAGGAGAGATCCATACGGGAGGTCACGATAATAAATTTCACGCTGGATCCTCGTCATGGGCACAGGAAGGCCGCAGACACGCCACGCCTAGTCGACAACACGCCGGTCTCCATCGCCTCGGGCTGTAGCGCTGGTGCCCGAACGAACGATGCAGTTCATCGCTGCCTCGAAGGACGTCGCTTCTGAATTTTGGTACGTAGCAATTTTCATCAAGTCTGCTTGCCATCGATACTGATTCAAGAAAAGAATATTAAAATATTTTTAAATCTGTTTACACCGACATAGCACTCTAAATCACCTGGAGACAGAGAAGTAAACCTTGGCAATACATGGCAGTAACTAGAAAACAAGGCTTTCATGGCAAAAAAAAAAAACTAGAAAACAAGGCTAGATAAATACCCCGAAGCAAATTATGTGGGAAAAAAATACCTTGGAGCGTAATGATTCATCCAAATTTTGATAAATGACTGAGGGAGTAAATAAGACTAAAATGCAATATTCACACAAACCAATACACGATTCACTTATAGGTAGGAAAAGCAGGAGTTATTCACTTAAAATGGCCTCTCGTGGCTGGGGAAAAAACTTCATGTGGATATTCAGGCTCAGGCAGGAACTAGGGATGCAGAAAAAACAACCGAAAAAACCTCATGTGCAGATGGTCGTTGCTGGACATCAATTCAATTCGACGATGGACAAGGTCGCATCCCAGCTCTGCCCCTTTCTGCCACATGATTATACCGGAAACGTCGAGCAGCCTGCAAGATCCACAAGGCCACCGAAGACTTTCTCCAGGAATCGCAGGTAACCTCGATTCCGATTCCGATTCCGATTCCGATTCCTATTCGATTCCTGGTCTCCACTTCCGTCTTGGATTCCAATCCAGGAATCTCCGAGTTGTTCAGTGAGTCAGACGACAACCTCATCTAGTTAATAAAACTGGAGACAAGACTCAATCTCTGACAGAATAAATAGAGGAAGCCGCACGCACCTAGGGAGGAAGGATCACCATGGCGACGGCCATGTTTCTAGCCAACTTGTCCAATTTGTTTAGCAGGCCCTGCCGAGATATGAGTGAGTACTCCCTCCCCTTCATACCATGTTCAACAAATTTGTCAAATTTCTTCCCTTTCCTTACTAGTGCCCCATCTAAATCCTCATTTTTCATTCTGCAGCGTCATTGAGTCCGATGCACTTCACGCACACCACCGTCGGGCGCCGCCGCTTCCGCCGCCACCACCCTGCAGATCTTCTATGTCAAACTCCAAGAGATAAATGACCAAGCTCTCGAGTCGAATTGGCCATCGTCTGTGTACGGCACGGTTGCCACCCGAGACGCCGTGGATCGGAACCTCAACATCCTCTTCCACCGTGAAAGGGACAACTGCCAAATACTCACTCTGAAGGTATAAGGTTTTCTGCTCGTCCGTTTTGGCATGCAGTTTCTCTCTAATTACTTTTTACTTACATCTTTGTTGGTTTTCTGCTCCTCCGCTTTCACGCATGCAGTTTCTTGATATATACTACCTCCGTTCCATAATATAAGTCTTTAAAAAAGTTGTTTTAGCTTGCTAGAAAAGGCTTATATTGTGGAACGGAGGTAGTAAAATCACGCGCAAAAGTGGTATTAAAATGTTATTAACTCGTTGTAATAAGAGTGGCTCCCGAGCCCCCCCCGCGCACGGCTAGGTCTAACTCGATGAAGGCAAGCGTAGATCTATGAATAGGGAACGTGGCACTAGAACCCAAATTGTCAACCGGGGCTCCCCGAGAACATTTAGAAAGATGATGCAACGGTGTAGACTTGATCGGAGTCGAGCATTAATCTGCACGCACGCACGCACGCACCTGGTTTCTGCATAATCTGCACGCATGCATATGGAAACAGAATTTCAGGCCCATGCCTTATTTCCTGAACGGACACCAGGATCTAATTCGAGTTTACTTCCGTCTTGGATTCCAATCCAAGGATCTCCGTGTTGTTCAAGGACTCGGATCGGAGGACAACCTCACGCTAATAAGAATCGGCCGGAGACCAGACTCAAACTCGTTGACAAAATAATATCTGAGGAGCCGCACGCACCTAGCAAGGATCGCCAGCGACCGCCATGTTTCTAGCCAACTTGTCCAATTTGTTCAGCACACCCTGCTGACATACGCTGAGTGAGTACTCCCTCCCCTCCCCTTCAGACTGCTGATGCCGCTCTTCCCATGTGCTAATTTAACTTATGTCGATACTATGTCTGTGAGTTTATTCGCCAGACGATCAAAGAGAAGGGCGCAAATCGAAACATCAAAAAAATTGAAGTACGATAAACAATAATCATAACTTTATTTTATTACCACCAATTGTGTTTAGTTTCATTCATATATATTGATCCCTTTCTTTATATTAGATCGAGCGGATGCGGACGGTCTTCTATCACAAGAACGCGTGCAAGCAATTCAAGAGGAAATTGCGGATTCTTGTTAGAACAAGTCATAGATCCGAAGGAGAATACTATTACCGCTTCATTTGGAAGGGTGAAGTGTAAAAAAAGATGTAAATTAGATCAAATTAGGTGACAAGATCGTTTGTAATTATAATATGTTTCACCAAGAAGACGGATGAGGCGGTGTATATATTTGTGATCATGCATGATGTGTAATATATATATCGTGGTTTCATTATTGTATATATGTAGTACCATTAAATTGATAAAAAATCCTGCCGTGGCGAAAAATAGCCGAAAATCCTACATGGCACGAGACCAACGATCGATTCGTGCCAAGAACCGGGACCAATGATCCACCCGCCCGTCTCGGCGCTGCCATGGAGACCCATTGGTCCCGGTTTGTTCCTGAACCGGACCAATGATCCACCAACTCCTCGCTCTTGGCGCCATACGTGGAGACCCATTGGTCCCGGTTCGCGCACGAACCCGGACCAGCATTAGTCCCGAGTGATTGGTCCAGGTTCGGGAACCAGGACCAATGGCCCGTATGAACCGGGCCTAGAGGCCATTTTCCACCGGTGCTCCCATATCGAAGCCTTCTGGAGCAAGATTTTCCCCATGAAAACTACTACATGGTGGCTTCGATTTTGTCTCCCGTGGAGGACCCTGGATCTTTGAGGACAATGCGCCACTGGTGGAGGCCGCAATGAGCGGTCATCCTCGACGACCAGAGATAAGTTGAGCGCCTACATCATGTTTCTATATATGTCTCCGCAGTTCATGATCAACTCGTCCCATCGTATCCAAAGATTTAAATAGGTCTCTAGCCCAGAGCAGTAGCTCATGGTCTCGTATCCAGAGACGGGCGGCACTCCAGTCCCTCCCGGACGGTTGGTGGGCTGGGAGACAGGGCTATAACTAAAGGTGTTATTTTTCTTGTTCGATCAATGATGCGATGCCGCCAGCCTGGTTGCTTCAGCGTTTTCAATCAAATGTCCAACAAGGCCAGCCTCTTCATATGGATTATATTATTGGACGGTGTCTTCAAGACCACCGGCTGAACGCTTCATCTCATGCAGATGTCCTCATCCTCAAGCTTCAGAACGATCTACCCATCTCAACCAGCACCATAGTAATGGCATCCTTCGACGGCGGCGAGAAGATGGGTCGGCCGGATGGAGAACTGTGTGTGGCGTGCAGGAGTCACCTGGGAGACGATCCGGGAATCTAGCTATTTTCTGTTACACTTCTTGTCCTTGCATAGAGCTAGCTCAACCTTGTAGTATTACCCGTGGTCAGACAATTACAAGGACAGGAAGAAGATCAATCTGGAGAACAAAAGGAAGTTCATAGATTTGAAGGCATGATTTAGTTAAAAGAAATTGTCCAGTGTTCTAATTTCTTCATCATATTCTAGGTCAATGTTTTGAAGCGGGACTAATTTTTTTTTTAGCTAGCCACTTTCTCTGCCTCTGCACAAAAACATGCCAAATGATGGAGCATGTGCACCTTGCACTGAAAGGGGTCAGTTAAAAAAATGTGTAGCTGCCCAACATTACAACTTCCATGTTTATATTCAGGCTTAATATGGGTGTTTCCATGTAGCAAGTGATGTATAGGAATAAGTATGCAAGTAAAATTTGATTACTGCGTGTCTATGATTTAAGGTGATGTGCGTCAAAACTGGCATATATTTTAGAGTAATTAAGTTCACAATATGAGACACCGTTATACTTTTTTAGAGTTTTATTACATTGGTTACAGAGATAAGTTGTCGTGTTGGTCAATTGATCTCTTCTCAATCGGTGAAGGTGTGTTCAGGATTGGTGATGCCTCTCCAGCAATTTTTTGTATTCCACGAGTAAGAAACACATAAAAAAAAGTTTGCGCAAGTGATTAATTATCTCCTGTTGCAACGCACGGGTAATTTTCCTAGTATATACCTAATAATAAAAGACGGATTATTTTTTGCGGTCCAATACTCTTTAGACCTTTTCACCCTCCCACCAAAACATATATTACCATGGATACCACCGGTAATTAAGAACGTCCAGTGGTGAGGCCCGGCCTAAAAACCAGTAACATTATCGGTTTTAAACTACTCCGCGCAGCCTACCATGGCATCATACGGAGTCCTATATATCCCAATTAAAACTGTCTACCTAGCCAGGGTTAGCCTACATCATGTTTCTATATATGCTCTTCCGTCCAGTCCGTAATCAGCTCATCACGTCAACGCGATCGATTAATTAGGTTTTCGGCAGGACACATCTCTACGCAATGGCGACAATGGATCAGATGTACGTACCAATCAACAACCATGGTGAGATGAGAAGAGACCGCCGTCTTTTTGTTTTGTTTTGTTTTGTTTTGGTTTGGTACGTCGTCGTTTGATTCTTGCATGACCCGGCGGAGAACATCCATATATAAGCGCCATCGACAAGGCAGGGTATGGTGTGGGGCAACACCGCCAATCAAGATGGCCTCCGTGGTGCTCAGACTGTGTTTGTTTGGGCTGTAGCTGTTGAAAATCAGTTGTGGAAAATCAGCTGTAGAAAATCAGCTGTAGGGAAGCATTGTCGAAGTAGAGATTTGGTGTTTGGCAGGAGTTCTTTTGAAGACTGCCGGTGCTGGTTATCGGATTGAAATGTCTAAAATGTCTTTGATGGCAGAATATATTGTATAAGTGTTAATTTGAAATAAATTAAGTTGTTTTTCTCTTAAAAACATGTTCAAGGTCTTAATTTTGACTCTTTTAACATTACTGATTTGCTTAAGAGGTAAATTATCTCAATTAACCTACTTTTTTTGCTAAAATAACTGTAAACATGTTTTTATCAAAATAATTTTAGTGCTATTTTTAGGCTTTCTCTTCTATTCTATCTTTTTATTTCTTATCTATTTCTATTTTCTGACATTGGCCAATCTTGACGGAGCAGTCCGGCAAGGTAGGAGTGGAGCTTCGTGCCCGGTGCCTTCTCCTCGTTGTGAGCTCGCTGGTGGAGCTTCGTGCAGTACCAGCGCCGTCTCCCGTCTTTGGCGAGCTCGCTGGTGGTCGCTACCCTCCCATGCGAGGCAAGCAGTGGGTGAGCAGGTCTGAACGTCAGGAGGTCTGAGCAGCCGTGGCGGGGAAGGAAGCGACCGCTAGGGGAGAGGCGGTGGGGAAGGGAGACGATGACTGGCGCCGGGGAAGGGAGGCGGCTAGGAACCTGTCCATGGCGGTCCAGAATTGAGCGGGGAGGAAGGAATGGTGGAGGGGGAGCATGGATGGCAGGGACGGCGACTGGCGGCGGGGATGGGATGCGGCAGGAAGGGGGCGGCGGAAACCCTAACCCTTACCTTCCATGGGAGCGAGAGAAGGTCGGGTCGGGCGATTTCCTTGCTTGCGTTTGGGGCGGGGAGGCAGCTGCGCGATGGCGGCGATGGGTGTAATTTTCACGAAGTGTGGGGCGATTTTGTCCGCTGCTATGCGAGAAGCGAAAAGCTCGAATCGGCTCGGCCCGCTTCGATCGACCGCGATCCATAGTGCAATTTTCCTTGCCGCTTCTCTTCGCGTGGCCCAAAATTTAGCTGTTGTTTTCTTCAGCGATTCTAAAACGCTGGCTGCAGCCACAGCTAACAAGCGAGCCTCAGCCTTCGGTGCACTACGTCATCAGCGTCACCTAGACGCGCTCTAGCAAACCCTCTATCTTCGTTCTCCCCATGCTGGCAATGGCATACATCTCCTTCCTCGAGTTCTGTTGCTGATCGATCCTTTACGCCAAGTTGTGTGGTTACTAATATCCGTACCTTCCGTTTGGTGTCCAATGATGCTTTGGAAACCCTATGACATCCAGAAATCTGGTGGTGGTCGGCGCCATACATGATGTCATTGCTAGCTCTTGTGATCAACGACCTGGTACGGTGGTGGCGGCGGCTGACCGTGTCGATGACTAGCTGCCCAACGTCCATGTACGACCCTCGGCCAGGCAATGCGGTTAGGATCTCCTTGCAAGTCATCCAGGTTAGCTAGCTAGCTACTATTGCTATATTATTCCTCAATCTTGCTTCCGGTGTAAGCAGAGTATAAGAGAGACGTTTTGTATGTCTTAGCGATGGCAAAGGTGGGTATTTTCTTCAACTTACCACTGCTATAATACATATATTACTTATTGAATCTTCAGGCAGCGCCCGCATGTGACATGTTGGTTAACATGGCCTTGACAGTCGAGAAGGCGGCAACGTACGTCTCTGGAATTCTCTTTTGTATTTTCTGTTAGTTTTTTTTGGTATATCCAAGTGTTATATGCTGATGATGTTCTTCTTCTCAAGAATAAAACGATGATGCTTAGCCTGAATAATCTTTCTCTTTAGTTTATCTTTCATTCGCTATATATCGACGAAATGGGCTGGATGAAAGAAACGATTGGCGACAAGCACTAATGTGTTACCACAGCGATCACCGTATTTCATGATTTTGTGGAGAGTCATAGGGTTTTCTGAATACGACCTTACACAAAGCAACAGGTTATTTGGAAAAATACTGACTATTTGTTATCGGTTTTGACGTGGCAATATCCCATTAACAAGAAAATGTATTTTCGGTAGTAAAATTTATGTATGGCCAAAATAATAATAAAAATCAATCCACATACATGTGTGCTATAATAATATATATCTATACCTATATGCCTAATAATAAAGGACGTAGTGTTTTTCTACAGATCCATCATGTGAGGTGCAGCTGGTTCTAGCTTATTTTCGAGCATGTACTTTATATACAACTTTTTAATAATCAATCACTTGAGGTGCTAGCTTTGCTTTGCACCTTTTTGTAAGCTCCATGTCGTTCTCTAATTTCTTTAATGATAATTAGTTTTTTCAACTAGGGTACTAAAATTGCCATATCATCTATTGTACTTAGATATTTTTTTGCTCCTGCCACTGCTGGAGCGACCACGAGGGGATAACAATGGTGATCCAAAGGTCAGCGAAAGGCTGTAGGCAGTGCAAAAAGTAGATACACTAAGTATGATCTTGATCTCTCGCCCGTTATGAGCTCCTCTTTTGCGGCCTCAACGCGCGGGCATTTTGCTAGTATTTGTATAGATTCGGCTATATCTAGCACTAAGTCGAGTACTTGGTTTCCTCGTTCATAATTAATTAAACCATGGTAACTCCCTCCTTGATTCGGCTAAGTTGGCTCCTCCTTTTAATAATTCAAACCATACCTGCTGGCCAGAGTAACTCCTTTAATCATGCCCACAATCTCATTCGGTCAACTTTCAAAGGTATATCCCTCCATTTAATCAGTCTAATCGGACCACAATCCCATCTCTAATCATGCCCATATACCTTTGTTAATCAGAGTGCTGCTTGTTGTTTCTGATTTGGCTTGCCGATATTTTAACCAACTTGTCCAAGTATATAAACCGGTGAGACTTGGTGTATGGAAGCAGTGTGGGACTAAATTTAAGTTGTATCAGGTCTTAATTACACCTCACGATCGATGCAACGTGTATAATTGACTTTGGGCCTTGGCCCATGGCCCATGTGTACGCGTGATGACGGTCAAGTCTAGCTTACGCCGTCGAACGGTGACGCGGACTGAGCTATTATCAGAAACATCAGTGTCCCGTCAATCTCCCTGGGATCATATGTGTACGTACTCTCGGTATGTGAGCCGGCCTGTAGAGACGTGCTTATTTAGCAAATGCGCTACTGTATCTGGTAATCAACCCGCGCTGTGAGCACATGCTCATAAGCATATGGCCAATGCATGCGGGCCTTATTTTTGTGAGACGAGCAGAACATTGGAGTTGGATCTTTTCCCTAAAACGAATCGGTATATGTTGACTTACGTAGTTTGGTGGGAGGGTAAAATAGTCCTAAAAAGTGTTGGACCATAAGAAACAATCCGTCCTTTTATTATTATATATAGATATAGATTATCTATTCCTCATGCATCTTGGTCGGAAATTAGCATGAACTTTGTGTTAGGATATCCTAGGTCTAAGCACGGTCATGATTCTATATTTGTCGTTGTGGATTACTTTTTAAAAATGCCACACTTTATTCTGATGCTTCACATATTGCAAATTTATTTTTTAGGGAAATTGTCCGTCTTTATGGAGTTCCAAAAACAATCGTCTTCGACGTGACATCAAATTCATGAGCTACTTATGGAAGACACTCATGGCCAAGCTCGGTGTCAAGCTCCTGTTCTCGTCTGCCTCGCATCCGCAAACCGATGGACAAACCAAGGTCATCAACTGAAGCCTCCACACTCTCTTTCGTGTGTTGATCAAGAAAACCTCAAGGATTGAGAGGAATGCATTCCCTACGCCGAGTTCGCCTACAATAGAGTCAAGCACTCTATAACAAAGATGATCCCCTTCATGATCGTCTACGGTTTCGAGCTCCTCACCGCGCTCGACATCCTACCACTCCCTCTACATGAGCGCACCAACATGGCCGTTGACAAGTGCACGCAAGTTATGAAAAAGCTTCACGAAGAAACAAGAGCTACTATCGAGCAACAAGTCCTTTGCCAAGCATCAAGGCTAAACAAAGACAATAAAGAGATTATCTTTGAGGAAGGCGACCTTGTGTGGATACACTTGAGCAAGGACCATTTCCACAAGGAACGTGATTCCAAGCTCAAACCAAGAGAAGATCTCCCTTTCAAAGTCCTCAAGAGAATCAACAACAATACCTACATCATCGACATCCCGATCTCTAAGTATCTTGTTGATGGCAACAAATGCAACCACTTTTCGTTGGGGCTCCAAGTGCAGAGTGTTGTAGCAAGCTTCTTTTCCCCACAAGGGTGACTCGAGGGTTTATATCAAACTCTTGGCGAATTGGTTATGGAAGGATGTTTGTCTTCTCCTCTTCAAGCAACCTATAAAGTAAAATAATTTGTCTTGTGTCTCCAACTCCATCAAGTGGTTGTCAAGCACAAGGTTTCGTATTAGTAATATAAAATAAAATATAAAATGAACTAAAATAAAATAGTAAATAAAGTAAAGTAATGTAAACTAGATGATATGGAAGATAATAGAGTTGCTTTTAGGTTTTTATGAGTGATTGCAAGTAAGAAAAGTATTTTTGTATTTTCAAAATATTAAAATGTAGAAAATGTAAAGGATAGTAGATACAAAGGAAATGTGTTTCTTATGATTAAAATCAGACCGGAGTTCATGGGTTCACTTGTCTGATCTCTTTTTAAGTTGTAGTGATCATAAAACAATTCAACAATGATAAAGATTTATGGAAATTCTATAAGTGCTCCGGTATCTACACAAAAAGGATATCTAGATACATTCGTTGCACAAATGGGTAAAACATCTTATATTTTAGAACGGAGGAGTACATCACATAATTTAATATTGAGAAAACAATACCATAAAATACAAGGTCCTATTCATGATTCATACTAATTCTAGATTACGAATTCGCAATATCCTGAAAATTTCATGCTTTATCAGCAAATTTGGCACATGACACTTGTTTCTAACCGGTTTTCTGAATTCCTGCATATTCGGGGGGTTTCAAGCAAAACGAGCGAGGAGATAAGGTTCGTTGACCTTGTACCGTGTGGCTGCTGCAACGAGTGTTGCCGGGAGAGAGCTCCGGCGGGCGGGCTGCCACCTGGAGGGCGTCGCTGCTCTGCGGGAGGCCGCGCCGGCGAGGGAGCCGTTCGGCGGGAGGACGCTCCCGCGGGCGCTACCGCGACGATGCGAGCCGGGCCGCGTTTCGTGGCGCCTAGGCCGAACGCCGACACAGGGGAGCCGTGTCGCGAGGCTCTCGCGGGCGCCGCCGCTGGGGCGTGGGAGCCACGCTGGACGTCCTCCGGTGGGGTCGCCGCATGGATCTGCACCGCGTCGAGAGGCTGTGGACGCGGGCACCGTCACACAGCAATGGTGCGAGCCGTGCGATGTCGTCATGTTGCGGGAGGTCGCGGCAGGGGTCGGAGCGCCTCTCGCGGGCGCCGCTGCGTCGGAGGCGTCGCGGGGATCGGACGTTGCGGATGGCCGGTCGTGAAGACCAGGTAGGCCGCCACCGCGCTTCGCGCTGGATCCTCGTCATGGGGAGCCGCGCCGGAGGAAGGCCGCAGGCACGGGCGTCGCCACGCCTAGTCGACAGCACGCCGGTCTCCGTCGCCTCGGGCTGTAGCGCTGGTGCCCGAACGAACACCGCCGCTGGTGCCCGAACGAACGATGCAGTCCATCGCTGCCTCGCACCCGTGAAGGACGTCGCTTCTGAAGGTACTGAATTTTGGTAGCAATTTTCATCAAGTCTGCTTGCCGATACTGATTCTTGAACGGACTCCAGCGAGGACAAGGAGTCGAACAACTCTCTGACAGGATCTAATTCGACTTGGGATTGGCTGGATCTCCACTTCCGTATTGGAGCCCAATCCGATGATCTCCGTGTTAACAACTTCAGGCTCATAAAACTGGAGACCAGACTCAAACTCGTCCACAAAATAATATCTGAGGAAGAAGGAGCGCCATGGAGACGGCCATGTTTCTAGCCAACTTGTCCAATTTGTTCAGCACACCCTGCCGAGATACGCTGAGTGAGTACTCCCTCCCCTCCCCTTCAGACTGCTGCTGCTGCTCAACAAATTTGTCCAGTTTCTTCCCTTCCCTGCATGCATCTCCAAGGGATTTACTTGTATTGTACTACTTACTAGTGACCAATCTAAATCTTCTATTTTCATTCTTGGCTGCAGCGTCATTGAGTCCGATGCACTTCACACACACTACACCACCGGGTGATGCCGCCGCCACCACCCTGCAGATCTTCTCTGTCGAGCTCCAACAAATCAATATGGAAGCTCTCGACTCAAATTGGCCACTGTGTGTGTACGGCACAGTCACCGCCCGAGACACCGTGGATCGCAACCTCAACGTTCTCTTCCACCGTGAAAGGGACAACTGCCAAATACTCACTCTAAAGGTAAGGGTTTTCTCCTCCTCCTCCTCCGCTTTCGCATGCAGTTTCTCTCTAATTTCCTTTTTACCTGCATCTTTGTTGATCTTCTTCTTATAATTAATGGTTGGGGACAAAAATCAATGCAGGATCAGTGTTTGCAGTTGACTGGCCCGTCTCGTGCAATTGTTGCTACATACCCTGTTGACTTCGAAATCCAACTCAAAGTAAAGGGCAGCGGAAGAAAGGCATCAGAAGATAGAGTGCTTATTATGCGGCAGACCTTGGTCTACGACAGTGGTAATAATAATGAGACGACGACCACTCTGTTGGGCAACGACGACTGCTGCAAAATCATGCTACGGTGTGCCACGTTAGAAAACACGGTCCAGGCGACCGTAGTGTCTGTCCGTGTTGTTAACTGGAGGAGGAGGGCATGGCCTTTTAAGCATGGTGGTAAAGTTAGCTGCTTTGCCAAGGGGCCCGTTGTTAAACCTCAAGACAAAGAAGAGGTTGTGCTTCAAGATCAGCTGGCGGCCAGCACTTCCTATGATGGTTACCTTGATCTGTCGAGGCGTGTTGTTTCTGTAGAGTTAAACGGAAAGCTGAGAGTTAGCATCCGTTCATCCAAATCCAGTGCTAATGTCTTCTTCCCGGCCCAGGAATGCAAATCAAGTCGGCGCATATGTCATCTTGGCCCCTATGAGGTGGAGGTCACCGTTGCTTGGTCACTGCCCATTCGAGACAAGCGGTGTTTTGTCTCGAGAGAAGAGGAATGTGTGGATGATGGTCAGGCGCTCAAGCATACTTCGAGGGAGATCGGGAGGAGGAAGACACCATTAGTGGAGACTCAGTCGGCCAGGGAGATCTACTCCTTACTCGATCTTATCTCCAAGAATGCCATGAAGCTGAAAACCGAGCCAAAGCTGAGGATTAGCGACTATAGCATTAGCGAGATCGAGATCCACATGGATTACATGTACAATGATGTGACGGGTTTGTTGCGGATGATGGAGAACGCGCACAGCAACATGGGCCGAGCGCCAGGCACGGAAAAGATGGGTGTGAAGACTAGGTCGGAAGACAAGGGCAAATCAGCAACTGAGATGCAGCCTCCTAGGACCTACTACAACTACGGATCGAATGCAATCTTCAATGCTTTGGACCAGCTCTGCACCCGGTTGGATCAGATGGGCCTTCTTAGTTACAAGGGGAAATCCCAACTGTTATCCGAGCTATCGAGGGATAACATCACCAAAATCAAATTGGATGAAATAGAGCCACCGGTGGAGGCAGCCAAGGGAAAGAACGAGGTGTCAATAGAGGAAGCTAAGGAGATGGCAGCGGAAGAGGAAGATAGCGATGCATGCCAGACCGAGGAGTACTTTGAGTCGTACCGCCAGAGCTGGGTATACAATTGGTCCATTTCTTGCGGTTCCTTCACAGAGACGAGTGAGTAAACATTCGATCACGCTACTTATCTGCTGATTGTTTCCTACTGCAGTTGGTACTATCATTTTTCATTCATTCTTTAACTAGGGAAGGCATTTACTTTATTACTCCTAATACTAGCGGAATGAATTCTCTAAACAGTCTTCCTTTTTGATTGATGGCTGCAGCATCGTTGAGTCCTATGCACTTTACTCACAGTATGCCGGGACACAAGCCATCTGGTGCTACGGTCGGTAGCACTCTCCAGATATACTCCATCAAAGTCTGTTTAGAGAAGGATTCTGGCTTGTGCTGGCCGCTGCAAGTGTACGGCGTAGTCGCTGCAAGAGACACGGTGGATCGCAATCGCAACATTCTATTCTCCCGTCAGAGGAACAACTGCCAAGAACTCACCACAAAGGTCAGTATAGTATTTGTTTTTCTATTTTCTGTTTCTTGATTAGGAATAGCATGTAGTAGTTAAGAACACATATCAAGCACTAAATAATAGACAAGGAGGAGAACAAACCCAGCAAAACTAAATAATAATTAATGGCAAATGCAGGATCCTTTTCTACACTTGACTGGTCCGTCTCGTGCAATTGTGACTCGGGAACCTCCTTGCGTGGAAATCGAGCTGAAAGTGAAGGGCGCAGCAAAGTCTGAGGATAGTGTGTTGATGAGCCATTTCTGGTCTCACAGCAGCATTAGTTATATCGGGTTAAACACTCTATGTATCCCTATCGAAGGAGACTCTTGCACAATGGTGTTAAGCGCAGAGGAAATTGGAAAATCAGTCCAGGCAACTATCGTGGGTATCCATGTCTGTGTTCCTGAAGGTAGACAAAGACCACCTTTTGAGTATGGCGGCCGAGTTGTTTGCTCCTCTCTACCTCGAACGGAAGGCAGATTGCCCGATTCTGAGCACATTGCTGACGACCCCTCGTTTCGGCAAGTCGTGCTTCAAGATGGAGAAATGGCTATTTGTTCGAAGGGTTACCTTAGTCTATCAAGGCATGTTGTCTCTGTAGAGTTACGGGGAAAGCTTGAAGTTGTGATAGAAGCCAGATCGCAATCTGATGGGGCTATGGATGGTAAGGTGGTAGCATCCATCGAGGCCCAAGAGTGCAATATATCTGAGGATGTATGTCACCTTGGCGACTATGAGCTGAAGATCACTGTTGCTTGGTCCCGCCTTGTTAAAGAAAAGGCATTTCTCTCGACGTTATGAAAGAAGTTGTATTTTCATTAAGTGTTTCCATTAGTTTGTATATGGTCTAAAAACCGTTTGCGTATCGAATATTATATTATGTAATGCGAAGGACCTCGACTGATGAATCTTTTTTATATGAGGACAGAATTGTCGTTTTTTCACTAAAATGAACAAATCTGCTTGTAATTCTTTCGTGAACGTATGTTGCTGTCTTAGTACACACGCATCAGATAACTAGTTGGCAATGCGTGGCTGAAGCATATGCGTGTGGTGACAGTTTGTTTGTATTTGAACAGCTGATCAATACTACATTTAAATCTTTTTAGCTGTTGATTCTTTGTGCCATGATTTTCAAAGTTTATGATCTTTAATTGTACTAAACATTAAACAGTCCTCAGTTCCAGCTAGATCCATTTGCTGCAATTCGTCAGCATCTTGCATCAACACAACCACCTTCATCCGTGAAAGAAGACGACTCTGCCAAGTGTTATCATTCCATCCATGCTTCTACCCAATTTTGGTTTCTTATTTTATAGAAATGCACAGGCATTTAGCTATTGCAATACATAATTGCGAAATAAGATTGTACGAAGGTGCATCCAATTTAGGAGACAAGAAAAAAGATCAAGCTATTGTAAAGTAAACATTGTACGACACAACATAAAAAAGGAAACAACTGACCCTTGTCCAACACCCCATATTATGTAACAAATAGTAGTGTTAACAACAAGTTTTCATCTTTATAGAACACATATCTTTTGTCGATGAATGAAAACTCATTGTACAAAATTAACAATCGAGGGCGGTCTCCCTTTAGAATGAGTCAATTAATTTAGACAAAATCGAATCAATTAATTTGAAAAGGAGGTAGTATTTGGAATCAGAATGATAGTTCTCAATTCTTGTTGTCTGGTAAGTACTTGTATGTATACAAGGCATTGAGAAGGATAGGATTTATTGGAGCCAACAGAAGCAATTATATATATATAATCATCATGTGGACCGCTAGCCGGCCATTACATAAGATTGAATTGAAAGATACAATATATATTATGCTTGTATGTCATCCGCAAATGACGAATGTGATGGCAAAACAAACAAGAAAAAAGGGAAACCAAAAACAAAAAAAAGGGATCATCGATCCGATGGGGCGTGATCGACCGATGGATCATCGATGGAGCGGGCGCGCGGCCATTTTATGGTACTCCGGGCCGGTTAGCGCGCTTTAGGTTGTTGATGGAAGGTCGGGTGTGAAAGATCTAGAAGCATTTCCGGTGGACGATGGATGGGCCGGACTCGTCGTACTCGGCCTTGGCGATCCACATCTGCTGGAAGGTGCTGAGTGACGCGAGGATGGAGCCGCCGATCCAGACACTGTACTTCCTCTCGGGCGGGGCGACGACCTTGATCTTCATGCTGCTGGGTGCGAGGGCGGTGATCTCCTTGCTCATCCTGTCGGCGATGCCGGTGAACATGGTGGTTCCACCGGAGAGGACGATGTTGCCGTAGAGGTCCTTCCTGATGTCGACATCGCACTTCATGATGGAGTTGTAGGTGGTCTCGTGGATGCCCGCAGCTTCCATCCCGATGAAGGACGGCTGGAAGAGCACCTCGGGGCAGCGGAAGCGCTCGGCGCCGATGGTGATGACCTGGCCGTCGGGCAGCTCGTAGCTCTTCTCGACGGTGGAGCTGGTGTTGGAGGTCTCCATCTCCTGGTCGTAGTCGAGGGCGATGTAGGAGAGCTTCTCCTTCATGTCGCGCACGATTTCGCGCTCCGCGCTGGTGGTGAAGGAGTAGCCGCGCTCGGTGAGGATCTTCATCATGTAGTCGGTGAGGTCGCGTCCGGCGAGGTCGAGACGGAGGATGGCGTGCGGCAGCGCGTACCCCTCGTAGATGGGCACGGTGTGGCTCACACCATCACCGGAGTCGAGCACGATGCCTTGTTCGTTCGTCACCGGCCGGGGTTGGTTAGTTAAGATTTGCATTACATTAACCAACAAGAAGAGATCGGATCGAGGTGGAAGAAGAAGAATCAATGGGAGGACATACCGGTGGTGCGCCCTGAGGCGTAGAGTGAGAGCACGGCCTGGATGGCGACGTACATGGCGGGGGTGTTGAAGGTCTCGAACATGATCTGGGTCATCTTCTCCCTGTTGGCCTTGGGGTTGAGCGGCGCCTCCGTGAGCAGGACGGGGTGCTCCTCGGGGGCGACGCGGAGCTCGTTGTAGAAGGTGTGGTGCCAGATTTTCTCCATGTCGTCCCAGTTGGAGACGATGCCGTGCTCGATGGGGTACTTGAGGGTGAGGATACCACGCTTGGACTGCGCCTCGTCGCCGACGTAGGCGTCCTTCTGCCCCATCCCGACCATGACACCGGTGTGCCGCGGCCGCCCCACGATGCTGGGGAACACGGCGCGGGGAGCGTCGTCGCCGGCGAACCCGGCCTTCACCATTCCCGTGCCGTTGTCGCACACAAGGGGCTGGATGTCCTCGCCGTCAGCCATATTCGACGATCTGCCTCCGGCGAGATCGAACGGCTTCTGGTTGTTGGCTGGTGGTGGTGGTCTAACAAGAAGAGGAGAGAGAGAGGATGCTGGGGAATAGGCCTCGAAGCAGGTCAGCTACGATCCATGGAAGGGTGGAGGGAGTTGTATTTAACGTCGACGCAAGCGGACGCCCGCACTCCTCGCCTTCGTTCCGCATGCACGGAGGGAGAGAAGAGAGAGTCCTCCGCCTCACAATTGTTTTCTCACTTTTCTTTTTTTCTTTTTTCCCAAGACAGTAATAATAACCCTATACTTCGTCAATTCGTTATTTCACCGGTGGAGTGACCTGACATGCGAGTGAAGGTTTTTTCTTTTTCCAGAATTTTTAGGCAGTGGGGAAAGGAATGGATTCTAGCAAGATCTTAGGGTAAGAAATTTCATGTCTCCCTAGCTATAGCTAGGTTTTTGGCGTTGGTAACATTTTTATTTTGAAAACAGGCATTTTATTATTTATTAAAAGGTTTAAATTTACACCCAACTTCTGCATAACTAAGATGCATATAAACACAACAAAACCTAGCACAAAAAAAATACAAAGACAAAATACAAGACATCATATAGATACTACAAAAAGCCTACGATGAACGAGGACCAATCCGAAGATCATGTTGTAATCCACGTTGGATAAAAACCGTATCCTTTAAGCGGGAGCAGATGGCGGGGGATGGCCCCTGGACGGGATAAGCCAGGCCAAAGCCGGCCGGCTCCAGAGATATCAGGCCAAACAGTCACAAGGTAAAAGATCTGTATCTGGGTGGAACGTTGCAACCGGCCCACCATCAAGCTTCCCTGGCTGGCCCGTCTAGCTGGGTAACCAGAAGAGCCTGCCGGGTGACCGGCTCCACCCGGTCGCCTCGGATTCGCTGTCAAGGATACGGAGAGTGTGACGCTCCCGTAGAGCACGCCTCTGGATCCTCTCGTCACCAGACAAGGCGGCCAAACGGCGCGCTTAAGCGACTTCTGACGACCGAAAGGGCAAAGCTGGAGGCTGAGCACAACGTTGTCGGCTGACCTCTAAAGGTCTGGCGATTGGCACTTTAGCACGGCTGGCAGCCACTGTAGCGCTGATTGCGTCCAAGCCCACCGGCTGGGTCTAGCTAACTGGCCCACTTTGGAAACCCTAGGCCCGCTCTGTAAACCCTAAAACCCACATTGTAGTCTACACCTCCAGCCAGTATATAAGGGAGGGTAGAGCTAGGGTTACAAGGAGGCTCTGTTCTCTTAGTTCATCCTCTACCTCTAGCTCCTTCGAGCGAAGGAATAGAAACAACTCAAGGAGCACTTGTATTGGGCATATGCCCTAAGATAGTAGATCCTTGCTGGAGTAGGAGTGTTACCTCGCCGAGAGGGACCCAAACCTGGGTACTTCGCTATGTATGCAGTGCTTGTGCCTAATCCCGTTGTGATAGCCACCGATTGCATCCTGATTGTCCCATCTCAAGCCATCCCCGATGGCACTACCGTGTTCCACACCATGACAGTTTGCGCCCACCGTGGGGCACAACGCTGCGGCTAGGGTAATCTTTCGCACGGGACTTCCACTCGTCGTCGGTGAACGCGTCGCCTCTGGCCTCGTCCTCACTCTCGGCTCCTTCGACTGCGTCATCGACAACGCACCGTGCTTCCCCGGGGAAACATTCCCCAACGATGGCTCCATCCTTCACTTCAGCAACCACCACGTCTATGTTGCCACTGCCGCCGAGGCTTTCCCTCACGAAATCATCACCGTCTCCAATGTGCCGCCCGGCTTCGCCGCTGCAACTAACTGCAATGTCGTGGTCATGATGGCTGGTTCAGGCGGAAACCGCCGCCCGCCCCTCGAGGGCCGCGTGAGAGAAGACCAAGATCTGCTGACCGCCTCCATCAAGCACCTTCGCAACCCCGTTGTCCCCGAGGCGGACCCGACAATGGCTGCGGCTGCGCTAGAGGCTACCCACCAAAACCTCCTAGAGGAGGCCAACAGGGTCACAACCGCCTAGCACCGGCTAAACGTGACCGTGCGCGAGTACAACAAGCGGTTGCCCAGTGGCCAGGCCGGCCTCTGGCTCAGGCGATGCTAAAAAAGAGGAGGGGAGGGACGAGGTGGAGATATGAGCTGCCAGGTTCCTGGGCCACTGGCCCAGTTCGGTCTAGTTTTGGCTTGCTGCCAATCCAGACGAAAAAAGGAAAGCATGGAGTGTATTAAAACAGCCTCAGAAATTCATTTTTAGGGTCATTTTCACGTTAAAACGCGCTTAGCATAACATCTCGATATACATGCTTTTGTATTATGTTTTACTGCAGTTTATATTTCATAGTTAGCATGTACCTTTTCTATTTAAATTTTGGAACACCGTCGTATTGAATAATTGTATCGATCATCGCATTTATGCAACCGATCACTTGCTGTAATCTTACACATCTTTTATAAATCGCAGATGACTGGAATCATGAGCCGTGAGTTTCCAGGGTTGACCCAGGATGGGATGAACTTCCTGACTTGGGCCTCGGACGTGGAGATTTTCCTCGAGGGCCGGTGCATCAAGGGTGCGCTGAGTGCGGGGACCCCGATGTCCCCCAACACCACTACCCTGGCGGACAACGCCAAATCATTGCATTTCCTCCGCCATCACATGTGTGAGACTCTGAAAAATGAGTACATGGCAGAACATAGTGCTTCTGCCCTTTGGGCCGCCCTCAATACACGGTTCTCTAGGCTTAAGTACACCATTAAACCACAAGCGGAGGCTGATTGGATTCGTCTGAGGATTGCGGACTTCAAGACTGTGGGGGGGGGGGGGGTACAATTCCGCGTTACACCGGATCTATGTCGTTCTTTCAGCTATGCGGTACGATTACCATAGATAAGCAGAAGATAGAAAAAATTCTCTCCACATTCTATCCTTCCACGATCCAGTCCTCACGGAACTACCACCAGGAAGGGTTCACGGAATATGCAGCACTCATTGATGCTCTCCATGTGACTGAGGCGCAGGATAATGTTCTCAAAAGGAACTTTTCTACATCCTTCGCAAGGGGCCCAAGTCATGAAGTTAATATTGACGCCTACAAGGTGCGCAAGCTCATCCACAAGAGATGAGGCAAGAAGGGCAAGAAGGGTCCTAACTCCTCTAACCCGGCCAAGCAACAAAAGGTGGGAAAGGGGGAGGCAAGGCCCCAGGACTGCTTCCGCAGTGGCTCCAAGACTCACTTCTCCAGGTAGTGTCCGGCCCCCAAGCACGTTGTGGAAACGTACAAGGCCAACAAGAAGGCGCGTGAGGTGTACCTCGTCCAGGTGGAGGCCCCACTAGTGCCTGGAGCAACGCCCGTGATGATCCACGTGCACAACACCACACCCGTAGTGGCACAGAGCATAGCACCTGCCTTCGGCGGTTCCCACGAATGCCAATGTGCCCATGAAAGTTGAGCACGTCATGCCCCTCCCATGCCACAACTGGACATTGCTGCTGCCTCGACGATGATAGCCAATGAAGAGAGGCTCAACGAGCTGGAGATATCAGCTGAGATTGATGGTTTCTTTGCGGAATCCACCTAGCTTCTTATCGTTATTATTTACTGCATGATTTCATTCAGCAAATAATTTGATACAATATTTTTGATATGGTTGTAAGCTCTATGAAAGCAAAACATTTATTTGTTTTTGACGATTGGATGACATTTATTCCATTATTTAATATGAGATGGTTACGTTATGTTCTGAAACGTTTATGTGTTTTCTTACTTAATATAGCATCTTCCTTGCTCCATTATATTAATTAGACACTATATTTAGAACATGTGTGGCGCCCAAATGGAGGAAACGTGTCTTGCTGATAGCGGCACCACAAATACCATCTTGAGAGAAACAAAGTACTTTGATTCTATTACCAAAAACCCCGATAACATAATGACGATCGCTGGCTGTGGCCTAAATATAGTTTGCCCCAGAAGAGCAACTATCATACTCCCGAATGGAACAATTTTGATCATTAAAGGGGCATTGTTGTACCCGAAGTCAACTCGTACTCTCTTGAGTTTTAGAGATGTTCACGCAAATTGTCTGCATGCAGAGACTAATGATGATGAAAATGGCAAGGAGTTTCTATTTATTACCAAGCGTGATACAAATGGTAAAGATGTTGTCGAAAGAATTTCTTCATTAACTATTGGGTTGTACTACACTAAGATAGTAACACAACTGGTATACACTATCGTTAAGACTGTCTTTAGAAGCTTTGAACTTTTCTGCCTTTGGCATGATAGGTTTCACCATCCCGATCTTAGGATGATGAGGAATATAATTAACAACTCAAATGTTCATAATGTTAATGTGAAAACATTCCTGGATCCCTATGATTTTGTGTGCTTCGCATGCGCTATGGGGAAATTGATCATTAGACCGCCCCCCTAAAGGTGAAGGATGAAATCTCCGCGTTCTTGGAACATATACAAGAGGATATATGTGGTCCAATTCATCCACTCTCGGGGCCATTCCGGTACTTAATGGTGCTCATCGATGCTTCCTCTAAATGGACCAATGTTTGCCTGCTGTCAATAAGGAACTAGCTTTTGCAAAATTGATATCTCAGATCATACAAATACAGAATAAATTTCCTGATTATCATTTAAAGTCTATTCGAATGGACAAAGCCAGAGAATTTACATCAAAGGCGTTTGATGATTATTGCATGGCAACAGGAATCAAACTTGAACACTCTGTACCACACATCCACACTCAAAATGGACTTAAAGAGGCATTGGTTAAAAGAATTAAATTCATTGCCCTACCACTCCTTCAGGGTTGTAATTTACCAACTACATGTTGGGATCATGCGGTGTTACACGCCGCCAATCTCATCAACATTCGACCATTGCCCTACAACATCCACTCTCCTTTCCAACTTGCGCAAGGGTTGGCACCGAAAATTTCCCACCTTTGTAGGTTTGGTTGCCAGGTATATGAACAGATACCACCACCACAACGATCAGCAATGGTACTATCGTCAGATTGAAGACAAGTATGACATGAGGGGGTCCTCGGGGCATAGAGAAAGATGGGGTGTGAGACGACGGTGTTCCGGTACGGTGAGCACACAAGCTTTACCAAGGTTCGAATCCGCCTGTGGTGGACGGATCCTACTTCTGCTAGCAATCCAGTAGTATGGCAGAGCCGAATATAGATTACAAGAGAGGTTTCGCCTGTGCGAGTTGAGGTTGTGATTATCGATGCCCTAAAGGCCTATCCCTGGGACGGTTTATATAGTCGACCGGTCCTAGGGTTTATAGGAGATTCCTATCCGGCTACGATATAGAGTCGATTACATAGTACATCTTGGACAACAAGTAACACTACAGGCCTGAGTCGGTAAGTTGTCTGGGCCTTCCCGTAGCCGGATGGGCTTCCAACTTATCTCCTTGACTGAGCCACCCGTGAAGCATAGCTCTAACCCTAAGTACGCCACCCTGGTCAGCGAATCATAGTGGGTATACCTAGAAAGTATATCCCCAATAGTAGCCCCTAGAAGCCTCCAAGATCAAAGTCGGATCTCATCGTCTAGCTTGAATCTTCTTCGGCTATATAATCTTGAAGGGTTCCTGAACTCTAAAACAAAAGTAGGATCCGAGTCTCAAACGTGAGTCAAACCTGTTAATATCTTATTGTTACTTTCCTTCTCGATTTCAAACTGAGCCAGAACTTTGCCAGTGACGCAACCTAACGTTAGTCAAGGTCTAGTCTTGTCACCGACAGACATTCCTGTCAGTGTGACCATTGCTGAGTCCGCTTCACGCGGAACTAGGGCGCCGTTTCCATGCATGCACGGAGATTGAGGCGGTACAATCTTCTCGGGGAAGTTACCTTGCTCCTTCCGTGATGCGTGGCGCAACACTTATGCATTTACACTAATCTTGGCGCAGACAAAGATTATAAGGGGTAAAAATCTCCTCATTTTCTTCCCACTCATGCCATTTCTTTCCTTCTCCCTGGTGCCAAAATCTGCGCCTCCATCTCCCTCTCCTCCTTGCCTACAAATCTCCACAATGCCGCCCACTTTAGGTCAAGCTCTCCAGCAAGATGGCATATGCATCCAGCTCCGGTGCGTCGACGTCGACGATGGCGACAGAGGACTAGGGCCATCGCGGGGTCTGGATTTGCTGCATCATGGATGATGAGAAACTTCACAGCATCGAGGCAGAAGGTCTTCTCCGTGCCGGCGAGTGGCGGAGCGGCTTCGGCGACCCTCTTCCCGCCCCCACGACGATGAGCGGGTACACTTCGGTACTCACCTCAATCGAGGTTTGAGATTTCCTCCCTCGAATTTCTTTTCCGAGGTGATTTTGTATTATGGTGTTTAACTCCACAATCTTCCTTCCAATTTGATTCTAGAGCTTCGCACCTATGTCTCTCTTTGTGAGGGTTATCTCGAAATCAAGCCGAGTCTTACTTTCTTCCGATAGAGTACTAGAAAAAACACTATCATGGCCGGTGTTCCATACAATACAGGAACTGTCAACCTAGTCCTTAGGAGAGACCGAGTCTATCCTAAAGTCATAGCCAGCGAATCAGTGAAGAGATGGCCGTACACATTGTTCTATCACAAGGACAAGCCAGCTCCTGGCAAGCAGGAAGGCTTGCCAGCTTTTGTCAACGGTGCCGCCGCTCACCATGAATCTTGGGACACGGAGGCACTGACTCTTTCTAAAGATTTGATCCGCGCCAAGAGGCGGATTGAATATTTGATGAAGCAAAAGGGTCTGCGAGGATCCGACCTAGTCCATTGCTGGCTAGCTCGTCAGATTCGACCTCTACAGCACTACAGGGACCGGCTGATGCATACTATCACCACTAACAATAAGGACACCATGAGAATTAGCCGGAATCCGATTCCTACCAAGGAATATGAGACCCTAGTTAGGAGGTTGATCAAGGAGCAGATAGATCGTAAAATTCCGATGATCTCGCTGGACATGTTCACAACAGATAAACTCCTGCCCCAGTAAGTTTTCAACTTGTCACTTCCTATACTTGTGTCATCTGTATATGCTTATTCACATTACTTATAGTTTTTTGACTCTTATCTCAACAACGTCCCCGAGTTGGAGCTAGCTCCTCTCGAGGGATATCCACCTGAGGATCCAGTTCATTAGGAAGATGAAGAGCTTGAAGTGTTGCCAGAAGCACTTACCCGAAAGCGTAAAGCTCTGGTCGTGTAAGCTGGCCCACAAACTATGCCAGTTGTCAAGAAGTAAGTTTTTCTCTGAAACCTTGTGTTTTTGTTTATGTTCTTTATGGGTCATAATGATCTTGTTCTGTTACTTTCTAGAGCTAAACCAATTATCAAGGGTAAAGGAAAGCCGGGAAAGGTTCTACGCCAGCAGAAGCTAACCATCGTATCGCCCGCTGCTTCACCTCTGACTCCTACTCCGAACCCATCCTCTGTGCTAGAGGATATTCCATCTCCGCACACTGAGGATGTTGCGGCTCAATTTAAAGAGCCCGTGAACCAAGGTTCACAAACCGATGTCACCATGGGTGACTCGGCAGTTGATATGGGTGAACCCTCTGAGGGTAATGATCCCTCAGCCGAAACCTTTGCAAAGAACCTTCTGCAAAATCCAGGTGTTGAACTTGGCCTCACTCAGAAAAGAGCAGAAGAAATCCATAAATTGGCCCTCCACTGCTTGGAGACCAGAAACATTACAGCTGAGGAGAAGGCTCAAGAAGCCAAAGATTTAAAACTTGTCGACCTGCTTGAACAAGTACGTCTTCACGATGAGAAGCTAAAGGCTGGCGCGGCTATGCATCCACCAGTTATTCCTCTAACCCTTGCCGAGAAGGTTTTTGATGAACTCAATATCCGTCTCAACAAACTGATGCATGAGCATTTTGTAAGTTTTTTCGACTCTTTTGATGTAGTTAATATCATATCCTCTAGCCCCCAAGCATGAAGTTGGATATAACTAGAAATCCAAGTTTATGCTTTAATAGGATGCCAAATAATGAAGTAGTGTAGCCCCCAAGGCTCATCCTAAAATTTAGTTAAAAATAGCAGCCCGAGTCTTAGTAGCTTTCTGACTGACAGATTTTTTTGATTACAACCAAGAATTGTTAGAGAACATCTGAAACAAGCGGAGAGAAATCAAAGCTCTCTGTTGTGAAAATGTGAAGTTGAAAGTTGAGATGGATGATGTTGAAAGTAAGTTTTCTTACAATCTCTTTGTGGATTTAATTTTCAGTCGAATTCGACTTATATGTATGCCTTACTCCAGACTTGCTTACCGAATCTTGCAAACTTGTAGAGGAAGCGCAAGTTTATAAAACTCTTGAATCCGAGAATGCTAGCTTGTGCGGGAGGCTCAAGAAATTTCAAGAAGACCACAAGTGCAATGTCAACAACATTCGTGAGTCGAGCAGTGGTGCCACCAAAGAACATGACATGACCATTGCTCGCCAAGATAAACAATTCTCGGAATTGAAAGCTGAGTTGGATAGGCAGAAGGATACCACCTAGGCCCTGCGGGATGAACTCCGGAGTCTGAGAGAGGAAAAGACCAAAGTAGACGAATCTATCTTCGGTAAGTTTTACTGCCATTCCGAATCTTTTCTTGATTTTTCTGACATGATTAGTTAGTTTTTAACATTTCTCCTTTTTCAGGACCACTCAACCTCCTAGAATCTTATTCATCCAAATAGTGAAGGAAACTCTGATCTCTCCAGGGTTTTGTTTGGCAAAAAAATTCCCTAGTTTTACAGATGAATGCATGCAAATGCACAATTTTCTATTTCTACCCTTCGTTGGTTCCTAAATGCTGGGATGTTACAGGGTAGCATGGATTTACTTAGCATAAAGATTTCTACACAATATGGTGAATATGTTATCAAGATTCATTCCTTAGGGCGAAGCCTAATTAGGTGCAGCCATAAGTATGAGATAAATACACCACTTATGATGGGTCCTAGAGCCATTCAGATGAACATCTAGGAATCATTAAGACTTAAATGTCCCACCATAGCAATAGGTTCATTGGTCCCGACATACGGCAGAGCCAGAAGTATAGATTACAAGAGAGGTTTTGCCTATGCGAGTTGAGGTTGTGATGGTCGATGCCCTAAAGGCCTATCTCTGGGCTGGTTTATATAGTCGACTGGTCCTAGGGTTTATTGGAGAGTCCTATCTAAGTACGATACATAGTCGATTGTTGGAAATATGCCCTAGAGACAAATAGTAATAAGGACTATTATCATATTTCATCAAGTTTATGATTAAGTTTTATATCATGCTATAACTGTGTCGAGTGGAAACATCAATACACGTGTGATATAGAAACAACCAGGGGTTCCTAGTGAAACTCTAGTCACTGGTTCATTGGTCAATAGATTATCAAGTTTTTTGATCATGTGGCATTTATACAAGTTGGAAATGGAGTCAACTCATTCTTAGAATGAGATGATGAACCAATACCCAACCTAAACATCGTGACCCAATCATGTCACGAAGTTCAAGTTATGATGAGTAGAAATGGATCCTCATAGACTATGCCTTAGACCGTGAGGCTATATCAATCACTGTCTCCCGAGAGTGCTTAGATAGCATCAAGCGCCACTTGGTAATACAGTGGTTATAAAGGTGTGTTCAGGTACTCGGAGGAAACCCTAGAGGCAATATATGTCAAGAGCGGTGAAAGTATCATATGGGCACCTAGAGGGGGGGGGGGGGTGAATAGGTGCTACTCCAAATTTTACTCTTTTTCAATTTAGGGTTTGACACAAAAGGTAAATTCTCTAGATTATGCAACTAAGGTGAATTTACCTATATGCCAAACTAGCACAAGTACTAAGCAAGAACTAGATAAGTAGAGTGCGGTAAAGGATAGAAGTAACCAAAGTGGAGCACGTGGAGACACAAGGATTTGTTTCTCGTAGTTCCTTCCTTTTGAGGGGAAGTACGTCTATGTTTGGAGAGGGGGTGGTACCAAACCACCAACGCCACGAGAGGCCTCCCTTGTTCTCCGATGAACCTCACCCCAAAGGGTTCGATTCACCTCTTCCACTATACAGCAACCTTCGAGGTGGAAGTCGGCACCTTTACAACGAGTTCGGGGCACACATCCACAACTTAATTGGAGGCTCCCAAATACAAGCAAGCTGTTAAACAATCAAAGACAAGCTTGTAAGAACCAAATCAAAAGCTAGGGTTTCCAAAGAAACACTAGAGTATGGGGGCCCTCAAGTGAATGAGGGGGAAAGGAAGATCTCTCTTGGTGAAGCTGTAGATCAAGGCCTTCTCCTTCGATTCTCCAAAGATCAATGACTTTGGATGGTTGGATGAAGAGATCTTGTTGATTTGGTGGCTCAAATGGGCATGGTGTTCTTGAGGTGGACGAGCAGCTGGAGGAAGGGGATAAGGTCCTCTATTTATAGCCCTTCACTCCACTGAACCGTTTTATGACCATTGGAGAAAACTCGGACCGGAGACTCCGATGTGCACACCAGAGACTCCGGTCAATCTCCGGAACATCAAACAGAATGACCCAGCCCATCCGCGAGCCAAGTGGACCGGAGACTCCGGTCCCTCTGCACCGAAGACTCCGGTCTGAGGCAAGGACCGGAGACTCCGGACCTTCCTCCAGACCAAGCTCCGGACCACCTCTTTGGCTGACCCAGGCAGGAAATAGGAACCCCCTCCGGAGACTCCTGGGGAAACTCCGGACCACACCGGAGACTCCGGTCCAGGCAGACCGGAGACTCTGGTCTAGAATTTCCAGGAGACAAGTAAATATGCAGGGAACATTCCGCAGGCCAAGGGTCCTTTTCACTTTGTAATATATCAACCTGTAGACAATAGCATACTGTAAAAGGCTCTACTTATTGTTAACAAACACCAAAAGTGACTATGATAGTAAATGTCCTTTCAATCTCCCCCTTTTTGGTGTTCGATGACAACAAGTGATTTTGCATGGAAAATAATCTGCAATGAATTATGGCAGTGTATGAACATGCTCCCCCTGACTATGTGCACCAAGATAAACAGGTAAAGCAAGCATGGTAGGTAGTACATGGATAAAACACATAGTTCTCACACGAGTTACAATAATGTAGGAGCACCCATAGAGTCACACACAAATAGCAAATAGTATCTCGCAATAACATAAGGCAAATAGGTACGAAGGTCGAGATAACAAATAAGAATCAAATATCCCAAGCCCATGCAAATCCCGATGACAATGTCTTCTCCGCCTTTGGCATCAAAACATTGAAAAGGGAAAAGACCTAATCTAGCGCCCCAATGGATCAGTAGTCCTTGTCATCATCCTCCTCGTCCTCCTCATCCATATCCTGATCCTCCTCGTCATCATCATCATAGTCCTCATCACCATCTGGAGCTATAGGTCCTTTGCCGTGAGGGTGAGAAGAGGAGGTACCTTGGTACCCATATCCAGAAGTGACATCAGAAAAGGTCTTCCAATCTACCAAGCTGTCTTGTTGGGCATTCCATGCCCCAAAAGAAAGAGTGTAATCTGACTCAGTGGATGGTTGACCACCATGCTCATCGGTGTACTCATCCTCTCCTTCCTCATCATCTGCTGCACCCTGAGCCTTGATCTCCTTGAGGAGTTTCTCTATGCGACGGTTGCTCTTGTAGGAGGCATGTTGTTGCTTGCGGATGTCCACATTCATGCAACAAAGGGTCCTCTCCTAGAAAGAGGCCTTCTTGACCCTCTGATACGTTGCAAACGTATCCATAATTTTTGATGTTCCATGCTTGGTTTTATCTACTTTCTTGTGTTTTGTCCACACTTTGGAGTACTTTTCATATGATTTCTTGGACTAACCTATTAACAAGAGCCACAGTGCCAGCTGCCTATTTTCTATTGTTTTTGGTTCTAGGAAAGTCAGCAAATGAATATTCTCGGAATTAGACGGGACAAAAGCCAAAGTCAGTTTTTCACCTGGAGCCAGAATATGAGACAGAGAGGGGCTAGGGCCCGTCCACACCACATGGCCGTGCGGCCAGGCCTGGCCCGCGCCAGGGGGTGGTCTGGCCGCCCCAGGCACCCCCTCGGCCTCTCCTTCCGCCTATATATTGCCTCTAATACGGAAACCCTAAGTACCCGATCAAAAATCCACGAAAGAGTCTGTAGCCGCCGTCATCTCCATCCCTAGATCTAGAGGGATCTGAAGCTCTTCCCAGCACCCTGCTGGAGAGGGGAATTCACCCTGGAGGCCTTCTTCATCACCATGCAAGCCTCCGGTGTGATGCGTGAGTAGTTCATCTGTGGACTACGGGTCCATGTAGTAGCTAGATGGCTGGTTCTCCTTCTTTGTGCTATCATGTTTAGATCTTGTGAGCTCCGTTCATGATCAATATCATCTATTTGTAATTCTACATGTTGTGTTTGCGGGGATCCGATGGATATTGAGATGCTATTTCAGATTGATTATTGATTCTATCATGTCTTTGTTATTTGTTATCTTGCATGCTTTCCATTGTTAGTAGCTATCTTGGCCAAGTAGATGCTAGCAACTCCAAGAGTTAGTATTTATGCTCGATAGTGGGTTCATGCCTCTGGTAATCTGGGGAAGTGACAGAAATCTCTAAGGTACTAGATGTGTTGTTGCTACTAGGGAGAAAACAACAATCCTTTGTTCATAGAACAATCGTATTGTTTACTTTACATGCAATTCGTAATGCAATTATCCGTTGCTTGCAACTTAATACGGAGGGGTTCGATGATAACCAAGGTGGATTATTAGTCATAGATGCGCTTGGATGGCGGTCTATGTATAATGTTGTAATGCCCAATCGAATCTCAAAGGAGTCAAGATGAGTAGTATATGCTTGTATGATTTCTCGATGTTTGTCAATTGCTCCCACCGTAATTTGTTCACAGATGTTATCTATCTTAAGGAGAGCCACCTCTAGTGAACTATGGACCCCGGTCCTTTCTTTTACTTTCAATCTACAATCAACTGTTTACTGCTTTGTGTTTACTTTCTGCAAACTATTACTTTCTTCCACTCGATACGTTTAATCCTTTGTTTTTAGCAAAACCGGTGAAATTGACAACCTCATCGCAAGTTGGGGACAGAGTTATGTGGTTGTGTTGTGCAGGTCTCCACGTTGCTGCTAGCACCGGTAGTGCGCCCTGCCTAAGTTCAGCTAGTTACACCTTTGGGGTGTTTCCTTGCTCCTACTGGATTGATAACCTTGGTTTCATAACTGAGGGAAAACTTACTATTGTGCTCATCATACCTTCCTCTTGGGGTTCCCCAACGAGCTCGTTAATACACGAGTCAGCATCCTCTCATGTACATAGTCACGTGTCATGGGCGGCAAGGGTGCATTGGAGGCACTCTTCCTCCGAGCCCTAGTGGGAGAGGGGGCCTTCTCGGTCTCAGATATCTCCTCCTCCACATTGGCATGGGAGAATCTTGGAGGAGGTCCCATGTGATCCTTCTGCTGTAGAGAGACAAGCATGTGCTCGGTAAGGTTGCGAGGCATGGCAAGTGGATATCCATGGTCCTGAGTGTTGATGAGTCTCATGACAAGTGGTGCATATGGGGGAGCCTTCTTGTACAGAATGGCATGGTACATCTCCTGAAATATGTAATCCATAACATCAATAGGATCTGCATCCGCCTCGGGGCCAGCCATGTAAATCCTATGAGTATGATATAGTAAGTTGACCAAACCACATCTGATGGCATCATCATTGCCAGCACTGGGGGAGATGGTTTGGCGGAATATCCTCAACATCAGATTGTAGAGATGTTTGAGTCCCTTGGACCCCCCCCCACAACACCCTCGTTGCCATACAAAGGGGCAAGCTTGGTCTTGTTCACCCCAAGAGCTGCTGAGTGCATGCGAACCCCAACATGAGTGGACACGCCCTGGAAGGTCTCAAATATGGCCTCAGCAAAGTCATAGAAAGTTGCAGAGCAGCGGTGATTTCCAGTCATCCAAGTCATAGTCCTGGCCTGGTCAGTCCCAAACACAACTGTGGCGTAAAACTGCTGCACAAGAGTGATGTTGTAGTATTCACGGAGCTCCATCAACTTGAACAGCCCTAACTTCTCACTAATCCACAGTGCATCAGAGAAGTAGGGGCTCTTCCTCATCTACTGAACACTCAAGTACTTCTGGGGGCACACATGTGATCTCTTGAGCATGCTGTAAATGTCTTTCATGAAGACAGCTTGCTCCTTTCTCCAATAGCATGGGTCCTCGCTGGTGCGAGACAAGGCATAGAAATTAATCTTTCATAGCTCACGTTACTTTTTATTTGACATGTGGGCCAAATACTGAAGGTTTTCGTACTTTGCCCTCTTGGCACGGTTCTCTTCCTCCGCCCTTTCCTGCTCCCTCCTCATATAGGCTGCATCATGGGCCTATTGTCTTTGGTTGGACGGGGGCACAATATACTGACCCTCGGACTCATCATAGCGAGGATCCGCTCTCTTTAACTTGGCCTTAGTGCAGGGAGGACGACGAGAGCTAGAACCTGTGAACAACAGTGAGGGAGATAGCATGGAGGTAAGTATATATGACCCAAGGAGGCAGCACAGGACCCTTGAGGCATTGCAGGATTTGTTTGATCCATCCCACACCGGAGTCTCCGTGGTCCACACTGGAGTCTCCGGCTCAGACCGGAGTCTCCGGTCCTAGGGACCGGAGTCTCTAGCCCTGAGGCCGGAGTCTCCGGTCGGGAGACTCGGGGAAAGACCAAGGAGGCTCCAGTAGTGTTGAATCCAACAGATCGGGCAAGCCAACAAGGGTAAAGTACTCGTGTGCATGCAAACAAGAGATTCCCATGGAAAAAAATAGTACCAATCCTCAAAAAACAAAGTAAGGGATGAACCCTAGGTGAGAAAGGAGGAGGAGAGGTACCAGATCTGTCCATGGGATTGATTCCACCGTTGGGAATCACCCTGGTGGAGGGGAGAAGATTAGCCGGCGGCACGACGGATCCCGGGGGCTTCTTGACCTCCGGGGAGGAGATTTGAGGGAGGAGGCAACGGGGTAGTGAGGGGAGGACGGGGGTGGATGAATGAAACTATCTGTTTCAGTTCACCCCGTCCTCCCTCTAAGTGGCTAGAAACCATCCGGACCGGAGACTCCGGTCTACACCGGAGACTCTGATGTGAGCACACCGGAGACTCCGGTGCTCCTCGACCAAAAACTCCAAGATTTGTGTATGGGGACATATATGAGATAGAGAGAGTTTACAAGACTAGGAAGAGGCTTGGGTTAAGATGACCTACTGTGAAGAATCAAAGAAACCACAGAAATCCATTCAAATGTTCATTAACGCGCCAAAGAAACCCGAACTAAGAACCAACTCTTCAATGAGAAGAGGGTGGTGGCCGAGGCCACCATGTAAGAGTTTGTCGCATGACACCGTGAAGAATTATCCTTGGGTTCATAGCCACTACTCATCAATGAAGCTCACATATCACTAAATGATATTAAGAGGATTGAATTTCTTAATGTTGGCATTATGAGGGAAGGGATAGTCCAATGTATTAGGACCGCACTCTCCCTATCTCCATGCCTACACCTACACCAAATATGAGTCGAGACATAGGTGAATATGCGAGGTAATCAAGTCAAGCTCCTAGAATCTACGATATTTAGTTCATTCCTCAAATAGCAAAATCTTGCTTCATCAAGTGGCTTTGTGAAAATGTCGGCAAGTTGGTCTTTGGTTGACACATAGGATAGCTCAATATCACCTCGAGCAACATGATCTCTAATGAAGTGATGGCGGATCTCAATATGCTTTGTCCTTGTATGATCCACTGGGTTATAGGCAATCTTGATAGTGAAGGGAATATGCCTGAGAGGCAATAATAAAGTGGTTATTCTCTTATTCCATGTTTATGATAAATGTTTATTTTGCATGCTATAATTGTATTAATTGGAAACGTTAATACATGTGTGTTTAATAAACAAAATATAAAGTTCCTAGTAATGCCTCTCATATAAACTAGCTCGTTGATTAACAAGATGATCAAGGTTTCCTGATCATGGACATTGGATGTTGTTAATAACAAGGTCACAACATTGGTGGAATGATGTGATGAACATTCATCCGAAGTATAGCATTACGATCAAAGTCATTATGTTTATATTGCTATAACATCATACGAAGTAATCTTAGTCCTTAGACCATGAGATCATGTTAATTGCTAACACCGGAAGAGTATCTTGATAACATCAAACGTCACACCGTAACGGGGTGACTATAAAGGTGGGTTCAGTGTTACAAAGGTGTTATGTTGAGGCTCATGGATCAAGAGTGGGATTTGTCCATCCCGATGACGGATAGATATACTCAGGGCCCTCTCGGTGATATCACATTAAGATAGCTTGCAAGCAAGTGATGTGATCACTAGAATGTTATATCACGGGAACGAGAAAAGAGTGCATGTCGGTAACGATATCAAACTAGGTGGATACCGATGATCGAATCTCGGACATGTAATATATTGCGAGACAAAGGGTTTTAGTTACTAGCGTTAAAGGTTCTCACGATCACAGAAGTCATCGTTGAATGTGTAGGAGTCAGTATGGATCTCTAGGTCCCTCTTCTGATTATTGATCTGAGAGGGGTCTCGATCATGTCTACATTATTCACAAACCGTAGGGTGACACACTTAAGGGATACCGACACCATTTGGAGCAAATAGGTTTCAGATAAAGATTTAAAAAAGCGCTGGAATTATTTCAATAGACACCGAAACTGTTTTGTGTGAAATTGCTGAGTTCTGCATGTAATATTGAAATGTTGCAGGGGGTTTTATGTGAATGTTTGTTAATTAAAGTAATTAACAAAATTTTGAAGAGTTTTATTAAATGAGAGAGCATTAAATTTGGAGAAATTTAATGCATTTAAAGTGGGGACTTTAAAAGAGAATGTGAAGGGGAAAATTTATGTGGAGGGAGTTACCACCACATGAATGAGGATGTGAGGGGTCACCCCTTGGGAGCCGGGCCATGGGAGGCACCCTCCTCCTATAAAAGGCCCCCCTCACACCCCTTCTTCCTCACACCTCCTCGTGAAGGATCTCTCCCCCTCTAGTATTATTCCCCCATGGTCTCGGATTAGTGAGATACATGTTCCCGGTGGCTTTATCTAGAAAGGAGTTGCTGCTTCCGCTACTTTGCTGGAGCGAGGGACGGAGGTTGTCGGGGTACTAGACGTGTGTGCAATCACGGATGCAACGCTGCTTTGTGGTGCTGGACTTGGTGGTGCTGGACTTGCTGGAGCTGGATCTGATGGACGTGCTGGAGCCGGACCTGCTGGACTTCATCACGATCTTGAGATCGGCAAGCGTACGACTACATCATCCACGAGTTCCTACTCGTTAACAAAACTCGATGTCTTCGAGGGTAAGTTCTCCATGGATGTATATCCACCCGTTGCTCTGTATCGAGTAGATAGATCTTGGCGTATAGTTCTCATCGTAGGATTTTTTTGTTTTCTATGCTACAAACCCTTCAGTGGTATCAGCGCCTGATCTATGCGTAGGTGCTTTGCACGGGTAAAACACATAAGAGTATGTGGGCGGTGATGATCATCTTATTGCTTCTTATATGTACTTTGGATATTGGTGGCATAGTGGTTTGAAGCGGCCGGGACCAACCTTACATGTCATCGCACATGAGACCGGTTCCACGACTGACATGCAACTAGTTTTGCATAAGTGGCTGGCGGGTGTCTGTCTCTCCTACTATAGTCAATATCTGATTTACAACGAGTTCCTAATAACTTGGTTATACTCGTTGTGGTTCCATGTTCGTAGGTAAGAACGGTTCTATCTTCGAAAGCCCTAAGCCACGTAAAACTTGCAATTGATAAATTAGAGGCGTCTAGTTTAGATCGTTCCTGGGCTAGTGTCATGATATGGTAATGTTGTAAGTAGATGTATGATAGATACTCTTACAACACACTAACGTGTAAGTTCCATAGACCTTGGCCTTACACACAATGGAATGATAGAGATCATACCACGATGCATATGATAGAGATCAAATGCATGGACCATATCATCCCACTTTACACATTAGATGTTTGCATCTTACATTGCTAGTTTGGCGTTTTAGTAGCATTATAAGATGATCCCTCATTTAAATATCAAGATAAAATGTGTTCTTCCTTAAATATGCACCGTTTTATGGATCATGTTTCGAGACATCACGTGATGATCGGGTGTACTTGACTCTACGCTTTCATACAAACGGGTGTAAGACAGTTTTACATATGCGAGTAGTAAGGTTCTTACTTGGCGAGCCTAGCATGTACAGACATGGCCTCGGAACACTAACCGAAAGGTTAAGCATGAGTCATATAGTTGATATGATGCCCATATTGATGCTCGCCTTTGAAGCTACACCGTCTCACGTGATGATCGGACTTGGTGTAGTGGATTTGGTTCATGTAATCACCAAAAAGGCACGAGGGATGTCGTTTTTGAGTGGGAGTTAATTTCTAATTTGGATTAGTCGAACTCAATTTGTCATCAGCTAAATCGAAGTGAATTTGCATAATTTGTTGTAGTCATTGGAGTCTGTTCACTACCTTATGCTTAGTTTTAATTCAGATAATAGAACTATAAAATTCTGGATATTTACTTTACGAACTGGTATCGTATTGTTTTGAATGTCAATTTAAAGTTTATAAGTCCTATTGCAAACTTTCAGCAAACTCTATTTACTCCATGAAGTTTAATAAGTAGTATTAAATCAAGAGTAAGAATTCCAATGTTAGTATCTAAAGTATCATGTTTGCCTCCATGATTATTGATATTCAAAAGTTGTTTTAATATCAAGATTATATAGGAGCTGAAAATTGTTTCAGAAACCATCATGTGTGGAAGATATTGTGATATCTGAAACAATGTTTTTGGTTGCATTATGATAGAGTATAATTTAGCAAAATACATGTTCTCATATTATGAGAATTTGTAAACGGTGGAGATGCTAGGCATCCGGATCTCCCAAAAAGGTTTTTGGGAACTAACATTATACTCGCGATTCTTCCTTACAGGCTATAGTAGCTTGATCATGAAAGTTGTCATGATAAGGATGAATAGAAGATGTAAGTAAAATGTTCACTACACTAATAGATTACTAAAGAATGGATTTTTGAAAGAATACCAAACATTTGATGATGGTGATTCACTTCAAAGTGCAAGTCCAAAGGTATTAGTATTTGACTATATACGCTTTGTACTATGTGTCATGTGAATGACACCACTATTGATGTTGATAGATTCTCTTAAAAGAAAAGGAATTGCTGAAAGAGAATCTATAAAATATTTGGCAGAAAAATAAAAGGTTGGAGATGTCCAACTTAGGTATATAGAAGATATACATGTTATGGTTGTATTCCTTGCTTGTTAAACAATGTGGTTCTTAGGTATTGGATACCGGTATTGGATACCGAATTGGTTGGTATGAAGTGTCATACAGGACAATGCAATTCATGAACTGCAATGGCCTAAGTAACTAGCAAGAGAATAAATGATGATGATCATCGAAAACAAATAAAGTGTTATTGTGTTTTTGTTGTCGTTAAACCTAGCCTTCAAGATTTGTTTTAATAATTGTTATTTTGTTCCGGTATTATGAGAACAACGGTTGTTCAAATAATTACTGTATTCCATAAATGATGGATGAACTTTTACAAGTCTAGTGGGAGAAATCACATCCATAAACACTATTGCTAAAATGTCGCAAGGCAAATGATTGAAAGATAACTTGTGAAGTGACATCGCTGTTTAAATTATATTGGAAAGAAAACATGAAGAAACTCCATGTTGATGGATTTTTGGAGTCTTTGATTTTGATCAATTGACGCTTGTGAAACTTTCCTCAAGATAATTGAAACTCTGTCCATAGGCCAAGTAGGAACAGATGACTAACTTATTGGATATTATACATATTGATGTATATACTCCATTATGTGTAGCGATATGCGATGAATCTTTCTGCTTCATATGCTTTCTCCAGAAATTTGAGTGAATATATCTATATGTTTACTTTAATAAGGAAGAAGTATGAAACATTTGAAAATTGTTCAAAGACTTTCAAGATGAAGTGAAAAATCATTGTAACAAGAAAATAAAAGAGTTTGTGTGTTGATCATAAAGGAAGATATTTGAGTTACATGTTTAGCAAAAAACACCTAAGATTTGAGGAATTGTTCCATGATTTGTGTTTCCCGATAAACCATAGGAGTATGGCATATTCGAGAGATGAAATCAAACCATGTTTGACATGGTAAGATCAAAGGTGTCATTTATAAAACTGCCATTATGTTTTGAGGATTGAAGCTTTAGAGACTACCGCTTTTACACTAAAAAGAGCACCATCGTGATCTGTTGAAATGACACCATATAAGTTATGGTTTGGGATAAAACCCAAATTGTCTTTTCTTAAATTTTGGTATGCTATGCATAAGTAAAATGTTTACAACCAAAGTCGGATAAACACGTATTTGTAGGTTATCCCAAAGAATTTGTTGGGAATTTCTCCATACCACCAAGGACAAAAGAGTTTGTTACTTGGAACGTCAAGTTTCTTAAGAAGGAATTTTTCTGGAAAAGTTAAGTGGGAGGACAATAGAAAATGCTCATGGCTCCCGTGATTACAAAGGTTGTGATCTCGGAGATTAGAGTTCCTATTGAACCATGTGAGTCGGTAAGAATCAAATAGTGTGATTTGATAAACAAGTCGTTATTGTTTTGACAATGATGAACCGACTGCATGCAAAGAAGCGATGATGGGCCCTGACTCCATAAAATGACTAGAAGTCATAGAATCCGTGATAGTATCCATACACGAGAATCAAGTTTCTGAACTTGGAACACCCTCTGAAAAGGTGTAAAGCCTATCGGTCATGTTTGGATCTATAAAGAAATAGACATGGATGTTTAACATCTATGAAATATTCGACATGTCGGAAAGAAGTTTACGGCAATGTTCAAGGAGTTGACTATGACAAGATTTGATCTTTCATAGCGATATATAGTCTTGACGGATTGATGTAGCAACCACTACATATAATTTGGTATATGGTAGTTGAATAAACAAAACAAGGTTCTTCTAATAGAACGGTTACCTAGGACGTGTACATGACATAGTCCGAAGGGTTTTGTTAATTCAAAGGGTGCTAAAAGGGCATGCAGACTTCAATAGTTGAAGTAAGCATAGCGGAGTTGGAATCTTCACCATGATGAAACTGTTAAAAGAGTTTAAATTCAACGGAGATGATGAAGATGCTTGCATTTGCAAGAAATTAAGTGGGAGCGCTGAGACATATTTCTAATACATTATGTAGAGGACATATTGTTGATTGGAAATGATGTATCTTGTATTGACACAAGTTAAGAATTTCATTAAAATAAGATTTCGATGAAAGACTTGGGAAAAACTGGAATATTTGGCATCAATATCTATATGGATAGATTGAGACGCTAATATGGTTGTGCCAGACATACATATATGATATATTGAAAGGGTTCAATATGGAAACAACAAGAAATGTTCTTGCTACATGGAAAGGATTGTATAAAGATTCAAGTGTTTCAACACTTGGTGAGTAAAATCACATGAAGATTTTGATCGATTATACCGTGATATGTATATATCTAGAATGTCCTATGCTCTAAATGTTATGAGCACATACCAGAATGATTCATAAGATGATCATTGGACAATAGTAAAGATATTCTTATGAGCTTTGTAAGAACTAAGAATATATCATATATAAGTGACAAATAGTTAAAGGTAGTTCATTGTAAAGTGTTACATTGATACTAGTTTTGTCACAAGATACAAATTAAAATTTATATCAATTTAGACTATGGGTGGCACAATGTAATGGAAAGGATGTTCCATGATGGATTTGGATGAGTTCCAAAGTTGAGACATTGTGACGGATACTACAACGAAAAGCTAAGTATATGACTGCTATAGTAGCAGCAAAGGAGGGCATTTGTGTTAAGTAGTTTGTTATCAAACTAGGTGTGGTTCAAAGTGGGCTAATACTATGAAGATATATTGTATGACAATAATATCAACATATTTTAACCCGAACAAACTAAAAGGTCTCACCAAAGGACCAAATTTATACAATGCCATCTCATTTGAGAATGAGTGATGCATAGAGACGCAAAGACATGCAAATACACACGGACCTGAAACTGTCATATCCGAAGATTATGTTAACCACTAGCAATCGCGTATATGCAACACCAGAAACCCATAGGTGTTCAATACGCAAAGTTTTTCAAACTAGATTATTGACTCTAGTGCAAGTGAGAACTGAAGGGAGTATGCCCGAGAGGCAATAATAAAGTGGTTATTATCGTATTCCATGTTTATGATAAATGTTTATTTTGCATGCTATAATTGTATTAATTGGAAACGTTAATACATGTATGTTTAATAAACAAAATATAAAGTTCCTAGTAATGCCTCTCATATAAACTAGCTCGTTGATTAACAAGATGATCAAGGTTTCCTGATCATGGACATTGGATGTTGTTAATAACGAGGTCACAACATTGGTGGAATGATGTGATGAACATTCGTCCGAAGTATAGCATTACGATCAAAGTCATTATGTTTATATTGCTATAACATCATACGAAGTAATCTTAGTCCTTAGACCATGAGATCATGTTAATTTCTAACACCGGAAGAGTATCTTGATAACATCGAACGTCACACCGTAACAGGGTGACTATAAAGGTGGGTTCAGTGCTACAAAGGTGTTATGTTGAGGCTCATGGATCAAGAGTGGGATTTGTCCATCCCGATGAAGGATAGATATACTTAGGGCCCTCTCGGTGATATCACATTAAGATAGCTTGCAAGCAAGTGATGTGATCACTAGAATGTTATATCACGGGAACGAGAAAAGAGTGCATGTCGGTAACGAGATCAAACTAGGTATTTGGATACCGATGATCGAATCTCGGACATGTAATATATCACAAGACAAAGGGTTTTAGTTACTAGCGTTAAAGGTTCTCACGATCACAGAAGTCATCGTTGAATGTGTAGGAGTCAGTATGGATCTCCAGGTCCCGCTTCTGATTATTGATCTAAGAGGGGTCTCGATCATGTCTGCATTATTCGCAAACCGTAGGGTGACACACTTAAGGGATACCGACACCATTTGGAGCAAATATGTTTCAGATAAAGATTTAAGAAAGTGCTGGAATTATTTCAATAGACACCAAAACTGTTTCGGGTGAAATTGCTGAAATTGGTTCTGCATGTAATATTGAAATGTTGTAGGGGGTTTTATGTGAATGTTTGTTAATTAAAATAATTAACAAAATTCTGAATAAAATTAATAAAAGAGTTTTATTAAATGAGAGAGCATTAAATTTGGAGAAATTTAATGCATTTAAAGTGGGGACTTTAAAAGAGAATGTGAAGGGGCAGATTTATGTGGAGGGAGTTACCACCACATGAATGAGGAGGTGAGAGGTCACCCCTTGGGCGCCGGCCATAGGGAGGGGCACCCCCTCCTCCTATAAAAGGCCCCCTCACACCCCTTCTTCCTCACACCTCCTCGTGAAGAATCTCTCTCCCCCTCTAGTATTATTCCCCCATGGTCTCGGATTAGCGAGATACATGTTCCCGGTGGCTTTATCTAGAAAGGAGTTGATGCTTCTGCTGCTTTGCTGGAGCAAGAGACGGAGGTTGTCGGGGTACTGAACGTGTGTGCGATCACAGATGCACCGCTGCTTTGCGGTGCTGGACTTGGTGGTGCTGGACTTGCTGGAGCTGGATCTGATGGACGTGCCGGAGCCGGACCTGTTGGACTTCATCATGATCTTGAGATCGGCAAGCGTACGACTACATCCTCCATGAGTTCCTACTCGTTAACAAAACTCGTTGTCTTCGAGGGTAAGTTCTCCATGGATGTATATCCACCCGTTGCTCTGTATCTAGTAGATAGATCTTGGCGTATAGTTCTCATCGTAGGAATTTTTTTGTTTTCTATGCTGCGAACCCTTCGGATAGCACTTTCATTGTCACATAGAAGAGACACTTTGTCACAATGGACACCATATTCCTTTAAAGTTTGCCTCATTCATAGCAATTGAGTACAAGCACTAGTAGCTGCCACATACTCGGCTTCGGTGGTGGAGAGAGATATACAATTTGCTTCTTAGAAGACCAACACACCAAGGACCTCCCAAGGAATTGGCAAGCCCTGGAGGTTGATTTCCTATCATCCTTGTCACCAGCCCAATCCGAATCCGTATATCCAGAAAGAGAGAAAGTTGAGCCCCTAGGATACCAAATACCATAGTTTGGGGTATGGACCAAATATCGAAAGATTCTCTTGACCACCATCAAATGGCTTTATTTAGGAGCCGCTTGATATCTTGCACACACTCCTACACTCAACACAATATCGGGTCTAGATGCACAAAGGTAAAGCAAAGAGCCAATCATGGACCGGTATACCTTTTGATCCACATCTTTACCATTTGGGTTTAGTTCAAGATGAGTCTTTGTTGCCATGGGAGTGGGAGCTCCATTTAGATCTTTCATGTTGAATCTTTTGAGCATATCTTGAGTATACTTGTCTTGGTTGAAGAATGTTCCTCCTCTCACTTGCTTGATCTCAAAACCAAGAAATACTCTCAGTTCTCCCATCATAGACATCCTGAACCTGTCAGTCATATGCTTTGAGAATTCATCATTAAAATCTTTGTTAGATGAGCCAAATATAATATCATCTACATATATTTGGCATACAAAAAGTTCCCCATTGACCTTCTTAGTAAAAAGAGTGGGATCGATTTTCCCAACCTCAAACCCACGATCTAACAACAACTCTCTAAGGTGCTCATACCACGTGCGTGGGGCTTGTTTGAGCCCATAGAGTGCCTTATCGAGTTTGTAGACGTGGTTTGGAAAGTTGGGATCCTCAAACCCTGGGGGTTGCTTCACATATACCAACTCATGTAATGGACCATTAATAAATGCACTTTCTACATCCATTTGTTGTAATTTAAATTTATGATGTGCTGCATAAGCAAGAAGGATACAGATGGACTCAAAGCGAGCCACGGGTGCATAAGTCTCTCCATAATCAATGCCTTCAATTTGAGAGAACCCTTGTGCAACCAATCTTTCCTTGTTCCTCACCACAATTCCATGCTCATCTTGCTTGTTCTTGAAAATCCACTTGGTGCCTATAACATTGCGGCAATCTTTTGGCTTTTCAACTAACTTCCATACTCTGTTTCTCTCAAAGTTGTTGAGCTCTTTAAGCATTGCATCCAACCAATCCGGATCTTCAAGAGCTTCCCAAACTTTCTTTGGTTCCACCATGGAAATGTGTGCTTGGTGCTCACCAAAGTTCTTTAGTTGAGCTCGAGTGGATATCCCTCTTCTTAGATCTCCTACCACATTCTCAAGAGTGTGGTCTCTTAATTCCAATATTCTATCCATTCTAGCTTGGCGACGAGTTTCGATCTCCTTGTTGTTTCTTAAGGGGATCACTTCATCATTTTGGTCCTCATCTTGACCATTAACTTGACCTTGATCATCATTGGATCTATTCTCTTCTTCAAGAGGCAAATATTGACCTTGGTCTTGATCAAGCATACTTCTAGACATGCATTAAGCTTCCCTTATGGTAGTTTCTATAGATCTTACTTGTGTAATAGACTTAGCACCACTGGACATTCTGGCAAATGGAGACTCAAGTAGCTCCTGGCAAGAGGTTTCTTCTTGATCAGCAGGTTGAGGGTCCACAACTTGTCTTTGGCATGGGTCATTGTCCTCCTCGAAAGGAGCTTGTTGATGTTGTGAAGATGAGGGCTCTAGTTGAGTAGAGCATAGTTCTTCTCGATCCGCCATAAGGGTTTCCTCAACAGGGCGGATGAAACCCGCACCCATTCTTCCTATGGCATCCTGAGGCATTTCATCATCTACATCACAGACATTAACACGCCTCGCTTGGGGACCATCATATTCTTCAAACACCACATGTCGTGGTGGTGTCACGGCAGATGCCATGGATAGGCTAAAGGTGGGGACTAATACACGCTAGGGGAATCCAGGGAGGGATAGTGGAGTGGTTCTCCACACAGCAGTTTGTATTGATTTCCTTCAAGATTACAAGTGCTCCTTGAGATGTATTAGCGAGAGGAGGAAGAAGGAGCTCTCTTCTCTTGCCTACTATTTTTCCCTAGAACCCTAGATCAACTAGCACTATCGCCTCAAAGAACTCAACCAGTGACTATGGAATCACCAAACCAACTAGAGCTCAACCAACCCTCTCTACCAGAAACCTAGCCCCCCTTATATAGAGGAAGTTCGGTCCCTGCCTAGGGCATACGTGGAGGCATATTCCTAAGAATATGCCCCCTCCCAAAGTGGTAACCCGACCGGGGTGCTTTTCCCCCGCGTCACACATGCTTTAGCGACGTAAGCCTCTGCGGCGCCCGCGTCAGCCGACATGGGCGTCGTCACCCTTATCGGCCATGACCCGGTGGTCCTGCCCTTGCTTTCTCCGGCCACACCTGTTCCTGCATATAAGTTAGACAAGCACTTCCGACTTACTCCTTAAGTCGGATGAGACAATGTTAGACGACCCCCTGGTCCGGGTTACTCCGTGATCCGGCCTGCCTTGAGGTGACCCGGCCAGCATCCGCTTTGACCTTGCCGAACCTCGGCTAACTCGGCCCTTATACCCCGGAGTGACCCTACCCGGGGGTATCCCCCCAACATTAGTCCCCGAAGCTGGTGCGGTCTTAGCTGCCTTGGCCGCTAAGGCCACATCAGGTTCATTTATGTTCGAGCCTTGGACGTTTAATTCCGGGTTAGCTCCTTATCTCGGATTATATGGATTTACGTTCCCTTCGCATGTTCCAAGTTTTCACTCGCCAGCCGGCTTACCACTTTGGCTCGGATCCCATGGTTACCATGGTTTGATCTGGGCCCTGCTTCCTTCTCTCATACGCCAACCCACGTGGAGGCTAATCATCACGTTGTCTCATTTTAAGGGCCTGCACAGTAACCGCCGCAGTAATTGTCAGTTATCATTGTACGTGGGTCACGTCATGCCTGCCTCCTCGTTTACCGCATCAGCGTGTCACGTCATGGGATTGCTTCTGCTCTGTGGCCCCCTGTGTGGCTTTTCTCTGATTGGCTGATGCAGGTGATACACGGCCACACCGTGTGGCTTGTTGGCGCAACGCGATCCCACTCCCCCATCTCAGGGGCAGTATAGCGAGGGCGCACCCTTAGCATTTTCCACTGCGCCTACGCCCATTGCCTTTCTCCTTCGTCTTCCTAGCGACCGCGCCGCCAAGCTTCTAGCAGCAGCGCCAAGACCTTCCCGATGCTTCGATCGCAGCCACCGCTGCGCAGCTTCTTCGCCATGGGTCCACGCCAATCCAGGCCTCAGATCTTCGCCGCCGCTAGCTCCAACGAGGATAGTGAATACGAGATGACGGAGGAGGAGCTCATCATCGCCGAGCAGGAGATGGAGGAGGACGCCGCCGCGGCGGACCACGGCGGGTGGGCCGGATCATGGGTCTGTCAAGATGACCTTAACTGGCTCTACCGGACCAGACGCATTCCTGCCGGCGTCGCCGCTCGTCTCCCCTCCGCCGAACTAGCCCCCTCACCCAATCCGGGTGAGTTCGTCGTGTTCCTGTCCCACTTCCAACGGGGATTTGGTCTGCCGGTGAGCGATTTCTTCCGGGATTGGGTTAGGACCTACCACTTGCAGCCGCACCATCTCCCAGCCAACGAGGATGACATGATCATGTTCGTGCGCAACCGAATCTCTCCCCTCCAGAAGCGCACCCGCAAGTTGTGCCACATGAGTTTTGGCCGCGACCCCAACCGGACCTCCTCCTTCGAGCTGAGCAACATGGAGATTTTTCGCCGGGTTAAGGCTCTTTTCACCACCCACAAGGATTTCTCTGCCGAATGGACGTGGGGAATTGAGCACTACTGTCGTGACAGGCTCCCTCCCGCGGTAAGCTTCACGGGGCAAACTTATTTCAGATCTAATATGTGTCGGTTTTTGTTGTATTTTTGACTCTGTTCTTCGTGCTTTTTCTCAGCAGTTCCTTCAGCAAACTCTCTAGGATGGTACGGATCCGACCCTTAAGTGGGCGCCGGACCGAGAAATCCCGGATGAGGAGGAGCCGGACCAGGAGATGTTCCTCCCTATGACCGATGCTACCAAACGACCCAGCGGTAAATTCTCTTCTCTTAGAGATTGGCCCGATGATGAGGATGACTCGGATGTCGACGTGATTGAACCTGTTGAGGTTGTCCCTCTTTCTTTTGCCTTTCTGGCATCAACTAACCCTGGTGGGCATATCCACGAGGATCCTCCACTTGCTACGGGCGAGCCGATTCCGGTGGCGTCGAAGAAGAAGCGCGGAGCCGCATCAAGTTCTTCCTCCGAACCTTCTCAGCCCACAAAAGGCAAAAGAAGGCCAGAGACAAGACTGCCTCCAAGCGGGCAGGCAAAGCCCCGGCACGGGGGGCTCGGAAACCCAAGGAGGCCGAAACCTCGGATGCGTAAGTCATTTTTCGTTGCGTAACTCACTTTTCCTTGCATCGCGGTAATTTCTCTTCTGACATTATTCTCTTTTTCAGGCCTCCGGTGGAGGTCCCTCAGAGCGGATCAAGCATCTCTTCACCCCTTCGGTCTGGCCCTTCTCCTCCTCGTGACGACGAGTCACGCCCGCTGAGCCCTATTCCGGAGGGTTCTGCGGCTGCTCCGGGTTCCGCAGTACCTCATCAAGAGGAACGCTACCTTGGAGCGGGAGGGGTCGGTCCAGCCGAGGCGACGGTGTCCACCACTTCGGCATCACCGCAACCAGCAACCACCGAGTCTATCTCAACACTAGCACCAGCAGCAGTTCCAGTATCAGCGACTGAACCGGCTCCAGAATCTGTTCCGGCACCAAGAAAACCCACCACAGCTCCAAATCTAGCTACAAGAGCTCCAGTGCCAAGTTCTTCCGCCTCGTCCGAGTCATCTCAGCCTCGGCGAGGAACTACTCCGGCAGCTTCTAAGGGGAAATCCACCGCAGTTACTTCTTCCCAGCAAGCTAAGGGCAAAAAGGCTCCGGATGCCACCAAGTCTGCATCTGTCGAGGCTGGGCAGCGAACCCTAGCATCAATGCTTCCCAAGAAAACTCCAGCAACAAAGGATGTTCCTGCCGAGCCAACTGATGCGCAACAGATGGTTCTGCATACCAGCCCAGCTCTTGCCCTAGTTGAGATGAAAGAAGCTCACACGAAGGGCTTGGTGTCACCCCATATGCCCACCGGCGAGCGGTTCCCTCCGAGCCTTATCGAGTTCGTCATGAACTGGAACAAGGCGGAGTTCGTCCACAACGACGATCTCCCGGAAAAGTTCGGCCCCGCAGAATTTTCCGCCCAGATGAATACCGCCGCTAAGGCAATTAACCTCGCGGGGCGAATGATGGAGGTATGTCGTTTCTCCTTTACATGCTGTAGATAATAACCATTAGTCCCCGAGCCTCCGGTGGAGTAGCTTGTTACTCGGTCGGATGCTCATTAGAAAACTAACGTAGCTGCATGTAAACTTCGAATCTGCACACACCTAGAGCCGGGTTAAGTTCCACTTGGCCCGGATCTTGTACACTTAAAATATGCACACACCTAGAGCCGGGTTAAGTTCCACTTGGCCTGGATCTTGTATACTTCGAATATGCACACACCTAGAGCCGGGTTAAGTTCCACTTGGCCCGGATCTTGTACACTTCGAATATGCACACACCTAGAGCTGGGTTAAGTTCCACTTGGCCCAGATCTTGTACACTTCGAATATGCACACACCTAGAGCCGGGTTAAGTTCCAATTGGCCCGGATCTTGTACATTTCGAATATGCACACACCTAGAGCCGGGTTAAGTTCCACTTGGCCCGGAACTTGTACACTTCGAATATGCACACACCTAGAGCTGGGTTAAGTTCCACTTGGCCCGGATCTTGTACAGTTCGAATATGCACACACCTAGAGCTGGTTAAGTTCCACTTGGCCCAGATCTTGTACACTTCAATATGTACCAAGCTAATTTTACACTTCGTACTTTTTTCGTGTAACCACCAATCGCCAAGCGCTGAATTCCAACGCCGCTGGATACCCACAAGATTCTACGCAAGAAACATGTTGCACTTAGTGCAGAACATGAAAAGAGGGGTAATTTTCTCCTCGGCACCTCTCCGCTTTTCTTCACTTTCTTCCACTAACTAATCTCCTCATTCGGTTTCTACCGGGTGGAGGCTGAGAACAAGATCATGCGTAAGAACTTGGAGGAAATCCGGGTATGTCCTCTTTTGTTCGACCGTAGTGTTTTCCATTTCTTCTTCTCCTTGGGTCGCAAACATTCACTCCTCGGCTCTGCCGGGTCAACATACTATTTCAGCATCGCTTGAGGATAGTGTGCCCGTGCCTGATATGATGCTGCATTTTCTCGAACAAGCAGGGCAGCATCAAGCCGAGCTGAAGAAAAAGGATGATGAGATCGCTCTCCTCCGGACTAAGGACGACGAGATTGCCAAGCTCAAGGCTGAGATGGAGAAGATGAAGGCCCAGCACCAAACCGAGCTCCAAAAGGTTGGCCAGAACTTCACAGAAGAGCGTGAGCGCCTTACTCCCCGGATCTCCAAGGACCAGGACCTACTCAGAGAATCCGACCTCCAGCTTGGGTCGGCAAACGCTGAGCTTGAGCAACTTCGCAAGAGACGCGATGACTGCATCAAGGATTTAACCCGGATCCATAGCCATATTTCTCGTAAGTTCCTTTCCCTTATCCGACATAATTCTCCGGGTTACCTCATATGTCTTTTCTTTACCTTCTTCCTTTGCCTTGTTTCTAGACTACTTTCCAGAGGGTACTTCTATTGCAAGCGCTGCTGTTGCCAAATTTCGTCGAGAGAGGGGTACTCCCGTCGTTCCTGACAGTGAGAGCATTCCCTTAGACATGGAGGACCTATTGGTCAGCCTGTCAACTCGCGTGGAAACCATCAAGAATTATGGCAAGGATATCCTCGATGTTGCAGTTCGCATTTTCAATACGTTCTGGCCCGGAGAGAGTAGCCCGGAGACCATCGCGATTCTCGTCGAGAAGTTAATGGAGATTGAGACCCAGCTTGACCTCTGGAGAGAGTCCGCTGGGCGTGCCGCAGCCGATACCATCCTTCACCATATTCTCACATGGTACGAGAAGATCGACCTCAGCCTCCTTACATCACGCCAAGACCGGATCCAAATGGACCGATGATCCGAGTGGGTAGCTTCGGCGCCAGCTTGCGCCTACAGCCTCGAATATTCTCCTATTCATGACCGGGTTGAAGGACCGAGCTCTCGGAACTACCGGGACGAGCACAATGAGAACGTTGAAGATGGGTCAGATGAGGGCGGAGAAGATGATGCTTCAGATATTGAAGACAGTGATGACGACGCCGAACTTCCTCCTCCTGCTGCTCCTTAGTTCCAAAAAACTTGAAAATTTATCAGATCCCCGGTATGCCGGGTGCAATTGTATGCTGGATATGTGATATTTTGCTACTACATTTCTATGCCGGATTAACTTGGGCGCAGTCCCCGAGTTTCAAATTTCGTCCAATTCTCTGGCTCGGTCCGTGTCTACCTTGATTCGGTTTTATGACTTACGAACCCGAGCTTCAAAAATTGTTTTAACAATACTTAGAAACTTTTAGGCTTAGCTCAAAATAATTCAACATAATAACTTGAAAATAAATACAGGGTTAGTCCGAAAAATAAACGTTAGCTCGAATAAACTCGTTTCCTTAGTCTTTTTCATGTGCTACGCAATTTCAAACTTGTTCTCTTGCTTGCCATGAAGCCAATTCTTGTTGGACAGCAGCAAGTCGAAGAGTTGGGTTTTTGATGCTCACACATTACTAATCCGGGTTAAGTAGAACAACTTATTCCAGCTACCGCATAAGAAGTAACAACAAACGTTATTAAGGCAGTCCCCGAGTTACTGCTCGAGGCGCCGCTATTTCATTGATAAGCTCATTGCCGACATACATACCGACATATGAGACGACTCGGATACATACACTTCTTAGCTAAGTGAAGGGAAGTAGTGCTACATTCCACGGTCGCTTAGATTCCTCTCCAGACCTATCCGCCTTGTTTTTTTCCTGTGGCTTTGCATCTATAAGATAGTAAGAATCATTGTGCAATGCTTTGCTCACAATGAATGGCCCTTCCCATGGGGGGATAATTTATGCATGCCAGTAGTACGTTGTACCAACCGGAGCACCAGATCACCTTCCCGAAAGACTCGGGGGCACACTTTCCTGCTATGATAGCGTCGGAGATGTTGCTGATATATGGCGGATCTGGACAGTGCCGCCTTCTCGCTTCTTCCAGCAGATCAACATCATTTTGCCGGGCTTGCACTTCGCTTTGTGTATTGGGTGACCCTAGGAGAATCATGCTCTATGTCGGCCGGTAATAGCTTCGCCCCATATACCGTAAAAATGGCGATAGCTCGTTGATCGATTCGAGTTGTTCTTAACTCCACAAGATCACCGGTAGTTCTTCTATCCAGCACCCGCTGATCTTTGCAGCGGCTCAATGAGCCGTGGCTTTATCCGGATAGTACTAATCCGTTGGATCTTTCCACTTGTCCGCTCGATGCGGGTGGGCTACCGAGACATCGAGTCGGATCTTCTTATCTCGCGGCCGCAAATGCTCCTTCCGCAAAATTTGTTCCATTATCAGTTATAATACTGTGTGGATAACCGTATCTCAAGATGATGTCTTTGAGAAATGTCACGGCCGTAGCTCCATGACATTTTCTTATAGGTTTCACTTCAATCCATTTTGTAAACTTGTCCACCATGACCAAAATGTGTGTCATGTTTCCTCATGCTGGTTTGAACGGGCCAACCATATCCAAGCACCATATAGCAAATGGCCACGTAATTGCTATGGTCTTGAGTTCCGACATAGGCATATGTGTCTTGGTGGCGTACCTTTGACAACCATTGCATTTTCTCACCAGATCTTCCGCTTGTTCTAAGGCACTTGGCCAGTAGAAACCATGCCGGAATGCTTTTTCCACTAAGGCTCGGGATGAGGCATGATGCCCGCATTATCCTTGGTGTATATCTCGGAGGATGTCAAGTCCTTCTTCCGGGTCAACACATCGCTGGAAGACGTTGGTTACACTCCGTTTGTATAGCTCGGAATTGATGATCGTGTATGCCTTTGCTCTCCTCTGAGTTTGCCTGGCTAACACCCCCTCGGCGGGTAACGTTCTGTCTTTCAGAAATTGGAATATAGGCAGTGCCCAAGCTAGTATCGCTCGTGGAGGGAATACGTCCTCATCGATTTCCATCTAATCCACCGACATAACTTCAGCCGGATCACGCTGAGCAGTCCCCGGGTCTAGCGAGGTAGTCCCCGGGTTTGCTGATGCAGTCCCCGGGTCTCGCATACTACCTCCCGTGTCAATGTCCATGGGCTCAGCTCCGGATTCCGTATTTTCCGGGACATAGATCGAGTCAGTTCCTGGGGATGGCCTGATAGATGGTTTTCTGAGGTGCTCCAATGCTACACCCGATGGATTTGCCTGTCGGGTCGATCCGAGCTTTGACAGCATGTCAGCAGCCTCGTTTTCCACTCGGGGTACATGGTGAAATTCACACCCCTCGAAGTAACCAGATATCTTCTGCATGTGAAATTTGTATAGTGACATGTTTGGATCCAGGGCGTCCCACACTCCGGACACCTACTGCACCACCAGATCCGAGTCGCCAAAGCATATTATCCGACGTATGACAATCTCCTTTGCCACTTTGAGCCCATGCACAAGAGCCTCATACTCAGCGACATTGTGCGATGCCGCGAAATGGATCTGCAATACGTACTTTAGCTGGTCCTTCTTTGGCGAGGTAAGCACAACCCCGGCGCCTAATCCGGTTTTGGTTTTCGACCCGTCAAAGTGCATCCTCCAGTAGTTCGGATCTGGTGGCGGTGGTTCGTATTGTACCTCGGCCCAATCCACAAAAAAGTCCGCCACAGCCTGAGACTTGATTGCTTCTTCATCATATTACATAAGGGGCTAGCTCAATTGCCCATTTTGCAATTCTGCCACTCGCATCCTTGTTACCCATTATCTCGAATATGGGGGCTTCACATATCACTTTGATGGGGTGCTCCTCAAAGTAATGCTTTAACTTCTTTGCCGCCATATAGACACCGTATGCCACCTTTTGAAAGTACGGGTAGTTCTGTTTTGAGGCAGACAATACCTCGCTCAAGTAATATACTGGCCTGCCTTGCAAACTTACCCTCTTCATTGCGCTCCACTACAATTACTGCACTTACAACTCGGTTGGTTGCGGCTATGTAGAGCAACATTAGCTCCTTTGATAGTGGAGAAGCTAACACTGGTGCAGTGGCCAACATCTTTTTTAAGTGGGCAAAGGCTTAATCGGCCTGTGGCATCCAAACGAACTTATCTGACTTTTTCATGAGCTGGTAGAGAGGCAGTGCCTTTTCTCCCAACCGACATACAAACTGACTCAACGATGCCAGGCACCCAGTAAACTTCTGGACATCGTTAAGACACTTCGGCAACTCCATTCGTTCGATGGCTCAGATCTTAGTTGGATTAACTTCGATACCTCGGCTGGAAACGAGAAATCCGAGTAATTTTCCAGCCGGGACACCGAAGGTACATTTTTCCGGGTTAAGCTTCATCCGGAACCTTCTCAAGTTCGCGAATGTTTGCCTTATGTCGTCAAGGAGCGTTTTGCTTTCCTTGGTCTTGATAACCACATCATCCATGTATACTTGTACGTTTTGACCTATTTGGTCGTGCAAACATTTTTGCATACATCTTTGGTACGTTGCACCTGCATTACGTAAACCGAACGGCATAGTGCGATAGCAATAAGCCCCATACGGGGTAATAAACGCAGTCTTTATTTGATCATCCGGGTTCAGAGGTATCTGGTGGAAGCCAGAATATGCATCAATGAATGACAATAGTTCACATCCCGCGGTCGAGTCTATGACCTGATCTATCCTCGGCAGTGGAAATGGATCTTTTGGACACGCCTTGTTCAGGTTCGTGTAATCGATACACATACGCCAAACCACTGCCACGTTCGGATCGTCCTTCTTCTTTTCTACCAGCACCAGATTAGAGAGCCAATCCGAATACAACACCTCCATGATAAATCCTACTGCTAGCAACCGAGCTATCTCGTCACCAATGACTTTTCTCCTATCCTCGGCGAAGCGGCGGAGAGGTTGCTTCACCGGCCTTGCTCTGGGTCTTACATTCAAAGAGTGCTCGGCCAACTCCCTCAGAACACCTTGCAAGTCCTGTGTAGACCAAGCAAAAATATCCCGATTCTCACGGAGGAAGTTGACGAGTTCGCTTTCCTATTTATCAGTTAACCCGACACCAATTGTTACGGTGCGCTCTGGGAACATGTTATCAACTGGAACCTTCTTGGTGTCCTTTGCGGCTTGAAATGAAACGCTGCCATGCGGGTTACTTAACGCTGGCATATATTGCTGCGCGGACTGAGCTAATGCGCCATCTCTTGGATTTTTCTTTTCTCTTGCGCGATCACGAGTGACTCGGCTAGGTTAGACCCGGATGAAGCACACTCAATGGAACGTCGTAAATCTCCAGCAATGGTAATCACTCCATTTGGCCCGGGCAACTTCATCTTCAGATAACTGATGTGGCAGCTTGCCATGAACTTGTTCAATGCTGGTCTTCCGAGTAACGCGTGATATGCACTTTCCAAGTTCACCACCTCAAACTCCAGATTTTCAGTTCGGTAGTTATCCCTTGTGCCGAATAGCACGTCGACCCGGACTTTGCCTATGGGCTCACAAGAAATGCCTGGTACAATGCCGTGGAAAGTTGTTCTCGTAGCCTGGAGCATGTTCTCCGAGATGCCCAACTTGCGCATCGTATCCGCATACATTATGTTAATGCTACGGCCATTATCAATTAGTACCTTGGAGAACCTCACATTGATGTTCGGTCCAATGAATGTCGGATCTAGCACTAGCGCATACGAACCTGGACTCGGCATAAGTTTAGGATGATCTTTGATGTTCCAGGTGATTTCCTGGTCCGACCAAGGCATGTACCTCAATCCGCTGGCATGACCGCATTGACCTCCATATGTCGGCGCTGCAAGCTCTTTCTATCTGTTTCCTCAGTCGTGAACACACAATAACTATGGTGATGTTCCCTGTACTCATTCCTTCCCTCGTTTCCGGGGTACCTCTGATCCGGTTGTTGCTGATTTTCCACCTGATGCACTGCATCCCTTCTCTCATTGTTGTCATACCTCGGCAGAGAGGGAGGCAACATTAGCTGTTGCGTGTTCACCCCGGAGAGCAATTGCTGCCGAGGTAACTCCTGCCGAGGTTGATCATTCCGGGGTGCCTGAGCATTCCCCGATCCACCTTGTTCTATCTTACGCATCCACTCACATTGCCTCGGTGTGTGACCCACCGGGCTATTCGGATTTGGCGTGTGAAACTTAGACGGCCGGTCCAACATCGACTCATAGGTATACCTCGGACGGTCTTTCTTTTCCTGCCACTGTTTCTTTTGCTCTGGAGTCCATGTTTTTTTGCCATCATTTCTGAGAGTCCATTGCCCTTCGTTTTCTGGCGTTGGTTGCTCCCTGCTCCGGGTTGATCTTGATTCACAGCTGCAACTTGTTGCGAACCGTAACGATGATCCGGTCTATCATCTCTCCTTTTTCCTCTGTAATCGTTCCTCCGAGATGACCCGGCTCCGTCCCTCTGATAGTATTCCTCGTTTGACTCGTTTGACGCGAGCCTAGGTTGAGTCAGATCGCCCAAAGCATACGAATCAGCAATCTGGATCATCTCTGCCAGCGTAATTGGCATCTTCCTTTGCAACTTCATCCACAGCTCGCTGCCATATCTGCACCCTTGCACAAACCACGCTATGGCCTGTGACTCTATGACACCCTCACACGAGTTTCTCACGGTACACCACCGGGTCAAGAATTCACGATCCGTCTCGTTAGGTCTTTGCTTGCACATTGCTAGGGTCTGCGGTCTATTCGGCCTCTGATATGTACTTGAGAAGTTGCTGATAAACATTTCTTCAAAATCTATCCAGCAGTTGATGCTTCCGGGTGGTAAATTATTCAGCCATACTTTGGCAGGACCTTCCAACATATGGGGTACGTATCGTACAGCCCACCTCAAGTTGCCAGTTGCAATTTTCACAGTCGTAGCATAGTTTATCAGCCAATCCTCTGGCTTGGTGCTACCGTCATATGTCTTCGTGCCTCTGGGCAGCTGGAAGTTTGGTACCGGTGGCTCCTTCATGATCCGGGGTCCAAAGCACGCTGGACCCGGGGGACCTTGACATTCGATCTATTCCGACCTATACAGGCGATCCAGTTTTAACCTGGCGTCATCCGGCATTAAATCCCTGCTTCCCAATCTTGACCCTATCACATGATAGTCCGGTCTGGGGTACCTTGCGTTCACCATCTCCGAATCACCGTCGTTGTATCGGTTTTGCTCTCGTTGCGCACCTTTCTGTTGCATACCTCGGCCGGCGCTTTGCTCTTGCCTCGGTATATTCCGTTGCTGCGGTTGTCCCGCTCCTGTGGAGTTTCGCTGTTCGGCATTGCCATTGGCAGCGTTTCCTTGACCGGCATTGCCTTGGTCGTGATTACCTCGGCCATCTTCACCTCGGCTCACACTCCGTCGATCATCATTTTTACGTGTTTCTTTTCCTTTTCCCGCACGCGTCGGGTCGTACGGGACGATCTGGTTGTTCCGTCTGGCCGAGGTGACTACCTCTTCTCTCCTTGGACCACCATGAGGTGATGATGCGGCTCCAGCGGATTTCTCCAGGTTACCCATCACCGAATGGACGATTTTGGAAGCTCCAGCTCTCTCCGGGTTAGCTCTCAGTAGCTCTTCATTCTGTCTATTCGCGATCCGAACCAACTCGTTAACCCTATCTTGCTGTCTCTGACGGGCCTCACCCGTCAGACCCTCTAACTCGGATGCAACCGCATCTGCTGCTCTGAGGTTCTTCGCCGGGGTACTATACTTCGGTAACCCCACAGACAGATAGTTTTCCGACCCTTCTGCTCCATCATCACCTTCTCTGTTCATCTCGCTTATGAGATTTCTCCCTTTTACTTTTACCGTATCAACTTTGTTTGCCTTTGCATACTCACACAGCGTCATGTTCAGCGACTGCTGAGCCGCGGCTATTTTCTTTGCGCCCTCTAGTATCTTTTGCCTAGTTTCCTCTAGCTCGGCCTGTGCCTGAACCGGATCTACCACTGCTGCTACCGGGTTAGCCAAGCTATCCATAGCTTCTCTCAGTACATTCTCAAGCCTCTCTAGTGGAGGTCCTCTACCTTTCCTTGGTGCCTTAGGTGTTACCTCTGGGTCCAGTGCCGGATCCTTGCTCGCGCCTGCACCTGGCGCAGTCATCATCACCTCCGCATGGTCCGGGGAGTGAGCGATACGCACCCTGCGAGCCACAGTGAGGGGTGGTTCCCCCGCGTCGACGACGCGGCGCAGATGAACGTCTGATACGTCCATCGCAACGTAGACCTTGTGCGCACCGAGCTTGACGAAGAGGCCGTTGCGTGGAAGTGGGCGTGTGCTGAAGCAGCCAGCGTTATCGCTGACAAAATCCAGCGCTCCAAAGCGCTGAACGAGCCCGGAGACGATGCGTTCGCCGGTGCCGATGAGGTTTCCCATCCGGATCTTCACCCCTGCTAGCGCCGCTAGCCCCACGGTGGGCGCCAACTGTCGTAGTGGTGTCACGGCAGATGCCATGGATAGGCTAAAGGTGGGGACTAATACACGCTAGGGGAATCCAGGGAGGGATAGTGGAGTGGTTCTCCACATAGTAGTTTGTATTGATTTCCTTAAAGATTACAAGTGCTCCTTGAGCTGTATTGGCGAGAGGAGGAAGAAGGAGCTCTCTTCTCTTGCCTACTATTTTTCCCTAGAACCCTAGATCAACTAGCACTATCGCCTCAAAGAACTCAACCAGTGACTATGGAATCACCAAACCAACTAGAGCTCAACCAACCCTCTCTACCAGAAACCTAGCCCCCCTTATATAGAGGAAGTTCGGTCCCTGCCTAGGGCATACGTGGAGGCATATTCCTAAGAATATGCCCCCTCCCAAAGTGGTAACCCGACGGGTGCTTTTCCCCACACACACATGCTTTAGCGACGTAAGCCTCTGTGGCGCCTGCGTCAGCCGACATGGGCGTCGTCACCCTTGTCCGCCATGACCCGGTGGTCCTGCCCTTGCTTTCTCCGCTCATGCAGTGCGTACCGGACCTTATTTTTGACCAGAGAGATTCCTTCCTTCTCCTAGAAGCTAAGCGAGGACCCAGATCATAGTAGATTCGGCCACACCTGTTCCTGCATATAAGTTAGACAAGCACTTCCGACTTACTCCTTAAGTCGGATGAGACAATGTTAGGCGACCCCCTGGTCCGGGTTACTCCGTGATCCGGCCTACCTTGAGGTGACCCGGCCAGCATCCGCTTTGACCTTGCCGAACCTCGGCTAACTCGGCCCTTATACCCTGGAGTGACCCTACCCGGGGGTATCCCCCTAACACCACACTACAAGATTCTATGACGGTTCCGGAGAGCTTGTCATAGATTCTATAAGTGTGGGATTCGAGACCATAACCAACAAAAATACCCTCTAATGCTTTGGAATCAAACTTGGACAAACGAATACCCTTAATGCGATATAAGCACTTACAACTGAACACCCGGAAGTAAGAAACATTGGGCTTGTTACCGGTAAGCATTTCATATGGAGTCTTGATCAATTCTTTGTGGAGGTAGAGACGATTTGATGCATGGCATGCGCTGGAGATAGCTTCAGCCCAAAAATTGTATGGAGATTTGAATTCCGCCAACATGGTCCTAGCCATATCAATAAGAGTCCGGTTCTTCCTCTCAGCTACACCGTTTTGTTGAGGGGTATATGCAGCGGAGTATTGATGTTTAATTCCCTCATCACTAAGAAATCCATTCAATGTGTAGTTCTTGAACTCGGTATCGTTGTCACTACTTATTGTTAATACTGGGACATTGTGTTGGCGTTGAGCCATGTTGATGAAGTCAATGAAGTTCTCTTGAGTCTCACTTTTCAGCTTGAAGAATATATCCAAGTGTATCTTGAGTAGTCATCAACAATCACCAAGAAATATTTCTTCCCACCAAGGCTTGCATGAGATGGAGGACCAAAGAGATCCACATGAAGGAGCCCCAAGATCCTCTTGGACTTGATGTAGTTCTTTGGCTTGTGCGGAGAATCATGCATCTTTCCTTCAACACATGCCCTGTAAACACGATCTTTGGCAAAGCAAACATTTTCTTTTAGTCCAACAATATGACCATCCTTGTGGAGGCTTTGCAAAGTTCTCATGTTGACATGGGCTAGATGGCTATGCCATAACCAATCCACATCGGCCTTTACGAATAAGCACATCGGACTTGTAGTGGTTTTCCCCGAGAAGTCCACCACATACAAGTCATTTTCGACATACCCAATGAAAGCGACCTTGAGAGACTTGCTCCACAAGAGGATCACAATATCATTATCAATAAAGACGGAAAACCCATCTTTCCAAGACCACGGACTAAAAGTAAATTATAGCCAAGGGTTTCAACAAGCATGACATCCACGAGGGTGATATCGTGTGCAACCACAAATTTGCTGAAACCCATTACCTTTGACTTTGACTTGTCGGCATATGTCACGGATATTTGATCAATATTTGGTCTCAACTCCTTGACACTAGATGCGCTTCCGGTCATATGACTTCTGCATCCACTATCAAGCACCCATTTTGACCCTCCAGAAGCGTAGGTCTACAAAAGATCAAACTAGTTTTTAGGTACCCATTTTTCAATGGGTCCTATTTTGTTAGCAACAAGGGTCTTGGGAACCCAAATAGACCAAGCAATATAACCATCATATGGCCCAACATATTGTTCATACACATCACCATAATAATCATGCATTAAAACATAGTGAGGGTTAACACTTCCGGCAAAATCATCATGAGACATAGTTTTGCCATTCGTGGACTTACTATCCACAATGACCTTGTCCTTTCCTTGTGTGGGCTTGGCCTTCTTATTCTTGTTGTTCTTATTCTTATTGCCATTAGAGACAAAACCAATGCCCCCTTTTTCACTACTTGACCTTTGCTTACTCAAGAGGTCATCAATTGACTTGTTACCCTTGGGAAAGGTGGCCTTAGCAAGCTCCCCCTTCAACCTAGCATTTTCTTCAAGTATACTAGTACAACTAGAGGGAATGAAAGTACTAGGTGAAGTAATATTATTCAATTGAGTTTGAGACTTTTCACGAGACTTTGTGAGCAACAACAGTTCACTCTCCAAGGCCTTGTGAGCCTTGTCAAGTATCCTAAAGTCCTCAACAAGTTTTTCATGAACAACATCAAACTCAATCTTATCATTTTTAGCCCTTTTATATTTGGCAATAGCATGGTCATGTTCCTTGATGAGTTTATTAATAATGAGATCATTTGCTTCATCAAGACCTTCAAGTTTAGTCTCAAGAGATATTCTAGTTTCTTGTTCTTCTTCTAGAGCATTATTTAGAACTTCTACCTCAATCATGTGCTCTCTTCCTAATTTACATCTCTCATCTAGAAGTTCTTATGTGTGTGCAAGTTGATTTAAGAGGTCCACAACATGTTTCTTGTGTTCCCCTTGCAAGTTGTTCATAAACACATCAAAAGCAAGTAGTTCCTTTTTGACCTCAAGAGATAACTCATCATCAAAATCATCATTGATTAAGGAGGTGGAATGAGATGATGGCAATACCTCCGTTCCTCTTGCCGTAAGGCAAGTGATGTTCTTGTTGGAGATATTCTCATTAGGAGAGTCGAAGAGTGAGTACGTAGGGGTAGAAGTGGTGGCAAGAGCCGCCACACCACTTGACGTTTCCTCTTATTCATCTTCATCATCATCATCGAAGGAGAATTCTTCATGAGTGATCAAGACAATTTCACCCGACTTCTTGTTGGTTGCATTCCTTTTGATGAAGGGTTTCTTGTAAGGAGCTTTGGGGGTCTACTTCAACACAAGTTTACCCCATTATCTTCTCTTTTCTCATAGGGACAAGCAGCAACAATGTGATAGCGGTCATCACAATTGAAGCAAGTTCTCAACTTGGACCCATTATCTCTTCTCCCATTGGGGTTGCTTCTTCGTTGCATTTCCATCTTGGACTTGGCGGGATATTTCCAAAAGTTTCTTGCATAGAAGGCCATGTATTCACCATGAGCAACCTTGACATCTTTGGGGTGGCTCATTGAAATTCCCTCATCACTTCCTTCATCTTCATCAAACTCCACAACCTTGGCCTTCAAGGCAAGATTGACACCACTACTCATTCCAATGGCACGAGCACGGCCGTCTTTGGCATTCTTGGCAGCAACCTTAAAGGCGGACATCTCTTGCATAACTTCATTGGAGGTCATGAGATGGTAGTTGTGTCTTCCTTGGAGACTCTTCAAGTCAGTAGGATCGATGGTCATGAGAGCACTCACATACTTCCTCTTGATCCAAGCATCATCAATGTGAGAGGCACCAACATTCCTGAAGGCGGTGGCTATGGATTTGAGTCTTCGATACATGTCTTCATGATCCTCACCATCCTTCATGAAGAAACCTTCGGCCTCATTGCTTAAGGCATCATATCTATTTCTTCTCATACTCTCATTGCCAACAAACAAGTCAATGAGAGCATCCCAAGCTTCCTTGGCGGTATTGTAGTGCTCAATGTGGGGAAAATCCTTTGGCGCCACTCCAAGTTGGATCATGTGCAAGGCAGTTGCATTGAGTTGGCTATTGACCACTTCTCTTCTAGTCAAGTTGGTTGGATCCTCAATTTTGAGACCTTCTTTAGTAATATTCCACAAATCAATGCAAGAGCTGCGTACATGAGATTTCATTAAAACTTGCCATTGAGCAAAAGTATGTGCAGCTAAATTAGGTGGGTCACCTCTATTATTTATATGTGGGTGAGGGATAGGGGGGTCAAGATAGTACCATCCGGGGACCGCATAGTGCTCTTCCTTCCCATCACCCTTTTTGGTGGTGGAGTCAGTGGAATTATGTTCATCCCCCGCCACTTCCTCCAACGGCTTAGCCGGAGCATTTGCCTTTGGGTTAGGTGGTGTTTCCACATGAGAGGGAGGAGGTGAGGTTTGCTTATCCCTAACAAGTTGCTCAAAAAGTTGGCGCAACTATTGGATTTAGTTGCCCAAGGTAGAGCTCAAGCTTGTTTCCAAGTTTTTGAGATCTACCATGGTCACCGAATGGCTAGCCTCACTTTCTCCCTCATCTGGGTTGCCCATAATCTCTTAGGCGGTTAAGCCCGAATAAAGAGCCGAGGCTCTGATACCAATTGAAAGGATCGTATGGGCACCAAGAGGGGGGGGGGGGCGAATAGGTGCTACTCCAAATTTTACTCCTTTTCAGTTTAGGGTTTGACACAAAAGGTTAATTCTCTAGATTATGCAACTAAGGTGAATTTACCTATATGTCAAACTAGCACAAGTACTAAGCAGGAACTAGATAAGTAGAGTGTGGTAAAGGATAGAAGTAACCAAAGTGGAGCACACGGAGACACAAGGATTTGTTTCCCGTAGTTCCTTCCTTTTGAGAGGAAGTACGTCTATGTTTGGAGAGGGGGTGGTATCAAACCACCAACGCCACGAGAGGCCTCCCTTGTTCTCCGATGAACCTCACTCCAAAGGGTTCGATTCACCTCTTCCACTATACGACAACCTTCGCAGTGGAAGCCATCACCTTTACAACGAGTTCGGGGCACACATCCACAACTTAATTGGAGGCTCCCAAATACAAGCAAGTTGTCAAACAATCAAAGACAAGCTTGTAAGAACCAAATCAAAAGCTAGGGTTTCCAAAGAAACACTAGAGCATGGGGGCCCTCAAGTGAATGAGGGGGAAAGGAAGATCTCTCTTGGTGAAGCTGTAGATCAAGGCCTCCTCCTTCGATTCTCCAAAGATCAATGACTTTGGATGGTTGGATGAAGGATCTTGTTGATTTGGTGGCTCAAATGGGCATGGTGTTCTTGAGGTGGACGAGCAGCTGGAGGAAGGGGATAAGGTCCTCTATTTATAGCCCTCTCCATTGAACCGTTTTCTGACCGTTGGAGAAAAGTCAGACCGGACACTCGGGTGTGCACACCGGAGACTCCGGTCTACACCGGAGAATTCGGTCAATCTCCGGACTAGCCTCCGGACCGTCGAACAGAATGACCCAGCCCATCTGCGAGCCAAGTGGACCAGAGACTCCGGTCCCTCTACACCGGAGACTCCGGTCTGAGGCAAGGACCGGAGACTCCGGACCTTCCTCCGGACCAAGCTCCGGACCACCTCTCTGGCTAACCCAGGCAGGAAACAGGAACCCCCTCCAGAGACTCCTGGGGAAACTCCAGACCACACTGGAGACTCTGGTCCAGGCAGACCGAAGACTCCGGTCTAGAATTTCTAGGAGACAAGTAAATATGCAGGGAACGTTTCGCAGGCCAAGGGTCCTTTTCACTTTGCAATATATCAACCTGTAGACAATAGCATACTATAAAAGGCTCTACTTGTTGTTAACGAACACCAAAAGTGATTATGACAGTAAATGTTCTTTCAAGCGGGATTTGTCCGTCCACGTGACGGAAAGATACTCAAGGTCCCACTCGGAGAAGTTATATCCAATAGCTGCACAACATGTGATTTGATCACAGGGATATCACTTGTCGGAACGAGTCAAGTAGCATTGTTCGGTAACGAGATTGAACACGACATGGTGATGTCATTGATCAGATCTCGGGCAATGCAAGTATCGAGAGAGAAAGGGAATAAGACACGACTATCCTAGTTCAAACGACGAAAGATCTTCGTGGAACGCACAAGGGTCACATGGCCATCCAGGTCCCTCTGTCGATCATTGGTCCAGGAGTGTCCCGACCATGACTAGAGTGTTCCCGAACCATAGGGTATCACGCTTAAGGGTTTGATGATGCTTAGAGAGTGTTTATATGATCGGAAGAATCGCCAAAGAATAGTAGAGAGAAAACCGAAAGGGTTTCGGTATGTCCGGAGGATATCCGGAGTGGAGGTGGAAGGTGTTCCATAGCCACGGAGATTGAATAATATGTGAATGAATGTTAAATATTGATTTAAGCATTTATTCATAATTATTTAATAAAAGATAAAATCAATTCAAAGGTCAAAAGGCTTAATGGGCCAATTCCGGAGGGAAAAGGGCCCATTAGGGAAAGGTAAGAGGGAACCACACCCCTAGGAGAGGCCTAGGGGTGGCCGGCGGCCCCAGTGGGCCAGCCCCACGTGGGGCCCATGGGTGGGGGCTGGCCGACATGCCTCCCCACCTCTCCCTCTCCTTTAGTCCCACCTCGGGACTTTGAGGGAGGTAGTACCTCCCCTCCCCTATATATAGTGGGGGTATTTGGCCAGACAAATACACACAATATTCAATAAAGGTCTTCTCACTTTTGCGAAGACCTCCAATTGATATTCTCTCTCTCTCTCGTGACCGTGGTCCCAAGTTCGGACTGCGCGAACGAGAGACATCTTCACCATGGAGCTGGCCTCGCTGCAGTATTCGGATCAGGAGCTCTACTTCCAAATCGTTCTTTGGATCAGGGAAGTGGGAGTCATCGTCAGGCACCGGACATGTGTAACTCCCCGCGAGGTGTCGCACTTGAGGCACTCAAGTCGTTGGAGCCGTTGGAGCGCAAGGACTTCATCACGACCTTGAGGTTGGCTTCGGTTCGTCTACATCAACCACGCTCTCCTGAGCGTTGACAACGCTTTTCGGTCTTCAAGGTAAGTTCGCGAAAAGCCCCTCCCGTTACTGTATTACTAATAGATAGGTCTTGGCAACATCAGGGGTTTAGGGGCGTAGGGTAAAAATTCATTGTTTTCATACACGGAACCCCTACAGTGGTATCAGAGCTAGATCTATGCGTAGTAATGCTAGTACGGGTAGAACACACGAGATGTAGCGTGTGGACGTTGATCTTTTAGTTGTTACCCTCCCACGTGTACTTGTGTATACCGCAGTAATGCTTGATGAAGCGGCCCCCAACCGACTTTACGCGTTCATTCGCGAGACTGGTCCACGCTTGACATACGGATTGTACCGTATAAAGTGGCTTAGGGGGGTGTCTGTCTCTCTCGCATTAGTTGGTGTGCCATTTGCAATGGAGGGCCCCGAAAGGGGTGTAGTAGAGACAACTACTTGATCAGCATTGTGCTGAAAGTTCGTAGGTAAGAACGGTTCTTGTGCGAAAGCCCATTCAGCCACGTAAAACATGCAAGGATAAAGTAGAGGCATCTAACTTTGTTTTGCAGGGGGCGTTGCTTTGTGATATGGTTGTGGCTAAGGTAAAGTGATTACCTTATGTTACGTAGTAGTAGATAGTCACGGAGGTGATGGACTACCACGCTGGAAAGACACCGGTACCCTGGTGTCTACGGCACCAGAACCCTGGCGCCAGAATCCGGTGACGACAGATGGATATCACGACGTGAAGGACCATATCACATTGCATTTACATTCAATGTTATTGTTTGTATATCTTATTGTGTGCTAGTATTAGATACTCGACGGTAGCCTAATAAGATGATCCCTGTTAAAATTACCAATGATTGTGTTCCCCCTTAGTGTGCACCACCAAGAAAGTTCTTTGGTATGAGGCAGGCCGTGATGATCGGATGCCAGACATATCTACATTCGCATATAATGGGTGTAAGCCATGTTTCACAGCAAATACACTAAGGTTGACTTGGCGAGCCTAGCACGTTACAGAGACGTGGCCTCGGAATGCATATGGTCGAAAGATCGAGCACGAGTCACATGAATGATGTGACCGACGTTTAGCGTCCACCCTTGAACCCACATTGATGGTTGTGATGATCGGGGGAGATGTGGCTGAAAGGGATCATGTTATCACTAGGAACCCTTCTAGGGATAGGTGTTTCTGAGTGGAGTTATTATTAACTCATTTAATTATAAACTTAGTCTAAATTCCTCTTTGCAATTATAAATATAGAAATGGTTCTCCCCGAGATTACCTTCCCTATTGACAATTGGTTAAAAGGAGAAAAGCTCAAGTTAGATGGATCCAACTTTTCTGCATGGGTCATGCGCCTTCATGATCTCCTTAGTGAGAACAAAGTGGTTGACTACATGATCTACGAGATGTACTTGGAGCCACCCTATTCTCATGAGACCTAGGAGCAGCGGGATCTCCGCTACCGTCGTTGTGTGATGGCCACATTCATATCAGTAACGATGCGCATCGGGATGGAAGATGGGCTATGGCCGATGGTGGGAAGTCTTAATCCCCAAATGGTTATGGCACATCTGAGATCGCATTTCGTGGAACAAGTGTGCATATGGGAGTATGAGCTGATGGGGGATTTCCTCTCCATAAAGATGGAGGAGGGCTCCTCACTGGACGATCACTTGTTGATCATATATGATGCATACATGAGTCTGGCATACTTCCTGGACAACTGGTTCGCAAGCTCTTTTGCAATAAGAGTTGTGTTGCGGTCGCTGCCACCAAGCTTCCAAGCACAAGTCGGGATTTGCATTATAAGAGGCGACGCGGAAACACAGGATTTCCACGAGTTCATATCACATTTCAGAGATGTGATGGTTGAACCTGTTGTCACTGAGGTCATCAATGACAAAGGTATATATTTGATATACAATTTTATAAATGTTATAATCTTGCAAACACATTTGCAGTTTTAAGTATATTTGATACTTGTTCTGTTTTACTGAAAACAGGTCCTTCTGCATGAGAGGTGCTTGCTGGAGAGGAGGTGACGTTGCGTGTTGATGGCGAGCATGATGATGATGGCCAACGATGCTCTCCCTCAACATTTATCACTTAGTTTATGTTTTAGGATGATTATTGTAATCAAAAGATTGTGAACTTCTTTAGTGTGTCTCACACTTTGTGAGACGGTTATTCATATCAGTTTGTAACAAACAGTTGTTCTACTTTTATGAATCATTTCTATTTATGTTCATATCTTGTTTGATTATATATAAATTATCCTTGTTGTTTGAAACTAATTGATAATTCATGAATATTTGTAAAATATTGAAATGCCTTTAAAATACCCAACTTAATGATATGTTCATTAATGAATGAAACCATTGTATAAATTCAAAAGTTATGTTGATAATGTGTGAAAATCATTTGATTTCTTATCACATATAAATCATGCCAAAGTTTGGAAAAATAACTTGAACACCGTGTATTACTTGAATACAAAGTGTTTAATGGATTGTTGAAAGTAAATACATATTCGATGTATTGTGTTTTAATGAAAATGGTAATTATCATTATATGATTGTTTAAAAGTGTAAAGTAGTTTAGCAAAGGAAACATGAGTATGAAATTATTTGATATAATCAAAGTGTTTCATCCAACAAAGGGTATAAAGATAAATGAGAATCTAATTACTACAATTTGATCAATAGTAATGAAATTCAACTTTATAAGATTGGCATAAAATAAATTGTGGAATGCAAAGCGTTTTGAAACGTCAAAATGCAAAGCATCATAATGTGATATTAGATATCAAAGTGGGTGAATAGATGGCGCCAAATAAATCGTTGTAGTGTAAATGTAGAGACCATTAGTTAGAAATAGTTAGCACTCAATTAGAATATATAGTGAACCATTTGAATTCGTGAAAGCGGCTCCATATCTAGTATGGATAGTCGTGAAAGTTTTGGGGTTATTCGATATAACCAAAACAATAACGAATAAGTCCTTGTAGAGTATTCATTGGAAACTTTGAATACGAAATCCATAGCTAAAACCAAAAGAGAAGCAAAACTAGTATTGCTTGGATTTTGGTGCATTCTTGAGAAAGCTCACTTTTAGTGATATTTCTCGATTATGAAGCAAATGGAAGATAGTGAAATCATGATGAGGATTCATATCCCTGCATCAGAGTGTTGAGAAGCGCAACGGACAACGTTCCTGAACAATTCTCTTCACAAAGGAAAGAATCAATGATAATGATAATTGTGTTTTCCCCACTGGTGTTTTCACTACATGAAGTAGGATTCAAAATGTAACCCATATCTTGTATGGAGACATTTGTGAATCATTTGTCATAATTCTTGGAATATGACATACCTACAAACTACTAAGGAAATAATGGCAAGCTAAAGTTATGAGAAATCCCATAGCAAAATTCCCTTGAGATTAGAAAGCAATTCGTTGCTGAATCTCACAAGTAAAATGGGTTACTTGAATTTTCCCAAATGACTGCAAAGCCATAGTGGAAAAGGGGGTGAATGACAAAAGCACAATTTGTCAAATATTGGATGAATTCAAATGAATTTGATTCAAGTGTGCTTAATGTCTAGTGGATTTAAAACTAGTAAAAGTACTAGTGTCTCATAGTAAATCTCTCACTTTGATATTTGATCAAAGGATTTGAAGTTGTTCAAAATAGTGAGTAGATATGCAATTTCCATAAAATTGAGTGGGAGCTATAAAAGTCTTCCTAAAACAATATGTGAATGACATTTTTTTGAGTGGGAGCAATATAAGTTCCAAATTCAAATATGTAGGAACATAGTTTGAGTAAGAGTAGTGACTCATACCCAAATATGTTGGGAACATATTTTGAGTGGGAGCTTATAGAGTAATTCTTAAGTGGGTTAAGAATAAAAGTGCAAGTACCAATAAATAATGATTTATAAGGACTAGAAGTTGATAATAAGTGTAGTATGATATTATGTAGTATTCCTTAAGAGATTCTAAAAAGGGTTTTAGAATAGAAGTTAATTAAGGAACTGGTCCTTAATAACTCAAGTTAGGAATAGTATTAAGTTTAACATCAATGGTTGAAAGGAAGAAAAGGATGCATCATCCACTATGTTGAGACATAGGTTCTATCTTAGAAAACCATGATGATAACTTAACATAATATATAATCCAATAAGGAACGTTTAAAAGTGATTAAGTTTGAATCATGGAATGTTGAGCTAGGTTTGTTCGCAGTGTCTAATAGAGAACTGTAGACATATTTTCCAAGTCCATAAAGGATGACATATCTTAAAACATAAAGGGTTATGTTATAAGGGAATATGTTGGAAACTCCCGTAATACTGATTAGAGTCAAGTAGGAAGCGAGGTGAACAAAAACATCGAAAGTTGCATCAGAATGCACTCGATTTTCAATAATTACATTTATAATAATAGATAAGGGTACCATCTAAAGTGTTGTATAATGTTATGGTGGGGCTAGTTCTCTTTTAACGTAGAATGATGTGTCCCAGGGCACAGTGCCCATGAGAAAGCCCTAGAGGTTGATCTAAAGTCACTGTAGGCTCCTAGAATCAGGCCTCGTTCTGCTGCCATAGCGATGATGCATACACACAGATGTTATCATGTGATGATAAAGTTTTAATGTGATTCAAGGTGACATTAGTAAGTTGCAAAGGATTTGGAACTGTAAAGTATAGACCCAAGACTCAACCTCTTCCATGAGAAAGCATGTTCAGGGTACCGGATATATGGTGCCAATGATTAAGAACAAATGCAGCTAGTGTATTTGTACTCTAGTGCAAGTGGGAGACTGTTGGAAATATGCCCTAGAGACAAATAGTAATAAGGACTATTATCATATTTCATAAAGTTTATGATTAAGTTTTATATCATGCTATAACTGTCTTGAGTGGAAACATCAATACACGTGTGATATACAAACAACCAGGGGTTTCCAGTGAAACTCTAGTCACTAGTTCATTGGTCAACAGATGATCAAGTTTCCTGATCATGTGGCATTTATGCCAGTTGGAAATGGAGTTAACTCATTCTGAGAATGAGATGATGAACCAATACCCAACCTAAACATCATGACCCGGTCATGTCCCGAAGTTCAAGTTATGATGATTAGAAATGGAACCTCGTAGACTATTCCTTAGACCGTGAGGCTATATCAATCACTGTCTCCCGAGAGTGCTTAGATAGCATCAAGCTCCACTTGGTAATACAATGGTTATAAAGGTGTTTTCGAGTACTCGGAGGAAACCGTAGAGGCAATATATGTCAAGAGCAGGATTTGTCCGTCCACGTGACGAAAAGATACTCAAGGGCCCACTTGGAGAAGTTATATCCAATAGCTGCGCAACATGTGATTTGATCACAGGGATATCACTTGTCGGAACGAGTTAAGTAGCATTGTTCAGTAACGAGATTGAACATGACATGGTGATGTCATTGATCAGATCTCGGGCAATGCAAGTATCGAGAGACAAAGGGAATAAGACACGACTGTCCCGATTCAAACGACGAAAGATCTTCGTGGAACGCACAGGGGTCACATGGCCATCCAGGTCCCTCTGTCGATCATTGGTCCGGGAGTGTCCCGACCATGTCTAGAGTGTTCCCGAACCGTAGGGTATCACGCTTAAGGGTTTGATAATGCTTAGAGAGTGTTTATAGGATCGGAAGAATCGCCGAAGAAGAGTAGAGAGAAAACCGGAAGGGTTTCGGTAAGTCCGTAGGATGTCTAGAGTGGAGGTGGAAGGTGTTCCATAGCCATGGAGATTGAATAATATGTGAATAAATGTTAAATATTGATTTAAGCATTTATTCATAATTATTTAATAAAAGAGAAAATCAAATCAAAGGTCAAAAGTCTTAATGGGCCAATTCCGGAGGGAAAAGGGCCCATTAGGGAAAGGCAAGAGGGAACCACACCCCTAGGAGAGGCCTAGGGGTGGCCGGCGGCACTGGTGGGCCAGCCCCACATAGGGCCTATGGGTGGGGGCTGGCCAGAGTGCCTCTCCACCTCTCCCTCTCCTTTAGTCCCACCCTGGGACTTTGAGGGAGGCAGTACCTCCCCACCCCCTATATATAGTGGGGGTATTTGGCCAGATAAATACACAAAATATTCAATAAAGGTGTTCTCACTTTTGGGAAGGCCTCCAATTGATATTCTCTCTCTCTCTCTCCCTCTCTCGTGACCATGGTCCCAAGTTTGGACTGCGCGAACGTGATACATCTTCACCGCGGAGCGCCGTCACGCTGCGGGATTCAGATCCAGGAGCTCTACTTCCGCAACTACTGCTGGATCGAGGAAGCGGGAGTCATCGTCAGGCACCGGACGTGTGTAACTCCCCACGAGGTGTCGCACTTGAGGCACTCAAGTCGTTGGAGCCGTTGGAGCGCAAGGACTTCATCACGACCTTGAGGTCGGCTTCGGTTCGTCTACATCAACCATGCTCTCCTGAGCGTTGACAACGCTTTTCGGTCTTCAAGGGTAAGTTCACGAAAAGCCCCTCCTATTACTGTATTACTAATAGATAGATCCTGACAACATCAGGGGTTCAGGGGCGTAGGGTAAAAATTCATTGTTTTCATACACGGAACCCCTACGTCGATTACATAGTACATCTTGGATTATAATTAACACTACAAGCCTGAGTCGGTAAGTATTCTGGGCCTTCCCATAGTCGGATAGGCTTCCAACTTCTCTCCTCGACTGGGTCGCCCGTGAAACATAGCTCTAACCCGAAGTGGGCCACCCTGGTCAGCGAGTCACAGTGGGTATACCCGGAAAGTACATCCCCAACAGGGACCGCTCTGTAAGTTGGGATATACATTGGTTATGAGACTGTGTCCATAATCAGGTTCTTGGACCCCCGTGATAGGCGAGTGTCACAAGGCCCATTTTGCTAACTACATTTTTGACAAGGATCTTTTCCCGACTTTTGGGGGGGGGGGTAATTAACCCTTGGATGACAAAAGTCGAGAAATCACGTGGAAAGCCACGGGGATCCACGCTCGTGACCCGCGCACTGTTGAGTCTAATCAAGATGTCCAAAAGATACTAGATGTTCACTCCTTAGCGAAGCAACTTCCTGATCATTTTAGTGATTTAAAGACTGTGATAAAGTTGCATGTGCCTACACACAATGCACCGGAAAGGGTTGAAATACCAAAGAAAAATGATGGTATACCTGCTCCCGTCCTAAGGCCTAAAAGGACAAGGAATCCGGTTTCTCAAAATCCCAAGTACCCGGGGACGCACGAAGAAAAAGGATAAGAGAGATTCATTACAGTGTACCCCTGAAGAGGGGAACCAGCTGAGACCTGGCACAAGTACAGATATTTCAGTGCACAAAATTCCGGACTTGAATTTTCCTATATAGGAAATACCCCGGTTTGGGAAAGCTAAAGGACCTAGCCCCCGGATTGGGAAATCCGGTGGAGCAAGGGGACGTGCCTGATGGACTCCATGACAAAATGGACATTAACTATGTTAATTCGAGCGAGTCATACAACCAAGCAATGTCAAATGTCGATGTTAATTTTTCCACAAAATTGCCTCAATCATAGATCTTGACCCTGAGCCTAACACGCTCGCTGATTGTAACAAAAGGTCGGATTGGAAAGATTGGTAGAAAGCAATAACCGCTGAATTATTATCATTAAACAAAAGAGAGGTATTTGGACCTGTTTGTCTAACTCCTCCCCACATTCGCCCTGTTGGCCATAAGTGGGTTTTTGTTCGAAAGAGAAACGAGAATAATGAAGTAGTAAGGTACAAAGCAAGGCTCGTTGCACAAGATTTCACTTAGCGACAAGGTGTCGACTTTGAGGAAACTTACTCCCCAGTCATGGATGGAATTACCTTTATATACTTGATCTCAATGGCAGTGAACATGGACTTGAAAATTAAACTTATAGATGTTGTCACCGCTTACCTATATGGTAACTTGGATTTGGACATATACATGAAAGTACCAGAAGGTATCCCTGTTCCAAACCAGGATAGAGCAAACATGATTTTATACAGTGTTTAGCTTAAGAAGTCATAGTATGGACTTAAATAGTCAGGTAGGATGTGGTATAATCGTTTAAGCGATTTCCTTCATTAGAAGGGCTACACGAGTAATGAAGATTTCCCATGTGTTTTTATACGGAGATTCCAGGATGGTTTCTGTATTATCTCGGTGTACATGGACGATTTGAATACAATCGGTACACCTGAGGATATCGAGGAAGCGAGTTCCTACCTAATGTCAGAATTTGAGATGAAAGACTTGCAAAACCAAGTTCTGTCTAGGTCTGTGTGAGATCCAAGCACATGGCTTAATAAGATTGATAGGATACCCATATCAACAAGTTGCAACTTCTTTTCCGGAAGCTCATTCGAAAAGAACTCTAAGGTTAAGCGTGCTTGGCCTAGAGCAATTCTAGGATGGGTGATCGACTAGGAAATGGGTACCGGGTGCGCACGAGTGAGGACAAAGTGCGCAGAAAAGATTAGTGTTGGTCTGTGGGCCAGTCTAGATATCCTATTAAGGTGTCAGGAGTGACACCCCCGGGGCCTAGTGGACGGGGTGTTACAAAGTGGTATCAGAGCCGACCTCACGGTTAAACGGGTGTGTGCGGGTCAGTGGCAGACATGTGGAGCATGGCGCGTGTGGCCCGGAGTGGACATGGCATGGCACATGTGCCGACACTGGACGCACAAACGCGTGCCATGAGGGAACGTTCCTGGGGTGTGCTTGATTGATGAGGGCATCGATCTTCTAAAGGGTGGGTGTATGTGAGATCCAAGAGCATGGCTTAATAAGATTGATAGGATACCCATATCAAAAAGTTGCAACTTCTTTTCCAGAAGCTCATTCAAAAAGAACTCTAAGGTTAAGCGTGCTTGGCCTAGAGAAATTCTAGGATGGGTGACCGATTGGGAAATGGATACCGGGTGCGCACAAGTGAGGACAAAGTGCGCAGAAAAGATTAGTGTTGGTCTATGGGGCCAGTCTAGATATCCTATTAAGCTGCCAGGACTGACACCCCCGGGGCCCAATGGACGGGGTGTTACAGTCTGCAACTTGAGAATTCCCCTGCTGGTATTCTAGTGCACCAGTTGCCCTACACCTAGAAGGTGTTGGAACGATTTGAGTTTGACAAAGCATATCCTTGCAAGACCCCGATGGTCGGAAGATCTTTGCAGCAAGACAAGGACCCGTTCAGGCCTAAAGAAGAGGGGAAGGAAATTCTGGTACAAGAATTCCCCTATTTAAGTGCAGTTGGCGCACTTATGTACCTCATGAATTGTACACGGCCGGATATTGCATTCGCCATCAATTTGCTTGCTAGGTATAGTTCTGAGCCTACCAAGAGATATTGGAAAGGCGTTAATGACATCTTCCGGTACCTACAAGGGACCAAAGACCTTGACTTGTTTTACCAAAAGAACTAAGACCTATTAGTTGTAGGTTATACAGATGATGGGTACCTTTCGGACCCGCACACGTCTAAGTCGCAGAATGGATATGTTTTCCTTTGTGGTGGAACTGCAATTTTCTAGAAATCGTCTAAGCAAACTCTTGTGTCAACTTCGACGAACCACTCGGAAATCATAGCATTATATGAAGCATCAGGAGAATGTGTATGGCTTTGACGAGTAGTCGGCCATATCCAGGTGTCATGTGGGCTAAACACCGTACAAACCCCAACTATTATCTACGAAGATAATGTCGCTTGTGTTGCACAAGTCCAGACGGGTTACGTGAAAAGCAATCTTACAAAACATATAGACCCCAAGTTCTTCTATGCACATGAATTGCAAAAGATGTACGAAGTAAAGTCTTCCATACTAAGTCATGTGAAAATCTAGCTGATTTATTCACTAAGTCATTACCATCATCTTCTTTCGAGAAATGCGTTTAAAATATATTTCAAATAAAGGGATCATATGCATTTAAGAGCCAAAACATTGCTCTTGCGGTTTATTTTTTTGTTCTATTTAGTTGGAGATTGCAAAAAAATGAGAGCAACCACATATTTCATTAATTGAAAATCAAGTTAGATGAAGCAACAACGTGGACACTAAAAGACACACCGTTATAAAATGATTATCCTAAAAATATTGCAGATAAAAAGTAAGAGATCGAGAAAAACAAAACGACTCCTAGGATTTCCTGCAACCACCAAATCTAGCGACCACCGCCAAACTCCAGCGCTACTGAGACGAACGCTGTGAGAGACGTCGAGCCTCCACCATTGCAAGATCCAAAAATACACCATCTTTAACGAGGCTTTGTGAGTTGATGTATAGGCCTAATGCATGCAACGAGGCACTTGTCGTTGTGGCAGGTTTACCAGGAGACGTCCCGTGCTGTCTTGGACCAAGATCCATCACCTCCCATTGACGAAGTCAGACAGGAACGGTAGACCCACCACTTCTGGACCAACATCCTTTCTCCAGAGAAACCACCTCACCCCAGCCGCTAGCGCCGTCGCGGATAACAACGAGCGCCAGCGACACAAAGAGAAACTGATCTCGCTAGATCTGAAGAACAGCGAGAAGACCAAGCTATCGATCTGAAAGACCGACTAGCACACATTGCCATCAACTCCGAGGCTTCGTCTTGAAGGACCGACTAGCACACACTGCTCTCACCACCCCAACGGTGCACCATAGCACACAGCCCCAAACCCTAACCATTAGACGGAGAAACGAGGACCCTCCCTCCTGCCGCCGGAGCGGCAAGCGGATGAAGAGGGAACCAGTGTAGTGTTTCCGTCGGATGATATCTTGAGGAGTTGTTCTCTGTCGCCGCCTGTTAGGGAGGGAGAGAGAAATATGTGGTGGTTTTCGAGGGCTAGCCTGGGAGAGATTGCAATGTTTTGCTATGTATCACATTCATCACTTGTGGATAAATGTGTGAATATAATCTAATGTAACGGCCGCGTAGCCGTCAAGATGATTATTATTTCTTTTGTTGGAACCAGTGTCATTAATATTTTGGACCGGTGAAGAAAATAAATCTAAACATGTAGTGTGGTATTACTTAGCTTGCTTTTGTTGGAACCCATGTCATTTATATTTTGGACTGGTGAAGCAAATAAATCTTATTGTACCATTTCTCAATATGTAGTGTAGTATTACTTAGCATACATCAACTGGGCTAGCATGCCAAAAGGAGGATGACTAGTTATTAAGTACATTATTATTGTGATGCTAATTTTCATAACAATCGGGATTAAGATCCTAATAATGTTTACGTTTGTTCCTGTCTTTATTATTTCTCGATTTCATAAAGATCCAATCTTGAAAACCAACAAAAGTGTTGTGAAATATTTGATCAATTTATTGGTATGAATCCAAGCATCGTAAAATTCCTCCATTATCTACATATTATTATGCAGATTTGAGTTTTAGTTGGGAACTCCACTGAATTAATGTAGTTCCATGTAGTCTTTTTAAAGACACTATAAAGATTTGAACTTTTAAAACTCATAAGCAAACGGATCAGTGAACATTTTGAGGTGCTAAATATAATTGAAATTTTAAAACTCAAAACGAAGCTGGTGGTTCATATACACGATGAATTACACAACTGCTGCACTGGGTGTAGACCCGCCGCAATGTCCTTTATTCATTAATACGGATATTATACCGCTCCAAGTAATTATTAGTTGGCTTAGGAGATTGGAGGCAAGTTAAATCATGCAGTTTACTACATACAGTATAGACACAAAACTGCAAGGAGTGACCATTATTTTTACCTGAAACTACTTACTTAATCTCGATACAACAGGTTTCCATAGATGGTTTATTTTTCCATTGCCGGCACAAATCAGAATCGCCCCCAATAATAATGCATACAAGTTACAAACCTCAATGATGGAATGACTAACACGCTGCATCGTACGGCAAGTTCCCTCATCACTTCTGCAAGTCTATGTCCAGCGTCGCCGAATCAGAGCGGAGCCTCTTCGGTTCCCGCTCACCCAGATGTAGAGAGAAACATATGTCTTCAGGCGAGTTCTCAAGCTCTGCCGGGTTGTCCAGCACGCCGTTGCCTTCCTGAGTGTCGCGCATCGGGGACATGCTGATCAGGTTCGGGATGAACTGGCGCTCTTCGACGTTGTTCAGCCCTTCCACCGTGTCGACGTGGAACTCGTTGGGCTGGTCCGTCGAGTTGGCAGAACCGTCTCGGGGAAGCTGCTGGATGTTGATCCCGAGGGGCTCGTAGATCTTGTCGACCTTCTCGTTTTCTTGCGGGGTGGCTACAGGGGATGATTCTGTGGCGGCAGAGTTAGCTGCTGCTGCGGCAGCCGCTAGAGTGATTCTCTGTTCTTCCAGGGCCTCTGTGTACCAAAGAGCGGAGATGTGTTTCGTCAGAGGATTTCGAGGCTAAAAACAAGGTTAATGAGTCTACTCATGGCCAACCTACTCAGTGTTAACAAAGCACAAACCTTGTAACCCTTCGCTTGTCGTGATCAGATCAAGCTCAAGGAGATCAAGAAGGCGCCCAAGATCAACTCCACTCGTCCAATTCTCTGGACCCTGACCACTTTTCAGCTTCAACCTTCCACGATTAGCTGTGCCACCCCATATAATCCCTATAGGCTGTGGCTTCTCGCCATCTTGTCCTGTTAAGATTATAAGACTTCCGCTGTCCCCTTCAAGATCAAATGTCTGTTGGTTCTCCCCAACGACAAGAAAGTCGGTAAAAAAGCATATGCCCTTCTCATCATTGTACTCAAGAGCATATGCCATGACCGTCCCTTTCGTCAGACCTGAGCTTCTTCCAACTTTCACAACTTGCTTCCCAATGAGACTGCCAATTGGGGACTGTAGATCGATTGCCTTGATATCACCAATTAGTCCCACTCCTTTAACTGAAGTGCTCACATTAGTAATGTCAAAGTCGTCCGAAAATGGTATAAATGCACCATCGGCCCGGACAAATGTTTCTGCAGATGCATCACAAGGGTAAATGATACTTCAGGGAACACTGAAACTATAAAAAAAAATCACAGTAAAAAAAGTAGACACTAGACAGTAAAAGGATGAAATGAGCGGTGGTGAATGGATTGCATGATATGCCTGCTAGAATATGATACCAATGCATTCTTAACAATGAAAGACCTACAAATAATTCATTCTTTCAGTTTGGCTAGAGTTGGTAGTTGAATTGTTTAACTGCTATATACCAAGCAATTGTCATGACACCAAATGTTACCTGGGTTAGTTCCTGCATAGATACCATACCAAACATCATCGGTGATGAAAGATGTTGCTCTCTCGACAGCACCTAGGTAAACTCCAGGTCCAAGATTAGGGGGCAAGGGATGGAACATCTTCTGGTTAGGATAATCCAGGTCAACTGCAACATGTCTGTTTGTTAGGAAGCCTACTTGCTTGTTGCCAGTTCGACTCTTCACAATGGCACCCAAAGTCCCATACGTTTCAAGGCTAGCTACCTGGAAATTAAAAAAAAACAGCTCCAAGTTAAAACGTGAATTCATGAAGTTGACGTGTATGTCAACAGCTGACAGCTAAATAATGATTCTGATGAAAAAATAGTGAAATAAAAGATAACAGATTCTTTGGTCCTGGTGTTGTTTGATTAAGCAAAGCAGATCAGGTGACAAGGTATATTTCCAAGAATTTGCCAAACTGGTCAAAGTTGACTTATGCAGTGCAATATCTTTTTAACTGCGAAGAGGAAACAAAGCAATACTAACTGTGGGGACAAAATATGACCTGTGAACCAGAACCTATAGATGGATCACTACCACGCAATCCATCGACAAGCTCATCATACAATTGCTCCTTTGGAGTTTGTGCGGGTGCACCATAATAAGAGAATTCAACAACGTCAACATCACACCACACACCACCAGGTCCCTGTTTATGGATCAGAAAGAAATATATATTATTGTGAGATTTCAATGACTTAAATAATAATTGCTAAACATATATAAATATGTGTACCTCAAGGGCAGCTGGAAGGCATTGTGTAGGCCTAAGCCACTTCTTGTTAACCTTCCTCGCAACAAACACAAGGATTGCAGGCGTGTCTGTCAATGTTCCCTTCCTGATTCGAAAGCCTATCGCTGTACCTAGACTAAACCGGCGCAGGATCTTGCTGTGAAACGCTCTTATGATCATCAAATCAAGCAAGGTGGTTGCCTGCTGCCCTTTTGGCAAGCGGCCAAGATGTCCTGGCAACACGCCCTTCTGTAGGTTCCCAAAGTAATTAGCGCGGCCTTCAGCAGAACCGTGCATCAGGGTAGATGTAGGCCAAGAGAAGTATGCGGCGCTGCTTTCGGAGTGCTGACCAGCTGAGGCGACCGGTTGGAGAGGTGACGGGCAACAGTTATGATTGCATCCGTTTCTCTCCATATCCAGCGCTGACCCCTCTGACTGTGATGATCCGGCATGCGCCTTCCAAATATCTGAAGGCTGCATTATGCAAGAACCATCTGGCTCTTTTGAGCTTTAAGGATCCTCAGTATCAATCTGTAGAATTGGAGAGCAGAACATTATGTCGTATAACTCAGTTTCAAGCTGGTGCAGGAATGATTAAGACAAAATGGCATCATCCGTGAACAGCTATAAAATGATTAACATGATCAGGAATTTGTCTAGTACCACCAGAAATCAGAATTTGCGCAAGTGTGCCGGTACGCAAAGGATGAGAGAGAATAAGAAACTAATTTTTTTCAAGCCATACAGTTCAAAGGAAAGGAACACAAGACGTAGCATGGAAGGCACTAGAATGGGGAAGAGAATAAAGCTCGCGTTTGAGAATAAGTTCTCCGCAGGCAGGTACAATTCCTCTCATCACAGCCCAGTGGAATAACAACACATGGGGGCTGAAATGTCTAAAAACACTAGTGGCGTGTAAACTACTGTTGGCGGTAGAAGTGTGGTAAGGAACAACTAGCTGTTGCAAGGAAGGATTGGCTGGAATAATAGATATTGTTACGATTCATCATTAAACACAATTAATATGCCAAGAAATACAGGAAGCATGAGCTGCATCAGGGCACTGGACGGCGTAGGAAGCACGCCGGGTGTCGAGGCAGCTGGGCATCGCTGCAGCGTCTTGTCATGTGCCACACAGAGTGGGTCAACATGATCGAGGATGGGTCCTGCAGCAAGGTTAGTGTGGCAGATCTGGAGCCTCGTCCCCCGCTGGCACGACACCCGTGCAAGCTCGGTGTTGAAAAGAAAGTGGCGCAGAGGCGGCGAACAATGTCGGATTGAGGAGTTCAGGGACTTGAGTCATGCACAGACTGACACACATGGTATGAAACGCCAAGATAGTACGCAAGCATATCCATCTCACACACAGCTTAGGAATTCGCTGGTATCACAAGTGTGGGCGTGAACCAGAATCATGCTAAGCTCAAATAGCTTAAGAGTTTGCAGGTATAAATCTCTCTCTCGCTCTATCTTTCGGAAAGAAAGAAAGAAAGAAAGAAAGAAATTATGGTATCAAACAAACTATAACTATCGTGAGTTTGTTGTTATCCAGTCCTACACTCTCTAACTGCGAAATTACGCGGCCGCATATCAGAAGTCGTATTAACTGAGAGCTAAGTGAGTAGAAGGAGCATGGATTAACCTTGCGTCGGCGGGGTGGGTCGGCGATGTCGACTGACTCCGGTTGCGGTGGTCGGCCGCTGGCAGTAGGGAGGAGTGGGGAGGTCAGGGAGGCGTCGCCATTACCGGCGGATCTGGAGGCGGCAGTCTTGTAGGATGGAGGTAGGGAGCAGTTGCGGGCGGCGGAGAGTTCCCAAGGGAGGATCTGAGAGGGAGGGAGCGGGTGGTCGGCTCCGGTGAAACGCCGGGCCGGTGGGTGAGGGAGGGGGATAATTTGACGAATGGCAGAGCAAGGTAATTTGGCGAATGGCAGTCCAAGGTAATTTGACCTCAACTTTTGGGGTTACAATAAACTCTCGACCTAACGGAATGCAGGGTTTGTGTCCAAAACGACCAAATGCCTCCCTGTTTGGTTGCTCGCGCTCCAGTGAGGCTAACGTAACAAGTTGGCTCGTTTTCACTCAGCCCCCAGCACCTCTTCCCACTCGGTAACGGTAACTGTGCGTGGTCATGGCCGTGCAACTAGTACGATCTTAATCCCCTTCTTTTGCAAACCAACCAGTGGTTGGGTGGTTGTACCCTCAGTTCACCAGAGACACTGTGTCTTGTATAAAAAAGGCGGAATATTTTTTTAGTGGGATGCGACGTTTCCGTCGATAGCGAGGCGCCCGTAGTGACTTTGTCAATCTCAAGACCCGATCCGCCGGCTCGGTGTCTCGGAGGTGCTCATAGAGGTAGGGTGTGCGTGTGTGCGTTCATAGGAGTGGGTGCATGTATGTGTTGTGAGCGTCTACGATTATACTGTGTTTCTTTAAAAAAATCCCCTTCTTTTTTTTCTCGTCTTTCTTAATCTCGTTATCAAAGAATTAAATAAAATTATAGGAGAAGCCACTCCCTCCCAGACATAGAAAAACTACCAATTTAGAGGTGTAACCACTGTCTCCTCGAGAAAACATCGGACATCGTCGTCTCAGACCCACCGAGATATTGCCGAAAAGGGCCGCTTGTCCTCTCGCTCTAGGCCATGGAACACCTATCTTGTCTGCCGGGAACCAAGACTACTTAGTCATGTGTATAGCATATAAGGCCACCAAGAACACCTCCCACCGAAGCTGAAGAGCATCGAGATAGGATCTAAGCATGCATGGTAGTGCAGCAGGACCGGAGCACCACAACAATGCCCTCATGAGGGTGACGTTGCAACGAGACATCAACATCGAGACCGAACAGTCAAGGATTTTCACTCAGACTCCTCGTGCGATGGAGGTGACCACAATGATGCACCCATGAGGACCATGCCATCCGCAGACATTGTTGCCACTTGAGCGTTGGGCTTTCGCTCGAAATCAACCTTGCAACTATTGGGATGCATAGCAAAAAAGGCCTACGGAAAACATCAAGATCGGTCTATGGATTGGATATAGATCTACTGAAACAAACTATCACATGAATGAATGTCATGTTTGATTGAATGCCTTGCTTGAAATAGAAAAGAGGGGAAACAAGCTATGCATGTTATTGGTTTTAGTTGGATTGTTCATATGCTTTATCGAGTGATAACTTACAAGTGTACCATCTAGTGCTAGTTTTCATATTCAATATAAATGGTACTCAATGATTATATTGTCTTCCTAGAAATGATCTAGTACTATGGGCACTTTTTGCATTCTTGTCGAAGGTCAAACGGTTACTATTGGTATCCCCACCATATTGCAACAACCTCCTTTAGCACAACAAACTTGGCATTTATATAGGAAACACCTACCCAAATAGCTTAAGCTATATCCCAAAGTATATTATCATGTGTGAGTCATTATTTAGCTTCTAAACACTATTATTATGGGTATGGATGATATGGAGAAGTTAGTCTTGGGGTGACCACGAACTCATTGGGCTTAGAGTACCCCTTCCCAAGAAGCTATAAGAGGATGCATACACTAAAATATGAGGGCAAAAACCCTTCATAGAAGGGGTACCACCACTAAGATAGGGCAAAAAACCCTCCAAATATTTATATGATATCAAAATGTGAGAAGAGTGAGTATGCAGAGGCTAGGCCTTCCCAAAAATCAAAACAAGCAAAAAGTGACAAAGAAATACAAAGACACAGCAAAGAGAGGAAAGAAGCAAAAAGTGCCCAAAACAAGAATGCCAAAAAGAATCAGGTAATGAGGGGCAATGGAACCAAACACTAATGACGTACCATGCTTCAACCATAAATTTAATGGATAGTGTTTGGACGATAGCCGGTGTCTTACATATGATGTTTCCTACTTGCTAGCCATACACTTTTGCCAACCTCCTTTGCCAAAATTCTGATCATAGGGCCGCCACTATATATATATATATATTTATACTTTTCTCTATGCGAAGAATGCAACTATTGTTTCATGTTACTATATGCATTTGTATTAATCAATATACATTGTGTTATCAAGTATGATATTATGAGAGGTACAACTTTATGCTATGCTTGCTTGTGGTTATTCTCTAATGAATGAACCATTTAACTATTTGTGGTACTTGCTAGTGAAAAGAAGCACCAAACTCCAAAGTCCATGTTAGTTTTATCACCTTCATGCTCGAGGACGAGCATAGGTTAAGCTTGGGGATGTTGATGCATGTAAAATACATGCTTGAACTTTGTAGTTTGTTAATATGAATTCCCACTTATTTGCAACATATATGATGTTATATCCATGTCTTTACATTGATTTTTGGGGATTTACCAATGATCCCTTTATTTTGGTTATAACTCTATGATGCATGTAAAATTCATACATGAACTTTGTAGTTTGTTGATATGAATTCCCACATATTTGCTACATATATGATGTTATCCATGTTTACATTGATTTATGGGGATTTACCAATGACGCCCTTTATTTTTTTATAACTTTGCAGGACAAGAAAATCATGTTTTGTGTATTTTTCCTTTCAGGGACCTAAACAAAGTCAAATGGAGCTGGGCTTTCGGGAGCGTCAATATTTCATCAAGAGAAGCACCAGGAGCACTTGGACCTCACCAGATGAGATAGGAGGCCCAAAAGATCCCTGGTGGTGCGGGCGCGCCACCCATGCTCTTTTCCTCCTCGACCGTCAATTCGCTTTGATATTTCGCCCACCACCTTCGTATGACCTAAAAACCACTATATAAAGGGCACCTCGGTAGTTCCTGGAGAGAAGCGCCATAGAAACACCGAAACACCAAAGCAGAGCCAGAACCAGCGAAGATTGGAGGGAGAAACTCCACCGGATCCACCGTCGGAGGGATCTCTACCTTCTCCAACGTATCCACCACCATCACCATGATGAGGAGGGAGCAGTACACCTCTGGACTATGGGTTTGTGGCAGTAGCTTGATCTATCTCTCTCTTGGTCTTCATAGATCTAGTACCATATGAACTGCCCAACATGATTATGGTCATATACGTAATTCCTATGTGGTGGATCTTTATTCTATGATTTGATATATGAGATTGGAACTTATTATGTGTAAGATGTACTGATAGATGCATATCATGTACCCCATCCTTAAGTACTTGTTCTGATCCAACTTTTATGCAAGAGCATGTGTGGGGAGAAGTGTGTATTAGATGGCGTATCATGGTGGTAGTGATTGAATAGTGACAACAAATTTAAGATCTACTATGGTTTTTCCCTTTCTTTTGCTGCCTCACTAGGGATAAAGTGAATTCATGTGCTATAATTATCTCGTGACAGCTAGATAATCTTGTTTGTTTAAGGTAGCATATTTGTGATTCAAACATCATGTCAAATTACTTAAGGCTATAATCTGTTGATTCTTAATTCAAGATTGCTTGGAGTTTTCCCTTTCTTGAGGAGTATAAGAGAGATGTATTGCATCATCTCTATGTTAGGACATGATGCCCATATGAATGCTTATCAAACACATGTCGAAGTTCCACCAATATTATGTCTCTGATGAATTGTTTGTGTCCATTGCAACCCAAAAAGAGAGTAGACAAGTGAACCCATGAAATCAGGTCCATTTTAAACCATTAGAAACACCTATCCAACACCACTATCACACTTTATATTTTCTGTAATTTATTATTTCGAAAATACAAAAATACTTTCTTCACTTGCACACACACACAAAATCGAAAAACAACTATATTTTATTGCTATTGTCTTGCTTGCCTAGTTTTTATTTGTTTTAATTTACTTATTTATTTTGGTGTTTCATATTACTAATACGAAACCTTGTGCTTGACAACCACACGGTGGAGTTGGGGACACAAGAAAAAACTTTCCTTTGTAGGTTGCTTGAAGAGGAGAAGAAGAATAAATCTCTAAGCCAATTCCCCGAGAGTTTGATATAAACCCTCGAGTCACCCTTATGGGAAAAAGAAGCTTTCTACAACACTCTGCTCTTGGAGTATCAACGAGTTGGTACACACGGAGTTGTCTCCATCACTCTGTAAGACATGAAAACCCGATTTTGTGTATTTTTAGCTTTTAGGGATCTAAACAAAGTCAAATGGACCTAGGATTTCTGGAGCGTCAATATTTCATCAAGAAAAGGACCTGGAGCACTTGGAACACATGAGGAGAGCCCTGATGCCCAAGTGAACTATCTGATTATGATTCCTGTAGGTGGTGCAGATATTTCCTCAGGTTATCTGACGAGAAGCAACTATGTCTACATCTTACCAACTGCAGCATGGGTTTCCAAAGAGTGGATCCTGAATTATGCTACCTCGGTCTGAGTGGTAAAGCCTATGACGTTATTTCTAAAATCAATGTCTTGGAGGGAATTAGTAACCCTCACTTCTGGCCAGGAACGATAAAGCATTCGCTTTGGTTTGTCCCAACCTTTGCGAACGCCCTAGATTGGAACCGACCTCATGTTTAACTAAGAAACAAGACTTGTTGCCACAACACATACTGATGCAATCCATATGTAATACTTGTTACTACAATTAGAGAAATAGTTCTCGATCCTGTTGAACTATTTAATTTGTTTGGTTATCTGAAGTCATCAGCTTTCAACTTGTTGGTCTCTCTCCTTTGAAACATATCCTTGTATCGGTACTATGTCTTATCATAATTAGTTTGGTTACTCGTATGTACTTGACTATATTTTATTTGGACCTTTAGCATGATGCACTTTAGTTCACCAATTCTAGAGTTCCTTTAGAAATTATGGAAATTTTAGCATCAACAGGATGTTACGAACCACATGCCATACACTTTAAGAAACAATCATCTCAATGCTTATGTAAGCATCATACTCTATGTAAAAAACCTTGCCTTCAATGATTCTAGGCTAATGCAGTACTCTTTGGTTAAGCTGATGTGATAAGACTATAATTTGTTAGAGATTATCTTATCTTATCTAACCACTATATAGTGTACGGATAACTTTCAACATTAAGCGTTGTATCAAGACTAGCAAATACCAACATTGCTAACCATTGAATCTTATTTTCCATTCAAGCATCTAGGAGATTCTATTGATAAACTTTAGCACAATGAATGCTATGCACAAGTACAAGAACCAAATATACACCCGATACTTTATGGATATGGCTCGAAATTATAATTACTTTCTGAGCTTTACCTATTATAATTTTGTATTGTGATGATATGTCATTCTACTAATAGTATTGTCTGAGTTGCAAGACATGTGCAACTTAATATAGACTCGCTAATTAAAGTTTTCTCGATGCTACTAGAACGCATTAGCGTACTAGACTAGCTAGCTAATTAAAGTCTCCTCGATGCAGCTGCGCCCCGTAGCAGAAGACCGACGAAGGAACACGCAAAGAACTCCTCGTTCAAAGAGCCATCTCATCTTCCCCATCCTCGGCAGCATTTGGGATCGTCTCCAGCACATGCTTCACTCATTTTACTTGCCATCCCACCCGTAGCATCGGTCCTTCCAAGCCTCCACCCCTCTCCTCCAAAACCTCCCAATAGTCATAGATTGATCTGCCCTCGCCCCAATCCATCGGGACACGATGGCAGATTCAGGGCCCAACCGGCAGTACGACGGATGGAGCAAGGTCGGGAATGACGTCTTTGACGAGACTGCTATGCTTATGGACACTACTAGCATCGCCCCACTAGCCGCATGTTCCAAGGAGTTGAACCTCCAATTCACTAGCGGAAAAGGTAGCATATGCCCCAACGACGGTTGCGGGATATTGGTCACCTACCATCAGGTCCACAACCACAAGATCTCTTGCCCACACGGCCCATGCAACTGCATGGAGGATGGTTGCATGTTCTCTGCCTCGCCGGCAGCGCTCCTCTCCCACCTTAGAGAAGCTCACTCGATGAGGGTGTGCAGTTTCTACTACGGCAAAACACGTAGGTACACCTCTAAGCCTCTGCTGGCAACAGGCCTGTGGACAATAGATATCATTGGATCTGAGGATGATGGTACAATGTTCATTGTGCGATTTGACATGCGCCAAATGTTACACGTGTATCTGTCGTATGCATCAGGTCGGCGACGTGCTTGTCGTCGCGGTACATGGTGAAGTTTCGCTCATGGACTATGATTGAGGGGAGAAGGATAAAAAATCCGGTCTATGCATGCCGGCGAGCACTATGTCGCCGAACGACGTCCTGATTGATGAGTTGCAGTGGATCCTACCGGTGATGATGTCACACCTGGTCACTCGTCGACCATCGGTGTTCACCCTGGAATACCGTCTTCGTATCAACAGGATTCGAGATAAACACATCATAATGTTCGTTGGAGTATTTGAACTACTATAAAGACTTACTACATGTTCTTAGAAGTTATACTTAGGAGTATATTTATGGAGCTCAGCTACTGCTAATGTATTTTGTAGTAATAGCTACTATATGTACTGGTACTTACCATTTTAGGACATGTCATTCCTAGCTTAAGGTAGTTCTGAGTATTTTGTATGGAGTTCTTCCTCTGCTAATCTATTTTGTAGTAACCTATGTACTGGTACTTGTTCAGATCGATCGATCGAGTGCAGAATATGGTCTCGCTTTCCTTTTGAATCAAGCCTTGCTACATCTATTGAATTCAATGTGTGCATTGATGAATCTATCAATTCTTTTTGTCATCGTCTATGTACTGCTAATCGGTCACTTTGAAATGTTGTTGAATCTATCAAGTATAGCTGAATATGAACTTGTAATCTGTCGATATTTTTTCGGTCTTATTCTGTACTGCTGAATCTTTCAAATGCTACTAAATCTATCAAATGTTCTATGATTACTATTAGTACAATATTTTGTAGGACTAGTAGTGATCTACTGGTACTTGTATAGATCAAGTGCAGCGGATTGTCTTGCTTTTTTTGAAACTTGGTGTTGTCACAATCTAGATGAGTCTTGGGTATTTTGGGTTTCATATGGGGGTCACACAGGCATTGACGTGAGAAGTAGGTATTCACATAGAAGCAGACTTGATCGTCAATTTTGCTTGCTCCAATGACCGAGTGTGTCTTGGAATTATGCCCTAGAGGCAATAATAAAGATGTTATTATTATAATTCTTGTTCATGATAAAGTTTATATTCCATGCTAGAATTGTATTAAGCGGAAACATTAATACTTGTGTGGTTTGTGAACAACACCGTGTCCCTAGTACGCCTCTATGGACTAGCTCATTGATCAATGATGGTTAAGGTTTCCTAACCATAGACATGAGTTGTCAATTGATAATGAGATCATATCATTGGAGAATGGTGTGGTGGATAGACCCAAACTAAGCGAAGCAATTAGATCGTGTCATCGTGTTCGTCATTGCGAAGCTTTTCTTATGTCAAATATTGTATTCCTTAGACCATGAGATAATACAACTCCCTGGTATCGTAAGAAAGCTTTGAGGTCATCAAACGTCATCCTATGAGAGGGTGATCATAAAGGTGTCTCTCAGGTGATCGGAAAGTATCTGTTGGGTTGTATGTATCGAGATGGAATTTGTCCCTCCCAAGTCGGAGAGATATACTACGGGCCCACTCGGTAATTGATATCAACACCGCTTGCAAGCATGTGGTTAAGGAGTTAATCACAAAGTGATATCGAATTACGGAACGAGTAAAGTACTTGCTGTGAACGAGATTGAACTAGGTATGACGATACCGACGATCGAATCTCGGGCAAGTAAAATATCGCGAGACGAAGGGAATATATATATGGGATTGATTGAATCCTGGCATCGTGGTTCATCCGATATGATCATCGATGAATGTGTGGGAGTCAATATGGGTGCCTGCACTCCGTTGATTATTGATAGAAGATCATGTCTGCATATTCTCGAACCCGCAGGGTCACACACTTAACGTGTCTCGACGCTAGGATAGATTGGATAATTGGTTTATGAATTTTTGTTCGGAGTCTCGGATGGGACCCGGGACATCACGAGAGGTTCCGGAGTGGTCCGGAGAATAAGATTCATATAAGGCAAAGGCAGTTTTTGGAGTTCGAATTGTTCCGGATTAATCGGTATTGTACCGAAGCTTTAGAACCTTCCGGAAGGGGCCAACGTGGTCCCACCTTCCGGGAGGGGCATGGGCCTATGAGGGAGTGTCCTGGCCGCATTGGGCCAGGGCACAAGGCCCCATAGGGCCCAGCCGATCCTAGATAAGTTTAAAGCGTTTAAACTAGAGATAAGATAAGATAGGATTTCTAGATAAGGGAGAGTTTAAATTGTTTAAACTAGAGATAGGCTTGGAGGAGAGGCTAGGGCTGGCCGCACCTGGTGCGCCCCCTCTCACACCCCTTACACCTTCCTCCAAACCCGGTTGCCCTGCCGCCCTTCCTCTCCCTCCCGACTGCTTGTAGGCGAAGCCTGTGCAGAAATTCTCCACCATATACACCACGCCGTCGTCAGTAGATCCAATCTATCTCTCCACCATACTTGCTGGTCCGAGGAAGGAGGAGACGCCGAGGTGCCGCACGTGCATCTCACGGAGGCACCGCCACTTGTGGTGCTAGATCGGATCGGATCGCGAGGAGGAGAAGTGAGTACGACTACATCACCCACGTTCACGAGCGTTCATTTGCGAATCTTCAAGGGTATGAAGATCTAATCCAATCTCTCGTTGTTTGCATATCCTAGATTAGATCTTGGCTTTCCTCTGTTCGCTCAGAAAATTTTGATTTACTATGCTGCGAACCCCTTCGGGTATCGAGCTAGACCTATGCGTAGATGTGATTCACGAGTAGAACGCAACATGGTTGTTGCGGGCGTTGATGTTTTCTGCAAGCCTCTTGTTTGTGTTCTTCTTATGGCGCGGGATAGTGATATTGAAGCGTCCAGGCCAACCTTACGCGACGTCGTCATGAGACCGTTCGCACTTGACGCGTGTGGCTTGTACCACACATGCGGCTGGTGGATGTCGGTTTCTCTCACTATAGTTGTCATGGGATTAACACCGAGTTTGGCAACTATAATATCACCGCTAGGCTTTCCTTAGGTAAGAATCGTTCTTAGCATCTACTCCCATAAGCCACGTAAAACATGCAACAACAAAGTAGAGGCGTCTAACTTGTTTTTGCAGGGAGTGTTTTCTGTGATATGGTATGGCCCAAGATGTGATGTGTATAATGTATGCGATGATCATGTTTTTTAATGTTTCACGACTTGCATGTCGATGAGTTCACAACTGGTAGGAGCCATATGGTTGTCTTTATAATTGTGTATGACCTGCGAGTCAACTTCTTATACGCCATGTAATAGCTTTACTTTATCGCTAAGTAGTTAGCAATAGTTGTAGTTGCTATTCGTGGTGGAGGCAATCATGGTGGAGTGATGGAGATCATGCCGAAACGCACAAGATGGAGATCATTGCGCGAAGATTGGCTATACCATGTCACATAAAGTTATATGCATGTGATGTTTATCCTTTTATGTATCTTATTATGCTTAGATCATGACGGTAGCATTATAAGATGATTCCTCACTTAAAGATCAAGATAAAACTGTTCTCCCCAAGTATGCACCATTGCGAAAGTTCGTCGTGTCCAAGCATCACGTGATGATCGGGTGCTATAGACTCTACGCTCACATACAATGGGTGCAAGCCAGTTTTGCACACGCGGAAATACTTGGGTCTAACTTGACGAGACTAGCATGTACAGACATGGCCTCGGAACACAAGAACCGAAAGGTTAAACATGAGTCATATGAATGATATGATCGACACTTCGTTGTCCACCATTGAAACCACATCTCTTCTCGTGATGATCAGATTAGGTGTGGTGAATTTGGACCGTGTTCACTAAACAACTTGAGGGATGTTGAATTTAGTGGGAGTTCATCTAGTAATTTGATTAAGTTGAACTATTTATCATGAACATAGTCTAAATTGTACTTGCAAATACTGTAGATCACATGGCCAAGTCCAACTTCAACTTCAACGTTTTTGCTGAGAAAGAAAAGCTTAGAAACAATGGGTCTAACTTCACCAACTGGTTCCGCAATCTAAGAATCATTCTGTCAATGGACAAAAGGACTATGTCCTTGAGAAAGCATTAGGTAACCCTCCCTGCAATCGCTAGGCCGATGAGAAAGCTGTTTATCGTCACAAGAAAGATGATTATGGTGTGATTAAGAGCACCATGTTGTTTGCTATGGAACCGAACTTCAAAATCGTTTTGAAAACTATCCCGGCCCTTTGAGATTCTCGAGGAGCTGAAAACCATGTTTCGTGACTCAGCCCGCTCGAGAGATATGAGATCTCCGAGAAGTTCTTTAATCGCAAGATGGAGGAAGGGAGTTCCGTTAGTGAGCACGCCATTAAGATGTCGGGCTACACTCAACGCCTTGAGCAACCGGATCGCAAGATTCCGAAGAGCTCAAGATTGACAGGTTCTGCAATCACTCCTCCCAGCTACAAAAGTTTTGTAGTGACTCACAATCAGATTGGTTCCATCGACGATCACCGAGCTCTTCGCAAAGTCAAGGCTGTGGAGGTGGACATCAAGAAAGATAATCATGTGTTGATGGTCAACAAGCCCTCCTTTAAGAAAGGTAAAGGTGCAAAGAAGCCCTTCAAGAAAGGTGGCGGCAAGCGCGTTGCCCCTGCTAAGAAGAAGCTCAAGTCTGGTCCTAAGCCGGACACTGAGTGCTTCTATTGCAAGGACAAGGGTCACTAGAAGCAACTGTCCAAGTACTTAGCGAACAAGAAGGCTGGCACCATCAAAGGTATATTTGATATACATGTTATTGATGTTTTCCTTACTAGCCCTCGCTAGTGCTCGGTATTTGATACTTGGTTCGCTTGCTAATATTTGTAACTCAAACAGAGCTACGGAATAGATGAATGACGGCGAGGGATGAGGTGACGATGCTGCTAGCAACGGATCAAGAGTTGATGTGATGGCCGTCGGCACGCTCTCCTTAGTTTTACCTTCGGGATTAGTTTTAAACCTTAATAAATGTTATTATGTGCCTGCGTTGAGCATGAACATTATTTCTGGATCGTGTTTATTGCAAGACGGTTATTCATTTAAATCGAGAATAATGGTTGTTCTATTTATATGAGTAACATCTTTTATGGTCATGCACCTATTGTGAATGGTTTATTTCTTCTAAATCTCGAAAGGGATGAAACACACATCCATAACATTGAGGCTAAGAGATGCAAAGTAGATAGTTATAATACTACATATTAGTGGCACCGCTGCTCAGGTCATATTGGTGTAAAGCGATGAAGAAACTCCATTCTGATGGACTTTTGGAGTCTCTTGATTTTTAATAATTTGACAAATGCGAAACAAGCCTCATCGCCAAGATGATCAAAAACCCCTTCTCCGGTATGATGGAGCGAGCAACGGACTTGTTGGAAATCATACATACCGATGTATACGGACCGATGAGTGTTTCGACGCGCCGTGGATATCGCTATTTTCTCACTTTTACCGATGACTTAAGTAGATATGGGTATATCTATTTAATGAAACATAAATCTGAAACGTTTGAAATGTTTAAAGAATTTCAGAATGAAGTGGAGAACCATCGTAATGTAAAGATTAAGTTTCTACGATCCGATCGTGGAAAGTATTTGAGTTATGATTTTCTCACGCATCTCAAAGCAAGTGGAATCGTTTGCAACTCACGCCACCGGAACACCACAAGCAATGGTATGTCTGAACGCCTGAATCGAACCCTATTAGATATGGTCTGATCGATGATGTCTCTTACTGATTTGCCGTTATCATTTTGGGGTTATGCATTAGAAACCGCTGCATTCACTTTAAATAGGGCTCCATCTAAATCCGTTGAGACGACACCGTATGAACTATGGTTTGGGGCTAAACCTAAGTTGTCGCTTTCTTAAAGTTTGGAGATGCGGCTTACGCCAAGAAGTTGATGCCGACAAGCTCGAACCCAAAGCTGAGAAATGCGTCTTCATAGGATACCCTAAGGAAACTATTGGGTATACCTTCTATCACAGAACCGAAGGCAAAGTGTTTGTCGCAAAGAACGGTTCCTTTCTTGAGAAGGAGTTTCTCTCGAAAGAAGTGAGTGGGAGGAAAGTAGAGCTAGACGAGGTTATTGAACCTTCTCTTGAATTGGAGAGTAGCGCAGCACCTGAAATTGTTCCAGTGCCGCCTGCGCCAACAATAGAGGAAGCTAATGACAAGGATCATGAAGCTTCGGACGATGTCAAGCATCGAACGTCGCAGGTCGACAAGGTCGCGTGCCCCTCCTGAGTGGTATGGCAACCCTGTCTTGACAGTCTTGTTAGTAGAAGACAATGAACCTACGAACTATGAGGAAGCGATGATGAGCCCAGACTCTGAGAAATGGCTAGAAGCCATGAAATCCTATTTGGGATCCATGAGCGAAAACCAAGTATGGACTTTGGTGGACCCTCCTAGCGACCGAAAGGCCGTTGAGTGCAAATGGATCTTCAAGAAGAAAATGGACGCGGATGGTAATGTTACCGTCTATAAAGCACGGCTTGTTGCGAAAGGTTTTCGACAAGTTCAAGGTGTTGACTACGATGAGACTTTCTCTCCCGTAGCGATGTTTAAGTCCATTCGGATTTTATTAGCAATTGCTGCGTTTCATGATTATGAAATATGGCAATGGATGTCAAGATCGTTCCTCAATGGCAACATTGATGAAGAGTTGTATATGATGCAACCCGAAGGTTTTGTCGATCCTAAGGATGCTGATAAAGTATGCAAACTTCAGCGTTCCATTTATGGACTGAAGCAAGCATCTCGGAGTTGGAACCTTCATTTTGATCAAGTGATCAAGAGCTTTGGATTTGTTCCAAATTGCTACGAAGCTTGCATCTACAAGAAAGTGAGTGGGAGCTCGGTGACGTTTCTGGTACTATATGTGGATGACATATTGATTATTGGAAATGACATCAACATGCTTAAACGATGTGAAGAGTTATTTGAACAAGTGTTTTTCAATGAAATACCTAGGTGAAGCTGCTTATATATTGGGCATAAAAATCTATAGAGATAGACAAAGACGCCTGATAGCTTTAAGCCAGAGTACATACCTAGACAAAGTTCTGAAAAGGTTCAGAATGGATAAGGCATTGAAAGGTTCAAGGCCTATGTTGTCGTAAGATATTGAGCAAGGCTCGTGTCCAGCCAGAAATGATAGGGAAGCTATGAGCAAAGTGCCTTATGCCTCGGCCATAGGTTCCATCATGTATGCCATGTTGTGTACTAGACCAGATGTGTCCAATGCTCTTAGTTTGACGAGCAGATATCAAAGTGATCCAGGAGTGGAACACTGGACAGCCGTAAAGAACATCCTAAGGTACCTAAATAGGACTAAAGAAATGTTACGTCGATGCTAGTTTCGACACCGACAAGGATGATGCTAAATCTCAGACAGGATACGTGTATATTTTGAATGGAGGAGCTGTGAGCTGGAGAAGCTGCAAGCAAAGCGTGGTCGCGGGATCTACAGTAGAAGCGGAATACATGGCTGCTGCAGTGTCAAGTGAAGGAGTTTGGATCGTAAACTTCATCATCGAGCTTGGCGTGGTTCCAAGTGCATTGACCCACCGAGATATTGTGTGACAACACTGGCGCCATAACACTCGCTAAGGAACCAAGATATCATCCAAAGACCAAGCATATCAACCGCAAGTTTCATATAATTCGAGATTATATAGCAGATGGAGATCTGAAGATCAGCAAAGTACATACAGATCTGAATGTCGCAGATCCATTGACTAAACCTCTTCCACGTGTAAAACATGATCAGCACCTCAGTGCCATGGGTGTAAGATTGTTGCCAAATGTAAACTAGATTATTGACTCTAGTGCAAGTGGGAGACTGTTGGAATTATGCCCTAGAGGCAATAATAAAGATGTTATTATTATAATTCTTGTTCATGATAAAGTTTATATTCCATGCTAGAATTGTATTAAGCGGAAACATTAATACTTGTGTGGTTTGTGAACAACACCGTGTCCCTAGTACGCCTCTATGGACTAGCTCATTGATCAATGATGGTTAAGGTTTCCTAACCATAGACATGAGTTGTCAATTGATAATGAGATCATATCATTGGAGAATGGTGTGGTGGATAGACCCAAACTAAGCGAAGCAATTAGATCGTGTCATCGTGTTCGTCATTGAAGCTTTTCTTATGTCAAATATTGTATTCCTTAGACCATGAGATAATACAACTCCACGGTATCGTAAGAAAGCTTTGAGGTCATCAAACGTCATCCTATGAGAGGGTGATCATAAAGGTGTCTCTCGTGATCGGAAAGTATCTGGGTTGTATGTATCGAGATGGAATTTGTCCTCCCAAGTCGGAGAGATATACTTGGGCCCACTCGGTGTCGATATCAACACCGCTTGCAAGCATGTGGTTAAGGAGTTAATCACAAAGTGATATCGGATTACGAACAGTAAAGTACTGTTGTGAACGAGATTGAACTAGGTATGACGATACGACGATCGAATCTCGGGCAAGTAAAGGAATATATATATGGGATTGATTGAATCCTGGCATCGTGGTTCATCCGATATGATCATCGATGAATGTGTGGAGTCAATATGGGTGCCTGCACCCGCTGTTGATTATTGATAGAAGATCATGTCTCATATTCTCGAACCCGCAGGTCACACACTTAACGTGTCTCACGCTAGGATAGATTGGATAATTGGTTTATGAATTTTTGTTCGAGTCTCGGATGGGATCCGGGACATCACGAGAGGTTCGGAGTGGTCCGGAGAATAAGATTCATATAAGGCGAGGCAGTTTTGGAGTTGAATTGTTCGGATTAATCGGTATTGTACCAAGCTTCTAGAACCTTCCGGAAGGGGTCCAACGTGGTCCCACCTTCCGGGAGGGGGCATGGGCCTATGAGGGAGTGTCCTGGCCGCATTGGGCCAGGGGCACAAGGCCCCATAGGGCCCAGCCGATCCTAGATAAGTTTAAATCGTTTAAACTAGAGATAAGATAAGATAGGATTTCTAGATAAGGAGAGTTTAAATTGTTTAAACTAGAGATAGGCTTGGAGGAGAGGCTAGGCTGGCCGCACCCCTCTATATATAGAGGGCTGGTGCGCTCTCACACCCCTACACCTTCCTCCAAACCCGGTTGCCCGCCGCCCTTCCTCTCTCCCTCCCATTGTTTGTAGGCGGCCCTGCTGGCGAAATTCTCCACCATATACACCACACCGTCGTGCTGTAGATCCAATCTATCTCTCCACCATACTTGCTGGTCCGAGGAAGGAGGAGACGTCGAGGTGCCGCACGTGTGCATCTCACGGAGGCACCGCCACTTGTGGTGCTAGATCGGATCGGATCGCGAGGAGGAGAAGCGAGTACGACTACATCACCCACGTTCCGACGAACGTTCAAATATGCGAATCTTCAAGGGTATGAAGATCTAATCCAATCTCTCTCGTTGTTTGCATCTCCTAGATTAGATCTTGGCTTTCCCTCTGTTCGCTTCCGTAGAAAATTTTGATTTACTATGCTGCGAACCCCTTCAGTGTGTTCGGAGAAAAGAGGAAACTAAGCGTGCGCCAAGGGTTTTTGAGCTGGAACCAGAACTGATTCTCTATATACTTCTAATGAATTTCAAGCAAGAAAGCTATTGCATCTCTCAAATGTTCTGTCATTGCTGTTACTAAAGCATTTTTTCAAACTAATACTGATGTACTGGTACTTGTGTAAATCAAGGGCAATAGATAGTCTTGCTTTTCGTTTGAATCATGGCCTTGTCACAATCTAGACGAGACTTGGGCATTTTAGGTTGCATATGAGGGTCACACCCACATTGATATGAGAAGAAGGTACTCAAAAGCTAACTTGATCATCAGTTTTACTTGCTCCAATGGTCGAGTGTGTTTGGAGAAAAGGGCAAACTGATCATTCGACAAGGGTTTGATAGTTGAAACAAGAACTGGTTCTCTCTATAGTGCTAATGAATTTTAGTGTCTGTATTGCTGAATCAGTCACTTTGAAATGCTACTGAATTGGTCAAGTGTTGCTAATATGAACTGCGAATCTGTCGATATTTTTTCTATCTTATTCTGTACTACTGAATTTTTACATGAATATCTGTAAAAAAGTATTATCGCTTTTCCCCTTTCTCTCTGAGGTCTTTGTTTCAAATCCAGTTGAGCCACAAACAATGCAATTTTTATTAACCAGGAGAAGAAATCTAGCCAATTCGGCCCCTCTTTAGCCCAGAACATTTTAATTCGGCATTTTTGGGTTCAAAGGACTATTGAACACAACCTAGAGAAATTTGAGAAAGGATCCCATGGAGCATAGCCCAGAATATTTTAATTTGTCCTTTTAGGGGTCGAGGGACTCCTGAGCATAGCCCAGTGAAATTTGAGAAAGGAGCCCATGGAGTATAGCCCATGTAGAATAGCCAAAATCTTTTTAATTGGGCTGGCATGGCTATTCCCTACGGGTGCTAAGATTGGCCTACCCGGTTTAGCCTAGCAGAGGCCCACAAGATGAATTGTATCCAGTAATGAAGCCCATGAAGGTTCGGGTAGCCCAGTCCCACGGAGGACATGGCTCCTTGGAGGACACGGTAAAATCTAGAGAGAAAGTTTAAAAGAAACCCTAATATGCAACCGACTCGGTTGTATCCTGAGACCCAGCCTCCTCATATAAAGGCTGGGAGGGAACCATGAGGAGGACCTACCACAAACCCTAGCACAACACCCACTAGTACATCTTCGCATCACCACCATCAAGGCACCTTTGTAACCTTCAGTTCTTCTTCAATCAAGAGTAGACAAGCAGTAGTAGGGTTTTCCCTCCGGGGGCCTAAACCTGGGTAAACACCGTGTCCCCGTGTTGCTTGCCTGTTAACCGAACAAGATCTCCTACACTCCCCTCTTACTCAAAACCCAAGTCCTTAAACTATGGGCATTGACGTGATCACCCCACATCAATTGGCGCTGTTTGTGGGAAGTGGGCGCGTTGATGTTGCGACCTCAACGACCCCAACACCTGTCGTCTTAGACTCATCTGTGTTAGAGGGAAGCCTCAACATTGGCTCCTTTGACTTCACCATCCACTCGCCGACCACGTGCCCGGCCTTCAACTCCCTCGATGTTGAGGTCGACATGATGATCGGCGGCTTCAGCTTCCAAGTTGGCAAGACCTGCATCCTACGCGTCCCGGAGTAGTCGACCATACCATCGATTGCACCGACCTCGTGGGTCCCACCACCGATCAAGACTCTTAGTGAGTTGAACGCCATCTCCTCGACCTATGGCCAAGATAGCTACAACAACTGCAACTCTGATCTGAGCGATCTTCCTAGGAACAACCACGACGTCGGATCCAATCTAGAGAGCTCTAGAAGCAACACCCCCACCAACCACTACTACTGCGCCGTGGTCACGCCAACACCAGTGGCACCACTAGCAATGTCGCTGACACTAGTGCCAAGCCTGAGGCCAGGAACGGGACCGCTCGCGACAAAAACACCAACAATAGCGACAACGATAGGACAAAGGTTCATCTCAGTGAAGCGGAGTGGAAAACGGTTTGGAAAGCCCTGTAGGGAGGCTTGTCTTTTCCCCCCGGCTAGTCACAAGAGGTACTGATGGCATACCATTGGTACCTGAACAAGGAATTCCGCCGCCAGCGGGTGCTCCAGGCCCAATTGGATGAACGACGACTTGCCGATGAATCGAGTGCCTGACGGGCGAAACTCTCTTTGATTGGTCGGTCCTCCTCGAAGGGGAACCACCACGCCAGGGTGTCGAAGAGATGCTACAACATAGACCTGATGGACAAAGAGGCCAGGCGAGAAGCCACCAAGCAACTAGACTTCTCATTCATGTCCATAGATGCATAGTGCAATCTGACGGCTAAAACCCCGCAAGCTGCCGTCATGGCGGCCACCACTTACCTACTGTCCAAACCCCCGCAGGCGAGGAATCCACGCACTACCATCCATAGGTACGCCCTCTACGAACTTGGATTGGTGGAGGCTGCACTCGCGAGAGAACCAGCCCTGGCCCCGAAGACAGCGCCAAATAAGGCGCCCATGAAACTCGCGAGAAGACGCTCGCCATCATACGACGAGGACTATGTGCCGCGACGGCGCCACGGCCTGCGGCAAAGAGCTCATGACTACGACACACACGATGAGATCACACAGCGCAAGGTCAACAAGTTACACGCCAAGCGCGCTTATTCCACCGAGTCCGAGGATTTTGACATAGAACTCTATGATGCTAGATGCTTTTGCCGCGCCATATGACAAACTCTGATGCCCAAGGGTTTCAAGATGTCCTCAGACAACCCGAAGTTCGAGTTTTCCAAGAGCTGAAGATCTGGCTGGACGACCACATACTGTCCGTGAAGTGACATGCCGGAACCAAAGAGACAACCATGAAATATCTGCAACTGCAACTACAAGGCATCGCGCGGGCCTAGCTAAATATCCTCCCCTACGGCTCGATCCGTAGCTGTGAGGACTTGGTGTATAGCTTCGTCAGAAATTTCAATGGAACCTAGAAGCGTCCAACCTCAATCGGAGAGCTTTGGGCCTACTGCCAGAGGTCTAGCGAATCCTTTCGCTCATACATCCAACGGTGGTCCATCATCAAGAATTCCGCGGAAGATATTTCTGAGGAGCGAGCCATCGATGCATTTAAAGCCGGCGTACACCATCGAGAGCTCAAGGTGGAGCTAGGCCGCACCAAACATGAGACCATCGACCACCTAATGGACATAGAGAATCATTGGGCGGACGACGAAGACACCGTCCACAACAACCGAACACGCTCTGATGATGAGGACGAACAGGGCCACAGGCATGACCGTCAAGGAAAACGCAGGATGCGAATCTACGAGGACCACGACGAATTCGACATGGTCGTGGCTAGCTACACGGACAAACATGACAATGACAACTACAATAGCGGGTACCGTGGTGGCAGCTACCACGACAGCGGAAAGCCGACCCAAGTGTGGCCGCGCCACACTACTGATGGCGCTTCAACCGCAATGGTGCGACTGTGAGACCCCTACAACATCCATTACTACATCGACAAGGATGATGGAAAAAAGAAGTCGAGACATCTCCTCAAGGACTTCCGCGAGTTCTAGAAACTCCAAGATGCCTACGCGCAACTCAAGCGCGAAGCAACAAGCAAAGGGTATAGATCAGCCATGGGAGCCATAACATATGGATCACCGCCACCACCTTCCCTTCCGAGCAATGCACCACCTCCACTAGCGCTGGTGGTACAACACGATGGGGGTGAACATTATTCCCCACCGCATGGGAGCATGATGATCCAAAAAGGGCGTCCTTCCAATAGGACTTAGAAGACAAGGAGTTGACAAGTCAACATGGCGGTATCATCACCACCCGCAATCCCTGAGTACCTTAGTGGATCGAAATCTTGCATTTGGGGCTCCAGGGAGCTTTGCAACGACCGTAAGTTTCGGTAAATGTTTGAGAGATATAACCAAAAACTCGTCGTTTTCGAGTGTAATGGCCGTTTTCATGAGATATTGCCCACACTTTTGGGGTTCTAGGGTGCACCTGGCACCTGTTTGGGAGTTAAGACCAAAAATTCGTTGTTTTCGCATTTAGGGCCGTTATCATGAGCTATCGCCCTTAGTTTTCGGGTTTTAGGGCGATTTACAACGACCGTGAGAACCGATACATGTTTGAGTGTTATGACCAAAAACTCGTCTTTTCGCGTTTAATGGCCATTTTCATGAGCTATTGCACACAGTTTTGGGGTTTTAGGGAAATTTACAACGACCGTTAAACCCGATACATGTTTGAGAGATATGACCAAAAACTCGTCCGTGTCACGCTTTGTGACCATTTTCATGAGCTATTCCCCTCAGTTTTGGGGTTTTAGGGCAATTTACAACAATAGTGAGACCCGATAAATGTTTGAGAGATATGACCAAAAAACTCGTCATTTTCGTGTTTTATGCCCATTTTCATGAGCTATTGCGCACACTTTTGGGCTTCTAGGGTGATTTACAACATCCGTAAGACCCGATACATGTTTGAGCGATATGACTAGAAACTCGTCGTTTTCGTGTTTTATGGCTCTTTTCATGAGCTATTGCCCATACTTTTGATGTTCCAGGGTGATCTACAAAAACCGTAAGACCTGATACTTGTTTGAGAGATTTGGCCAAAAACTCGTCTTTGTCGCACTTTATGGCCATTTTCATGAGCTATTGCCCACACTTTTGGGGTTCCAAGGCGATTTACAACTACTGTAAGACCCAATACATGTATGAAAGATATGAACTAAAACTCGTCGTTTTTGCATTCTATGGCCGTTTTAATGAGCTATTGCCCACACTCTTTGGGTTCCAAGGAGATTTACAATGACCGTAAGTCCAGATAGATGTTTGAGATATATGACAAAAAACTCGTCGTTTTCGTGTTTTATTCCCGTTTTCATGACCTATTGCCCACATATTTGGGGTTCTAGGGCGCTTTGCAACGACCGTAAGTCCAGGTAAATGTTTGAGAAATATGACCAAAAACTCGTCTTTTTCGAGTGTTATGGCCGTTTTCATGAGATATTGCCCACACTTTTGGTGTTCTAGGGCGCACCTGGTACATGTTTGGGAGTTAATACCAAAAACTCGTTGTTTTTTATTTAGGGCCATTTTCATGAGATATCGCCCTTAGTTTTGGGGTTTCGGGGCGATTTACAACGACCGTGAGAACCGATACATGTTTGAGTGTTATGACCAAAAACTCGTCTTTTCGCATTTAATGGACGTTTTCATGAGTTATTGCCCACAATTTTGGGGTTTCAGGGTGTAATGCCCGAGAAAATATCCCCTATTAGATTTTCCTATTATTTTTATTCTATGCATCATCATGACATTATGCTTATTTGTGTCTAAAATATTTTTGCTAAAAACCTAATTTTATTTTCTAATTAGCCCTTCTTTAATTTCAAATCAAAACCCCCGGTCTTCTTTGAATCTTTTATTTGTCTAAAAACTATTTACAAAAGTCTTTTAAAAATAAAATAAATAAATAAAAGTTTTTTTGGGGGAGGTAGCCGGCCGGGCCAAAAGGTCCAGCTAGCCACCTAATACCCGCAACGAAACCCTAGCCTCACACACGTGACCGACCAAGACCAACATGCTACACAATGCCAACACGCCTCACACCATGTCGCGGTGCACACAGGCATGCACACGTGGTGCACCTACCACACACGCACTAGTCAGACACCACCCACATCGCAGCATATGGAAACCCATCTCCCGATCGATCTCATACCCTGGCGCATCTTGCCTCGCCTCCCTTCCTCGCGTGCGCTGCCGCCTCGTCTCTCTGCCCCGCGTGCGCCGCCGACCTTTGCTCCCAGCCTCCGCTCGCCTCCGCTCCTACCAGCGTCAAGGCCGCCCTCCTCCTAGGCTCGTTCAGCCACCGCTGGCCCTGCTCCCTGATCCGCCGCCTCCACTGAAGCACACCCTGCCGCTCGTCTCGCCTCTGCCGCCGTCAAGCTCCCGAGACCACGCCGACCTCGCCTTGGGACCCCAGTGACCTCCGCCATCATAGCAAGCCCGCCAGAGTACCGCCGCCCCTGCAGTCTCCACCCGCGACGCGCCGCTGGTTCCTCTCTGGTTGCCGTCGACCTTGCCGGCCTCCCCGATGTCGGCTCCTCCTCGCCCTACTGGCGCCGCCACTCTCCAATGCCTAGGCCGCGTCATCCTCTGAACCCGTCTCTCCTGACACCGACCAGCCCCGCATCCATGTCATTGCCAGGGGATGTTCCCCCTATTCATTCAGGGCCAAGACCAAGGTCTGCCTCATCGTGTTGTTCATGCAGGTCGGGTTCTCTATGCTTGCTGCCCTGAGCATTCTACCCTGTACTAGTGCTGATGAACAGGGAAGGTGTAGGTGACGTGTTGCTTGCGATGTTGTCCGTGTGTGTTTCATAGCCCTGGCCGATCACTTCACTGCTGACCCGATGCCCTTAGCTACAATCTCGTGTTGCAATGGTACCGTAATGGCACAAACCTTCAGTAAGTTGGTATCAAGGTGTCGATCAATTGGTTGTCCGATACCTGCTGGTGGACAAGAATAAGAGAAGTGGGACATGATTATGAGGTTAACAGTGCCGTCGACAGTACCGGTGTGGATTTCCAAGTTCTGCATTGCCCCTAGAGTATCTCCAGAGGCCCGAAGACATTTCTACATGGAGCGCCATGATGTCCTTCAAGGAAACAGAAGATCGATCCCGCCGAACCCGAAACCTCAGAACCCAGAACCCCAAGATCTTCAATCCCAGAAGTGCGACCCCTACCTATCTCGCTCTATTTTTTAAATTATATACAACTTATTGCATATAAATTTATCATGCTCGCATACATAATCATTTGTTTGTGGTATTTGGTCGACTCACCTAATAATTATATATGAAGACTATATGAGGGCTATTCTAGTCTTATATCGCCTCCATTTAAATTTGTGTAGCAAACTGATGTCATGTTTTGCCTTGTTAATACAACATTTAATTCGCGGGGTGATAAACAACTTCAACCATAATGTTTATTTATCGGGAATCTGATTCTGCTTAATATTGCTAAGTTAGGTCGCATACTGTCATGCCATGCATCATATCATGAACATGCCGTATCTTCCGCCGTAGAATTAAATATTGCATCAGTTGTTCTTTCTAGTGTTTTGCTTCTTCATAGGATAGGCCGTTGAGTTGACGCGAGATACGACGAGCCTTCGGTTGATCTTCTCAGGCGAGCATTCTCCCCCATTCTACCTATTTTTCATTTATAGTCTTTACTTTATTCCTTTGATCTATTGCTATCCTTATTGTTGATGCTTTAGTACCGTACCTTTATTTACCCGCTCTACTATATTGCCTTGGTTACCCTATTGCCTTTGTTTGAGTAGCTAGCTTTGGCCCTTGGGAGTCGTAACGCATGCTTAGGTCTGTTGCCCTCTCTCATACAGGTGAACCGTGATATCTGGTTATGGTTGATAACATGATAAATTAAATTGGTGATGTTGGTTATGGTTATGGTTTCACCTAATGATAAGGCCCCGGCAGGGACCACCTTTGGGAATTGCTTGAGCCGACCTTGGACCCCTTCGTTCTACGATACTAGTTCTGAGTTGATCGCGCTAACCAAATGTGGGGGCCCATGGGATCCCTCCCTCAACTACCGACGCTATTCGTTTATCCAAAGGGTCACAAAATTGGTTTTCCATTTGGTGCATAAGCATAATATGTCCTCGGACATGGGTAAGTTGTTATGTCTTCGGACTTGGTTATGACATGATTTGGTGGACAACCTGGGCATTGCATACATAAAAGCCGTACATGCTGGTGGTTCAAGGGGAGCTCTACAAGTTATCTTCCAGAGCCGTTCTGTATAGTAGTCATGAACGCTGTGCCACATTGAGACTCGGCCGGGCCTCTGGCTAGATAAAACACATTAGGTGATACCTCTGGATACGCGCGTAGTTATGGGACAGTTCTTGTTGTGAGATTCCGAAGGCACATGTATTATGTTGCCCAAAGGATTGAACATGCGTTTGGGTACAGTAGTGAAGCCCTGCAGGCTAAATCTTTTTGAGAAGCCGTGTGTCCACGGTTATGGACGCCTCAGGAGTACGATGTCATGATCATAGATAAAGACACTAATGTTTTGCCTCTAATAATATGATTAGTAATTAGCCTTATCAACTAAACACCTGCTTAATTAAAATTGCCACCGTGTGTGTTCCGCAAGTGGACTTCCTCGACTGGTCTTCGAGGGGGAAATCTTTGGATGGGTTATGTTTGGTGTTATATTATACTTATCATATAGCGCTCTCTTATCTCGCTCTAATAGCCGAAGTTGTAGTGTGTCTCTATAAGTTAGATAGTTTAAGATTTGCTATCGCTGAGCCCACCTTACCTATGTAGGCGAGGACCGCCGAATTCTACCCTCGCCGTGTACTGGCCTTAGTACTAACCGCTCTCTTTTTCCTTTGCCCCTTGTCAGGATCCCTTTTGCTTTGACAGGTACGAGATCGACGATGTTAGCAAGGTTACCCTTCCATCTTGGCCTGGGCAGGGTTTATGGACACCGCATGGTTATTCTTCAGGACTCTTAGTCCAATTTGGTTCTTGTCCGTACTCGGACACTATTTCGCTTTCTACAAGATTTGTATCTTCGAACTATATCATTTGTATTCTAGACTCGTTGAGTCGTTGTTGTATATATATGTTTCTTGTGGACTCTGTTGTAAACTGCTGTGATGTAACTACATGTAATCAAACCCCACCCACACGAAAGTGTCTAGTGGGCGTCTTTGAATCGCTTCTATGCGGGTTTTGGCAAGAAATGCTAAGACCTGCATAGACCCGATTCTAGGTCGTTACACAGGGTGATTTACACTGACCGTTAGAGCCGATACATGTTTGAGAGATATGACCAAAAACTCGTCCTTGTCATGCTTTGTGGCCATTTTCATGAGCTATTTCCTTCAGTTTTGGGGTTTTAGGGCAATTTACAATGATAGTGAGATCCGATGAATGTTTGAGAGATATGACCCAAAACTCATCGTTTTCACGGTTTATGCCCATTTTCATGACCTATCGCCCTTGGTTTTCATGAGCTATTGCCCACAGTTTTGGGGTTCCAGGGTGATTCAAAACTACCGTAAGACCCGATACATGTTTGAAAGATATGAACTAAAACTCGTCGTTTTCGCGTTCTATGGCTATTTTCGTGAGCTATTTCCCACACCTTTTGGGTTCCAGGGCGATTTATAACGATCGTATGTCCAGATACATGTTCAAGAGATATGACCAAAAACTCGTCATTTTCGTGATTTATGGCCATTTTCATGAACTATTGCCCACATATTTTGGGCTCTAGGGCGCCTTGCAACGATCGTAAGTATCGTTAAATGTTTGAGAGATATGACCAAAAACTCGTTGTTTTCAAGTGTTATGGCCATTTTCATGAGATATTCCCCACACTTTTTGGGTTCCAGGGCGCACCTGGTACATGTTTGGCAGTTATGACCAAAAACTCGATGTTTTTGCATTTAGGGCCATTTTCATGACCTATCGCCCTTAGTTTTGGGGTTTCAGGGCGATTTATAGCAACCGTGAGAACCGATACATGTTTGAGTATTATGACCAAAAACTCTTCTTTTTGCGTTTAATGGCTGTTTTCATGAGCTATTGCCCATATTTTTGGGGTTCCAGGGCGATTTACAACGACTATGAGACCTGATACATGTTTGAGATATGACAAAAAACTCGTCGTTTTCGTGTTTTATTCCCGTTTTCATGAACTATTGCCCACATATTTGGGGCACTAGGGCGCTTTGCAACGACCGTAAGTCCGGGTAAATGTTTGAGAGATATGACCAAAAACTTGTCGTTTTCGAGTGGTATGGCCGTTTTCATTAGATATTGCCCACACTTTTGGGGTTCCAGGGCGCACCTGGTACATGTTTGGGAGTTAATACCAAAAACTCGTTTTTTGCAATTATGGCCGTTTTCATGAGCTATCGCCCTTAGTTTTGGGGTTTCAGGGCGATTTACAACGACCGTGAGAACCGATACATGTTTGAGTGTTATGACTAAAAACTCGTCTTTTCGCGTTTAATGGCCATTTTCATGAGCTATTGCCCATAGTTTTGGGGTTTCAGGGCGATTTACAATGACCGTTAGACCCGATACATGTTTGAGAGATATGACCAAAATATCATCCTTATCATGCCTTGTGGCCATTTTCATGAGCTATTGCCCTCAGTTTTGGGGTTTTAGGGAAATTTACAACGATCGTGAGATCCGATGAATGTTTGAGAGATATGACCCAAAACTCATCGTTTGCGTGGTTTATGCCCATTTTCATGAGCTATCGCCCTTGGTTTTCATGAGCTATTGCCCACAGTTTTGGGGTTCCAGGGCGATTCACAACTACCGTAAGACCCGATACATGTTTGAAAGATATGAACTAAAACTCGTCATTTTTGCGTTCTATGGCTGTTTTCGTGAGCTATTTCCCACACCTTTTGGGTTATAGGGTGATTTATAACGATCGTAAGTCCAGATACATGTTCAAGAGATAAGACAAAAAACTAGTCATTTTCGTGATTTTTGGTCATTTTCGTGAACTATTGCCCACATATTTGGGGCTCTAGGGCGCCTTGCAACGATCGTAAGTATCGGTAAATATTTGAGAGATATGACCAAAAACACGTCATTTTCGAGTGTTATGGCCGTTTTCATGACATATTCCCACACTTTTGGGGTTCCAGGGCGCAACTGGCACATGTTTGGTAGTTAAGACCAAAAACTCGATGTTTTCGCATTTAGGGCCATTTTCATGACCTATCGCCCTTAGTTTTGGGGTTTCAGGGCGATTTACAACGACCATGAGAACTGATACAAGTTTGAGTGTTATGACCAAAAACTCGTCTTTTTGCGTTTAATGGCCGTTTTCATGTGCTATTGCCCATAGTTTTGGGGTTCCGGGACGATTTACAACGACCGTGAGACCCGATACATGTTTGAGAGATATGACCAAAAACTCGTCCTTGTCGCACTTCGTGGCCATTTTCATGAGTTATTACCCTCAGTTTTGGGGTTTTAGGGCAATTTACAACGATAGTGAGACCTAGTAAATGTTTGAGAGATATGAGCACAAAACTCATCGTTTTCGCGTTTTATGCCCATTTTCATGAGCTATTGCCCACACTTTTGGGCCTCTGGGTGATTTACAACATCTGTAAGACCCGATACATGTTTGAGCGGTATGACCAGAAACTCGTCGTTTTCGTGTTTTATGGCTCTTTTCATGAGCTATTGCCCACAATTTTGATGTTCCATGGTGATTTACAAAAACCGTAAGACCCGATACTTGTTTGAAAGATATGACCAAAAACTCGTCTTTGTCGCACTTTATGGCCATTTTCATGAGCTATTGCCCACACTTTTGGGGTTCCAAGGCGATTTACAACTACCATAAGACCCGATACATGTATGAAAGATATGAACTAAAAATCATCATTTTCGCATTCTATGGTTGTTTTCATGATCTATTGCCCAAAATTTTTGGGTTCCAGGGCGATTTACAATGACCGTAAGTCCAAATAGATGTTTGAGATATATGACAAACAACTCGTCGTTTTCGTGTTTTATTCCCGTTTTCATGAACCATTGCCCACATATTTGGGGCTTAAGGACGCTTTGCAACGACCGTAAGTCCAGGTAAATGTTTGAGAGATATGACCAAAAACTCGTCATCTTCGAGTGTGATGGCCGTTTTCATAAGATATTGCCCACACTTTTAGGGTTCCAGGGCGCACCTGGTACATGTTTAGGAGTTAATACCAAAAACTCGTTGTGTTTGCATTTAGGGCCGTTTTCATGAGCTACCGCCCTTAGTTTTGGGGTTTCAGGGCAATTTACAATGACCGTAAAAACCGATACATACCGTATGACCCGATACTTGTTTGATAAATATGACCAAAAACTCGTCCTTGTCACGCTTTATGGTTGTTTTCATGAGTTATTGCCCCCAGTTTTAAGGTTCCGGGGTGATTTACACCTATAGTGAAACCTGATAGATGTTAGAGATATATGACCAACAAGTCGTCGTTTTCGTGTTTTATGACCATTTTCATGACCTAATCCCCACATTGTTTGGCCTCTTGGGAGATTTACAACATCCGTAAGACCCGATACATGTTTGAGCGATATGACCAAAAACTCGTTGTTTTCGAGTTTTATGGTCATTTTCATGAGATATTTCCCACACTTTTGGGGTTCCAGGGCGCAGCTGGTACATGTTTGGGAGTTAAGACTAAAAACTAGTTGTTTTCGCATTTAGGTCCGTTTTCATGAGCTATCGCCCTTAGTTTTGGGGTTTTAGGGCGATTTACAACAACCGTGAGAACCGATACATGTTTGTGTGTTATGACCAAAAACTCGTGTTTCGCATTTAATTGCTGTTTTCATGAGCTATTGCAAATAGTTTTGGGATTCTAGGGCGATTTACAATGACCGTTAGACCATCTACATGTTGGAGAGATATGACCAAAAACTCGTCCTTGTCGTGCTTTTTGGCCATTTTCATGAGCTATTGCCCTCAGTTTTGGGGTTTTAGGGCAATTTACAACGATAGTGAGACCCGATAAATGATTGAGAGATATGACAAAAAACTCGTTGTTTTCGCGTTTTATGCCCATTTTCATGAGCTATTGCCCACACTTTTGCGCCTCCGGGGCGATTTACTACATCCATAAGACCAGATACATGTTTGAGTGATATGACCAAAAACTAATCGTTATCGTGTTTTATGGCCATTTATTGAGCTATTGCCCACACTTTTGACGTTCTAGGGCAATTTACAACAACCATAAGACCGATACTTGTTTGAGAGATATGACCAAAAACTCGTCCTTGTCGCACTTGATGGCCATTTTCATGAGCTATTGCCCACACTTTTGACGTTCCAGGGCGATTTACAACTACCATAAGACCCGATACTTGTTTGAGAGATATAACCAAAAACTCATCCTTGTCACGCTTTGTGGCCATTTTCATGAGCTATTGCACTCAGTTTTGGGGTTTTAGGGAAATTTACAACGTTAGTGAGATCCGATGAATGTTTGAGAGATATGACCCAAAACTCATCCTTTGCACGGTTTATGCCCATTTTCATGAGCTATCGCCCTTGGTTTTCATGAGCTATTGCCCACAGTTTTGGGGTTCCAGGGCGATTCACAACTACCGTAAGACCCGATACATGTTTGAAAGATATGAACTAAAACTCGTCATTTTCGCGTTCTATGGCTGTTTTCGTGAGCTATTTCCCACACCTTTTGGGTTCCAGGGCGATTTATAACGATCGTAAGTCCAGATACATGTTCAAGGGACATGATAAAAAGCTCGTGATTTTCGTGATTTATGGTCATTTTCGTGAACTATTGCCCACATATTTGGGGCTCTAGGGCGCCTTGCAACGATCGTAAGTATCGGTAAATATTTGAGAGATATGACCAAAATCTCGTCGTTTTCGAGTATTATGGCCGTTTTCATGAGATATTCCCTACAGTTTTGAGGTTCCAGGGCGCACCTGGCACATGTTTGGCAGTTAAGACCAAAAACTCGATGTTTTCGCATTTAGGGCCATTTTCATGACCTATCGCCCTTAGATTTGGGGTTTTAGGGCGATTTACAACGACCGTGAGAACTAATACATGTTTGAGTGTTATGACCAAAAACTCGTCTTTTTGCGTTTAATGGCTATTTTCATGAGCTATTGCCCATAGTTTTGGGGGTTCCAGGGCGATTTACAACAACCGTGAGACCCGATACATGTTTGAGAGATATGACCAAAAACTCGTCCTTGTTGCACTTCGTGGCCATTTTCATGAGTTATTGCCCTTAGTTTAGGGGTTTTAGGGCAATTTACAACGATAGTGAGACCTAGTAAATGTTTGAGAGATATGACCACAAAACTCATCGTTTTCGCGTTTTATGCCCATTTTCATGAGCTATTGCCCACACTTTTGGGCCTCTGGGTGATTTACAACATCTATAAGACCCGATACATGTTTGAGCGGTATGACCAGAAACTCGTCGTTTTCGTGTTTTATGGCTCTTTTCATGAGCTATTGCCCACAATTTTGATGTTCCATGGTGATTTACAAAAACCGTAAGACCCGATACTTGTTTGAAAGATATGAACAAAAACTCGTCTTTGTCGCACTTTATGGCCATTTTCATGAGCTATTGCCCACACTTTTGGGGTTCCGAGGCGATTTACAACTACCGTAAGACCCGATACATGTATGAAAGATATGAACTAAAAATCGTCATTTTCGCATTCTATGGCTGTTTTCATGAGCTATTGCCCACAATTTTTGGGTTCCAGGGCGATTTACAACGATCGTAAGTCCAGATAGATGTTTGAGATATATGACAAAAAACTCGTCGTTTTGGTGTTTTATTCTCGTTTTCATGAACTATTGCCCACATATTTTGGGCTCAAGGAAGCTTTGCAATGACCGTAAGTCCAGGTAAATGTTTGAGAGATATGACCAAAAACTCGTCATTTTCGAGTGTGATGGCCGTTTTCATTAGATATTGCCCACACTTTTGGGGTTCCAGGGCGCACCTGGTAAATGTTTGGGAGTTAATACCAAAAACTCGTTGTGTTTGCATTTAGGGCCGTTTTCATGAGCTATCGCCCTTAGTTTTGGGGTTTCAGGGCAATTTACAATGACCGTGAAAACCGATACATACCATAAGACCCGATACTTGTTTGATAAATATGACCAAAAATCGTCCTTGTCATGCTTTACGGTCGTTTTCATGAGTTATTGCCCATAGTTTTGGGGTTCCAGGGTGATTTACACCAATAGTAAAACCTGATAGATGTTTGAGATTTATGACCAAAAAGTCGTCGTTTTCATGTTTTATGACAATTTTCATGACCTAATGCCCACATTGTTGGGTCTCCTAGGAGATTTACAACATCCGTAAGACCCGATACATGTTTGAGCGATATGACCAAAAACTCGTCGTTTTCGAGTTTTATGGTCATTTTCATGAGATATTTCCTACACTTTTGGGGTTCCAGGGTGCACCTGGTACATGTTTGGGAGTTAAGACTAAAAACTAGTTGTTTTCGCATTTAGGTCCGTTTTCATGAGCTATCGCCCTTAGTTTTGGGGTTTTAGACCGATTTACAACAACCGTGAGAACCGATACATGTTTGTGTGTTATGACCAAAAACTCGTGTTTTCGCGTTTAATGGCCGTTTTCATGAGTTATTGCAAATAGTCTTGGGGTTCCAGGGCAATTTACAATGACTGATAGACCCAATACATGTTTGAGAGATATGACCAAAAAATCGTCCTTGTCGCACTTTTTGGCCATTTTCATGAGCTATTGCCCTCAGTTTTGGGGTTTTAGGGCAATTTATAACGATAGTGAGACCAAGTAAATGTTTGAGAGATATGACCAAAAACTCGTCCTTGTCGCACTTGATGGCCATTTTCATGAGCTATTGCCCACCCTTTTGACGTTCCAGGGCGATTTACAACTATCATAAGACCCGATACTTGTTTGAGAGATATGACCAAAAACTCGTCCTTGTCACACTTTATGGCCATTTTCATGAGCTATTGCCCAAAGGTTTGGGGTTCCAGGGTGATTTACAACTACCGTCAGACCCGATACATGTTTGAAAGATATAAACTAAAACTCGTTGTTTTCGCGTTCTATGGCCGTTTTCATGAGCTATACCCCACACTTTTTGGGTTCCAGGGCGATTTATAACGACCGTAAGTCCAGATACACATTCGAGAGATATGATCAAAAACTCGTCATTTTCGTGATTTATGGCCGTTTTCATGAACTATTGGCCACATATTTGGGGCACTAGGGCCCCTTGCAATGACCGTAAGTCTTGGTAAATGTTTGAGAGATATGACCAAAAACTCGTCGTTTTTGACTGTTATGGCTGTTTCATGAGATATTGCCCACACTTATGGGGTTCCAGGGCACACCTGGTACATGTTTGGGAGTTAAGACCAAAAACTCGATTTTTTCGCATTTAGGGCCATTTTCATGAGCTATTGCCCTTAGTTTGGGGGTTTTAGGGCGATTTACAACGACCGTGAGAATCGATACATGTTTGAGTGTTATGACCAAAAACTCGTCTTTTTGCGTTTAATGGCTGTTTTCATGAGCTATTGCCCATGTTTTGGTGGTTCCAGGGCGATTTACAACAACCGTGACACCCGATACATGTTTGAGAGATGTGACCAAAAACTCGTCATTGTTGTGCTTTGTGGCCATTTTCATAAGCTATTAACCTCGATTTTGGGGTTTTAGGGAAATTTACAACGATAGTGAGTGATACATTGCAAATGTATCTATAATTTTTGATGCTCCATGCTTGGTTTTATCCACTTTATTGTGTTTTGTCCACACTTTGGAGTGCTTTTCATATGATTTCTTGGACTAACTTATTAACAAGAGCCATAGTGCCAGCTGCCCGTTTTCTGCTGTTTTTGGTTCCAGGAAAGTCAGAAAATGAATATTCTCGGAATTGGACTGGACAAAAGCCAAAGAGCCTATTTTTCCAGAAGACTCCGGGAGCCAGAATACAAGGCGGAGGAGGGCTAGGGGCTGGCCATACACCCCCCAGGCGCGGGCTGGGCCTGGCCGCGCCAGGGCATGGTGTGGTGGCCCCAGGCACCCCCTCGGTCTCCCTCTTCGCCTATAAGAAGCCTTCTGACCTAAAAACTCCAGGGGGTTCGACGTTTTTCTAAAAAATGTTCCGCAGCACCGCCACCACCGAAGGGGAAATTCGGGGGACAGAAAGTCTCTGTTCCGGCACCCTGCCGGGACGGGGAAGTGCCCCTGGAGCCATCTCCATCGATCTCCACCATCATCTCCATCGACCATCCATGTTTCCCCCATCTATGAGTGAGTAATCCCCCGCTGTAGGCTATGGGGATGGTAGGGATTGGATGAGATCGTTCATGTAATGGCATCAGATTGTTAGGGCATGGTGCCTAGTATCTTTTATTAGTGCTTTATGACTTTGTTGCGACTTGTTGTGCTTAATGCTTGTCACTAGGGCCCAAGTACCATGATTTCAGATCTGAACATGTTATTGATTCATTATGATAGTATTGTTTTTTGGTCTTATCTACAAGTTGTATACACACGTTGTTGTCCGGAACCTATGGCCCCGAAGTGACAGAAATCGGGATAACCGGAAGGGAATGACTTTGATGTGAGGATCACATGTGTTCATGGAGTGTTAATGCTTTGCTCCGGTGCTCTATTAAAAGGAGCACCTTAATTGCCAGTAGTTCCCTAGAGGCCCCGCTGCAAACGGGGCGGGGACAAAAGATGTTGTGCAAGTTCTCATTAAAGCACGTATGACTATATATGGAACACATGCCTAGGATTATCTAGTACTTGGATGCTTTATCTTATTTATCTGCAATTGCCCTATGTTCTGATTGCTATGTGAATTGTCTTGTCCATGCAACGCCCGTCCATCCATCTATCCCTATGCCTACCGCACTCGAATCCCATTGTTTACTGATTTTGTTACTACTGTCTTTGCTTTACTACTGTTGTTACTTTACTATTCCTACTACAAAATTGTTGTTGGGGGGATAACCCCGGGTAGGGTCACTCCGGGGTATAAGGGCCGAGTTAGCTAAGGGTCGGCAAGGTCAAAGCAGATGCTGGCCGAGTCACCTCAAGGCAGGACGGATCACGGAGTAACCCGGACCAGGGGGGTCGCCTAACATTGTCTCGTCCGAGTCAAGGAGTAAGTCGGAGACACTTGTCTAGCTTATATGCAGGAACAGGTGTGGCCGGATCAACTGTGATCCGGATCCTCGTTTGGCTTCTAGGAGAAGGAAGGAATCTCCCTGGTCAAAAAGAAGGCCCGGTGCGTACTGGATGAGCGAATAAAGCAAGGGCAGGACCACCGGATCATGGCTGATAAGGGTGACGACGCTCACGTCGGCTGACGCAGGCGCCGCAGAGGCAACGTCGCTAAAGCAAGAGTGACGCGGGGGAAAAGCACCCCTGTCGGGTTACTACTCTGGGAGGAGGCATATTCTTAGGAATATGCCTCCACGTATGCCCTAGGCCAGGACCGAACCACCCCTATATAAGGGGGGTTGGGGTTCTGGTAAGGGGGTTGGGTCTTTTCAGATACATAGCAAGGAAAACTCTAGTGGATCTAGGGTTCTTGGGCTAGTTAGTAGGGAAGAGTAAGAGAGTTTCTTCTTCCTCCTCTAGTCAATACAGCTCGAGGAGCACTTGTAATCTTGGAGACTGAACATCAATACAAAGCTTCTGTGTAGAGAATCACTCTACTATCCCTCCCTGGATTCCCCTAGCGCATATTAGTCCCCACCTTTAGCCTATCCATGGCATCTGCCGTGACACCACCACGACAGTTGGCGCCCACCGTGGGGCTAGCGGCGCTAGCAGGGGTGAAGATCCGGACGGGAAATTTCATCGGCACCGGCGAACGCATCGTCTCCGGGCTCGTTCAGCGCTTCGAAGCGCTGGACTACATCAGCGACCACGTTGGCTGCTTCGGCACGCACCCCCTTCTGCGCAACGGCGTCTTCGTCAAGCTCGGCGCGCACAAGGTCTATGTTGTTGTGGACGTGTCTTGCGTTCATCCGCGTCTGGTCGTCGATGCGGGGGAACCACCCCTCACTGTGGCTCGCAGGGCGCGTATCGCTTGCTCCCCGGACCATGCAGAGGTGATGATGACTGCGCCAGGCGCGGGCGTGAGCAAGGATCCAACGCCAGACCCGGAGGTAACACCTAAGGCACCGAGGAAAGCTAGGGGTCCTCCGCTAGAGAGGCCTGAGAACGTGCTGAGGGAAGCTATGGATAGCTTGGCTAACCCGGTGGCAGCAGTGGTAGATCCGGCTCAGGCACATGCCGAGATAGAGGAGACCCGGCGAAAGATACTGGAGGGCGCAAAGAAAATAGCAGCGGCTCAGCAGTCGTTGAACATGACGCTGCGTGAGTACGTGAAAGTGAACAAGGTTGATGTAGTGAGGGTAAAAGGGAAAAATCTCATAAGCGAGATGAACAGAGAAGGTGATGATGGACCAGAAGGGTTGGAAAACTATCTGTCTGTGGGGTTGCCGAAGTATAGTACCCCGGCGAAGAACCACAGAGCAGCAGATGCCGCGGCATCCGAGATAGAGGGTCTGACGGGTGAGGCCCGCCAAAGACAGCAAGACCGGGTTAACGAGCTGGTTCGGATCGCGAATAGGAAGAATGAGGAGCTGTTGAGAGGTAACCCGGAGGGAGTTGGAGCTTCTAAGATCGTCAATTCGGTGATGGGTAACCCAGAAAATCCGCTGGAGCCGCATCATCGCCTCATGGTGGCCCTAGAAGAGAAGAGGTAGTAACCTCGGCCAGACGGAACAAGCAGATCGTTCCGTACGACCCAACGCGTGCGGGAAAGGAAAAAGAGATGCAGAAAAACGACGATCGACGAAGTATGAGCCGAGGTGAAGCTGGCCGAGGTAACCACGACCAAGGCAATGCCGGTCAAGGGAATGCTGCCAACGGCAATGCCGGACAGCGAAACTCGGCAGGAGCGGGTCAACCGCAGCAGCGGAATGCACCAAGGCAAGAGCAAAGTGCCGGCCGTGGTATGCAACAGAGAGGAGCATAACGAGAGCAAGACCGATACAATGATGGAGACTCGGAGATGATGAATGTGGGATACGCAAGACCGGACTATCACGTGATAGGGTCGAGATTGAGAAGCAGAGATTTGATGCCGGATGATGCCAGGCTAAAACTGGATCGCCTGTATAGGTCGGAACAGATCGAATGTCAAGGTCCTCCGGGTCCAGCGTGCTTTGGACCCCGGATCATGAAGGAACCGCCAGTACCCAATTTCAAATTACCCAGGGGCACGAAGACGTATGACGGCAGTACAAAGCCGGAGGATTGGCTAATAAACTACGCAACAACTGTGAAAATTGCGACTGGCAACTTGAGATGGGCTGTACGATATGTACCCCAAATGTTGGAAGGTCCGGCTAGGGTGTGGCTGAACAATTTGCCACCTGGAAGCATCAATTGCTGGATAGATTTTGAAGAAATGTTTATCAGCAACTTCTCAAGTACATACCAGAGACCGAATAGACCGCAGACCCTCGCAATGTGCAAGCAGAGATCTAACGAAACGGACAGTGAATTCTTGACCCGGTGGTGTACCGTGAGAAACTCGTGTGAGGGAGTCATAGAGTCATAGGCTATAGCGTGGTTCGCACAAGGATGTAGATATGGCAGCGAGTTGTGGATGAAATTGCAAAGGAAAATGCCAGTCACATTGGCAGAGATGATCCGGATCGCGGATTCTTATGCTTTGGGTGATCCGACTCAACCTAGGATCGCGTCGAATGAGTCAAATGAGGAGTACTATCCGAGGGACGGATCCGGGTCATCCCGGAGGAACGATTACAGGAGGAAAAGGAGAGACGATAGACCGGACCATCGATATGGTTCCCAACAAGTTGTGGCCGTGAATCAAGATCAGCCCGGGGCAGGGAGCAACCAACACCAGAGAACGGGAGGGCAATGGACTCCTCAAAACGATGGCAAGAAAACGTGGACTCTGGAGCAGAAGAAGCAATGGCAAGAAAAGAAAGATCGTCCGAGGTATACCTACGAGTCAATGTTGGACCAGCCGTGGAAGTTTCACACGCCAAATCCGAGCAGCCCGGCGGGTCACACGACGAAACAATGTGAGTGGATGCGCAAGATAGAACAAGGTGGTTCGGGGAATGCTTAGGCACCCCGGAATGATCAACCTCGGCAAGAGTTACCCCGATAGCAATTGCTTTCCGGAGCAAACACGCAGCAACTGATGTTGCCTCCTCCTCCGCCGAGGTATGACAACAGTGAGAGAAGGGATGCAGTGCATCAGGTGGAAAACCAACAACAACCGGATCAGAGGTACTCCGGAAACGAGGGAAGGAATGAGTACAGGGAACATCATCAGAGCTATTGTGTGTTCATAACAGAGGAAACATATAGGAAGAGCTTGCAGCGCCGACATATGGAGGTCAATGCGGTCATGCCAGCAGTGACGAGGTACATGCCTTGGTCGGACCAAGAAATCACCTGGAACATCAAAGATCATCCCAAGCTTATGCCAAGTCCGGGCTCGTATGCACTAGTGTTAGATCCGATGTTCATTGCACCAAACATTAATGTGAGGTTCTCCAAGGTACTGATCGACAATGGCAGTAGCATTAACATCATGTATGTGGATACGATGCGCAAGTTGGGCATCTCGGAGAACATGCTCCAGGCTACAAGAACAACTTTTCACGGTATCGTACCAGGCATATCCTGTGAGCCCATAGGCAAAGTCTGGGTCGACGTGCTATTCGGTACGAGGGATAACTGCCGAACCGAAAATCTGGAGTTTGAGGTGGTAAACTTGGAAAGCGCGTATCATGCATTACTCGGGAGACCAGCACTGAGCAAATTCATGGCAAGTTGCCACGTTAGTTATCTAAAGATGAAGTTGCCCGGGCCAAATGGAGCAATTACTATCACTGGGGATTTCCGACGTTCTATTGAGTGCGCCTCAGCCGGGTCTAACCTAGCCGAGTCACTCGTGATCGCGCAAGAGAAAAGAAAAACCCAAGAGGTGGCGGCATTAGCTCAGTCCGCGCAGCAATATATGCCGGCGTTAAGTAACCCGCATGGCAGCGTTTCATTTCAAGCCGCAAAGGACACCAAGAAGGTTCCAGTTGATAACATGTTCCCGGAGCGCACCGTAAGAATTGGTGCCGGGTTAACTGACAAATAGGCAAGCGAGCTCGTCAACTTCCTCCGTGAGAATCGGGATATTTTTGCTTGGTCTACACAGGACTTGCAAGGTGTTCCGAGGGAGTTGGCCGAGCACTCTTTGAACGTAAGACCCGGAGCAAGGCCGGTGAAGCAACCTCTCCGCTGCTTCGCCGAGGATAGGAGAAAAGTCATTGGTGACGAGATAGCTCGGTTGCTAGCAGCAGGATTTATCATGGAGGTGCTATATTCGGATTGGCTCTCTAATCCGGTGTTGGTAGAAAAGAAGAAGGACGATCCGAGCGTGGCAGTGGTTTGGCGTATGTGTATCGATTACACGAACCTGAACAAGGCGTGTCCAAAAGATCCATTTCCACTGCCGAGGATAGATCAGGTCATAGACTCGACCGCGGGATGTGAACTGTTGTCATTCATTGATGCATATTCTGGCTTCCACCAGATACCTCTGAACCCAGATGATCAAATAAAGACTGCGTTTATTACCCCGTACGGGGCTTATTGCTATCGCACTATGCCGTTTGGTTTACGAAACGCAGGAGCAACGTACCAAAGATGTATGCAAAAATGTTTGCACGATCAAATAGGTCAAAATGTACAAGTCTACATGGATGATGTGGTTATCAAGACCAAGGAAAGCGCAACGCTCCTTGACGACATAAGGCAAACATTCGCGAACTTGAGGAGATTCCGGATGAAGGTTAACCCGGAGAAATGTACCCTTCGGTGTCCCGGCTGGGAAATTACTCGGATTTCTCGTCTCCAGCCGAGGTATCGAGGTTAATCCAACTAAGATCTGAGCCATCGAACGAATGGAGCTGCCGAAGTGTCTCAACGATGTCCAGAAGTTCACTGGATGCCTGGCGTCGTTGAGTCGGTTTGTATGTCGGTTAGGGAAAAGGCACTGCCTCTCTACCAACTCATGAAAAAATCAGATAAATTCGTTTGGACGCCGCAGGCCGATGAAGCTTTTGCCCACTTGAAAAAGATGTTGGCCACTGCACCAGTGTTGGCTTCTCCACTGTCGAAGGAGCCAATGTTGCTCTACATAGCCGCAACCAACCGAGTTGTAAGTGCAGTGATTGTAGTGGAATGAGATGAAGAGGGTAAGTCGGTGCAGAGACTAGTGTATTACTTGAGCGAGGTATTTTCTGCCTCAAAACAGAACTACCCGCATTTTCAAAAGGTGGCATACGGAGTTTATATGGCGGCAAAGAAGTTAAAGCACTACTTTGAAGAGCATCCCATCAAAGTGATATGCGAAGCCCCCATATCCAAGATAATGGGTAACAAAGATGCGAATGGCAGAATTGCGAAATGGGCAATTGAGCTAGCACCATACGTGCCCCAGTACGATAGAAGAGAAGCGATCAAGTCCTAGGCTGTAGCGGACTTTTTTGTGGATTGGGACGAGGTACAATACGAACCACCGCCACCGGATCCGAACTACTGGAGGATGCACTTTGACGGATCAATGACCAAAACCGGATTAGGTGCCGGGGTTGTGCTTACCTCGCCAAAGAAGGATCAGCTCAAGTACGTATTGCAGATACATTTCGCGGCATCGAACAATGTCACTGAGTACGAGGCTCTTGTGCATGGTCTCAAAGTGGCAAAGGAAATTGGCATACGTCGGATAATCTACTTTGGCGACTCGGATCTAGTAATACAACAAGTGTCCGGAGTGTGGGACGCCCTGGATCCAAACATGGCACTATACATATTTCATGTGCAGAAAATCTCGGGCTACTTTGAGGGATGTGAATTTCATCATGTACCTCGCGTGGAAAACGAAGCTGCCGACATGCTGTCGAAGCTCGGCTCGACCCGACAGGCAATTCCACCGGGTGTTGCATTAGAGCACCTCAGAAAGCCATCTATCAGGCCGTCCCCAGGAACCGATTCAATCTATGTCCCGGAAAACGCGGAATCCGGAGCTGAGCCCATGGTCATTGACATGGGAGGTAGTACGCCAAACCCGGGGATTACCTCGGCAAACCCAGGGACTACCTCGCCAGACCCGGGGACTGTTCAGCGTGATCCGGCTGAAGTTATGCTGGTGGATCGGATGGAAATTGATGAGGAGATGTTCCCTGCGCGAGCGGTACCAGCTTGGGCACTGCCTATATACCAGTTCTTGAAAGATGGAACGTTACCCACTGAGGAAGTGCTAGCCAGGCAAACTCAGAGGAGAGCCAAAGCTTACACAATCATCAATTCCGAGCGGTACAAACGGAGTGTAACCAATGTCCTCCAGCGGTGTGTTGATCCGGAAGAAGGACTTGACATCCTCCGAGATATACACCAAGGAGAATGCGGGCATCACGCCTCATCCCGGGCCTTAGTGGTAAAGGCATTCCGGCATGGATTTTACTGGCCAAGCGCCTTGGAGCAAGCAGAAGATATGGTGAGAAAATGCAATGGTTGCCAAAGATACGCCACCAAGACACATATGCCTATGTCGGAACTCAAAACCATACCAATTACATGGCCATTTGCTGTGTGGTGCTTGGATATGGTTGGCCCGTTCAAACCAGCAAAAGGGAACATGACGCACATTCTGGTCATGGTGGACAAGTTTACAAAATGGATCGAAGTGAAGCCTATAAGAAAATGTGATGGAGCTACGGCTGTGACATTTCTCAAAGACATCATCTTGAGATACGGTTATCCTCATAGTATCATAACTGATAACGGCACCAATTTTGCTGAAGGAGCATTTGCACGATTCTGCTGAGATAAGAAAATCCGACTCGACATAGCCTCGGTAGCCCACCCCGCATCAAACGGACAAGTGGAAAGATCCAACGGATTAGTGCTATCCGGGATAAAACCCCGGCTCATTGAGCCGCTGCAAAGATCAGCGGGGTGCTGGATAGAAGAACTACCAGCGGTATTGTGGAGTTTAAGAACCACTCTGAATCGATCAACAGTTACACGCCGCTCTTTCCGGTATATGGGGCGAAGCTGTATTACCAGCCGACATAGAGCATGATTCGCCTAGGGTCACCCAATACACGAAGCCAAGTGCAAGAAGCCCGCAAAATGATGTTGATCTGCTGAAGAAGCGAGAGAACTGCACCGCCCAGATCCGCCATATATCAGCAAAATCTCCGACGCTATCATAGCCGGAAAGTGTGCCCCCGAGTCTTCCGGGAAGGCGATCTGGTGCTCCGGTTGGTACAGCGTACCACTGGCATGCATAAATTATCCCCCCCATGGGAAGGACCATTTATTGTGAGCAAAGCATTGCACAATGACTCTTACTATCTCATAGATGCAAAGCCACAGGAAAAGAACAAGGCGGACAGGTCCAGAGAGGAATCCAAGCGACCGTGGAATGTAGCACTACTTCGTCCCTTCTACACTTAGCTAAAGAGTGTATGTACCTGAGTCATCCTCATATGTCGGTATGTATGTCGGCAATGAGCTTATCATTGAAATAGTGGAGCCTCGAGCAGTAACTCGGGGACTGCCTTAATAAATGATTGTTGTTACTTTTTATGCGTTAGCTGGAATGACTCGTTTTGCTTAACCCGGATTAGTAATGTGTGAGCACCAAAAACCCAACCCTTCGACTTGCTGCTGTCCAACAAGAATTGGCTTCATGGCGAGCAAGGGAACAAGTTTGGAATTACGTAGCACATGAAAAACTACTAAGGAAACGATCCTATTCCAGCTAACGTTTGTTTCTTCGGACTAACCTCGTATTTACTTTCAAGCTATTATGTTGAATTATTTTGAGCCAAGCCTCAAAGTTTCTCAGTATTGTTAAAACGATTCTTGAGGCTCGGGTTCGTAAGTCGTAAAACCGAATCAAGGTAGACACGAATCGAGACGGAGAATTGGACGAACAAGAAAATGAAACTCGGGGACTACGCCCAAGTTAATCCGGCATACAAGCATAGTAGCAAAATATTATGTATTCAGCATACAATTGCACCCGGCATACCGGGGATCTGATAAATTTTCAAGTTTTTTCAACTAAGGAGCGGCAGGAGGAGGAAGTTCGGCGTCATCATCACTGTCTTCAATATTTGAAGCAGCATCTTCTCCATCATCGCCCGACCCATCCTCCATGTTCTCCATCTGCTCCTCCTCGCCGGATTCCAGAAAGCTCGGCCCCTCAACCCAGTCATGGACTGGAGAATATTCGATGAGGCTGTAGGCGCAAGCCTGGCGCCGAGCTACCCACTCCGGATCATCGGTCCATTTGGATCCGGTGCGCCGACGGGTGAGGAGGCTCAGATCAATTTTCTCGTACCATGAAAGGATATGATGGAGAAGGGTATCTACCACGGCACGCCCGACGGATTCCCTCCAGAGGTCAAGTTGAGTCTCAATCTCCATCAGTTTTTCTGCAAGGAGCATGATCCTTTCCGGAGCGTCCCCGCTTGGCCAGAATGTGTTGAAGATCCGGACCGCAACGTCGAGGAGATCTTTTCCATAGTTCTTAATAGTTTCCACCCGAGCTGACATGCTAACCAACAGGTCCTCCATGTCTAAGGGGATGCTCTCACCATCAGGAGCGATGGGAGTACCCCTCTCTTGGCGGAATTTGGCAACGGCAGCACTGGCGATGGCAGTACCCTCCGGAAAGTTATCTGAAAATAAGGAAAGGGAGGATGCTGAAGCAAAGGCATATGAGCTAACCCGGAAAACTAGGTCGGACAAGGAGAAGAAACTTATGTGAGATATGGCGATGGATCCGGGTCAACTCCTTGATACAACTATCGCGTCTCTGGCGAAGTTGTTCAAGCTCGGCAAGCGCCGACCCAAGCCGGACTTCGGATTCCTTGAGAAGATCCTGGTCCTTGGAGATCTGGAGGGTAAAGCGCTCATGCTCTTCGGTGATGTTCTGGCCAACTTTCTGGAGCTCGGTTTTGTGTTGGGCCTTCATCTTCTCCATCTCGGCCTTGAGTTTGGCTATCTCGCCGTCCTTGGTCCGGAGGAGGGCAAGCTCATCATCCTTCTTCTTCAGCTCGGCTTGATGCTGTCCTGCTTGTTCGAGAAAATGCAGCATCATATCAGGCACGGGCACACTATCCTCATGCGATGCTAAAATAGTGTGTTGACCCGGCAAAGCCGAGGAGTGAATGTTTGCCGAGCCAAGAAAAATAAAGAATGGAAAACACAGCGACGTTGGCCGAAAGGGGACATACCTCGGAGTTCCTCCAAGTTTTTCCGCATAATCTTGTTTTCAGCCTCCACCCCAGCTACAAAAAACCGAATAAGGAGGCTAGTCCGGCAGAAACAAACGAAATGGTGAGGTGTTAAGGGAGGAAATTACCCCTCTTTTCATGCCCCGCGCCAAGTGCAACGTGTTTTGCGCGCAAGATCTTGTGGGTATCAAGCAGGCGCAGAAACTCGGTGCTCCGACGGTTGGTGGTTACCTGACAAAGGCACAGGTGCGTAAAGTTAGTTCAGTGCATATTCGAAGTGTACAAGATCCGGGCCAAGCGGAACTTAACCCAGCTCTACGTGTGTGCATATTCGAAGTGTACAAGATTCGGGCCAAGCAGAACCTAACCCGGCTCTAGGTGTGTGCATATTCGAAGTGTACAAGATTCGGGCCAAGCAGAACCTAACCCGGCTCTGGGTGTGTGCATATTCGAAGTGTACAAGATCCGGGCCAAGCGAAACTTAACCCGGATCTAGGTGTGTGCATATTCGAAGTGTACAAGATCCGGGCCAAGCGGAACTTAACCCGGCTCTAGGTGTGTGCATATTCGAAGTGTACAAGATCCGGGGCAAGCGGAACTTAACCCGGCTCTAGGTGTGTGCATATTCAAAGTATATGAGATCCGGGCCAAGTGGAACTTGAAGTTTACATGCAGCTATGTTGATCTTCTAAGGAGCATCCGGCCGAGTAACAAGTTACTCCGCCGGAGGCTCGGGGACTAATGGTTATTATCTACAGCATGTAAAGAAGAAACGACGTACCTCCATCATACGCCCAGCGAGGTTAATTGCCTTGGCGGCGGTATTCATCTGAGCGGAAAATTCAGCTGGGCCGAACTTTTCCGGGAGATCGTCGTTGTAGACAAACTCTGCCTTATTCCAGTTCATGATAAACTCGATGAGGCTCGGAGGGTACCGTTCGCCAGTGGGCATGTGAGGTGCCACCAAGCCCTTTGCGTGAGCTTCTTTCCTTTCAATCAGGGCAAGAGCTGGGCTAGTGTGAAGAACCATATACTGTGAATCAGCTGGCTCGGCAGGAGGATCCGTCGCTGCTGGTGATTTCTTTGGAAGCATCGACGACAAGGTTTGCTGCCTAGCCTCGACGGAGGTGGACTTGCCTTTGGCCTGCTGGGAGGAAGTGACCACAGTGGATTTGCCCTTGGAAGCCGCTGGAGTGGGTCCTCGCCGAGCTTGAGATGACTCGGACGAGGCAGATGAACTTGGCACGGGAGCTTTGGTGGTCGGGCGCCTGAGCTGCCGTTGGTTTTTCGGAGCCGGACAGCGCTGGTTCGTGGCTGGTGCTGGAGCTGCTGGTGCTGGAGTTGCAGACTTGGTAGTTGCTGGTTGCGGCAATGTCGGCGTCGGACGCCGCTGTTCTCAGCCGATCCGACCCTCCCGATCCGAGGTTGCGCCCTCCAAGGAGGTACTGGAACTGAGCGCCGCAGAGCCTCCTAATAGGGCTCAGCGGGCGTGACTCGTCGTCATGGGGAGGGGAAGGACTGGACCGAAGAGGAGAGGAGATGCTCTATCCGCTCAGAGGGACCTCCACAGGAGCCCTGCAAGAGAAAATAATGTCAGGAGTGAAATTACCTCGAAGCAGGGAGAAGTGTGTTGCGCAGTGAAAAAAGAACTTACGCATCCGAGGTCTCGGCCTCCTTAGGTTTCCGGGCCCTCCGTGCCGGGGCTTTGCCTGCCCGTTTGGAGGCAGTCTTGTCCCTGGCCTTCTTTTGCCTTTTGGAAGGCTGAGAAGGTTCGGAAGAAGAACTCGACGCGGATCCGTGCTTCTTCTTTGATGCCACCAGAACAGGCTCGCCCGTGGCAAGTGGAGAATCCTCATGGATGTGCCCACCGGGGTTAGCTGATGCCGGGAAGGCAAAAGAAAGAGGGACAGCCTCAACGGGTTCAATCACATCGATATCCGAGTCATCCTCATCGTCGGGCCAATCTCTAAGAGAAGAGAATTTACCGCTGGGTCCATTGGTGGCATCGGGTGTGGGGAGGAACATCTCCTGGTCCGGCTCCTCCTCATCCGGAATTTCACGGTCCGGGACCCACTTAAGGGTCGGATCTAGGCCATCCTCGAGGGTTTGCTGGAGAAACAGCTAAGAAAAAAGCACAAGGAGCAAAGTCAAGAATATGATAAGAACCGACATGAAATTGATCCGAAATAAGTTTACCCCGCGAAGCTTACTGCGGGAGGGAGCCTGTCACAGCAGTAATGCTCGATTCCCCACGTCCATTCGGCGGAGAAGTCCTTATGGGTGGTGAAAAGAGCCTTGACCCGGCGGAAGATCTTCGTATTGCTCAACTCGAACGAGGAGGTTCAGTTGGGGTCGCGACTGAAGCTCATATGGCACAACTTGTGAGTGCGGCGCTGAAGGGGAGAGATTCGGTTGCGCACGAATGTGATCATGGCATCCTCGTTGCGCAATCCGAGGTTCTTCAGCTCCACAAACCTTTTGTTCACTTGGTTGGCCAGAGCCGTAGGTTTCTTGGCAACCTCCTCCTAGAAATCCGTGTTAGGGGGACCCGGAGCGTAGGGCAGCAACCGGATCAAATCTTCCGTGCCTTCGTTCCAGACGTAGAAGAAGGTCTAGGCCCATCCTTTGCAGGAGTTAAGCCCGGTGACCCGGGGAAAGATTGAATACCTCCGGGGCGAGATCGAGGCAGCTCCGAACTGAGTTAGCTGCTTGTCCTCCGACTTGACGTGGATGTTGGGGACGACGTTGCGGCGGAGGCCGAAGAACCGGATCCACAGCTCCTTCGTAGGCCATAGCCCGATGTAGCCCTCGATCGAAGAAACGAAAGCAGACAGAGAGGTGATGGCGTTCGCCGGGAGATGATGTGGTTGCAGGTGATAGGTCCGGATCCAGTCCCGGAAGAAATCACTCATTGGAAGCCCAAATCCCCGTTGGAAATGGGATAGGAAAACAACGAACTCACCCGGATTGGGTGAGGGGGCCAACTCCGAGGAGGGGAAACAAGCGGCGACGCCGGCGGGAATGCGCCGGGTCCGGTAGAGCCAGTCGATGTCGTCCTCGCAGACCCAGGAGCCGGCCCACGCGCCGCGGTCCGCCGCGCCGGCGTCCTCCTCCATCTCCTGCTCAACGACGATGAGCTCCTCCTCCGTCATCTCGATTCCGCTGTCCTCGCTGGAGCTGGCGGGGCTCTGCGGTCTAGACTGACGAGGACCCGTGGCTAAACAGAGGTGCAGTGGTGACTGCGGTGCGGAGGAACGGAGAAGGTGCGGCGGCGGCACTGCTGCAACGAGCACAGGCGGCGGCACGGTTGCGAGGAAGAAGAAGAGGAACGGGCGAGGGGGCGCGGAGATGGAAAAGTTCTAAGGAGCGTGCCCCTCCCCTATTTAACCGCCCCCAGTCATCAACGAGTGGGATCGTGCTGCGCTGGAAAACCACACGGTGTGGCCGTGTATCACCAGCATCGACCAATCAGAGAGAAGCCACACCGGGGGCCGCAGAGTAAATGTGATCCCATGACACGACGTGCAGTTGCGGTAAACGAGGAGACAGACATGACGTAACCCCCGCACAGTAATCACTGACATTTACTGCGGCGGTTACTGTGCAGGCCCTTAAAATAAGGCAACATAATGATTAACCGTTACGTGGGTTGGCGTACGAGAGAAGGAAGCAAGGCCCGGATCCGAGCCACGATGGTAACCCGGCCGGCAAGTGAAAACTTGAACTGTGCAGAGGGAAAGTAAAACCATAGGATCCGAGCCAAAGTGGTGACCCGGCCGACAAGTGAAAACTTGGAGCGTGCAAAGGGAACGTAAATCCATATAATTCGAGAAAAAAGTTAACCCAGAACTAAACGTCCGAAGCTTAGATACGAATGAACCTGATGTGGCCTTAGCGACCAAGGCCGCTAAGGCCGCACAAGCTTCGGGGACTAATGTTGGGGGGATAACCCCGGGTAGGGTCACTCCGGGGTATAAGGGCCGAGTTAGCCGAGGGTCGGCAAGGTCAAAGCAGATGCTGGCCGAGTCACCTCAAGGCAGGACGGATCACGGAGTAACCCGGACCAAGGGGGTCGCCTAACATTGTCTCGTCCGACTCAAGGAGTAAGTCGGAGACACTTGTCTAGCTTATATGCAGGAACAGGTGTGGCCGGATCAACTGTGATCCGGATCCTTGGCTTCTAGGAGAAGGAAGGAATCTCTCTGGTCAAAAAGAAGGCCTGGTGCGTACTGGATGAGCGAATAAAGCAAGGGCAGGACTACCGGATCGTGGCCGACAAGGGTGACGACGCTCACGTCGGCTGACGCAGGCACCGCAGAGGCAACATCGCTAAAGCAAGAGTGACGCGGGGGAAAAGCACCCCTGTCGGGTTACTACTCTGGGAGGAGGCATATTCTTAGGAATATGCCTCCACGTATGCCCTAGGCCAGGACCGAACCACCCCTATATAAGGGGGGGTTGGGGTTCTGGTAAGGGGGTTGGGTCTTTTCAGATACATAGCAAGGAAAACTCTAGTGGATCTAGGGTTCTTGGGCTAGTTAGTAGGCAAGAGTAAGAGAGTTTCTTCTTCCTCCTCTTGTCAATACAGCTCGAGGAGCACTTGTAATCTTGGAGACTGAACATCAATACAAAGCTTCTGTGTAGAGAATCACTCTACTATCCCTCCCTGGATACCCCTAGCGCATATTAGTCCCCACCTTTAGCCTATCCATGGCATCTGCCGTGACACCACCACGACAACTGTTGCTACTGATAAACTGCCGTGAGCAAGATTGTTTCCAGGTGTAGCTGAATTGACAACTAAGTTGTTAAGGCTTATAAATATTCTTTGGCTCCCCTTGTGTCGAATCAATAAATTGGGTTTCACTTCCCTCGAAAATACTGCGATACACCCCCTATACTTGTGGGTCATCAAGACTATTTTCTAGTGCCGTTGCCAGGGAGCATAGCTTTATATATCAAGTCCACTTGGATTCACTATTGTTCAAGCTAAGTTTATTTTCTCCTTGTTTGCTTGTTTCTTTATCAAAAATACAAAAAAAATTAGTTCCTACTCTAGTTGTTATTTTCGTTTGTCTGTTATTGTCTTGCTTTGTCATGCTTGTTGTCAATGGTTGGTTTCTTTGAAACTGAAGCTTATTGGCAAGGTGGGCTCACGGAAGATCAAAAATATTATTATAAGGAACACCTCCTGACATGGGTATACCCTATAGGTACTCGAGCTTGGTATATACGGTCCAAATACGTATAGGCCCACGGTGTCGCCAAGGCTAGATAGAAGGACTCGAGTAACCTGCGGACTCTCGATTGCTTGAAGATCAAGAAAAAGCTAAAGATAGAAAGTTTGAAGGGGAGAACCCTAACTTGTAACCGACTCGACCTGCTACCCGAGACCTAGCCTATCTATATAAGGGATAGGAGGGGGCGGCGAGGAGGACACACGCAACCCTAGCTTCCACAAACCCTCGCCAGATTGCATCTGCGCACCGTTGTAACTTTCGACTCCCTCAATAATTCCACGAGCAGACAAGCAGGAGTAGGGACCTCTACGAGGACTAAACCTGGGTAAATCCTTTGTCCCCTGTGTGCTTGTTTGCTAGCCGATATATATCTCCAGCGCTCCCTCCTTCTCCAAAACCCAAGTCCATAACAATGGGAATTGATGAGTTAAACCCTCGTCAATTGGTGCCGTCTGTGGGAATAGGGAGTGCTGATGTTGCGGCTTCTTCGGCCCCATCAACTGCAATCTACAACTCCGCAACAGCGGAGATTCGCTAGATCTTCGGCGCCTTCGACTTCATCGTCCACACACCGGCCACTCGCCCAACCTTCGAATCCGTGGGCGACGGAGTCAGCTTGGCGATTGGGAGCTTCCGCTTCCAAGTTGGATAGATGGGCACGCTTCGCATGCCTGATCAGCCGACAGCACCGGCGATTGCCCCGGCATCATGGTTCCCTCCATCGATCGGCACCCTCAGCGGCTCAATGCTCCGGCGGCAGTTGGGAACATGGTCAGCGACAACAGTCGTGACTCCGATCTAAGCGATCTGGCCACTGAAGATGGAACCTACGGTTCCGGATCTAAAAGTTGTGGAAGCAATAGCTTCCCTAATCACTTCATGTGCGCCGTCATCAACGCGGGCGACACTTCCGCCAACCGCGGTAACGGTGGTAACACCGGCAACGACACCGATCCACCCAATCGTGGCAACAGTGGTAACGCCGACAACGACACCGACCCACCCAACGCCAGCAACGGTGGCAATGGAGGAGCAGTCGAACCTCCTAGCATGATCAACGAGCAAACCGGCGAATGCGTCGTGATCAGGCTCAACGAGCAAGAGTGGGATTGCTGCCGTGAAGCCCTACGAGGTGCACCTCTACCCTTCGGGTCCCCGCAGGAACTGCTGATGGGCTACCACTGGCTCCTAAAAGAGGAATTCAAGCGCCAAAAACAAGCAATCACGCAACTTGAGGCGCGTAAAAAGGCGGCGGACGAGTCGAGCCTTCGTCGCGCTGGGCTCTCCTCCTACGGAGGATCCTCCTCAAGAGGCAACGAGTACCTCGCCAAGAAGAGGGAATCGCGGATGGCTCACCTCACCGAACAAGAGCGCATAGACGCCACGAAAGTCCTCGACTTCGGCTCTATGACAGTCGACATGAGAGGCAACATGGTTCCTAGGACACCGCAGGCCGCGGTGATAGCAGCCACCATGTACCTTCTCAATAACCAGCCACCAGCTGGAGATCCCCGAACGGCCATGCACCGATCTATGATCGCGGGCCTGGGGCTAATTAAGGCCACCCTCGACAAGGAACCGGTACCAGACCCAAAAAAGGGCAAAGCACTAGCAAAGCGCTACTCCTCGCCCTCGTCGAGCGATGACAGTCATGACCTGTCTCGTCGCTGCCGCTCACGGCGACACGATCGCGACTATGATGCACGCGACAAACTCACGCAGCGCAAGATCGACAAGTCAAGGGCACGACATGCTCGGTCGACTGACTCGGAAGAAGAAGATGGGGAGCTCTGCGGCGCCAGATGCTTCAGCAGATCCATCAGGAAAAAGCGAATGCCTAAAGGGTTTAAACTCCCATCAGAGAACCTGAAATTTGACGGTCTGCAGGACCCCAAGATCTGGCTGGAGGACCACATCTCCTCCGTCAGGCTACATGGAGGCAAATAAGCATCGCGATGCAATGCTTGCAGCTATAGGTGCAGGGCGCCGCCTGGGCATGGCTCAATAACCTTCCACACGGATCCATTCGCAGCTGGGATGAGCTGGTCTACAGCTTCGTGCGCAACTTTAAGGGCACGTATAAACGCCCCGCCTCAATCGAAGAACTGAGATGCTGCCAGCAAAGATCTGGTGAATCGCTGCGCTCTTACATCCAAAGGTGGTCCATCATCAAGAACTCCGCGGAGAACATCTCGGAAGACCGCGCGATTGATGCATTCAACGGTGGTGTTCGCCGCATGGAACTCAGGGAGGAGCTAGGCCGCTCAAAGCCCTAGACCATCGACCACCTGATGGAGATCGCGAATAGGTGGGCAGATGGAGAAGATTCGATGAAGAATCGTGTTCACTCTGACGAGGAGGCAGAACTCGAACGAAGACACGACCGCCGGAGTAAGCATCGCATGCGCATCTACGACGATCACGATGATGTTAACATTGACGCAGCTGGCTACACCGATAGACACGACGATAACCGCAACAACGGATATCGCAACAGCGGATACCGCAGCGGTGGATACCGCGACTCCGGGAAAACCACGCAAGTGTGGCAACGCCGCACTCGCGATGAAGCACCCGCGACCTCCATCGAGGACAAACTATCCGGGCCATGCATGGTACACTTCTACATCGACAAGCATGATGGCAAGAGAAAGTCCAGCCACCTCCTCAAGGACTGTTGCGAGTTCCTCAAGCTACACGAGGGATTGGTTTGGATGAACCGCAATGCAGTCGAAAGAGGCTACGGAGCCGCTCCAGGCACCGTGGCACATGGCACACCACCACCACCACCTGGGCCACCCCCGAACGGAGCTGCACCGGACCAGCAACACGGAGGCGAACCGTACCCACGGGCCATGGGTACCATGATGATCCAAAAGGGGCACCCCTCCAATAGGGTGCAGAAGGACATCACTCGCCAAGTCAACTTGGCCATGAACTCGCCACCATCCACCACTGAGTACCTCAATGGCAGTGAGTCGTGCATTATCTTCGACAAACGCGACCAGCCGCCTCAAGTACCTCGCCCAGGTCATTGCCCCCTCGTACTCGAGGCACAAATTGGAGGCTTCGACATGAGTCGCGTCTTCATGGATGGCGGAAGCGGCATCAAACTCATATTCGCGAGTACCTTGCGAGCAATGAGGATCCCTCTAACCTGCTTGGAGGCATCAGACACAATGTTCCACGGCATCGTCCCAAGTAAAGGCGTATACCCCCTGGGCAAAATCAACCTTGACGTCATATTCGGCACGCCAAGGAACTTCCGGCGCGAGCGCATCGACTGGTCCTCACAATACCACTGCATCCTCGGACGCGTCGTGTTCGCTAGGTTCATGGCGGTACCCCACTACGCCTACCTGCAGATGAAAATGCCAGGTCCCAACGGCGTCATCACGATCAACGGGAGCTTCGAGCGATCTGACAGTTGCGACAGGGAATTCAACAGAATCTCCCAGTCCTTCGGCATACAGGAAGAGCTCGCACGATTGAAGGAAATGACAGACAACAGTCTGCCTCCCCTGAGTAGGCCAAGCTCACCTGGCCTCTCCTTCGACTCATCTGTGCACACAAAGAAGGTGTAGGTCCATCCATCAGATCCCGCTAAAAATGCCCTCATCGCCAACAACTTGAGTCCCGCATAGGAACTCGCGCTCGTAGAATTCCTCCGTGAGCACTGTGAAATTTTCGCCTGGTGTCATGCGGACATGCCAGGAGTTCCCAGGGAATTCGCCGAGCACGCACTCAACGTCAACCCCGACGCAAGGCCAGTCAAGCAAACAATCAGGCGACTGTCTGAGCCACGAGCGTAGGCAGTCGGAATGGAGATCAACAGACTCCTCGAGGCCAAGTTCATACGCGAGATCAAGGAAAGCACTTGGCTCGCCAATACGATGCTGGTACCAAAAAAGGACACGGATATCCTATGGATGTGCGTGGACTTCACTTCTTTAAACAAGCACTACCCAAAAGATCACTTCCCGCTACCACGGATCGATCAAATCATCGACTCAACCGCTAGATGCGAGCGCCTCTGCTTCCTCGATGCCTACTCAGGCTATAACCAAATTCGAATGAAGGAGGAAAACCAGGAGAAGACCGCATTTACAACGCCCTTCGGCGTGTTCTGCTACAACACAATGCCCTTCGGGCTAAAAAACGCGGGAGCCACATACCAGCGGTGCATGTAGGCTTGCCTCAAGGAACAACTGGGTCGCAACATCCAAGTCCATGTCGACGACATAGTAATCAAAACCAATGAAGAAGCCTCTCTAATCGACGACTTGCGCGAAACCTCTGCCAATCTCGATCGTTACTAGATAAAGCTCAATCCGGACAAATGCGCCTTCGGCGTACCATCTGGGCAGCTGCTCGGGTATCTCATCTCCGCGAGAGGGATTGAGGCAAACCCGAAAAAGATAAGGGCCATACTAGCCATGTAGAAGCCAAAGAACATAAGAGGCATCCAGCAACTAGCCGGACGAATCGCGGCCCTTAGTCGATTTATCAGTCGAATGGGAGAAAAGGCACTGCCCTTCTATCAGCTCCTCCGCAAAGCTGACAAATTCGAGTGGACCAATGAAGCGCAAGAAGCATTCGAAGATCTCAAGCGCCTGCTATCCACCTCGCCAGACAGGACTCCACGAGAAAGGGAACCACTACTGCTGTACATCTCCGCTACCAACCAAGTGGTTAGCACAGTGCTTGTTGTCGAGCGGGCCGAGGAAAACAAGGTCCACGGCGTACAATGCCCGGTATACTACCTCAGCGAGGTCCTCACGCCAACAAAACAGTAGTACCCGCACTACCAGAAGCTGGCGTACGACGTCTTCATGACCGCTCGGCGACTGTACCATTACTTCCAGGAACACCCAATCGTGGTAGTCAACGACGCCCCATTGGGACATATCCTCAATAACCCCGACGCCACGGGGCGAGTCGCGCTTTGGGGAATCGAACTGTCTCCACGAGACATCACATATGAAAAGCGTGACACAATCAAGTCGCAAGTTCTCCCTGACTTCCTCGTGCATTGGATGGAAAACCAACTCCCGGACAAGCCAGATATGTCCTACCTCTGGACAATGCACTTCGATGGGTCCAAGCGGAAAGATGGAGCAGGAGCAGGTGTCATACTGACATCACCTCAAGGGGACAAGCTGAAATACATCCTGCGAATGCAGTTCACAGCCTCAAACAACGAGGCTGGATACGAGGCCCTGTTGCACGGGATGAGGATGGCAAAAGCCTGCGGCGCAAAGAGGCTCATCATATATGGCGACTCCAAGCTGGTCGTCAACCAAACAATGCACGAGTGCGACGCACTGAACGACAACATGATCGCATACCGCGACCTCTACGACACACTCGAAGGAGACTTCGATGGTTGCGAGTTGCGACACATATGTCGCGAAAGCAACGAGGAGGCGGACACACTCGCCAACATAGGCTCCACCTGCGCCCCCATACCACCTGGGGTATTTTTCGAGCACATCTGTGAACGCTCCATCAAGCCAAAGGCCGCAGAAAAGAAAACAAGCGCACCAACAGACTCGGGGGCTACGCCACCCAATGAGCCAATGGCACTTGATGACTTGGAGCTAGACACAGGACTCGAGGGACCAATGAGCGTCATGATGATCGAACAATCCTGGACGCAGCCGTACATTACGTACCTCCTCAGCAAGCGCCTACCGGACGACCCGATAGACGCACGGCACATCGCGCGACGCTCCAAGGCATTCACTGTTATCAACGGCGAACTGTATAAATGCAGCATCACAGGCGTGTCACAACGATGCGTCTCCGTAGCCGATGGAAGAGCAGTCCTCCTCGACATCCATGAAGGGACCTGTAGGCACCACGCCGGTAGTCGCGCCCTCGTTGCCAAAGCTCTACGAGCTGGATTTTACTGGCCCACGGCCATGCGCGACGCCAAGGACATAGTCCAAAAGTGCAACGCTTGTCAGCGATTCGCGGACAAGCCACACGCACCAGGCGCAGAACTACGGCCCAACCCATTGGCCTGGCCCTTCGCACAATGGGGGCTTGACATGGTGGGCAAACTCCCAAGGTCCTCGCAAGGAAGCTACGTCTACCTCTTGGTCGCAGTCGACAAGTTCACCAAGTGGATTGAGGCCATGCCAGTGACCAAGCAATCAGGGCACAACACGGTCAAGTTCTTCGAATCCATTGTCTACCGCTTCGGCGTGCCGCACAGCATCATCACTGACAACGGGACGAACTTCACATCCAAGGAGTTCCAAGAATTCTACGGAAACATGGGGATCAACATCAGTTACGCCTCAGTCGCGCATCCACAGACTAACGGTCAGGTGGAAAAAGCAAACGGGCTCGTCTGCAGCAGCATCAAGAAGCGACTCCTTCGACCACTCGAGCAAGCCGCGGGTTGCTAGCCAGATGAGCTCCAATCCGTACTCTGGAGCCTACGAACAACTCCAGACAGCGCCATGGGCTACACGCCATTCTTTATGGTGCACGGAGCAGAAGCAGTACTACCCGCCGAAGTGCGATACAAGGCACCACGTGTAGTCGCTTACAGCAAACAAGAGTCATCTCTTGCACTCGAAGACTCTGTCAACCTCCTCGACGAGGCAAGAGAAATCGCTGCAGAAAGATCCACGATCTACCAGCAGAACTTGCGCAACTACCATAGCAGAAGGCTTCACCCCAGATCCTTCATCGAAGGTGACCTGGTCCTGCGACTGAAGCAGCAGGGGCATCTCAAGCTCGAGTCCCCCTAGGAAGGACCGTACGTGATTACAGAAGTAATCCCAGGTGGCGCCTATCGCCTTCAAGATTTAGAAACAGGAGTCGCATACTCCAACCCTTGGAACGTCGCACAACTGCGACGCTTCTACCCCTAGTTGTTTTACTTTTTACATCACAAATAAGGCTACTCAGCCAAGGCTACTTAGCCACACATTGTACCTCGTACTGCTCTTCAAATAAACAGAAGCTAAGTGCCCCAAAACTCTGTGTTTTCTTTCACTTTTGTCAATTTTATACTCGGGGGCTACGCCACCCTACCTACATCTGTTCTTCGAACCAATAAACGCGATATCCTGAGTAGCTGGCACATCAATCAAACCCCTTAATACAAACTCAACCCAGCCGCAACGCGCCTGGTAGGTTGACAAAGGGATGGCCAGGCTAACAAAAAGGAATCGCATAGTGCAACGCACCTGACGCTGACAAAGCTGTTTGTACACATTCAACAATAAATTATCTACAAATATATATATGAACTTTACAACACAAGTACACTTATGTGCAGGATACAAATCTAGCTACTGCTGCAACAGAAGAACATTGGTTTGTCGCTCGAAGAAGTCGACAATCTCCTCTGCTGGACGGTCCACCGCCTGATAGTGTGGCACCATATTCCAAGCAGATCCGGCTGGCGGCGCTGGCGGCTCGGAAGCAATGGCGGTGACATCCACGTCAGGCCTGTGCAATCGCACCATCGAGAGGGAAGCCTTGGCACCAGCCACCAACTGCTGCCTCACGCACTCGCAACCCGCGGACATATCTTGAAATTTGGCCAGGAGAGCCAGTAGGCTTGATGGAGTGTCATCCAACGGGAACATCGCCCGATAGATGTTCTTCAAACACGACTGCGACTTCTTCAGGAAGAGCAGCACTCGCAAAGCGCGATCCTGTAGGGTCACCAATGCAGTCGCACGATCATGATCTACCCAGAAGTATCCACTCTCTTGAAGTTACTCCTGGGTGAGATCATGAAGGCGGATGGCAATCCTATCCTTCTCCTCCTGCGGACAGCGTGCGCTAACAACTACACGAAGCAGCACCAACAGCATGAGTACAACGTACCATTGCAACTAACTACAAAGGAAAAGATGAGGACAAGCAAACTAACACTTAAACTGGTCGCCCAGCCGCGTCACCTCGCCAAGCAGATATTGCTCGTGGGCGGCGGATTTTTCCGCCTTCGACTTCCACACATCTGCATTACCATGGATCAGGGGCAACTCATGCTCCAGCTGCTTCACGCGATCACGAAGTTGCGACAGCAAGGATAGCTCCTCTACCCTGGAGCGCAGTGGTGCCACTGTCTCATCAAGAGATGGAGAATCCTGGTTCCCCCCACAGGGCCACTCGATGTGCCCTACCACAAGTCAAGACAAAAGCAAATAAGGCGACAAAATTAACACAAAGGCAAGGAGAACAGACGCATTCAACATAAGCATAAGTGTTTACAAACACACTCGCCAGCAGGCACGTCCTTAGGCTAAAAAGGCAACTGATCAATCATTACAACAAGCTAACTATGGAGCAGCTGGCTTCTTCGACTTCGATGGTTTCGGGGGCTTCATCAAGTCCGTGGCAGTATCAGATGCCACTGACTTTCCGCCGGCCCCTGAGGCCGAAGCTTTCGCCGCCTTCTTCGCATGTTGGAGCTCCTCCGAATACTTGGCAACATTATTTATCAAGGAATGGCCATATTTGGCACATGCAGTCGCAAAGGGAGAGAATACTACCTGCTGACCATCCGCGCCAATGTGCATCGCCTTCACACGCGAAGGATCTATTTCGACTCGGGCTTGCACCATGGCAAGAGACATGGTCGCCACCGCTGGAGGGAGTTCTTGTACATGGCAGGCACACCCCCGGCGAGCGACTCCACTAGCTCTTCCACATTGTCGACCAGCTCCGCCTTCAGCATCAACTCCTCCCGGAGGCGACTAAGGATAACCTTGGCCTTGGACAACGTATTTTGGACAGCGGCGCTACGATCCTCGACCGCAGACACCGCGCCCGCCAGAGCGTCATCACGACAAAGGGCTTGCGGATCAAAACTCAAGTCACCAGCATCTACACCGAAAATACACACATATATCAAACTTCTAGTGCCACCGGCAAAAACTCTAGATGCAGAGAAGAACATCAATAAAATATCTACCAGTAAAGGTACCTGAGAGGGCCTTGGCGACTGAGAATAGTTGCTCTTCAAACAACTTCTCCCTGGCCGCAAAGGAGGCGCGCAGATCCTGTTCGCACTTCTGGGCATCATCACGAGCCGCGATTGCCTCGTCGCACCCCTTCACGGCTACGGCCAATGTCTTCTCCAACGTGGCGACATTGCACAGTAAAGCGTTATGCTCAGCTACATGGCAGTCAATAATTGGCTATTAGTCGATTATACCAAAACAGAGAGAAGACAAAAAGAATAAGTTTAGAGCACTCACTTTCGACCACGCAGTGACGCGTCTCCAGCATTGCATGCTGGCGACCCATCGCCATCACCTGCTCCGCCACCTGCGCAGCTTCCTTTACAAGGAGCTATCACACAAAACAAGGAGTCAGAAGAGGGCAGCAGAAGGCGTTGACTACCACATTAAAAAGAAGGAAAAATATACTTACATGGTCCTCTAGCGACTCCGAAGAATTTTGCTGAATCGTCATCCGAGCAACCACTCGATGCTCCCCTACGTGAGGAGAGCTCGAAGAATTGTGCCCGGAGTGGGCCGCCGCCGGAGGAGAAGGAGCACGCTCGACCTCTACCTTGGCCCTTGAAGTCGCGACTCCCGATTCTTTCAAAGACTCGACGTCGCCAGAAGATACCGACGCCTCTTGACTACAAGACCAAGTCCACATTGAGAAAAGGGCAAACTCCAGGGAAAAACCAACAAGAAGAAAACAGAAAAGAATGAACGACCCAGCAAACTTACCAGTTAAAGTTGTCAAGATCAAACATGGCAGCCGCCGATTCTGACGAAGACTCCTTGGGCAATCGCATTTTCTTGCGAGAAGACGGTGCCACAGCCCTCACAGGAACGGCTGGAATTGGCGACTCCGCGCCAACAGCCGCGCCTCCTGGAGTTGAAGGAGTGGACGCGTCGGAGTCCTCGCTACGCGAACGCTTGCGAGTATCCAGGCTCTCGGACTCGGGGGCTTCCTCTTCCATATCAGAAGGGACAGTCGACTCAGACTCGTCCTCTTCCAAAGCTTCACGAGGAATAATCCCCTCAGGGAGAGGAGGCATACAAGGCGACACCGCCCAATCCTACATACAAACAGTGAAGATCAGCAAACATAACAGGTAAGCAATGTAAAACGCATCGAAAATAAGCTATCACAGAGCACAATTGTACCTCAGGAGGAGGATTCGAAGCATCGAAAGGAGGAACGACTGGCTCGTTCGAAAGCACATACTTGAAGGTGTACTTCGTGACCAGTCGCACCCTCTTATCTACCTCACTCGCGGACATGCCTGAAGGAAATATGCCCTGAGAGGCAATAATAAAGTTGTTATTATATATTCCTTATATATGATAGATGTTTATTTTACATGCTAGAAATGTATTGATTCGGAAACATCAATACATGTGTGTTTAATAAACAAAAAGGGTTCCTAGTCATGCCTCTCTTATAGACTAGCTTGTTGATTAACAGGATGATCAAGGTTTCCTGATCATGGACATTGGATGTTGTTAATAACAAGGTCACACCATTGGTGGAATGATGTGATGAACATTCATCCGAAGTATAGCATTACGATCAAGTCATTATGTTTATATTGCTATAACATCATACAAAGTAATCTTTATCCTTAGACCATGAGATCATGTTAATTGCTAACATCGGAAGAGTATCTTGATAACATCAAACGTCACACCGTAACAGGGTGACTATAAAGATGGGTTCAGTACTACAAAGGTGTTATGTTGAGGCTCATGGATCAAGAGTGGAATTTGTCCGTGATGATAAAATTCGGATGCCACGCTTACAGCATGAAGGTAAGACCTGAATAAGGCCTGGCAACGCATTTAAACTGCCCACTACCAGAAATATATCCGTGCCTATAGGCACGATGAACATGCCTTGACGGACGCGTAGAGTGCTCACACCCATGTAACTGGAATTCGACTCCTGTAAGACCTCCGCGGCCTGAGTCGAATTACACCAGCACTTTTCCAGATTCGAGTCCAGGGACTCGAATTTTAGTAGATTGCGTTGTTTCACCTACGGTGGTTAACTGATACCGATACTTCGGTTATATCAGGCACGTATATCAACAATCCCTATGACATAAATAAAAGCAGTCGAAAATGAACTCATTCAGGCACTCGAAGACTTCAAAAAAGTCCCCAGTCGAATCTACGATTCCACTGGACACTCGGGGACTACTGACATGGGTATACCCTACAGGTACTCGAGCTTGGTATATACGGTCCAAATACGTATAGGCCCACGGTGTCGCCAAGGCCCAGATAGAAGGACTCGAGTAACCTGCGGACTCTCGATTGCTTGAAGATCAAGGAAAAGCTAAAGATATAAAGTTTGAAGGGGAGAACCCTAACTTGTAACCGACTCGACCTGCTACCCGAGACCTAGCCTATCTATATAAGGTCTAGGAGGGGGCGGCGAGGAGGACACACGCAACCCTTGCTTCCACAAATCCTCGCCAGATTGCATCTGCGCACTGTTGTAACTTTCGACTCCCTCAATAATTCCACGAGCAGACAAGCAGGAGTAGGGACCTCTACGAGGCCTGAACCTGGGTAAATCCTTTGTCCCCTGTGTTCTTGTTTGCTAGACGATAGATGTCTCCAGCGCTCCCTCCTTCTCCAAAACCCAAGTCCATAACTATGGGCATTGATGAGTTAAACCCTCGTCACCTCCGCTTGTCACAAAAAGGGAAACACTTATGGGAACAAATTGATAGATTGTATACCATTGCTAGAAACGTGTGCTCTACTTATAATGTTACTTATTGATGTGATGCATCTCGTTGCAGAAAGAGGTATAAACACCTCCCTTTTCAATGTGAGTATAATGATAATGATACCATATCTTCCTATGCTAAAGGAATTTATGACTTTTATGATGCGGAACAAATTGAAGAATTTATTGCTTGGAAGGGTGCTTTTGAACTTGCTAGTTTGCTTTAAAATATTGATGATTCACCTTATAAGTATGAGGTTTATGGTATACTTAAAATTTTCTTTGATAATTACAAGGATGAAAATGGCTACATTCTTGAATATTTTAATAGATGCTCTCCACAAATGGAAGAGACTAATGCCTTGCAGGATCCTATGAAAGAAGAAATTGACGAACCTGAAATCTCATTAGATGAAAAAGAGGAGGAGAGTGATGAACAAAAGGAGGAAGAATGGATTAGTTACCCATGCCTACCTTCTAATGAGATTAACTCTTTATCCCTTACATTATTTGATTGTCCCCCATGCTTACTAAAGGAGAATGAATGTTATGTTCCCGAGGTTTCTTTTGAAAATGTTTATAATAAATCTCTAGTGCTTGTAGATCATGAAGAGCATGCTTTATGTGATAAATATATTGTTGAGTTTATTCATGAGGCTACTGAAAATTATTATGAGAGAGGAAAATATGGTTGTAGAAGTTTTCATGGTATTGAAACACCTCTCTATGTGCTAAAAGTTTTGAAGTTACTCTTGTTTTATCTTCCTATGCCTGTCACTTTGTTCATTGTGAATTTATTTGCATACACGATTCCTATGCATAGGAAGTGGGTTAGACTTAAATGTATTTTGAATTTGCTTCTTGATGCTCTCTTTTACTTCAACTCATACTTCTTATGAGAGCATCCTCTCAAACTTTTATGCCTGAAGATGATAATATGTCTACTATTCTTGGGAGACCTTTTCTTAAATACTGCAGGAGCTGTTATTAATTGTAATCAAGGGAAGGGGACCTTCAATGTCAATGACAAGGAACATACTATCTATTTCCCCAAGAAGATTGATACACTTATGGTTTTGAATTCAATTGAACATGTTGAGGGCATTCAAGTTGGAGAATTATATTGTCCCATACCAAGAGAAAATTTTGAAACTATTATGGTTGGGACCATTGCTATCATGGTTGAGGTAACATAATCATTAGTGGAATACAAAGTTTTGTCTCATATGAAATTGTTTTGGTAACAAGACCTGATCAACCTTGTTAACAAAAGGATTTCATTGAACAAAAAATGTTTTCACCATGATTATCTCCGCTTACTCCTATTCTATCCATTTTAGTTTTTGCTTATGCCTAACTTAAAGGCTTTAAAGAAAAGTATTTATTGGGAGATAACCCAAAAGTTTTAGATGAGTCTTGGAAGTTATTACTTCAGTAATAACCGCTCCTTATCCTTTTTATTTGCTTTTTGAGCTAAGAGTAACCTCTAATGAGAGAGAAGTGATGATTGGGAAAGTTGATGTCCCGAAACAGATTTCTGTGCTTCACCGTAAAAATTCGTGTAAAATCTCTGAACGTCTTTTTGAGGCGTGAATTTTTTCGCTTCTGCCCCAGGTTGTTATATAACTTTCGTTAGAGCAACACTTTTTGATTTGAGCCACAAAAGGTCTTCGAAACAATTCGTCTTTACCTGCTGGTCTGTTTTGATAGATTTCTGCCATTTTCTGCATTTGCTTCTTGTTGGTTCCTTTTTTAGTTCTTTTGGGGAATTGAGCTTTTTGAGGGAAGTGCTACAGTAGCTCGTGTTCTAATGGAAGTTTATTTGGTGTTAGAACTGAACCTTAAGACCTATTATCTTGAGTGCACTAATGTTGCTAATAAAGATTGTGTGAAGTTTTGTATGAAGGAAAAAATTTAGGTGTATGGAAGGAATGAGTAATGAGATGAAGGATGGACTAAAGCTAAAGCTTGGGGATGCCACGTGTGTCACCCCAAGAAATATCCAAGAAGTACAAGCGCCAAAGCTTGGGGATTTACAACGCTTCATTTTGCACAGTTGTGTTGTTCTTGGAGCGTCTTCTTTTTCGTTTTTTGTTTTGGTTTTCATTTGCTTGGTTTTCTTAGTTTGCTGAATAAATTGGTTGGACCCCCTCTTTCATACATTGGTTTTCAAATAGTTTGGTTTGGATTGGAAAATAGTAGGAAAGCTCATGCTTAAGTGGTAAAGAGAGCTTGTTTTTGATTGTGGCCTATGCTTTGTCATGTCATGCTTAATATTGTTTTGGCTTTATGCTTAGTATTCTTTGCTGTAGCATGACTTGTTTTAAACAATTGGGATTGCTTAATGTGCCTTGGATGAATCATGCATTGTTTTAGCATATTAAAGCATAAGTATAGTGGTATTCTCCTTTGATGCTTTATTTGGGTTGACTTGGCGCATGCTCACACCATGTTATGACTATCTCAAGTCACCTTAAGCCTTTATGATCCTTTAGTTTTCAACTTGTAGTATCACTTTATGCTTTGATCAATGATGTTGTGTCGCTCTGCATGATTATGGTCATTATTGCTCTCTCGTTTGTCACTCCCTTACAATTGCTAGCCTTCACTTACACTGAGTATGTTTTACTCAAGTTTCCAACTGCCTTAAACCAAATATTGCCAAAGTGTCCACCATACCTACCTATTAGCATCATTTGCTACTTCCGTGCATATTCAATATGCCTTGTTTTCTTCTGAATAAAATGTTTGCTTGTTATGAGAAAGTTAGTTAGTAAAGCTCTCACAAACTTGATGGCACACTTTATTTCCTGCACTTAATAAACCTGAACCATTGTGATTCTCCATGAAAGTTATATGCTTGCAAATTATAGGCTGGGGATTAGCAGAACCGTGCTGTCACGAGGAACGCTTTCAACACTTGTAAATATATACCCAGTTGATACCTTGCTCTTTTGTTTGCGGATGTCATCGGTGCAAAATAAAATGGGAGCTTGTAAGTCCATGGAGTTATGTATGTGTGTTAGAGAAACGCCTGGGACGCTGGTCTAATCCATGCTGACATGGTGGAAACCTGCAGCATAACCATAATGATATCTATGAAGCATTCTTCTTATAAAAGAAAAAAGAAAGAGATAGCTATTGAGAAAAAAAGGGAGTTTTATGAAAAGAGGAAAGAGAGAAAAAAGCACCATTTCCCATGGTAAATAAGAAGATTAATGAGATACTCATTGTCTGCTTGCCTTGTCATTTTGATATGGGGATTCTTCCGTATCATCTGGCAAGGGGTACCCTGTTGGCGGTTCTCAATGATACGCACATACTTACGATGACAAGAACTTACCGGTAACTAAAGTTGAGTAGCATGAGGAGCGGCCCTCGTACTCAAGGGACTTGGGATTTTCAGTTTATAGTCTGTCAAGCATATAACTCAGATTGGACCTCACTTTCACCTTAACCACATTAAAGATGCTTATGATAGGGGCAATGAGAGCTCAAAGCTAATGAGTACCATACTTTCAGCATTTGGAAGCCTTTCAAACTTTTCAAAACCTGTTCATTTCCTTGTTGAGTCTTCACACATTCTATGAGCACTTTCTTGAGAGCATAGTGTCCATTCTTAGTTCTATGTGCATTGTCCCAAGACTTGTTGATTGATGCATACCTTGATATTGCTTGTTTTAAACTATTTGTATCTAGTCACTCTTATGAACTTTGAAGGTGTCCTATGCATTTATATTTGCTACTCTATTGAGGGACAAGCTGAATACTTTTATGCTATGTCTTCTTTATGTGAAACAAAAAAACGTCTTGCAAAGCATTGTTATTCATGAATATTTTGTTTGTGCCTTTTCATGTTGCATCATAGTTTCTTTGTCTTATTGCTAGAACTTTGTCTTTCATGCTATGATTGAAGTACTATAATCCCAGCTTCGAATGTTCTACAAATACTTTGATCAAGTCTTTGATGGTGCATGTTACCTCAAAAATTATTCTTTCTTTTTATCACTTACCTACTCGAGGACGAGTAGGAGTTAAGCTTGGGGATGTTGATACATTGCAAATGTATCTATATTTTTTGATGCAACATGCCTGGTTTTATCCACTTTCTTGTGTTTTGTCCACACTTTGGAGTACTTTTCATATGATTTCTTGGACTAATCTATTAACAAGAGCCATAGTGCCAGCTGCCTGTTTTTTGCTATTTTTGGTTCCAGGAAAGTCAGAAAATGAATATTCTCGGAATTGGACGGGAGAAAAGCCAAAGAGCCTATTTTTCCAGAAGACTCCAGGAGACAGAATACGAGACGGAGGAGGGCCAGGGGCTGCCCCCCTAGGTGCGGGCTGGGCCTGGCCGTGCCAGGGCATGGTGTGGTGGCCCCAGGCACCCCCTCGGTCTCCCTCTTTGCCTATAAGAAGTCTTCTGACCTAAAAACTCCGGGGGCTTCGAAGTTTTTGTAGAAAAAGTTCCGCAGCGCCGCCACCACCGAAGGGGAGATTCGGGGGGCTGAAAGTCTCTGTTCCGGCACCCTGCCGGGATGGGAAAGTGCCCCCGGAGCCATCTCCATCAATCTCCACAATCATCTCCATCGACCATCCATGTTTCCCCCATCTATGAGTGAGTAATCTCCCGCTGTAGGCTATGGGGATAGTAGGGATTAGATGAGATCGTTCATGTAATGGCATCAGATTGTTAGGGCATGGTGCCTAGTATCTTTTATAAGTGCTTTATGACTTTGTTGCGACTTGTTGTTCTTAATGCTTGTCACTAGGGCCCGAGTGCCATGATTTCAGATCTGAACATGTTATTGATTCATTATGATAGTATTGTTTTTTGGTCTTATCTACAAGTTGTATACACACGTTGTTGTCCGGAACCTATGGCCCCGAAGTGACAGAAATCAGGATAACCGGAAGGGAATGGCTTTGATGTGAGGATCACATGTGTTCATAGAGTGTTAATGCTTTGCTCCGGTGCTCTATTAAAAGGAGCACCTTAATTACCAGTAGTTCCCGAGAGGCCCCGCTGCAAACTGGCTGGCAGGACAAAAGATGTGGTGCAAGTTCTCATTGCGAGCACGTATTACTATATATGGAACACATGCCTAGGATTATCTAGTACTTGGATGCTTTATCTTATTTATCTACAATTGCCCTATGTTCTGATTGCTATGTGAATTGTCTTGTCCATGCAACACCCATCCATTCATCCCTATGCCTACCGCACTCGAAACCCACTGTTTACTGCTTTTATTACTACTGTCTTTGCTTTACTACTGTAGTTACTTTACTATTCCTACTACAAAACTGTTGCTACTGATAAACTGTTGTGAGCAAGATTGTTTCCAGGTGCAGCTGAATTGACAACTCAGTTGTTAAGGCTTATAAAAATTCTTTGGCTCCCTTGTGTCGAATCAATAAATTGGGTTTCACTTCCCTCGAAAATACTGCGATACACGCCCTATACTTGTGGGTCATCAGTGAGACCCGGTAAATGTTTGAGAGATATGACAAAAAACTCGTCGCTTTCGCATTTTATGCCCATTTTCATGAGCAATTACCCACACTTTTGGGCCTCTAGGGCGGTTTATAACATTTGTAAGAGCCGATACATGTTTGAGCGATATGGCCAAAAGCTCGTCATTTTCGTGTTTTATGGCCGTTTTCATGACCTATTACCCACACTTTTGGGGTTCCAGGGTGATTTGCAATGATCGTAAGACCCGATACTTGTTTGAGAGATATGACCAAAAACTCGTCCTTGTTGCGCTTTACGGCCGTTTTCAGGAGCTATTGCCCACACTTTTGGGGTTCTAGGGCGATTTACAACTACCGTAAGACCCGATACTTGTTTGATAAATATGACCAAAAACTCGTCCTTATCGCGCTTTAAGGTTGTTTTCATGAGTTATTGCCCACAGTTTCGGGGTTCCAGGGTGATTTACACCAATAGTGAAACCTGATAGATGTTTGAGATATATGACCAAAAACTCGTAGTTTTCATGTTTTATGACCATTTTCATGACCTAATGCCCACATTGTTGGGCCTCCTGGGTGATATACAACATCCATAAGAACTGATACATGTTTGAACTCACCGTTTTTGAGTTTTATGGTCATTTTCATGAGATATTGCCCACACTTTTGGGGTTCCAGGGCGCACCTGGTACATGTTTGGGAGTTAAGACTAAAAACTAGTTGTTTTTGCATTTAGGGCCATTTTCATGAGCCATCGCCCTTAGTTTTGGGGTTTCAGGGCGATTTACAACAACCGTGAGAACTGCTACATGTTTGTATGTTATGACCAAAAACTCGTGTTTTTGCGTTTAATGGCCATTTTCATGAGCTAGATTCCAGGGTGATTTAAAATGAACGTTAGACCCGATACATGTTTGAGAGATATGACCAAAAACTCGTCCTTGTCGTGCTTTGTGGCCATTTTCATGAGCTATTGCCCTCAGTTTTGGGGTTTTAGGGCAATTTACAACGATAGTGAGACCCGGTAAATGTTTGAGAGATATGACCAAAAACTCGTCGTTTTCATGTTTTATGCCCATTTTCATGAGCTATTTCCCACACTTTTGGGCCTCTAGGGAGATTTACTACATCTGTAAGACCCGATACATGTTTCAGTGATATGACCAAAAAATCATCGTTATCGTGTTTTATGGCCGTTTACTGAGCTATTGCCCACACTTTTGATGTTCCAGAGCGATTTACAACAACCATAAGACACGATACTTGTTTGAGAGATATGACCAAAAACGCGTCCTTGTCGCACTTTATGGCCATTTTCATGAGCTATTTCCCAAAGTTTTGGGGTTCTAGGGCGATTTACAACTACCATAAGACTCGATATATGTTTGAAAGATATGAACTAAAACTCGTCGTTTTCGCATTCTATGGCCGTTTTCATGAGCTATTCCCCACACTTTTTGGGTTCCAGGGTGATTTATAATGACCGTAAGTCTAGATACATGTTCGAGAGATATGATCAAAAACTCGTCAGTTTCATGATTTATGGCCATTTTCCTGAACTATTGCCCAAATATTTGGGGCACGAGGGTGCCTTGCAACGACCGTAAGTCTCGGTCAATGTTTGAGAGATATGACCAAAAACTCGTCGTTCGAGTGTTATGGCCATTTTCATGAGATATTGCCCGCACTTTTGGGGTTCCAGAGCACACCTGGTACATGTTTGGGAGTTAAGACCAAAAATTCGATGTTTTCGCATTTAGGAACATTTTCAGGAGCTATCGCCCTTAGTTTTGGGGTTTTAGGGTGATTTACAACGATCATGAGAACCGATACATGTTTGAGTGTTATGCCCAAAAACTCGTCCTTTTGCGTTTAATGGCTGTTTTCATGAGCTATTGCCCATGTTTTGGGGGTTCCAGGGCGATTTGCAACGACCATTAGACCCGATACATGTTTGAGAGATATGACCAAAAACTCGTCGTTTTCATGTTTTATGCCCACTTTCATGAGCAATTTCCCACACTTTTGGGCCTCCAGGGCGATTTACTACATCCATAAGAGTCGATACATGTTTGAGCAATATGACCAAAACCTCGTCGTTTTCATGTTTTATGGCCATTTTCATGAGCTATTGCCCACACTTTTAGGGTTCTAGTGCGATTTACAACGACCGTAAGACCCGATACTAGTTTGAGAGATATGACCAAAAACTCGTCCTTGTCGTACTTTACAGCCGTTTTCATGAGCTATTTCCCACACTTTTGGGGTTCCAGGGCAATTTACAACTACCGTAAGACCCCATACTTGTTTGATAAATATGACCAAAAAATCGTCCTTGTCACGCTTTACGGTCATTTTCATGAGTTATTGCCCACAGTTTTAGGGTTCCAGGGTGATTTACACCAATAGTGAAACCTAATAGATGTTTGAGATATATGACCAAAAACTTGTCGTTTTCGTGTTTTATGACCATTTTCATGACCTAATGCCCACATTGTTGGGCCTCCTGGGAGATTTACAACATCCGTAAGACCCGATACATGTTTGAGCGATATGACCAAAAACTCGTCGTTTTCGAGTTTTATGGTCATTTTCATGAGATATTTCCCACACTTTTGGGGTTCCAGGGCGCACCTGGTACATGTTTAGGAGTTAAGACAAAAAACTAGTTGTTTTCGCATTTAGGTAGGTTTTCATGAGCTATTGCCCTTTGTTTTGGGGTTTCAGGGCGATTTACAACAACCGTGAGAACCGATACATGTTTGTGTGTTATGACCAAAAACTCGTGTTTTCACGTTTAATGACCGTTTTCATGAGCTATTGCCCACAGTTTTGGGGTTTCAGGGCGATTTACAATGACCGTTAGACCTAATACATGTTTGAGAGATATGACCAAAAACTCGTCCTTGTCGCGCTTTGTGCTCATTTTCATAAGCTATTGCCCTCAGTTTTGGGGTTTTAGGGCAATTTACAACGATAGTGAGACCCGATAAATGTTTGAGAGATATGACCAAAAACTCGTGATTTTCACGTTTTATGCCCATTTTCATGAGCTATTGCCCACACTTTTGGGCCTCCGGGGCGATTTACTACATCCGTAAGACCAGATATATGTTTGAGTGATATGACCACAAACTCATCGTCATCGTGTTTTATGGCCGTTTACTGAGCTATTGCCCACACTTTGACGTTCTAGGGCGATTTACAACAACCATAAGACCCGATACTTGTTTGAGAGATATGACCAAAAACTCGTCCTTGTCGCACTTGATGGCCATTTTCATGAGCTATTGCCCTAAGTTTTGGGGTTCCCGGGCGATTCACAACTACCGTAAGACCTAATACATGTTTGAAAGATATTAACTAAAACTCTACATTTTCGCGTTCTATGGCCGTTTTCATGAGCTATTCCCCACACTTTTTTGGGTTCCAGGGCTATTTATAACGACCGTAAGTCCAGATACATGTTCGAGAGATATGATCAAAAACTCGTCAGCTTCATGATTTATGGTTGTTTTCATGAACTATTGCCCACATATTTGGGGCACCAGGGCGCCTTGATACAACCGTAAGTTTCGGTAAATGTTTGAGAGATATGACCAAAAACTCGTCGTTTTTGAGTGTTATGGCTGTTTGCATGAGACATTGCCCACACTTTTGGGGTGCCAGGGCACACCTGGTACATGTTTGCGAGTTAAGACCAAAAATCAATGTTTTCGCATTTAGGGCCATTTTCATGAGCTATCGCCCTTAGTTTTGGGGTTTCAGGGCGATTTACAACGACCGTGAGAATCGATACATGTTTGAGTGTTATGACCAAAAACTCGTCTTTTTGCGTTTAATGGCCGTTTTCATGAGCTATTTCCCATGTTTTGGGGGTTCCAGGGAGATTTACAACAACCGTGAGACCCGATACATGTTTGAGAGATATGACCAAAAACTCGTCCTTGTCACGCTTGATGGCCCAAAATATATCGAGCTCGTTGGGGAACCCCAAGAGGAAGGTATGATGAGCACAACAGCAAGTTTCCCTCAGTTATGAAACCAAGGTTATCGAACCAGTAGGAGCAAGGAAACACCTCCAAGGTGTTGTTTCCAATTTGGAATCCTACACAACACAACCACGAAACTTTGCCCCAACTTAGAGTGGGTTGTCAATCTCACCGGTTTTGCTGAAAACAAAGGATTAAACGTATTGTGTGGAAGATAGTAATAGCTTGCAGAAAGTAAAGAGAAAACAGTAAATAGTTGTAGATTGATGGTAAAAGAAAGGACCGGGATCCATAGTTCACTAGTGGTGATTATCCTTAAGATAGATGACATGTTGGGTGAACAAATTACAGCGGGGCAATTAATTAACATCAAGAAAGCATACATGCATAGTCTAATCATCTTGACTTCTATGAGATTTGATTGGGCATTACAACATTATAAGACCGTAATCCAACTTCATCTTTGACTAATAATCCACCTGCAGGTTATCATCTGAACCCCCTCCAGTATTAAGTTGCAAGCAACAGATAATTGCATTAAGCATTGTGTGTAAAGTAAACAATACGATTGTTCTATGAACAAAGGATTGTTGTTTTATCCCTAGTTGCAACAACACATCTAGTACCTTAGAGATTTCTATCACTTCCCTAGATTACTAGAGGCATGAACCCACTATCAAGCATAAATACTCCCTCTTGGAGTTGCTAACATCTACTTGGCCAAGATATCTACTAACAACGGAGAGCATGCAAGATCACAAATAACAAAGGCATGATAGAATCAATACTCAATCTGAAATAGCGTCTCAATATCCATCTGATCCTCGCAAACACAACATGTATGATTACAAATAGATGATCTTAATCATGAATGGAGCTCACAAGATCTAAACATGGTAGCACAAAGGAGAAGAACCAACCATCTAGCTACTATATGGACCCGTAGTCCATGGATGAACTACTCACGCATCACACCGGAGGTAGGCATGGTGATTAAGAAGGCCTCCAGGGTGAATTCTCCCCTCCGGCAGGGTGCCGGGAAGAGCTTGAGATCCCTCCCAATCTAGGGATGGAGATGATGACAGATACAAATTCTTTCGTGGAATTTTGATCAGGTCCTTAGGGTTTCTGTATCGGAGGCGATATATAACCGAAAGGGAAGGCCGAGGGGGTGCCCTAGGCGGCTGCACCACCCCCTAGCACGGGCCAGGCCTGGCCGCGTTGCCGGCCCCTGGCCCCTCTCCGTCTCGTCTTCTGGCTCCGTGTCCCCCTCGGTGAAATATTGACTTTGGTCCGTCCAATTCCGAGAATATTCATTTTCTGACTTTCCTGGAACCAAAAACAGCAAAAACAGGAAATTGACAACGTGGCATCTTGTTAATAGGTTAGTCCAAGAAAGTGTATAAAAATACTCCAAAGTGTGGACAAAGCATAAGAAAGTAGATATAAAACAAGCATGGAACATCAAAAATTATAGATACGTTAGCAACGTATCAGCGCTTTGTGGCCATTTTCATGATCTATTGCCCTCGATTTTGGGGTTTTAGGTTAATTTACAACGATAATGAGACCCAGTAAATGTTTGAGAGATATGACCAAAAACTCGCCGCTTTCGCATTTTATGCCCATTTTCATGAGCAATTGCTCATAGTTTTGGGCCTCTAGGGCGGTTTATAACATCCGTAAGAGACGATACATGTTTGAGCGATATGACCAAAAGCTCGTCGTTTTCGTGTTTTATGGCCGTATTCATGAAATATTGCCCACACTTTTGGGGTTCCAGGGTGATTTATAACAATCGTAAGTCCATAGACATATTCAAGAGATATGACCAAAAACTCGTCATTTTCGTGATTTATGGCCATTTTCATGAACTATTGCCCACATATTTGGGGCTCTAGGGCGCCTTGCAACGATCATAAGTATCGGTAAATGTTTGAGAGATATGACCAAAAACTCGTCGTTTTCGAGTCTTATGGCCGTTTTCATGAGATATTCCCCACACTTTTGGGTTCCAGGGTGCACCTGGTATATTTTCATAACCTATCGCCCTTAGTTTTGGGGTTTCAGGGCGATTTACAACAATCGTGAGAACCGATACATGTTTGGGTGTTATGACCAAAAACTCGTCTTTTTGTGTTTAATGGCCGTTTTCATGACCTATTGCCCATAGTTTTGGGGTTCCAGGCGATTTACAACGATCGTGAGACCTGATACAAGTTTGAGAGATATGACCAAAAACTCGTCCTTGTCGCACTTCGTGGCCATTTCCATGAGTTATTGCCCTCAGTTTTGGGGTTTTAGGGCAATTTACAACGATAGTGAGACCCAGTAAATGTTTGAGACATATGACCAAAAACCACGTCGTTTTCGCATTTTATGCCCATTTTCATGAGCTATTGCCCACACTTTTGGGCCTCTGGGGTGATTTACAACATCCGTAAGACCCGATAGATGTTTGAGCGATATGACCAGAAACTCGTCGTTTTCGTGTTTTATGGGTCTTTTCATGAGCTATTGCCCACACTTTTGATGTTCCAGGGTGATATACAAAAACCGTAATATCCGATACTTGTTTGAGAGATATGACCAAAAACTCGTCTTTGTCGCACTTTATGGCCATTTTTATGAGCTATTGCCCACAGTTTTGGGGTTCCAAGGTGATTTACAACTACCGTTAGACCTGATACATGTCTGAAAGATATGAACTAAAACTCGTCGTTTTCGCATTTTATGGCCATTTTCATGAGCTATTGCCCACACTTTTTGGGTTCCAGGGCGATTTACAACGACCGTAAGTCCAGATAGATGTTTGAGATAGATGACAAAAAACTCGTCGTTTTCGTGTTTTATTCCCGTTTTCATGAACTATTGCCCACATATTCGGGGCTCCAGGGGGCTTTTCAACGACCGTAAGTCCAGGAAAATATTTGAGAGACATGACCAAAAACTCGTCGTTTTCGAGTGTTATGGCCGTTTTCATGAGATATTGCCCACACTTTTGGTGTTCCAGGGCGCACTTGGTACATGTTTGGGAGTTAATACCAAAAACTCGTTGTTTTTTGCATTTAGGGCCGTTTTCATGAGCTATCGCCCTTAGTTTTGGGGTTTCAGGGCGATTTACAACGACCGTGAGAACCGATACATGTTTGAGTGTTATGACCAAAAACTCGTTTTTCGCGTTTAATGGCCGTTTTCATGAGCTATTGCCCACAGTTTTGGGGTTTCAGGGCGATTTACAATGACCGTTAGACCCGATACATGTTTGAGAGATATGACCAAAAACTCTTTCTTGTCACGCTTTGTGGCCATTTTCATGAGCTCACTACAAGGAATGTGTTATTCTATGACCTTCTAATAGTGACCGTGAACAAAATCGTCATAGAGTTATGACGATTTCACACTAGATGGTCGTAAGCCATTTTAGAGGTTCAAAACCTTAGAAATTTACAACGATTTTGTTCAGAAACGTCATAGTTTCATTAGCTGAAATCGTCATAACCTAGCAGATATAGCCTAAGACGTTATTTGTAGCTCACTACGACGATTTAAAATCATCATAGCTTCTAAATTAGGATAAGATGAAATAGGTACTCAGCCACATCACCAATTGCGCCCATGTGTCAGCTTTTGACTGCGTGTCATATACATGTGTCAATATGACCTTATGTGGCACTATTTAAATCTACACGATTTAATATACACGTGAACCCACAAATCCTGAGCTATTTCGGTTATTCAAAAAAATAAGACCCCCCAAGAGTCGAACCCACAACCTCCACCTAGAGGAACACGCCCCTTACCACCAGACCAAGGAACCTTTCTTGTAGTATTAACAACTCGCGGCCTTATATACTTAATTCATCTGTTGGGCTGGCTCGATTTATCACTAGACTGGGCCTCGGTAGGAAGCGAGATGGGCCGCGGTGGGTGGGCCTTGGCCTTGCACGCACCCCACAAATTGAACTGCGAGCGGGAATAATAAGCAAAAAAGGGGTTGCATCATGACCTGCACCTAGAGGAACACGCCCCTTACCACCAGACCAAGGAACCTTTCTTGTAGTATTAACAACTCGCGGCCTTATATACTTAATTCATCTGTTGGGCTGGCTCGATTTATCACTAGACTGGGCCTCGGTAGGAAGCGAGATGGGCCGCGGTGGATGGGCCTTAGCCTTGCACGCACCCCACAAATTGAACTGCGAGCGGGAATAATAAGCAAAAAAGGGGTTGCAAGGGCTCGAACCGGAGACCTCACCATAGGTAGAAGCCAATTAACCACCAGACCAACACAACTTAGTTGTCCCATAGCCGCGCTCAAACAATTTGACTATGACCCGCGATCGAAACTGGGCCTGGCGGCTAGGTTCTCCCTAATGGGCCTCACTGGGAAGATCAATTTGGGCGGTCCGGTTATGTTTTTTTTTGTTTTTTTTGTGTTTTCATAATTCTTGTGTATCTTTCTCATAAGAACTCCAAAATAATTGATTTTTGTCTCTAAATTTTTATAAATTTTATTAGATCCTACTAAGATGTTAATTATGAATAGTATGATTACTTTAAATTGTGGATCTACTAATACCATGTTAGTCCATTGTAGGGACAATATCATAATTCAAAATATGATTTTGAAACTAGGGTTTTGAAGGTTCTTAGCTCGGGGCTGAGCCTTGCTAAACTTGCATTCGATCTCTGAAGAAACATTATATTTTGAGTCTAAAAATCATTTTTTTCAAAAAATAATGGGCATCAGATCATGTACCTGTAGTTTAAATCGGACCCACTTCCTCCCGATTCGGCAACAATTTGTCTTTTTCGCCAGGGGTGGACGGAAAGGTTTGAGATACCCCAATTGGGACATTTGGCCATGTAAGGTGTCCTATTATTTTTGGAAAATGGGATGGTAGCATTTTAAAACTTCCATTTGGTGGTTGATTCACAAAACGACCCATTTTTTGCGCTCAGAAAATGGAAAATGGTTTTTTTGTGCGACGAAATGGAAAACTTCCTCCTGCAACATTGTTCGCCATCCCATGATACATATGGGTGCATAATATGGGCACATTATAACAAACTATGTCACGATTCTAGCCATAACATTGGTCGTTTGGCCGGAAAGCCATGAAACCTCGAACATGATAGCTCATTTCTGAGAAGTTTTTTCGAGACACTTGCAATATACCAAGTTTGGTATTTTTACTTGCAACTATGTCACATAATAAGACACCACGCGAAAGATTTGCATTGATCGGACTGTTTTTGAATTTTTTATGCCTGTTTCAAACTACGGTCAAAACGGCGGGCATGAAGGTTCTTAGCTCGGGGCTGAGCCTTGCTAAAGTTGCATTGGACCTCTGAAGAAACATGATAACAAAGACATGATAGAATCAATAATAAATCTGAAATACCATCTCAATATCCATCGGATCCCCGCAAACACAACATGTATGATTACAAATAGATGATCTTGATCATGAACGGAGCTCACAAGATCTAAACATCATAGCACAAAGGAGAAGAACCAACCATCTAGCAACTACATGGACCCGTAGTCCAGGGATGAACTACTCATGCATCACACCAGAGGCAGGCATGGTGATGAAGAAGGCCTCTAGGGTGAATTCTCCCCTCTAGCAGGGTGTCGGGAAGAGCTTCAGATCCCTCCCGATCTAGGGATACAGATGACGGCGGCTACAGACTCTTTCGTCGAATTTTGATTGGGTCCTTAGGGTTTCTGTATCGGAGGCGATATATAGGCGAAAGCGGATTTCGAGGGGGTGCCCTAGGCGGCCACACCACCCCCTTGCATGGCTCAGGCCTGGCTGCGAGGCCAGGTGGTGTGGCTGGCCCCTGGCCACTCTCCGTCTCGTCTTCTAGCTCCGTGTCCCCCTCGGTGAAATATTGACTTTGGCTTTTGTCCCGTCCAATTCCGAGAATATTCATTTTCTGACTTTCCTGGAACCAAAAACAGCAAAAATAGGCAATTGACAATGTGGCATCTTGTTAATAGGTTAGTCCAAGAAAGTGTATAAAAATACTCCAAAGTGTGGACAAAACATAAGAAAGTAGATATAAAACAAGCATGGAACATCAAAAATTATAGATACGTTAGCAATGTATCAGCGCTTTGTGGCCATTTTCATGATCTATTGCCCTCGATTTTGGGGTTTTAGGTTAATTTACAATGATAATGAGACCTAGTAAATGTTTGAGAGATATGACCAAAAACTCGTCGCTTTCGCATTTTATGCCCATTTTCATGAGCAATTGCTCACAGTTTTGGGCCTCTAGGGCGGTTTATAACATCCGTAAGAGCCGATACATGTTTGAGCGATATGACCAAAAGCTCGTCATTTTCATGTTTTATGGCCGTATTCATGAGCTATTGCCCACACTTTTGCGGTTCCAGGGTGATTTATAACGATCGTAAGTCCATATACATATTCAAGAGATATGACCAAAAACTCGTCATTTTCGTGATTTATGGCCATTTTCATGAACTATTGCCCACATATTTGGGGCTCTAGGGCGCCTTGCAACGATCATAAGTATCGGTAAATGTTTGAGAGATATGACCAAAAACTTGTTGTTTTCGAGTGTCATGGCCGTTATCATGAGATATTCCCCACACTTTTGGGGACCAGGGCGCACCTGGTACATGTTTAGTAGTTATGACCAAAAACTCGATGTTTTCTCATTTAGGGTCATTTTCAAGACCCATCGCCCTTAGTTTTGGGGTTTCAGGGCGATTTACAACGACCATGAGAACTGATACATGTTTGAGTGTTATGACCAAAAACTCGTCTTTTTGTGTTTAATGGCCGTTTTCATGAGCTATTGCCCATAGTTTTGGGGTTCCAGGGTGATTTACAACGACCGTGAGACCCGATACATGTTTGAGAGATATGACCAAAAAATCATCCTTGTCGCACTTCGTGGCCATTTTCATTAGTTATTGCCCTCAGTTTTGGGGTTTTAGGGCAATTTACAACGATAGTGAGATCCAGTAAATGTTTGAGGGATATGACCAAAAAACTCGTCGTTTTCGCGTTTTATGCCCATTTTCATGAGCTATTGCCCACACTTTTGGGCCTCTGGGGTGATTTACAACATCCGTAAGACCTAATACATGTTTGAGCGATATGACCAAAAACTCGTCGTTTTCGTGTTTTATGGCTCTTTTCATTAGCTATTGCCCACACTTTTGATGTTCCATGGTGATTTACAAAAACCGTAAGACCCGATACTTGTTTGAGAGATATGACCAAAAACTCGTCTTTGTCGCCCTTTATGGCCATTTTCATGAGCTATTGCCCACACTTTTGGGGTTCCAAGGCGATTTACAACTACCGTAAGACGCGATACATGTCTGAAACATATGAACTAAAACTCGTTGTTTTTGCATTCTATGGCCGTTTTCATGAGCTATTGCCCATAGTTTTTGGGTTCTAGTAAGATCTGCAACGACCGCAAGTCCAAATAGATGTTTGAGATATATGACAAAAAACTCGTCGTTTTCGTGTTTTATTCCCGTTTTCATGAACTATTGCCCACATATTTAGGGCTCCAGGGCGCTTTGCAACTGATGGGTTCGTAGCATGGAAAACAAAAATGTTCTACCGCAAGAACGAACAAAAACCAGATCTAATCTAGATAAAAGCCAAGATCTAATCTACTAGACATGAGCAACGAGATAGATCGGTACTAACCCTCGTAGAACCGAAAGCGTTAACGAGATTAGATCTCGTGGATGATGTAGTCGATCACTTGCCGATCTCAAGATCGTGTGGACGATCCTTTAGGCGCCGCGATCCGGCAGCGCTTCTGCAGACGGTCACACATGCGGAGTCGAAGTAGACCTTCCTCTCCTCGTTCCAGCGAGCAGCGGAGGTAGTAGATCTTCTCCACGGAATCCCAGCAGCACGACGGCGTGGTGGTGGTGGAGATGAGAATTCTGCAGGGCTTCGCCTGTGCCTGTGTAGAAGAAAGGTGGAGGAGAGAGGCGGCTGAGATTGGGAGTTACGAGACAAGGTTCAAGAGGGGGCGCCCCCTCCCTTCTATTTAAAGGAGGGAGGCGCGCCTAGGGAGGGGGAGTCCTAGTAGGACTCCCTCCTCCTTGGGCCGGCGGGTTGGGGGGAGGAGTCCTCCTCCCCCACGAATCCGTGTAGTACCCACTTGGTTTCTTTGATCCCTTTCTTGGTTTTCAAGCAAACTCCAAAAAAATCCTCTAGAACCTTCCAGAACATTCCGAAACCTTCTAGAATCTCCATACAAACACTCCGGAACATTTCCTAACTTAGAAAATGATCCCCAATATATGAATCTCATTCTCCGGACCATTCCGGATCTCCTCGTGATGTCCCAGACCCATTCCGAGACTCCGAACAGCATTCGGTCTCCAACGCAAATTCCATATCTACTTCAAACAACTTCGAACCTTAAGTGTGTCACCCTACGGTTCGTGAATATGCAGACATGATGAAGACACCTCTTCCATCAATAACCATCAGCGGGATCTGGAGATCCATAACGGCTCCCACATACTCAACGATTACTTCGTGATCGATTGAACCAATTAACATACGAAACCAATTCCCTTTGTCTCGCGACATTCTACTTATCCGAGGTTTGATCATCAGTATCTTCATACCTAGTTCTTCCTCGTTACTGATAAGTACTCTTTACTCGTTCCATGTTATGTCATCCCTTGTGACCTAGTCACATGCTTGCAAGATATCTAGATGACATTCCACCGAGAGGGCCCAGAGCATATCTATCTGTCATATGGATGGACAAATCCCAATCTTGGTTCATGCGCTTCAACACATACTTTCAGAATACCCAATGACACCTTTATAACCACCCAGTTACGAAGCGGCGTTTGATGTCATTAAAGTACCCATCCGGTGATGGTGATTAACATAACCTCATGGTCAAAGGATTAGGTTACTATGTATTTCAAAGCTTACAGCAATACGAACTTAATGACTTGATCTTATGCTATGCTTACTATGGGTGTGTGTCCCTCACATCATTCTCCTAATGATATAACCTTGTTATTAATCACATCCAATGTCCATGATCAGGAAACCATGATCATCAATTAATCAACAAGCTAGTTTAGCAAGAGGCTTACTAGGGACTCTTTTATGTTTACAAAACACACAAGTATTAGTGTTTCCTAATAATACAATTATAGCATGGGATGTAAACATTCATCATAAACACAAAGATATAATAATAACCTCTTTTATTATTGCCTCTTGGGCATATCTCCAACAGTCTCCCACTTGCACTAGAGTCAATAATCTAGATTACATGGTAATATACCGAACACCCATGGCGTTCTGGTGTTGGTCATGCTTTGCTCTAGGGAGAGGTTTAGTCAATGGATCTGCTACATTCAGATCAGTGTGTACTTTGCAAATATTTATGTCACCATCTTGGAAATACTCGCGAATAGCATGAAAACGTAGCTTGATGTGCTTCATCTTGCTATGTGACCTTGGCTCCTGTGCATTAGCTATGGCACCTGTGTTGTCACATTAGATGGCCATCGGGTCTAACACACTGGGAACCACGCCAAGTTCAGTAATGAACTCCTTCATCCATATGCCTTCTTGTGCAACCTCTGAAGCAGCTATGTATTCTGATTCAGTTGAAGATTTCGCCACAACGCTCTGCTTGGCACTCCTCCAGCTTATTGCAGCACCATTCAAAATAAATACGTATCCAGACTGTGACTTCGAGTCATCTGGATCGATGTTCCAACTAGCATCAGTGTAACCATTTACAACAACCTGTTCATCTCCTCCATAAGAAAGAACCATATCCTTAGTCCTATTCAGGTACTTTAGGATATTCTTGACCGCTGTCCAGTGTTCCATTCCAGGATCACTTTGATATCTGCTAGTCAAACTAACAGCATGTGCTATATCCGGTCTCGTACACAGCATGGCATACATGATAGAACCTATGGCCGAGGCATAGGGAATTTTATTCATCTTTTCTCTATCTTCTGCCGTAGCCGGACTTTGAGTTTTACTCAAGGTCTTACCTGACAACATGGGCACGAACCCTTTCTTGCTCTCTTCCATTCTAAACTTCTTTAGAACTTTGTCTAAGTATGTACTTTGTGAAAGCGCTATTAGGCGTCTTGATCTATCTCTATAAATCTTGATGCCTAGAATATATGCCGCTTCGCCAAGATCCTTCATCGAAAAACTATTATTCAAATAGGCTTTGACGCTATTAAGAAGTTCTATATCATTCCCAATCAACAATATGTCATCTACATATAGTACTAGGAATGCTACAGAGCTCCCACTCACTTTCTTGTAAATACAAGCTTCTCCATAAGTTTGTATAAATCCAAAGTTTTTGATTACTTTATCAAAACATTGATTCCAACTCCGGGATGCTTGCTTCAGTCCATAAATGGAGCGCTGAAGTTTGCATACCTTGTCAGCATCTTTAGGATCGATAAAACCCTTGGGTTGTACCATATACAACTCTTCCTCAATGTCACCATTAAGGAACGCCGTTTTGACATCCATCTGCCAAATTTCATAATCGAAATATGCAGCGATTGCTAACATAATCCTCATAGACTTTAGCTTCGCTACTGGTGAGAAAGTCTCATCGTAGTCAACTCCTTGAATTTGTCGGAACCCTTTTGCGACAAGTCGAGCTTTATAGACGGTAACATTACCATCAACATCTGTTTTTCTTTTGAAAATCCATTTGTTCTCGACAGCCTTACGGCCATCCGGTAAGTCCACCAAAGTCCATACTTGGTTTTCGTACATGGATCCCATTTCGAATGTCATGGCTTCTAGCCATTTGTCTGAATCTGGGCTCACCATAGCTTCTTCATACGTCGTAGGGTCATCAGTGTTGTCCACCAACATGACGTTCAAGGAAGAGTCATACCACTCAGGAGTGGTACGAACCCTCGTTGACCTGCGAGGTTCAGTAGTAACTTCGTTCGAAGTTTCATGATCAGCATCATTAGCTTCCTCTCCAGTTGGTGCAGGCGGCACAGAAACATCTTCTGGTGCTGCGCTACTCTCAACTCCGAAAGAAGGTTCAACAACCTCGTCGAGTTCTACTTTCCTTCCAGTCACTTCTTTCGAGAGAAATTCCTTCTCCAGAAAGGATCCATTCTTAGCAACGAAAACTTTGCCTTCGGATCTATGATAGAAGGTATACCCAATTGTTTCTTTAGGGTATCCTATGAAGACGCATTTCTCCGCTTTTGGGTTCAAGCTTATCAGGTTGTAACTTCTTTACATACGCTTCGCAACCCCAAACTTTAAGGAACGATAACTTAGGTTTCTTACCAAACCACAATTCGTATGGTGTCGTTTCAATAGATTTAGATGGTGCCCTATTTAAAGTGAATGCGGCTGTCTCTAATGCATAGCCCCAAAATGATAACGGTAAATCCGTAAGTGACATCATAGACCGAACCATATCTAAGAGAGTTCGATTACGACGTTCGGACACACCATTACGCTGTGGTGTTCCCGGCGGTGTCAACTGTGAAAGTATTCCACATTTCTTTAAATGCATGCCAAACTCATAACTCAGATATTCACCTCCGCAGTCAGAATGCAGAAACTTAATCTTCTTGTTACGATGATTTTCCACTTCACTTTGAAATTCCTTAAACTTCTCAAAAGTTTCGGATTTATGTTTCATAAAGTAGACATACCCATATCTACTCAAGTCATCCGTGAAAGTGAGAACATAGCGATATCCACCACGCGATGCTACACTCATTGGACCACACACATCGGTATGTATTATTTCCAATAAGTCTATAGCTCGCTCCATTATTCCAGAGAATGGAGTCTTAGTCATTTTACCCATTAGACATGCTTCGCATCTTTCAAGTGATTCAAGAAGTCCATCAGAATGGAGTTTCTTCATACGCTTCACTCCAATGTGACCAAGACGACAGTGCCACATGTATGTAGAATTATCATTCAATTTTATTCGTTTAGCATCTATGTTGTGAACATGTGTATCACTACTATCGAGATTCAATAAGAATAAACCATTCATCTCAGGTGCATAACCATAAAAGATATTACTCATATAAATCGAACAACCTTTATTCTCAGACTTAGAAGAGTAACCGTCTCGCAATAAACAAGATCCAGATATAATGTTCATGCTTAACGCAGGCACCAAATAACAATTATTTAAATTTAAAACTAATCCCGATGGTAGATGTAGAGGGAGCATGCCGACGGCGATCACATCAACCTTGGAGCCATTTCCAATGCGCATCGTCACCTCGTCTCTTGCCAGTCTTCGTTTATTCCGTAGCTCCTGTTTCGAGTTACAAATATGAGCAACCGAACCAGTATCAAATACCCAGGCACTACTATGATTACTAGTAAGATATACATATATAACATGTATATCGAATATACCTTTCTTCTTGATGTTGCCATTCTTCAGATCCGCCAGGTATTTGGGGCAGTTACGCTTCCAGTGACCAGCACCCTTGCAGTAGAAGCACTCAGTTTCAGGTTTAGGACCAGCCTTGGGCTTCTTAGCAGGTGCGGCAGCTTTCTTGCTGTCCTTCTTGAAGTTTCCCTTGTTCTTAGGCTTGCCCCTTTTCTTGAAATTGGTGGTCTTATTGACCATCAACACTTGGTGTTCTTTCATGATCTCACACTTCAGCAGTTTTCAGCATGGACGATAGTTCAGGCAACGTCTTGTTCATGCAGTGCATATTGTAGTTCATCACAAAGTTCTTGTAACTTGGTGGAAGTGATTGGAGGACACGGTGAATCCCCAATTCATTAGGAATCGGTATCCCCAACTCTTGGAGTTTGTTTGCGTGCCCAGGCATGGTGAGCACGTGCTCGCTAACGGAGCTACCCTCTTCCATCTTGCAGGTAAAGAACTTCTCGGAAGCTTCATAGCTTTCCATGGCCGCGCGAGTCTCAAATATGAGTTTGAGATCCTTAATGATTTCAAATGGGTCATGGTGCTCAAAACGCTTTTGAAGCTCCGATTCTAAACCGTACAGGATGGCACAGTGAACTGTGGAGTAGTGATGTTTCCGAGTGGCATAAACATTCTTTATGTCATCGGTGGCATCTTCTGCAGGTGGGTCACCTAGCGGTGCTTCGAGCACATAGGTCAACTGACCAGCCCTGAGGACGATCTTCAGTCCACGGAACCAGTCCGTGAAATTGCTTCCATTGTTCTTAAGCTTTTCTTTCTCTAGGAACTCATTGAAATTGATGGAAACGTTCGCCATAATCTACAACAAATTTGCAAGTAATTTAGACTAAGTTTATGATAAAAATTGTTCTAATTTAATTCTTAAATTAACTAGGTGAACTCCCACTCAAAACAACATCCTTCGCAGTTGTTTTAATGATTACACGAACCAAATCCACTACACCAAGTCCGATCATCACGTGAGATGATGTAGCTTCATCGGCGAACAATCTTCATGTTCATCATATCAATCATATGACTCATGCTCTACCTTTGGGTATTCTGTGTTCCGAGACAATGTCTGTACATGCTAGGCTCGTCAAGATTAACCTTAGTTTCCGCATGTGCAAATCTGGCTTGCACCCGTTGTATGCACACGTAGAGTCTATCACACCCGATCATCACGAGATGCTTCAAAACGACGAGTCTTAGCAACGGTGCCAACTAAGGACGAACACTTTATTACTTGATGTTTAATGAGAGGGATCATCTTATAATGCTACCGTCGCGATCTAAGCAATACAAGATGCATAAAGGATTAACATCATAGGCAATTCATAATTAGTGTGATATGATATGGCCCTTTCTTCTTATGCCTTCGATCTCCATCTCCAAAGCACGGACATGATCTCCATCATCACCAGCATTGTGTCAAGGTTTGTGGCGCCGCTTCATGGTTGTTCATCTTCACTAGCAACTATTACAACTACTTGGAACAAAGCTATTACAAGATGAATAGACACACAGGTCTTAACAGAATTAAAGACAACCATTAGGCTCATGCCGGTTGCCATAATACAACAAGGATCATTGCATACATCAAATACAATCACAATCACATGTAGGCCATATCACATCACAAAACCCCTGCAAAAACAAGTTAGACGCCTCTAATTTTCTTTGTAACTTTTATGTGGCTTGGGCTTTCGACTAAGAACGCATCTTACCTACGAAACTGAACCACAACGTTGATACAAGTTCTATCAAGTGCAAAGTGTAGATTTGATCTATACTATGATGGGAGAGACAGACACCCGCAAAGCCACTTGTGCAATACGAGTTGCACGTCAAGCGTGGAGCAAGTCTCATGTACGATGACATGTAATGTTAGCCCGGGCCGCTTCATCCCACCATACCGCAAGATGCAAAGTACACATATAGCAAAAGACGGCACGAGCACCAACGCCCACAACCTCATTGTGTTCTACTCGTGCAACAGATCTACGCATAGACAAGGCTCTGATACCACTGATGGGTTCGTAGCATGGAAAACAAAAATTTTCTACCGCAAGAACGAACAAAGCCCAGATCTAATCTAGATAAAAGACAAGATCTAATCTACTAGACATGAGAAACGAGATAGATCGGTACTAACCCTCGTAGAACCGAAAGCATTAACGAGATTAGATCTCGTGGATGATGTAGTCGATCACTTGCCGATCTCAAGATCGTGTGGACGATCCTTTCGGCGCCGCGATCCGGCAGCGCTTCCGCAGACGGTCACACGTGCGGAGTCGAAGCAGACCTTCCTCTCCCCGTTCCAGCGAGCAGCGGAGGTAGTAGATCTTCTCCACGGAATCCCAGCAACACGACGACGTGGTGGTTGTGGTGGAGATGAGAATTCTGCAGGGCTTCGCCTATTCCTGTGCAGAAGAAAGGTGGAGGAGAGAGGCGGTTGAGATTGGGAGTTATGAGACAAGGTTCAAGAGGGGGCGCCCCCTCCCTTTTATTTAAAGGAGGGAGGCGCGCCTGGGGAGGGGGAGTCCTAGTAGGACTCCCTCCTCCTTGGGCCGGCGGGTTGGGGGGAGGAGTCCTCCTCCCCCACGAATCCGTGTAGTACCCCACTTGGTTTCTTTGCTCCCTTTCTTGGTTTTCAAGCAAACTCCAAAAAAATCCTCTAGAACCTTCCAGAACATTCCGAAACCTTCTAGAATCTCCATACAAACACTCCGAAACATTTCCTAACTTAGAAAATGATCCCCAATATATGAATCTCATTCTCCGGACCATTCCGGATCTCCTCGTGATGTCCCAGACCCATTCCGAGACTCCGAACAGCATTCGGTCTCCAATGCAAATTCCATATCTACTTCAAACAACTTCGAACCTTAAGTGTGTCACCCTACGGTTCGTGAATATGCAGACATGATGAAGACACCTCTTCCATCAATAACCATCAGCGGGATCTGGAGATCCATAACGGTTCCCACATACTCAACGATTACTTCGTGATCGATTGAACCAATTAACATACGAAACCAATTCCTTTTGTCTCGCGACATTCTACTTATCCGAGGTTTGATCATCAGTATCTTCATACCTAGTTCTTCCTCGTTACTGATAAGTACTCTTTACTTGTTCCATGTTATGTCATCCCTTGTGACCTAGTCACATGCTTGCAAGCTATCTAGATGACATTCCACCGAGAGGGACCAGAGTATATCTATCCGTCATATGGATGGACAAATCCCAATCTTGGTTCATGCGCTTCAACACATACTTTCAGAATACCCAATGACACCTTTATAACCACCCAGTTACGAAGCGGTGTTTGATGTCATCAAAGTACCCATCTGGTGATGGTGATTAACATAACCTCATGGTCAAAGGATTAGGTTACTATGTATTTCAAAGCTTACAGCAATACGAACTTAATGACTTGATCTTATGCTATGCTTACTATGGGTGTGTGTCCATCACATCATTCTCCTAATGATATAACCTTGTTATTAATCACATCCAATGTCCATGATCAGCAAACCATGATCATCAATTAATCAACAAGCTAGTTTAACAAGAGGCTTACTAGGGACTCTTTTATGTTTACAAAACACACAAGTATTAGTGTTTCCTAATAATACAATTATAGCATGGGATGTAAACATTCATCATAAACACAAAGATATAATAATAACCTCTTTTATTATTGCCTCTTGGGTATATCTCCAACAGCAACAACCATAAGTCCAGGTAAATATTTGAGAGACATGACCAAAAACTCGTCGTTTTCGAGTGTTATGGCCGTTTTCATGAGATATTACCCACACTTTTGGTGTTCCAGGGCGCACCTGGTACATGTTTGGGAGTTAATACCAAAAACTCGTTGTTTTTTGCATTTAGGGCCGTTTTCATGAGCTATCGCCCTTAGTTTTGGGGTTTCAGGGCTATTTACAACGACTGTGAGAACCGATACATGTTTGAGTGTTATGACCAAAAATCGTCTTTTCGCGTTTAATGGCCGTTTTCATGAGCTATTGCCCACTGTTTTGGGGTTTCAGGGCGATTTACAATGACCGTTAGACCTGATACATGTTTGAGAGATATGACCAAAAACTCGTCCTTGTCACGCTTTGTGGCCATTTTCCTGAGCTATTGCCCTCAGTTTTGGGGTTTGAGGGCAATTTACAGCGATAGTGAGATCCGATGAATGTTTGAGAGATATGACCCAAAACTCATCGTTTTCGCGGTTTATGCCCATTTTCATGAGCTATCGCCCTTAGTTTTCATGAGCTATTGCCCACAGTTTTGGGGTTCGAGGGCGATTCACAACTACCCTAAGACTCGATACATGTTTGAAAGATATGAACTAAAACTCATCATTTTCGCGTTCTATGGCTGTTTTGTGAGCTATTTCCCACACCTTTTGGGTTCCAGGGTGATTTATAACGATTGTAAGTCTAGATACATGTTCAAGAGATATGACCAAAAACTCGTCATTTTCGTGATTTATGGCCATTTTCATGAACTATTGCCCACATATTTGGGGCTCTAGGGCGCCTTGCAACGATCGTAAGTATCGGTAAATGTTTGAGAGATATGACCAAAAACTCGTCGTTTTCGAGTGTTATGGCCGTTTTCATGAGATATTGCCCACACTTTTGGGGTCCAGGGCGCACCTGGTACATGTTTAGCAGCTATGACCAAAAACTCGATGTTTTCTCATTTAGGGTCATTTTCATGACCTATCGCCCTTAATTTTGGGGTTTTAGGTCGATTTACAATGACCATGAAAACCGATACATGTTTGAGTGTTATGACCAAAAACTCGTCTTTTTACGTTTAATGGTCGTTTTCATGAGCTATTGCCCATAGTTTTGGGGTTCCAGGGCGATTTACAACGACCATGAGACCCGATACAAGTTTGAGATATATGACCAAAAACTCGTCCTTGTCGCACTTTGTGGCCATTTTCATGAGTTATTGCCCTCAGTTTTGGGGTTTTAGGGCAATTTACAACGATAGTGAGACCCAGTAAATGTTTGAGAGATATGACCAAAAACTCGTCGTCTTCGCGTTTTATGCCCATTTTCATGAGCTATTACCCACACTTTTGGGCCTTTGGGTGATTTACAACATTCGTAAGACCCGATACATGTTTGAGCGATATGACCAGAAACTCGTCGTTTTCGTGTTTTATGGCTCTTTTCATGAGCTATTGCCCATACTTTTGATGTTCCAGGGTGATTAACAAAAACTAAGGGCGATAGCTATGACGAGTTTTATTCATATCTTTCAGACATGTATTAGGTCTTACGGTAGTTGTAAATCGCCTTGGAACTAAAACTCGTCGTTTTCGCATTCTATGGCCGTTTTCTTGAGCTATTGCCCACACTTTTTGGGTTCCAGGGTGATTTACAACGACCGTAAGTCCAGATAGATGTTTGAGATAGATGACAAAAAACTCGTCATTTTCGTGTTTTATTCCCGTTTTCATGAACTATTGCCCACATATTTGGGGCTCTAGGGCGCCTTGCAACGATCGTAAGTATCGGTAAATGTTTGAGAGATATGACCAAAAACTCGTCGTTTTCGAGTGTTATGGCCGTTTTCATGAGATATTCCGCACACTTTTGGGGTCCAGGGCGCACCTGGTACATGTTTAGAAGTTAATACCAAAAACTCGTTGTTTTTTGCATTTAGGGCCGTTTTCATGACCTATCGCCCTTAGTTTTGGGGTTTCATGGTGATTTACGTCGATAGTGAGAACCGATACATGTTTGAGTGTTATGACCAAAAACTTGTCCTTTTGCGTTTAATGGCCGTTTTCATGAGCTATTGCCCATAGTTTTGGGGTTCCAGGGCGATTTACAACGACCGTGAGACCCGATACATGTTTGAGAGATATGACCAAAAACTCATCCTTGTCGCACTTCATGGCCATTTTCATGAGTTATTGCCCTCAGTTTTGGGGTTTTAGGGCAATTTACAACGATAGGGAGACCTAGTAAATGTTTGAGAGATATGACAAAAAAACTCGTCGTTTTCGCGTTTTATGCCCATTTTCATGAGCTATTACCCACACTTTTGGGCCTCTGGAGTGATTTACAACATCCGTAAGACCCGATACATGTTTGAGCGATATGACCAGAAACTCGTCGTTTTTGTGTTTTATGGCTCTTTTCATTAGCTATTGCCCACACTTTTGATGTTCCAGGGTGATTTACAAAAACCGTAAGACCCAATACTTGTTTGAGAGATATGACCAAAAACTCGTCTTTGTCGCACTTTATGGCCATTTTCATGAGCTATTGCCCACACTTTTGGGGTTCCAAGGCAATTTACAACTACCGTAAGACCTGATACATGTCTGAAAGATATGAACTAAAACTCATCGTTGGCATTCTATGACCATTTTCTTGAGCTATTGCCCACACTTTTTGGGTTCCAGGGCGATTTACAATGACTGTAAGTCTAGATAGATGACAAAAAACTCGTCTTTGTCGCACTTTATGGCCATTTTCATGAGCTATTGCCCACACTTTTGGGGTTCCAAGGCGATTTACAACTACCGTAAGTCCTGATACATGTCTGAAAGATATGAACTAAAACTCGTCGTTTTCGCATTCTATGGCCGTTTTCATGAGCTATTACACACACTTTTTGGGTTCCAAGGCGATTTACAACGACCGTAAGTCCAGATAGAAGTTTGAGATATATGACAAAAAACTCTTCGTTTTCGTGTTTTATTCCCGTTTTCATGAACTATTGCCCACATATTTGGGGCTCCCGGGCGCTTTGCAACGACCGTAAGTCTAGGTAAATGTTTGAGAGATATGACCAAAAACTCGTCGTTTTCGAGTGTTATGGCTGTTTTCATTAGATATTGCCCACACTTTTGGGGTTCCAGGGTGCACCTGGTACATATTTAGGAGTTAATACCAAAAACTCGTTGTTTTTGCATTTAGGGCCGTTTTCATGAGCTATCGCCCTTAGATTTGGGGTTTCAGGGTGATTTACAACGACCATGAGAACCGATACATATTTGAGTGTTATGACCAAAAACTCATCTTTTCGCGTTTAATGGCTGTTTTCATGAGCCACAGTTTTGGGGTTTCAGGGCGATTTACAATGACCATTAGACCCATTACATGTTTGAGAGATATGACCAAAAACTCGTCCTTGTCACGCTGTGGCCATTTTCATGAGCTATTGCCCTTAGTTTTGGGGTTTTAGGGCAATTTACAACGATAGTGAGATTCGATGAATGTTTGAGAGATATGACCCAAAACTCATCGTTTTTGCGATTTATGCCCATTTTCATTAGCTATCGCCCTTGGTTTTCATGAGCTATTGCCCATATTTTTGGGGTTCCAGGGTGATTCACAACTACCATAAGACCCGATACATGTTTCAAAGATATGAACTAAAACTCATCATTTTCGCGTTCTATGGCTGTTTTTATGAGCTATTTCCCACACCTTTTGGGTTCCAGGGTGATTTATAATGATCGTAAGTCCAGATACATGTTTACGAGATATGACCAAAAACTCGTCATTTTCGTGATTTATGGCCATTTTCATGAACTATTGCCCACATATTTGGGGATATAGGGCACCTTGCAACGATCGTAAGTATCGATAAATGTTTGAGAGATCTGACCAAAAACTCGTCATTTTCGAGTGTTATGGCCGTTTTCATGAGATATTCCCCACACTTTTGGGGTCCAGGGCGCACCTGGTACATGCTTAGCAGTTATGACCAAAAACTCGATGTTTTCTCATTTAAGGTCATTTTCATGACCTATCGCCCTTAGTTTTGGGGTTTTAGGGCGATTTACAACGACCGTGAGAACCGATACATGTTTGAGTGTTATGACCAAAAACTTGTCTTTTTGCGTTTAATGGCCGTTTTCATGAGCTATTGCCCATAGTTTTGGAGTTCCAGGGCGATTTACAATGACCGTGAGACCTGATACATGTTTGAGAGATATGACCAAAAACTCGTCCTTGTCGCACTTCGTGGCCATTTTCATGAGTTATTGCCCTCAGTTTTGGGGTTTTAGGGCAATTTACAACGATAGTGAGACCTGTAAATGTTTGAGAGATATGATCAAAAAACTCATCGTTTTCGCGTTTTATGCCCATTTTCATGAGCTATTACTCACACTTTTGGGCCTCTGGGGTGATTTACAACATCCGTAAGACCCGATACATGTTTGAGCGATATGACAAGAAACTCGTTGTTTTCGTGTTTTATGGCTATTTTCATGAGCTATTGCCCACACTTTTGATGTTCCAGGGTGATTTACAAAAACCATAAGACCCGATACTTGTTTGAGAGATATGACCAAAAACTCGTCTTTGTCGCACTTGTGCTGTTTTGGTAATTCCCTTGGTATGATGGGGAGTCAATTTATACAATGCATTGTGCTGTTTTGGTAATTCCAAAGGACTGGCGCAACTGTAATTTTCATGTAGGATGACCCAGTTGTAATGCTAAACTTAGACTACATTCTTGACCGGACTGCTCCAGCTCCGAGTGGCTATGAAGATGCTCTCCCCATCATACCAAGGGAGTCGAAGCTACGAGGCAGGAGAGTGGAGGCCTTGGCAAGGGCAAGTGCTGCCAGGTCGGTCGCTAGTTCTACCAAACCAAGAAGATGCCCTAGGTCGGTTGGACACCATGCCATGGCGGATCGTCCTAGGCGCTTCTACATCTAGTTAGTCCAGCATGACTTGTATATGCTTATTATCCCGACTTACTTCAAGCCTTACTTAAAGGGACGCCCCTACCCACAACTAGTGGTAGTCCAAGCATGTGAGGAATACAAGTGGGTTGTCCATGCCAACCGCAACAAAGACCAGATCGTCCTGGACAAAGAGTGGGCTACCTTTGCTGCTTTCCATGGGTTGAAGGAGGGTGACTGCCTTCAAGGGAGGGCCGAGAGGCAATAATAAAGTGGTTATTATCTTATTCCATGTTTATGATAAATGTTTATTTTGCATGCTATAATTGTATTGATCGAAAAAATCAATACATGTGTGTTTAATAAACAAAAAGGGTTTCTAGTTATGCGTCTCTTATAGACTAGCTCATTGATTAACGAGATGATCAAGGTTTCCTGATCATGGACATTGGATGTTGTTAATAACGAGGTCACAACATTGGTGGGATGATGTGATGAACATTCATCCGAAGTATAGCATTACGATCAAGTAATTAATTATGTTTATATTGCTATAACATCATACGAAGTAATCTTTATCCTTAGACCATGAGATCATGTTAATTGCTAACACCGGAAGAGTATCTTGATAACATCAAATGTCACACCATAACAGGGTGACTATAAAGATGGGTTCAGTGCTATGAAGGTGTTATGTTGAGGCTCATGGATCAAGAGTGGAATTTGTCAATCCCGATGATGGATAGATATACTCTGGGCCCTCTCAGTGATATCACATTAAGACAGCTTGCAAGCAAGTGATGTGATCACTAGAATGTTATATCACGGGAACGAGAAAAGAGTGCATGTCGGCAACGAGATCAAACTAGGTATGGAGATACCGATGATCGAATCTCGGACATGTAATATATCGCGAGACAAAGGGATTTAGTTACTAGCGTTGAAGGTTCTCATGATCACAGAAGTCATCAATGAATGTGTAGGAGTCAGTATGGATCTCCAGATCCCGCTTCTGATTATTGATCTGAGAGGGGTCTCGATCATGTCTGCATTATTCACGAACCGTAGGGTGACACACTTAAGAGTTACCGGACACCATTTTGGAGCACATATGTTTCAGATGAAAGAATTGCAAAGCGCAGGAATTGTTTCGATAGAAACCGGAAATTGTTTCGGGTGAAATTGCAGAAAGTGGTTCTGCATGTGATATTGAAATATTGCAAGGGGTTATATGTGAATGTTTGTTAATTAAAGTAATTAACAAAATTCTGAATAAATTTAATAAAAGAGTTTTATTAAATGAGAGAGCATTAAACTTGGAGAATTTTAATGCATTTAAAGTAGGGACTTTAAAGGGGAATGTGAAGAGGCATTTTAATGTGGAGGGGTTACCACCACATGAATGGGGGGGAGGAGTCACCCCCATGCGCTGCCATGAAGGAGGGCACCTCCTCCTATAAAAACCACCCTCTTCCTCCTTCTTGCACACCTCCTTGTGAAGGATCTCTCTCCCCTCTAGAATTATTCCCCATGGTCTCGGATTAGCGAGATACATGTTCCCGGTGGCATTTTATGCGGAAGGAGTTCTTTGCTTCATTGGATCGCTGGAGCGAGGAGGTGGAGGTTGTCCGGTGGTTTGAACATGTGTGCGAGTACGGATGCGCTGCTGAGTTGCGGCGCTCGGACTTCCTCACGATCTTGAGATCGGCAAGTGTAGGACTACATCAACCACGAGTTACTACTTGTTAACAAAACTCGTTGTCTTCGAGGGTAAGTTCTCGTTGGATGTATGTCCACCCGTTGCTTTGTACCTAGTAGATAGATCTTGGCGTGTAGTTCTCATCGTAGGAATTTTTTTGTTTTCTATGCTGGGGACCCAACATGCCTTATGTTCAAGGTCACCGCAGACGGGTTCAAGATGAAAATCTACAACCGGATCACCTCCTACCGGAAGGTGTTCGTTTGTCGTGAGCACGCACATCTTGTTTAAGTGCCAATTTGGATCGAAGGATTTTCAAAGAAATTTTGGAGGAATTCGACCCATAGTATTTTTTTCATAAGGAAGCCCTTTGGATGAGAGGAATCATACCACCAAAATTCATATAGATTGCATTTCTACACCCCAATCCCATAGGAATTTCAACATCCACTTTTTTACACTCATTCACGTAGGATTGAGGCAATTTTCCTCCACGTTTACTGGATTTCATTAAAATGATTTTAAGCCAGCAAATTTGTACCTCCAACCCCGTTATCCTGTGTTTTGAAATTATATGATCCAAATAAAGCTATTTCCTCTGATTGACAATCCATTGTTTTGTACCTGTGACCGAGTCAAATTCCGTTGTTTTTAAATCTTGTTATCCAAAGAAGCCCAAAGTTATCTTTAAGTTTGCTGTTCGATCTTTTGGCGACCGGTTGTGATGCTTACGCGTCAAGCCCTAAGTATATTCAATGTGACTACTACTACTACTCCCTCTGATTTATTGCTAGATACGTCCAATTCAGCGACGAGTAATATGGATGGGAGGGAGTACTACTACTACGAGCAAGAGACCTAAACGGTGGAGCATTTTTGATTAAAATATTCTTGGACTTGTGTCTAGTACAAGACCTAGAGGCTAGTTGATTAAAATATTTGGCATAATACTTTTAGGCATTTTCATTGGCCAGAGCACTAGTAGTTTGGAGAGAAAAAGTGAAAAAAGCTGCTACATGGGACCCACGCAAGAGACCTAAACGGTGGAGTATTTTTGATTTTGCTAGACTCATGTCTAAGTTAGTATTTTCTTAGCTCATGCCCAAGCCTTAGCACACTTCACCATATTTGCGGCTAGTAAGCTCAATTGCTTGATGGACCAACGAGATTGCTCGAAGGCTGGCGACGAGACCCAGTACTTCTTTTACCAAGCGAGACCCAGTACTTGACGTTTTGCTTCCACTATTCACTCTCCTCTCTCCTCCTACTATTACTACCTCGCTCCACCTTCGCAGAAACCATTTTCTTCCACTGCTCCTCCCTTTCTTCTCTACTTCTTCATCTAGCGATGTCACAAAATATCCTGTCTCGTCGAAAGAATAGTAAGATGGCGGTGGTTAGAGCCGTGGAGGAATCCCGCCGGCAGGGTGACCTGCAGGCTCGGATCGAGAAAGGAGACCAGCCATGGGGCGATGGCTCTTCTTCGCGCATGTATCCGAAGAGCGGTTATCATGGGGACCAAGAGTCCGAGTAGGTTTGTACTTCCGTGGATTCGTGGGCTGTCTGCTCCTACTATTGAACCGTCTATGTACATCTTCCAGGGAAGGTGGCTCGAGCGTCGAATTTTCCACCCCACAGGTCAATATCACGACGGATATCTCTGACGCGTACGATGCCCTCATGCCCGCTCTCGGTCGAAGAAGAGAGGTACTATAGTCACTATACATGTATTGACATTTTTTGTTCTTCTCTGCATGCAATCCATGCTCTCTTACTGATGATGCATTTTCCATGCAGGAAGTCAGGGCGAGAGTCTCGGCCAAAGTAGATGAAATCTACGGCCATAACATCAACATTCTTCAGAAAAACTTCGAGCTCAACCTAGAATGTGATCGCCTCCGATCCGATTTGTCTTTCCAAATGAAACTCGCATGACCTTACGAGCGTGACTCCTCCACGCTTCGCGATGAGTGTGAAAATTTGAAGAAAGAAGTCACGGTGCTCCGCAGCCAGCAGCTACCATTGCGAAGATCGTCCAGGTCACGCCCCGCTAAGTAGGAAGAGAGAAGCCATCTCATGTTGGCCGTTGAGGTCGTGACCATTGCGAAGGTCGTCGAGGCCCTACCTACGCAAGGCGGCCACAGTGTTGCAGTCGCTGAATCTTGGAGTAGGAACTAGGAAGGGGAGGACTTGCCTACGTGGCCCTCCTTTTTCTTTCTTTTGGGTGCATGGATCGTTTTTTTCTCATCCATCTACGCATAATTATATTGCACTCTTTAGCATTCGAATGCGCTCTGTGGAGCTTTTGTAATGATATACTTGTTTTTCATGAGCTATTGCCCATAGTTTTTGGGTTCCAAGGCAATTTACAACTACCGTAAGACCCGATACATGTATGAAAGATATGAACTAAAACTCGTCGTTTTCGCATTCTGTGGCTGTTTTGATGAGCTATTGCCCACACTTTTTGGGTTCCAGGGTGATTTACAATGACCGTAAGTCCAGATAGATGTTTGAGATATATGACAAAAAACTCGTCGTTTTCGTGTTTTATTCCCGTTTTCATGAACTATTGCCCACATATTTGGGGCTCCAGTGCGCATTGCAACGACCGTAAGTCCAGGTAAATGTTTGAGAGATATGACCAAAAAACTCGTCGTTTTTGAGTGTTATGGCCGTTTTCATGAGATATTCCCCACACTTTTGGGGTTCCAGGGCGCACTTGGTACATGTTTAGCAGTTATGACCAAAAACTCGATGTTTTCGCATTTAGGGCCATTTTCATGACCTATTGCCCTTAGTTTTGGGGTTTCAGGGCGATTTACAACGACCATGAGAACCGATACATGTTTGAGAGATATGAACCAAAACTCGTCTTTTTGTGTTTAATGGCCGTTTTCATGAGCTATTACCCATAGTTTTGGGGTTCCCGGGTGATTTACAACGACCGTGAGACCCGATATATGTTTGAGAGATATGACCAAAAACTCGTCCTTGTCGCACTTCGTGGCCACTTTCATGAGTTATTGCCCTCAGTTTTGGGGTTTTAGGCCAATTTACAACGATAGTGAGACCCAGTAAATGTTTGAGAGATATGACAAAAAACTCGTCGTTTTCGCGTTTTATGCCCATTTTCATGAGCTATTGCCCACATTTTTGGTTCTTTGGGGTGATTTACAACATCCGTAAGACCCGATACATGTTTGACCGATATCACCAGAAACTCGTTGTTTTCGTGTTTTATGGCTGTTTTCATGAGCTATTGCCCACACTTTTGATGTTCCAGGGTGATTTACAAAAACCGTAAGACCCGATACTTTTTTGAGAGATATGACCAAAAACTCATCTTTGTCGCACTTTATGGCCATTTTCATGAGCTATTGCCCACACTTTTTGGGTTCCAAGGCGATTTACAACGACTGTAAGTCCAGATAGATGTTTGAGATATATGACAAAAAACTCGTCGTTTTCATGTTTTATTCCCGTTTTCATGAACTATTGCCCACCTATTTGGGGCTCAGGGAGCTTTTCAACGACCGTAAGTCTCGGTAAATGTTTGAGAGATATGACCAAAAACTAGTCGTTTTCGAGTGTTATGGCCATTTTCATGAGATATTGCCCACACTTTATGGGTTCCAGGGCGCACCTGGTACCTGTTTGGGAGTTAAGACCAAAAACTCGTTGTTTTCGCATTTAGGGCTGTTTTCATGAGCTATCGCCCTTAGTTTTGGGGTTCCAGGGCCATTTACAATGACCATGAGACCCGATACATGTTTGAGAGATATGACCAAAAACTCGTCTTTGAAGCACTTTATGGCCATTTTCATGAGCTATTGCCCACACTTTTTGGGTTCCAAGGCGATTTACAACGATTGTAAGTCTAGATAGATGTTTGAGATATATGACAAAAAACTTATGGTTTTCGTGTTTTATTCCCGTTTTCATGAACTATTGCCCACAAATTTGGGGCTCCAGGGCGCTTTGCAATGACCGTAAGTCTCGGTAAATGTTTGAGAGATATGACCAAAAACTAGTCGTTTTCGAGTGTTATGGCCATTTTCATGAGATATTGCCCACACTTTTGGGGTTCCAGGGCGCACCTGGTACCTGTTTGGGAGTTAAGACCAAAAACTCGTTGTTTTCACATTTAAGGCCGTTTTCATGAGCTATCGCCCTTAATTTTGGGGTTCCAGGGCAATTTACAATGACCGTGAGACCCGATACATGTTTGAGAGATATGACCAAAAACTCGTCCTTGTCGCACTTTGTGGCCATTTTCATGAGTTATTACCCTCAGTTTTGGGGGTTTGGGGGCAATGTACAACGATAGTGAGACCCGATAAATGTTTGAGAGATATGACCAAAAAACTCGTCGTTTTCGCGTTTTATGCCCATTTTCATGAGCTATTGCCCACACTTTTGGGCCTCTGGTGTGATTTACAACATCCGTACGACCCGATACATGTTTGAGCGATATGACCAAAAACTTGTTGTTTTCGTGTTTTATGGCTTTTTTCATGAGCTATTGCCCACACTTTTGATGTTCCAGAGTGATTTACAAAAACTGTAAGACCCGATACATGTTTGAGCGATATGACCAGAAACTCGTCTTTGTCGCACTTTATGGCCATTTTCATGAGCTATTGCCCACACTTTTGGGGTTCCAAGGCGATTTACAACTACCGTAAGACGCGATACATGTCTGAAAGATATGAACTAAAACTCGTCGTTTTTGCATTCTATGGCCGTTTTCATGAGCTATTGCCCACAGTTTTTGGGTTCTAGTAAGATCTGCAACGACCGTAAGTCCAAATAGATGTTTGAGATATATGACAAAAAACTCGTCGTTTTCGTGTTTTATTCCTGTTTTCATGAACTATTGGGCACATATTTGGGGCTCCCGGGCGCTTTGCAACGACCGTAAGTCTAGGTAAATGTTTGAGAGATATGACCAAAAACTCGTCGTTTTCGAGTGTTATGGCTGTTTTCATTAGATATTGCCCACACTTTTGGGGTTCCAGGGCGCACCTGGTACATATTTAGGAGTTAATACCAAAAACTCGTTGTTTTTGCATTTAGGGCCGTTTTCATGAGCTATCGCCCTTAGATTTGGGGTTTCAGGGCGATTTACAACGACCATGAGAACCGATACATATTTGAGTGTTATGACCAAAAACTCATCTTTTCGCGTTTAATGGTTGTTTTCATGAGCCACAGTTTTGGGGTTTCAAGGCGATTTACAATGACCATTAGACCCGTTACATGTTTGAGAGATATGACCAAAAACTCATCCTTGTCACGCTGTGGCCATTTTCATGAGCTATTGCCCTTAGTTTTGGGGTTTTAGGGCAATTTACAACGATAGAGAGATCCGATGAATGTTTGAGACATATGAACCAAAACTCATTGTTTTCGCGGTTTATGTCCATTTTCATGAGCTATCGCCCTTGGTTTTCATGAGATATTGCCCATAGTTTTGGGGTTCCAGGGCGATTCACAACTACCGGAAGACCCGATACATGTTTGAAAGATATGAACTAAAACTCATCGTTGATACGTCTATTTTGCATCACTATTCTATGTCTTAATTCACAATTATTCATTGATATATTTCATATTAAGAGGTGATACTTATGTTATTTCATCTATTTTTACATGGTTGATGACTTTTGGAGCATGGGCCGCTGCAGTCAGGATTCTGATGGAAAAGGTGTTGTTTGGAGGCAAAATTCGCGAAGATCAGAAAATCCGGGAAATGTACGGAAAATCCTATTTTTCCAGAAGACTAAGGATGCCAGAAGATGGAGTGGAGACGGGCCACCGGGACCCACACCACCCCATGGCACGGGCAGGCCTAGGCCACGCCAGGAGGTGGTGTGGCCACCCTGGCCCACTCCAGCCTCTCCCCTCTGGCATATATCAACCTCCCGAAACCCTAAGACTCGGGGAGCAACCATAGAAAGATTCCGCCACCTCTGTGGGGCAGAAAACACCGAGAGATAAAGATTTCTCCGGCAGACAGATTTCTGCCGGGGGAATTCCTTCCCGGAGAGGGGAGATCGTCGCCATCAACACCACCATCAAGCTGGACTTCAGCGGGATCATCATCACCACCATTACCACCATCAGCACCCTCATCACCATCTCCATATTGCTGTAACAATTACGTTGAATCTTGCATAGTTCATAGGGGAAACTTTCCCGGTGTTGATTACTCTTTGTAGTTGATGCTATTGAGTGAACCATTGAATTATTGTTTATGTTCAGATTGTTATACATCATTATTACATCTCTGATCATGATCCATATGATGTCTTGTGAGTAGTTCGTTTTGTTCTTGAGGACATGGGAGAAGTCTTGTTGTTAGTAGTGGAGTTGTGTTGAGAAGGTTCAATAGATTGTTATTTAAGTTGTGGTGTACTTCTTCTAGTGGTGTCATGTGAACGTCGACTACATGATACTTCTCCTATATGGGCCTAGGGGAATGCATTGTGTATTTGGCTACTAATCATAGGGGTTGCCGCAGTGATAAAAACCTAAACACCCGTTAGGAAACCATTGCACAAGGGACGTAAGGGTCTTAGAGTTTAAAGTGTGGTTAGGTTTCTAACTTAATTACTTTCTTGTACTTACGAATGTTTTCTTGGGGTATAATCCCAAGTATGTATTAGTCTTGGATGGGGCGGTACATTAGCACAGGTTCACCCACACAACACTTAGCAAGCTAAAGAAGATTAATCAACTATATGAAGCGAAAGCACTTGACAGTCTTCCCATGTGTCCTCGAGAACGTTTGGTCATCTTAAGTAATACAACCGGCTTGTCCTTTGCTGCATAAAGGATTGGGCCACTTGCTGCATTTATTCCTACTGTCTTTTATTTACTCGTACTTTGTTTACTTGCTTTATCGAAAACCCCTAAAAATCCGTTTGCTAAGTATTTGCAGAGAATTCCTGATCCATACCACTAGCCAGCACCTTCTGCTCCTCGTTGGGTTCGACACTCTTACTTATCGAAAATACTACGATACACCCCCTATACTTGTGGGTCATCAAGACTATTTTCTAGCACCGTTGCCGGGGAGTGAAGCGCTATTGGAGAGTGGAACTAGTAAAGGAAACTTCTACTGTGAGTATTGTTTACTTCTGCTAGTTGCTTTATTTTCGTTATGGATAATTCGCTTAGTTTCTTATTTGGTAATGCTACTACCACTGCTAAGGTAGTAGATAAGCCACCACCTGCTGAGAATGATGTTTTCAAAATACCTACAAGAATTATTGATCGTGTTATGGATAACTACTATGTTGGGGATGGAACTGTCCATCCCGGTGACCATTTACTCTTTATACACGAATTATGCGGGTTGTTCAAGTGTGCAGGTATTACTACAGATCAGGTTAAGAAGAAGTTATTCTCATTATCGCTGAAAGGAAGAGCTGAGGAATGGTATAAGCTGTTGAAGAATTGTCAAGCTCTGGAATGGGAGGAAATAGTGCCTCCCTTTTATTCAAAGTTTTATCCTCCTAGTGAGATTCATAAAGATCGGAATCAAATATACAACTTTTGGCCTCTTGATGGAGAGAGTACAGCTCAAGCTTGGGGGAGATTGAAGTTACTAATGCTCAAATATCCCATCCATGAGCTCCCCAACAATATTATTATCAATAACTTTTATGCAAGGCTCCCTCTACATGATAAAGATTTATTGGATGCTTCTTGTGCTGGATCATTCACTCGCATGGAAGAAGAAGATACATGGGATCTTCTGGACCGTATTCAAGACAATGCTGAAGCTTGGGAGAATGACAAAGGTAGAAAGTCTAGTATAAATTATGATTATGAATGCATTGAATCTCTTATGGGAACTAATGACTTTCAAAATATTAGTAATATTTATGGTCTTGATTTGCAAGTTATTACGAATTGCTTTAGAGCTTTTGCTTCCTATATCGAAATTCCAAAAAGGGGATGGAACAAATACCATGCACCTTACAAAGATATTGTTGACTATGCTCCTATTGGAAGTGTTGAGTATTGCATTATTGACCCCATCTTACCCGAACCTTATATCGAGAAGATTCCCTTCCCCGAAAAGGTAAAGGGCCATCCTATGATAACTAATGTAATCACCAAAAGTGAAAAAAGAACTGTAAAACCTGATGAACAAATAAACATTGAACCTGTGGTAGCAATTGTGAAAGACCTAGTCACTAAAAGCGTAGAAGATGGGCACATAGTCTTTTGTGAGGATGCTTCTAATATTGTTTCACATCCCAATAGAACTAAAAAGGCTAGTGTTCTTGTGCTTTTTGTTAGAATTGGTGATCATTGCTATTATGGTTTATGTGATATTGGTGCAAGTTCCAGTGCTATTCCTTATGAGCTTACAGAGAAATTATGCATGAAATCAGTCCTTGCGAGTTGGAAGAGATTGATGTGGTTATTCACCTTGCTAATAGAGATACCATCTCTCCAATTGGTATTGTACGAGACGTGGAAGTTCTTTGTGGTAAGATTAAGTACCCTGCTGATTTTCTAGTACTTGGTTCGGCTGCTAGTAAAACCTACCCTATCATTTTTGGTAGACCTTTCTTGAGTACTTGTGGAGCTATTATTGATTGCAAGAGGGAGAAAATGTTGACTAAGTTTGATGGGGAATCTTATGAGTTTAATTTTTCGAAATTTGCTAAAGAACCTTGCGAAGAGGAAACCCATAATGAGGATTTTAGGGTTGAAGAACTTGCTTCTATTTCTCTTGCTCCTAACAATGCTTTGCAGCAATTTATGGAAGATCATGAAAGTGAAATCTTCATGGAAGAAAGGAATGAGATTGACAGGATTCTCCGTGATCAACCTATGATGCTTAAGCACGACTTGCCTGTAGAAGACTTGGGTACCGCGATGCCACCTAAAAAGGATCTGGTTTTCAATCTAAAACCTCTCCCTGATGATCTTAAATATGCTTATATTGATGATAAAAAAGATATATCCTGTTATTGTTAGCGCTACACTTTCAGGGAAGGAAGAAGAAGGGTTATTGGAAGTTTTGAGGAAACATCGAGGAGCTATGGGCTATACTCTGGATGATTTAAAAGGGATTTCACCTACTATATGTCAGCATTCTATCAACATAGAACTAGATGCGAAGCCAGTAGTAGAGCACCAACAATGTTTAAATCCTAGGATGAAGGAAGTGGTAAGGAATGAGGTATTGAAACTCCTTGATGCTGGTATTATTTACCCTATTGCTGATAGTGAATGGGTTAGTCTTGTTCATTGTGTTCCTAAAAAGGGAGGTATTACCATTGTCCCTAATGATAATTATGAGCTTATTACTCAAAGAATAGTGGTAGGCTATAGGATGTGCATCGATTTTAGGTAAGTCAATAAAGTTACTAAGAAATATCACTACCCGCTTCCTTTTATTGATCAAATGTTGGAAAGGTTGTCTAAACATACCCGTTTTTGTTTTCTTGATGGTTATTCTGGTTTCTCTGAAATTGCTGTCAAACAACAAGATCAAGAAAAAACTACTTTTACTTGCCCTTATGGAACTTATGCTTATAGACGTATGCCTTTTGGTTTATGTAATGCTCCTGCTACTTTCCAAAGGTGCATGTCTGCTATCTTTCATGGTTTTTGTGAGGAAATTGTAGAAGTGTTCATGGATGACTTTTCTGTCTATGGAACTTCTTTTGATAATTGTCTGCACAACCTTGATAAAGTTTTGCAGAGATGTGAGGAAACTAATGTTGTTCTTAATTGGGAGAAATGCCACTTCATGGTTAATGAAGGGATTGTTCTTGGGCATAAGGTTTCTGAAAGAGGCATAGAAGTTGATAGAGCTAAGGTTGAGGCAATTGAGAAGATGCCATGTCCAAGAGACATCAACGGTATTCATAGTATCCTTGGTTATCCTGGTTTCTATAGGAGGTTTATTAAAGACTTCTCTAGGATATCAAAACCTCTCACTAATCTTCTTCAAAAAGATGTACCCTTCGTTTTTGATGATGATTGTAGGGAGGCTTTTGAAACTCTTAAGAAGGCCTTAACTACAGCCCCTATTGTTCAACCACCTGATTGGAGTTTAACCTTTGAAATAATGTGTGATGCTAGTGATTTTGCTGTAGGGGTTGTCCTTGGGCAACGTATTGATAAAAAGTTAAATGTTATCAATTATGCTAGTAAGACCCTAGACGCTGCTCAAAGGAATTATGCCACTACTGAAAAGGAATTTCTAGCTGTTGTTTTTGCCTGTGATAAGTTTAGGCCCTATATTGTGGACTCAAAAGTAACCATTCATACTGATCATGCTGCTATTAAATATCTTATGACAAAAAAGGACGCTAAGCCTAGGCTTATTAGATGGGTACTGCTTTTACAAGAGTTTGATCTACATATAGTAGATAGGAAGGGTGTTGAAAACCCTGTAGCTGATAATTTATCTCGTTTGGAAAACATCTCTTTTGACCCTATGCCTGTTAATGATAGTTTCCCAAATGAACAGCTAGCTGCAGTAGGGGTGAGCTCGCGAGGAAGCCCTTGGTATGATGATTATGCTAACCTTATTGTCTCCAAGTATTTGCCTCCAACTTTTACAGCTCAGCAAATAAGAAAGTTCTTCTATGATTTGAGGTATTATTTTTGGGATGACCCACACTTATACAAAGAAGGAGTTGATGGTATTATGCGAAGATGTGTTCCAGAATATGAACAAAAGGAGATATTGTGTAAATATCATGGTAGTGCCTATGGAGGACATCATGCAGGAGATAGAACTGCACAAAAGGTACTACAATCAGGTTTCTACTGGCCTACCATTTTTAAAGATGCAAGAAAATTTGTCCTATCTTGTGATGAATGTCAGCATGTTGGTAATATTTCTAGACGCAATGAAATGCCTATGAACTACTCTCTAGTTATTGAACCTTTTGATTGTTGGGGATTTGACTTTATGGGTCCTTTCCCTCCTTTGGAAGGCTACACTCATATTCTTGTTGCCGTAGATTATGTTACTAAGTGGGTAGAAGCTATTCCTACAAAGAGTGCTGACGGAGAGACTTCTCTAAAAATGCTTAAGGATGTTATCTTTCCTAGGTTTGGGGTGCCTAGGTATCTCATGACTGATGGGGGTTCTCATTTCATTCATGGTGGTTTTAGGAAGATCCTTGCTAAATATGATGTTAATCATAGAATTGCTTCAGCTTATCACCCCCAAACTAGCGGGCAAGTAGAGTTATCAAATAGAGAGATTAAATCTATCTTGCAAAAGACTGTTAAGGTATAGGAAAAACTGGGCTAAGAAGTTGAATGATGCTTTATGGGCTTATAGAACTGCTTACAAAAATCCTATGGGAATGTCTCCTTATAAAATGGTTTATGGGAAAGCTTGTCACCTACCCTTAGAATTAGAACATAGAGCTTACTGGGCAGTGAAAGAACTAAATAGAGATTGTAATCTCGCTGGTGAGAAACGATTATTTGACTTGAGTTTTTTAGATGAATGGAGAAGTGAAGCCTATGAGAATGCTAGGCTCTTTAAGGAAAAAGTTAAAAGATGGCATGATAAGTGAATACTTAAGAGAGAATTTCATGTTGGTGAGAAAGTTCTATTGTATAGGTCTCGTCTCATATTTTTTGCAGGTAAGCTACTATCAAAATGGGAAGGACCTTTCATCATTGAAGAAGTATACCGTTCAGGAGCAATAAAAATTTCTTCTCTAAAAGATAATACTACACAAGTAGTGAATGGACAGCGACTCAAACACTATATTGCTGGAGATTCTTACAATGAAGATGTTGATGCCTTTCAAGTTATAACTCCAGAGAAATTCATTGAAGACCAAATTCAGAGACCTGTAGAGTCTATTTTCATCTAGGTAACAGTTCTGGTAAGAAAAGTTCCACGAAAATACTATCCAACTATATTTTTGCAGTTTTCAGTCAATAAGGAAAGTTTCGAAGCGAAAAAGGGACGGAACCGGAGCCGGGGTGGCCCACACCACCCCATGGTGTGGGCCCACCCCTGGCTACGCCACCAGGTGGTGAGTCCACCCAGGACTCCGCCTCCGACTCGTTTTCTCCCAATACCTTCCTTTTGATATGAAACTTCGTAATATATAACCCCCCCGGATCTTTCGAGGTTCGTATATCGTGTTTTCGTCGTGTTTTTGTTTCGATCTGTTTCTGCCAGGAAAAAATCTCAGATTGGTAGCATCAATGTCTTCCACTGGATTAGTTGAGGGAGGTTCCTTGGAACATATCATCATCCCATACATGAGAGAATTGAAGATTCATCCCAAGGAGTTATTGCTCGAAGCTGGGGAGGTTCGGATTAAAGAGGTTCAAGGCCCTATAGGTGAAGGAAGTCTAGAGGACAGGATGGAAGCATTGGAACAAGAAGTCTTTAGGTACAAGAAGATGGCGGAGCACGAAGTGGATATCATCCATAAGATTTGTTCCGAACTCATCACCGAGCACCAAAAGGAGACTGCTAAACTCAAAGACGAAGTGCTCTCACTCCGCCAAACAACCAACAAACTGCAAGCACAGTTCTATGACGTTCAAAATCAAAACTGTGAGTATGAGGCTAGATTTAAACTCATAAGTGCTGCTGCAAGTTTTAGGATGTTGGAAACCACGATGTCCTTTGTTGATGGAAAGCCTTTACCTTGGAAGACGGACGAAGATGAGAGGATACCACCACCACCTAAGGAGTAATTCTTCATCAGGTTTGGCATCCCCTTGGTTTGTTCCAAGCTTAGGGGAGTGCTGCGGTATCACATCACTATCTTCTATCTTTTTACCTTTTTAGTAGAGTCATACCATGAATAGAGGAGTTATTTTGTAGTATGGTTTGCATTTTGGAAGTGTCCCCTCTCTCGTTAGATATGTATCCCTTGGTGTGGGTTGCTGTTATGGAATATTAATGAGAAGTTCTATCACTCACTCTTTTGCATAGCTTTTATTAGTTCTCAATTCGTGGTTATATGATTGATCTTGTTGTTAGTATTGGTAGCACTCTGGGATCATTGAGTTAATTTAGTTGGTTTTGGCAAACCTGGCTCGGTTAGTAGCAACACTATTTTTGAGAGTTGAATGAAAAAGATAGAAGTACTCTAAAGAAAAATAATTTCATCATCTTTCTTTCTTGATTTGCTCATAAGTTTAGTATTCTCTAGTTAAGATCTTTTGTGCTTCCAAGGAAGATTGCATGTTTGTATTTATCAGTTGTATGTTTGTTTGTTTCCTTCAACTCTTGTACTTGCTACCCAGCCTTGCTAGCCAAAAACCTGTACTGAGAGGGAATTCTTCTCGTGCATCCACCTCCTTAAACCAAAACCTTTGCCATTTGTGTCCACCATACCTACCTATTAGCATTATTGCTATTCCAATAAATTCTTGTTTTATCTACCTCCCAAATTAAACTTGTTATGTGAAATTAGTGATTAAAGCTCTCACGAACTTGATGGCACACCTTACTTTCTTGCACTTAATAAACTTGAACCATTGTGCTCACCTATGTTGCGTATATGCTTGCGCTTTGTAACTTGTGAATTAGCAGAACCATGCTGTCATGGGGAACACTTTCAACATTGCACTGGTACTTTGTACCAAGTTGATATCATGTTCTTTTGTCTATGGATGTCGTCGGTGTGAAATGAAAGGGGAGCTTGTAAGTCCATGGAGTTATGCATGTGTGTTAGAGAAACGCCTGGGACGCTGGTCTAATCCATGCTCACATGGTGGAAACCTGCAGCGTAACCGTAACGAGTATCTATGAAGCATTCTTCTTATAAAAAAGATAGAGATTGAGAAAAAGAGAAAAGAAAAAAAAGAGTTTATGAAAAGAGGAGAGAGAGAAAAAAGCACCATATTCCCATGGTAAATAAGAAGATTGCTGAGATACTTGTTGTCTGCTTGCCTTGTCTTTTTGATATGGGGATTCTTCCGTATCATCGGGCATGGGGTACCCGTTGGCGGTTCTCAATGATACACATATGCTTACGATGACAAGAACTTACCCGTGACTAAACTTGAGTAGCATGAGGAGCGGCCCTCGTATTCAAGGGACATGAGATTCTCAACTTACAACTTGTTAATGCATATCCTCATTTTTGATCACTTTAACCTTAATCACCTAAAGATCCCTATGGTAGGGGCAATGAGAGATGAAAGCTAGTAAGTATCATAATTTTTGGGAGCTCTTTATGAGACTTGCAATCCCTGCTTCCCTCTTTGAAGGGCCTTTCTTTTACTTTGTAGTTGAGTCAGTAAACCTACTCCCTTCTATCTCAACAAGTATTTTGAGTTGATGTGTTTCATTCATTCATATGATGATTTATTCAATCATGTTTCTTATGTTCCTTGCTTTACACATTGCTCTTATCCTGATGTTTACTACTTTGAAAGCTATCATTGAAAAACCAGTTATTTGTGAACTCCAGTAAATTATCAACTATTCTTCGACCAAGAGCTAAGTTTGCCATTACCAATTATGATTCACTTTATGTATCTTTATTGTGTTTCCTTTACTTATTACAAGTTGAGTTATATAATAGTGAGTTGTCTTCTATTATGATCTATGTATTTGATGAAAATGTGATGCTTCTTGTCCATATTCTTTTATCGACTCTTCACTCCATAAACCTGAGGCCATGTTTATTGAGCTCAGTTTCGCTTGGGGACAAGCGAAGTCTAAGCTTGGGTGAGTTGATACGTCCATTTTGCATCACTATTCTATGTCTTAATTCACTATTATTCATTGATATATTTCATATTGAGAGGTGATACTTATGTTATTTCATCTATTTTTGCATGGTTGATGACTTTTGGAGCATGCATCGCTGCAGTCAGGATTCTGATGGAAAAGGTGTTGTTTGGAGGCAAAATTCGCGACGATTAGAAAATCCGGGAAAATATACGGAAGATCCTATTTTTTCAGAAGACTAAGGATGCCAGAAGATGGAGTGGAGATGGGCCACAGGGGGCCCACACCACCCCATGGAGCGGGCAGGCCTAGGCTGCGCTAGGAGGTGGTGTGGCCACCCTGGCCCACTCCAGCCTCTCCCCTCTGGCGTATATCAACCTCCCAAAACCCTAAGACTCAGGGAGTGACCACAGAAAGATTCCGCCGCCTCTACGGGGCGGAAAACACCGAGAGAGAAAGATCTCTCCGGCAGACAGATTTCTGCCTTGGGAATTCCTTCCCGGAGAGGGGAGATCGTCGCCATCAACACCACCATCAAGCTGGACTTCATCGGGATCATCATCATCACCACCATTATTACCATCAGCACCCTCATCACCATCTCCATATTGCTGTAACAATTGCGTTGAATCTTGCATAGTTCATAGGGGAAACTTTCCCGATGTTGATTACTATTTGTAGTTGATGCTATTGAGTGAACCATTGAATTATTGTTTATGTTCAGATTGTTAGACATCATTATTCCATCTCTGATCATGAACCATATGATGTCTTGTGAGTAGTTCGTTTTGTTCTTGAGGACATGGGAGAAGTCTTGTTGTTAGTAGTGGAGTTGTGTTGAGAAAGGTTCAATAGATTGTTATTTAAGTTGCGGTGTACTTCTTCTAGTGGTGTCATGTGAACATCGACTACATGACACTTCACCTATATGGGCCTAGGGGAATTCATTGTGTATTTGGCTACTAATCGTAGGGGTTGCCGGAGTGACAGAAACTTGAACACCTGTTAGGAAACCATTGCACAAGGGACGTAAGGGTCTTAGAGTTTAAAGTTGTGGTTAGGTTTCTAACTTAATTACTTTCTTTTACTTACGGATGTTTTCAAGGGGTATAATCACAAGTATGTATTAGTCTTGGATGGGGCGGTACATTAGCACAGGTTCACCCACACAACACTTAGCAAGCTAAAGAAGATTAATCAACTATATGAAGCGAAAGCACTTGACAGTCTTCCCATGTGTCCTCGAGAACGTTTGGTCATCTTAAGTAATACAACCGGCTTGTCCTTTGCTGCATAAAGGATTGGGCCACTTGCTGCATTTATTCCTACTGTCTTTTATTTACTCGTACTTTGTTTACTTGCTTTATAAAAAACCCCTAAATATCTGTTTGCTAAGTATTTGCAGAGAATTCCGGATCCATACCACTAGCCAGCACCTTCTGCTCCTCGTTGGGTTCAACACTCTTACTTATCGAAAATACTGCGATACACACCCGATACTTGTGGGTCATCAGTCGTTTTCGCGTTCTATGGTTGTTCTCGTGAGCTATTTCCCACACCTTTTGGGTTCTAGGCGATTTATAACGATCGTAAGTCCAGATACATGTTCGAGAGATATGACCAAAAACTCATCATTTTCGTGAATTATGGCCATTTTCATGAACTATGGCCATTTTCATGAACTATTACCTTGCAATGATCGTAAGTATCGATAAATGTTTGAGAGATATGACCAAAAACTCATCGTTTTCGAGTGTTATGGCCATTTTCATGAGATATTCCCCACACTTTTGGGGTTCCAGGGCGCACCTGGTACATGTTTAGCAGTTATGACCAAAACTGAATGTTTTCGCATTTAGGGCCATTTTCATGACCTAAGGCCCTTAGTTTTGGGGGTTCAGGGTGATTTACAACGACCGTGAGAACCGATACATGTTTGAGTGTTATGACCAAAAACTCGTCTTTTTGCGTTTAATGGCTGTTTTCATGAGCTATTGCCCATAGTTTTGGGGTTACAGGGCGATTTACAATGACCGTGAGACCCGATACATGTTTGAGAGATATGACTAAAAACTCGTCCTTGTCGCACTTTGTGGCCATTTTGATGAGTTATTGCCCTCAGTTTTGGGGTTTTGGGGCAATTTACAACGATAGTGAGACCTAATAAATGTTTGAGAGATATGACCAAACAACTCGTCGTTTTTGTGTTTTATGCCCATTTTTATGAGCTATTGCCCACACTTTTGGGCCTTTGGGGTGATTTACAACATCCGTAAGACCCGATACATGTTTGAGCGATATGACCAGAAACTCGTAGTTTTCGTGTTTTATGGCTCTTTTCATGAGCTATTGCCCACACTTTTGATGTTCCAGGGTGATTTACAAAAACCATAAGACCCGATACTTGTTTGAGAGATATGACCAAAAACTCGTCTTTGTCGCACTTTATGGCCATTTTCATGAGCTATTGCCCACACTTTTGGGGTTCCAAGGAGATTTACAACTACCGTAAGACCTGATACATGTCTGAAAGATATGAACTAAAACTCGTCGTTTTCGCATTCTATGGCCGTTTTCATGAGCTATTGCCCACACTTTTTGGGTTCCAGGGCGATCTACAACGACCGTAAGTCCAGATAGATGTTTGAGATATATGACAAAAACTCATCGTTTTCGTGTTTATTCCCGTTTTCATGAACTATTGTGCACATATTTGGGGCTCCAGTGCACTTCGCAACGACCATAAGTCTAGGTAAATGTTTGAGAGATATGACCAAAAACTCGTCGTTTTCGAGTGTTATGGTCGTTTTCATTAGATATTGCCCACAAATTTGGGTTCCAGGGCGCACCTGGTACATGTTTGGGATCTAAGACCAAAACTCGTTGTTTTTGCATTTAGGGCCGTTTTCATGAGCTATCTCCCTTAGTTTTGGGGTTTCAGGGCGATTTACAATGACCGTGAGAACCGATACATGTTTGAGTGTTATGACCAAAAACTCGTCTTTTCGCGTTTAACGGCCGTTTTCATGAGCTATTGCCCAAAGTTTTGGGGTTTCAGGGCGATTTACAATGACCATTAGACCCGATACATGTTTGAGAGATATGACCAAAAACTCGTCCTTGTCACGCGTTGTGGCCATTTTCATGAGCTATTGCCCTGCGTTTTTGGGTTTTAGGGCAATTTACAACAATAGTGAGATCCAATGAATGTTTAAGAGATATGACCCAAAACTCATCATTTTCGTGGTTTATGCCCATTTTCATGAGCTATCGCCCTTGGTTTTCATGACCTATTGCCCATAGTTTTGGGGTTCCATGGCGATTCACAACTACCGTAAGACCCGATACATGTTTGAAAGATATGAACTAAAACTCGTCGTTTTCGCGTTCTATGGTTGTTTTCGTGAGCTATTTCCCACACCTTTTGGGTTCCAGGGCGATTTATAACGATCATAAGTCCAGATACATGTTCGAGAGATATGACCAAAAACTCATCATTTTCGTGATTTACGGCCATTTACTTGTACTATTGCCCACATATTTGGGGCTCTAGGGCGCCTTGCAACGATCGTAAGTATCGGTAAATGTTTGAGAGATATGACCAAAAACTCATCGTTTTCGAGTGTTATGGTCGTTTTCATGAGATATTCCCCACACTTTTGGGGTTCCAGGGCGCACCTGGTACATGTTTCGCAGTTAAGACCAAAAACTCGATGTTTTTGCATTTAGGGCCATTTTCATGACCTATCGCCCTTAGTTTTGGGGTTTCAGGGCGATTTACAACGACCGTGAGAACCGATACATGATCGAGTGTTATGACCAAAAACTCGTCTTTTTGCGTTTAATGGCCGTTTTCATGAGCTATTGCCCATAGTTTTGGGGTTCCAGGGCGATTAAAACGACCGTGAGACCCGATACATGTTTGAGAGATATGACCAAAAACTCGTCCTTGTAGCACTTCGTGGCCATTTTCATGAGTTATTGCCCTTAGTTTCGGGGTTCTAGGGCAATTTACAACGATAGTGAGACCTAGTAAATTCTTTAGAGATATGGCCAAAAAACTCGTCGTTTTCGTGGTTTATGCCTATTTTCCTGACCTATTGCCCACACTTTTGGGCCTCTAGGGTGATTTACAACATCCGTAAGACCCGATACATGTTTGAGCGATATGACCCGAAACTCGTCGTTTTCGTGTTTTATGGCTCTATTCATGAGCTATTGCCCACACTTTTGATGTTCTAGGGTGATTTACAAAAAGCATAAGACCTGATACTTGTTTGAGAGATATGACCAAAAAGTCGTCTTTGCCGCACTTTATGGCCATTTTCATGAGCTATTGCCCACACTTTGGGGGTTCCAAGGCGATTTACAACTACCGTAAGACCCGATACATGTCTGAAAGATATGAACTAAAACTCGTCGTTTTCGCATTCTATGGCCGTTTTCATGAGCTATTGCCCACACTTTTTGGGTTCCAGGGCGATTTACAACGACCGTAAGTCCAGATAGATGTTTGAGATATATGACAAAAACTCATCGTTTTCGTGTTTTATTTCCGTTTTCATGAACTATTTGCCCACATATTTGGGGCTCCTGGTCGCTTTGCAACGACCGTAAGTCCAGGTAAATATTTTTTAGTGATATGACCAAAAACTCATTGTTTTCGAGTGTTATGGCCATTTTCATTAGATATTGCCCACACATTTGGGGTTCCAGGGCACACCTGGTACATGTTTGGGAGTTAATACCGAAAACTCGTTGTTTTGCATTTAGGGCCATTTTCATGAGCTATCGCCCTTAGTTTTGGGGTTTCAGGGCGATTTACAATGACCGTGAGAACCGATACATTTTTGAGTGTTATGACCAAAAACTGGTCTTTTCGCGTTTAATGGCCGTTTTCATGAGCTATTGCCCATAGTTTGGGGTTTCAGGGAAATTTACAATGACCGTTAGACCCGATAAATGTTTGAGAGATATGACTAAAAACTCGTCCTTCTCACGCTTTGTGGCCATTTTCATGAGCTATTGCCCTTAGTTTTGGGGTTTTAGGGCAATTTACAACGATAGTGAGATCCGATGAATGTTTAAGAGATATGACCCAAAACTCATCGTTTTCGTGGTTTATGCCCATTTTCATGAGCTATCGCCCTTGGTTTTCATGACCTATTGCCCATAGTTTTGGGGTTCCATGGCGATTCACAACTACCATAAGACCCGATACATGTTTGAAAGCTATGAACGAAAACTCGTCGTTTTCGCGTTCTATGGTTGTTTTCGTGAGCTATTTCCCACACCTTTTGGGTTCCAGGGCAATTTATAACGATCGTAAGTCCAGATACATGTTCGAGAGATATGACCAAAAACTCGTAATTTTCGTGATTTATGGCCATTTTCATGAACTATTGCCAACATATTTGGGGCTCTAGGACGCCTTGCAACGAACGTAAGTATCAGTAAATGTTTGAGAGATATGACCAAAAACTCATCGTTTTCGAGTGTTATGGCCGTTTTCATGAGATATGCCCCACACTTTTGGGGTTCCAGGGCGTACCTGGTACATGTTTGGCAGTTATGACCAAAAATTCGATGTTTTCACATTTAGAGCCATTTCCATGACCTATCGCCCTTAGTTTTCGGGTTTCAGGACGATTTACAACGACCGTGAGAACCGATACATGATCGAGTGTTATGACCAAAAACTCGTCTTTTTGCATTTAATGGCCGTTTCCATGAGCTATTGCCCATAGTTTTGGGGTTCTAGGGCAATTTACAATGACCGTGAGACCCGATACATGTTTGAGAGATATGACCAAAAACTCGTCCTTGTCGCACTTCGTGGCCATTTTCATGAGTTATTGCCCTCAGTTTTGGGGTTTTAGGGCAATTTACAACGATAGTGAGACCCGGTAAATGTTTGAGAGATATGAACAAAAAACTCGCCGCTTTCGCGTTTTATGCCCATTTTCATGAGCTATTGCCCACAATTTTGGGCCTCTAGGGTGATTTACAACATCCGTAAGACCCGATACATGTTTGAGCGATATGATCAGAAACTCGTCGTTTTCATGTTTTATGGATCTTTTCATGAGATATTGCCCACACTTTTGATGTTCCAGGGCGATTTACAACAACCGTAAGACCTGATACTTGTTTGAGAAATATGACCAAAAACTCGTCTTTGTCGCACTTTATGGCCATTTTCACGAGCTATTGCCTACACTTTTGGGGTTTCAAGGAAATTTACAACTACCGTAAGACCCGATACATGTATGAAAGATATGAACTAAAAATCGTCGTGTTCGCATTCTATGGTTGTCTTCATGAGCTATTGCCCACACTTTTTGGGTTCCAGGGCGATTTACAACGACCGTAAGTCCAGATAGATGTTTGAGATATATGACCAAAAACTCGTCGTTCTCGTGTTTTATTCTCGTTTTCATCAACTATTGCCCATATATATGGGGCTCCTGGGTGCTTTGCAACTACCGTAAGTCTTGGTAAATGTTTGAGAGATATGACCAAAACCTCGTCCTTTTCGAGTGTTATGGCTGTTTTCATGAGATATTACCCACACTTTTGGGCTTCCAGGGTGCACCTGGTACCTGTTTGGGGGTTAAGACCAAAAACTCGTTGTTTTCGCATTTAGGGCCGTTTTCATGAGCTATCGCCCTTAGTTTGGGGGTTTCAAGGCGATTTACAACGATCGTTAGACCCGATACATGTTTGAGAGATATGACCAAAAACTCGTCTGTGTCGTGCTTTGTGGCCATTTTCATGAGCTATTGCCCTTAGTTTTGGGGTTTTAGGGAAATTTACAACGATAGTGAGACCCGATAAATGTTTGAGAGATATGACCCAAACCTCATCGTTTTAGTCTTTTATGCCCATTTTCATGAGCTATTGCCGACACTTTTGGGCCTTCAGGGCGATTTACAACGACCGTGAGACCCAATACATGTTTTAGAGATATGACCAAAAGCTCGTCCCTGTCGCACTTTGTGGCCATTTTCATGAGTTATTGCCCTCAGTTTGGGGGTTTTAGGGAAATTTACAACGATAGTTAGACCCAGTAGATGTTTGAGAGATAGGACCAAAAAACTCGTCATTTTCGCGTGTTATGCCCATTTTCATGAGCTATTGCCCACACTTTTGGGCTTTGGGGTGATTTACAACATCCGTAAGACCCGATACATGTTTGAGCGATATGACCAGAAACTCGCCATTTTCGTGTTTTATGGCTCTTTTCATGAGCTATTGCTCACACTTTGGATGTTCCAGGGTGATTTACAAAAACCATAAGACCTGATACTTGTTTGAGAGATATGACCAAAAACTCGTCTTTGTCGCACTTTATGGCCATTTTCATGAGCTATTGCCCACACTTTTGGGGTTCCAAGGCGCTTGGCCATTTGCTGTATGGTGCTTGGATATGGTGGGACCATTTAATCCGGCTAAGGGAAATATGACCCATATCTTGGTCATGATGGAGAAGTTTACAAAATGGATTGAAGTAAATCCAATAAGGAAGTGCGATGGAGCTACTGCCGTGATGTTCCTCATAAGGATATCATCTTGACATACGACTATCCGCATAATATCATAACAGATAATGGCTCCAATTTCGACGAAGGAGCATTTGCCTGGTTTTGCCGAGATAAGAAGATTTGGCTGGATGTCGCATCAGTGGCCCACAATTCATCGAATGGATAGGTGGAAAGATCCAATAGACTAGTGATGTCTGGGATAAAACCCCGTCTCATTGAGCCACTACAAGGATCAGCTGGGTTCTGGATTGAGGAACTACCAGCGGTATTGTGGAGCTTAAGAACAACTTCGAATTGATCAACAGGTGATATGCCATTCTTTTTGGTATATGGGGCCGAAGCTGTATTACCAGCCGACCTAGAGCATGATTCGCCTAGAGTCACCCAATACATAGAAGCCGAAGTGCAAGAAGTCCGGCAAAATGATGTTGATCTGCTGGAAGAAGTGAGAGAATTGGCATTGTCCAGATCCGCCATATATCAGCAAAATCTCCGATGCTACCATAGCCGGAAAGTGAACCCTCGAGTCTTTCGAGAAGGAGATCTGATACTTCGGCTAGTGCAGTGCACTGCCGACATACATAAGTTGTCCTCCCCATGGGAAGGCCCATTCATTGTAAGCAAAGCACTACATAATGATGCGTATTATCTTATTGATGCTCAACCACGGGAGAAGAACAAGGTGGATAGGTATGGCGAGGAATCGAACCGGCCATGGAACGTAGCTCTACTTTGTCCGTTTTACACTTAGAATAAGTGTATGTACTCTGAACTCTCTCATATGTCGGCCTATATGTCGGAAGAGAGTTTACCAATGAAATATCGGCACCCCGAGCAGAAACTCGGGGACAGCCTTAATAATAATTGTCTTTTTCTGTAATTACTTTTTATATGTCGGCTGGCTTAAATTAATTACACCTTAGCCGAATTAGTAATAGTTCGGCACCAAAAGCTAACTCTTGGACTTGCTGCTGTCCAACAAGAATTGGGTTCATGGCAAGCAAGAGAACAAGTTCAGAATTGCAAGGCATATGAAAAAGACTAAGGAAAAGGAATGTAATCGAGTCGACATTTGTTTTTTGACTAACCCATGTATTTACTTTATTTTTGTTATGCTAAGTTATCTTGGGATAATCTTAAAAGTTTTGAGTATTGTTAGATCAATTCTTGGAACCTCGGAGTTGTAAGTTGAATGCCTAAATCAAGGTAGACGCGAGCCCAATCACTGAATTGAGAAAACAAGAAAATGAAACTCGGGGACTTCGCCCAAGTTAATCGAGCATAAATACATAAGCTGTAGAAAAATAGCACATTGTTCTTTACATCTGCGCCCAGCATACCGGGGATTTAACAAATTTCTAAGTCTTATTACTCAAGGAACAGCTGCTGCCGAACCATTAACAGCAGGAGAGGCAATTTGTCTTCGGTGTGGGAGCATCGGTTTCAGCTTCATCATCCACATTAGCCTCAGCATCCTCGGCGTCCTCGACATCCTCGACATCGTCGGTGTAATTCGAACCTTCTTGCTCCTCATCTGCGTGTCCTTCAGTGTACTAGTCATCAATGACTTCGAGGAAGCTCGGCCCCTCGTTCCATGAATGACAATGTGCATATTGGAGCAAACCGAGGCTCCTCGAACATGTATCGGGTCTAACGGTCATTGTAAATCGCCCTAGAACCCCAAAACTATGGACAATAGCTCATGAAAACGGCCATTAAACGCGAAAAGACAAGTTTTTGGTCATAACACTCAAACATGTATCGGTTCTCACAGTCGTTGTAAATCGCCCTGAAACCTCAAAACTAAGGGCGATAGCTCATGAAAACAGCCCTAAATGTGAAAATAATGAGTTTTTGGTCTTAACTCCCAAACATGTACCTGGTGCGCCCTGGAACTCCAAAAGTGTGGGCAATATCTGATGAAAGTGGCCATAAAACACGAAAACGATGATTTTTTAGTCATATCGCTCAAACATGTATCGGATCTTATGGATGTTGTAAATCACCCTCGAGGCCCAACAGTGTGGGCATTAGGTCATGAAAACGGTCTTAAAACACGAAAACGACGAGTTTTGGTCATATATATCAAACATCTATCGGGTTTCACTATCAGTGTAAATCACGCTGAAACCCTGAAACTATGGGCAATAACTCATGAAAACGACCGTAAAGCGCGACAAGGACGAGTTTTTGGCCATATTTATCAAACAAGTATCAGGTCTTACGGTAGTTGTAAATCGCCCTGGAACCCCAAAAGTGTGGGCAATAGCTCATGAAAACGACCGTAAAGCGTGACAAGGGAGAGTTTTGGTCATATCTCTCAAACAAGTATCGGGTCTTTCGATCATTGTAAATCATCCTGGAACCCCAAAAGTGTGGGCAATAGCTAATGAAAACGGCCATAAAACACGAAAACGACGAGTTTTTGGTCATATCGCTCAAACATGTATCGGGTCTTATAGGTGTAATAAATCGCCCTAGAGGCTCAAAAGTGTGGGCAATAGCTCATGAAAATGGGCATAAAATGCGAAAGTGGCGAGTTTTTGGTCATATCTCTCTAACATTTACCTAGTTTAACTATCATTATAAGCTACCCTAAAACCCCAAAACTGAGGGCAATAGCTCATGAAAATGGCCACAAAGCGCGATAAGGATGAGTTTTTGGTCATATCTCTCAAACATGTATCGGGTCCCACGGTCGTTGTAAATCGCCCTGCAACCCCAAAACTATGGGCAATAATTCATGAAAACGGCCATTAAACGCAAAAAGACGAGTTTTTGGTCATAACACTCAAACATCTATCGGTTCTCACGGTCATTGTAAATCGCCCTGAAAGCCAAAAACTAAGGGCGATAGGTCATGAAAATGGCCCTAAATGCGAAAACAGCGAGTTTTTGGTCTTAACTCCAAAACATGTACCAGGTGTTCCCTGGAACCCCAAAAGTGTGGGCAATATCTCATGAAAACGGCCATAACACTCAAAAACAACGAGTTTTTGGTCATATATCTCAAACATTTACCGAAACTTATGGTCGTTGCAAGGCACCCTAGAGCCCCAAATATGTGGGCAATAATTCATGAAAAATGCCATAAATCACGAAAATTACGAGTTTTTCGTCATATCTCTCGAACATGTATCTAGACTTACAGTCGTTATAAATCGCCCTGGAACCCAAAAAGTGTGGGCAATAGCTCATGAAAACGACCATAAAACGTGAAAAGACGAGTTTTAGTTCATATCTTTCAAACATGTGTCGGGTCTTACGGTAGTTGCAAATCGCCCTGGAACCCGAAAACTATGGGCAATAGCTCATGAAAACAGCCATAAAGTGCGACAAGGACAAGTATTTGGTCATATCTCTCAAACATGCATCGGGTCTTATGGTCATTGTAAATCGTCCTAGAACCCCAAAAGTGTGGGCAATAGCTCAAGGAAACAGCCATCAAACACGAAAACGACGAGTTTTTGGTCATATCACTCAAACATGTATCAGGTCTTACGGTCATTGTAAATCGCACTAGAACCCCAAAACTAGGCGGGCAATAGGTAATGAAAACAGCCATAAAGCACGAAAAGGACGAGTTTTTGGTCATATCTCTAAAACATTTACCAGCTCTCACTATCGTTGTAAATTTCCCTAAAACCCGAAAACTAAGGGCAATAGCTCATGAAAATGGCCACAAAACGCGACAAGAATGAGTTTTTGGTCATATCTCTCAAACATGTATCGGGTCTTATGGTATTTGTAAATCGCCCTGGAGGCCCAAAAGTGTGAGCAATAGCTCATGAAAATGGCTGTAAAGCGCGACAAGGAAGAGTTTTTAGTCATATCTCTCAAACATTTATCGGGTCTAACAGTCGTTGTAAATCGCCCTGGAACCCAAAAAGTGTGGGCAATAGCTTATGAAAATGGCCATAAAACAAAAAAAACGACGAGTTTTTGTTCATATATTTCAAACAAGTATCGGGTCTTAACGGTAGTTGTAAATCACCCTGGAAACCCAAAATTGTGGACAATAGCTCTTGAAAACGGTTGTAAAGCACGACAAGGATGAATTTTTGGTCATATCTCTAAAACAAGTATCGGATTTTACGGTTGTTGTAACTCGCCTTGGAACCACAAAAGTGTGGGCAATATCTCATGAAAACGGCCATAAAACACGAAAACGGTATGTTTTTGGTCATAATGCTCAAACATGTATCGGGACTTACGGATGTTGTAAATCGCCCTGAAGGCCCAAAAGTGTCGGCAATAGCTCATGAAAATGGGCATAAAACACGAAAACGACGAGTTTTTGGTCACATCTCTCAAACATTTATCGGGTCTCACTATCATTGTAAATTGCCCTAAAACCCTAAAACTGAGGGCAATAGCTCATGAAAATGGCCACAAAGTGCGACAAGGACGAGTTTTTAGTCATATCTCTCTCAAACAAATTTCTAAGTATTATTACTCAAGGAACATCTGCTGCCGAACCATTAACAGCAGGAGGAGGCAATTTGTCTTCGGTGTGGGAGCATCGGTTTCAGCTTCATCATCCACATTAGCCTCAGCATCCTTGGCATCCTCGGCATCCTCGACATTGTCGGTGTAATTCGAACCTTCTTGCTCCTCATCCGCGTGTCCTTCAATGTACTAGTCGTCGATGACTTCGAGGAAGCTCGACCCCTCGTTCCATGCATGGCAATGTGCATATTGGATGAAACCGAGGCTCCTCGAACATGTATTGGGTCTAACGGTAATTCTAAATCGCCCTAGAACCCCTAAACTATGGACAATAGCTCATGAAAACGGCCATTAAACACGAAAAGACGAATTTTTGGTCATAACACTCAAACATGTATCGGTTCTCACGGTCGTTGTAAATCGCCCTAAAACCTTAGAAAAGGGCAATAACTCATGAAAACGGCCCTAAATGCGAAAACAACGAGTTTTTTGTCTTAACTCCCAAACATGTACCTGGTGCGCCCTAGAACCCCAAAAGTGTGGGCAATATGTCATGGAAATGACCATAAAACTCGAAAACGACGAGTTTTTTGTCATATCGCTCAAACATATATCGGTTCTTATGGATGTTGTAAAATTTCCCTCGAGGCCCAACAATGTGGGCATTAGGTCATGAAAACATGAAAACGACGAGATTTTGGTCATATATCTCAAACATCTATCGAGTTTCACTATCGGTGTCAATCGCCATGGAACCCTGAAACTGTGGGTAATAACTCACCAAAAACTCGTTGTTTTCGCATTTAGGGTCGTTTTCATGAGCTATCACCCTTCGGTTTGGGGTTTTAGGGCGATTTACAACGACCGTGAGAACCTATACATGTTTGAGTGTTTTGACCAAAAACTCGTCCTTTTGCGTTTAATGGCCGTTTTCATGAGCTGTTGCCCATAGTTTTGGGGTTCCAGGGCGAATTACAACGACCATGAGACCCGATACATGTTTGAGAGATATGACCAACAACACGTCCTTGTCGCACTTTGTGGCCATTTTGTTGAGTTATTGCCCTTAGTTTTGGGGTTTTAGGGCAATTTACAACGATAGTGAGACCCGGTAAATATTTGAGAGATATGACCAAAAAACTTGTCGTTTTCGCGTTTTATGCCCATTTTCATGAGCTACTGCCCACACTTTTGGGCCTCTGGGGTGATTTACAACATCCGTAAGACCCAATACATGTTTGAGCGATATGACCAGAAACTCGTCGTTTTCGTGTTTTATGGCTCTTTTCATGAGCTATTGCCCACACTTTTGATGTTCCAAGGCGATTTACAACAACCATAAGAACCAAAACTTGTTTGAGAGATATGACCAAAAACTCGTCTTTGTCACACTTTATGGCCATTTTCATGAGCTATTGCCCACACTTTTGGGGTTTCAAGGCGATTTACAACTACCGTAAGACCCGATACATGTATGAAAGATATGTACTAAAACTTGTTGTTTCGCATTCTATGGCCGTTTTCATGAGCTATTGTCCACACTTTTTTTGGTTCCTAGGCGATTTACAACGGCAGTAAGTCCAGATAGATGTTTGAGATATATGACCAAAAACTCGTCGTTTTCGTGTTTTATTTCCGTTTTCATGATCTATTGCCCACATATTTGGGGCTCCAGGGCGCTTTGCAACGACCGTAAGTTTTGGTAAATATTTGAGAGATATGACCAAAAACTCGTCGTTTTCGAGGGTTATGGCCGTTTTCATGAGATATTGCCCATACTTTTGGGGTTCCCGGGCGCACCTGGTACATGTTTGGGAGTTAAGACCAAAAACTCATTGTTTTCGCATTTAGTTTCATTTTCATGAGCTATCGCCCTTAGTTTTGGGGTCTCAGGGCGATTTACAATGATCACGAGAACCGATACATATTTGAGTGTTATGATCAAAAACTCGTCTTTTCGCGTTTAATTGTTGTTTTCATGAGCTATTGCCCACATTTTTGGTGTTTCATGGCGATTTACAACGACCGTTAGACCCGATACATGTTTGAGAGATATGACCAAAAACTCGTCTGAGTCACGCTTTGTGGCCATTTTCATGAGCTATTGCCCTCAGTTTTGGGGTTTTAGGGCAAGTTACAACGATAGGGAGACCGGATAAATGTTTGAGAGATATGACCCAAAACTCATTGTTTTCGCGTTTTATTCCCATTTTCATGAGCTATTGCCGACACTTTTGGGCTTCAGGGCGATTTACAATGACCGTGAGAAACCATTCATGTTTGAGTGTTATGACCAAAAACTTGTCTTTTTACGTTTAATGGTCGTTTTCATGAGCTATTGCCCATAGTTTTGGGGTTCCAGGGCATTTTACAACGACCGTGAGACCCGATACATGTTTGAGATATATGACCAAAAACTCGTCCTTGTCGCCCTTTGTGGCCATTTTCATGAGCTATTGCCCTCAATTTTGGGGTTTTAGGGCAATTTAAAACGATAGTGAGACCCGATAAATGTTTGAGAGATATGACCAAAAAACTCGTCGTTTTCGTGTTTTATGCCCATTTTCATGAGCTATTGCCCACACTTTTGGGCCTCCAGGGCGATTTACAACACCAATAAGACTCGATACATGTTTTTGCGATATGACCAAAAACTAGTCGTTTTCGTGTTTTATGGCTGTTTTCATGAGCTATTGCCCACACTTTTGACATTCCAGGGTGATCTACAAAAACCGTAAGACCTGATACTTGTTTGAGAGATTTGGCCAAAAACTTGTCTTTGTCGCACTTTATGGCCATTTTCATGAGCTATTGCCCACACTTTTGGGGTTCCAAGGCGATTTACAACTACCGTAAGACCCGATACATGTATGAAAGATAAGAACTAAAACTCGTCGTTTTCACATTCTATGGCCGTTGTAATGAGCTATTGCCCACACTCTTTGGGTTCCGGGGCGATTTACAACGACCATAAGTCTAGATAGATGTTTGAGATATATGACAAAAAACCCGTCGTTTTCGTGTTTTATTCCCGTTTTCATGACCTATTGCCCACATATTTGGGCTTCTAGGGCGCTTTGCCACGGCCGTAAGTCCAGGTAAATGTTTGAGAGATATGACCAAAAACTCGTCTTTTTCGAGTGTTATGGCCATTTTCATGAGATATTGCCCACACTTTTGGGGTTCTAGAGCGCACCTGGTACATGTTTAGGAGTTAATACCCAAAACTCGTTGTTTTTGCATTTAGGGCCATTTTCATGAGCTATCACCCTTAGTTTTGTTGTTTCGGGGAGATTTACAACAGCCATGAGAACCGATACATGTTTGAGTGTTATGACCAAAAACTCGTCTTTTCGCATTTAATGGATGTTTTCATGAGCTATTGCCCACAATTTTGGGGTTTCAGGGTGTAATGCCCGGGAAAATATCCCCTATTAGATTTTCCTATTATTTTTATTCTATGCATCATCATGACATCATGCATATTTTTGTCTAAAATATTTTTGCTAAAAACCAAATTTTGTTTTCTAATTAGCCCTTCTTTAATTTCAGATCAAAACCCCCGGTCTTCTTCGAATCTTTTATTTGTCTAAAAACTATTTACAAAAGTCTTTTATAAACAAAATAAATAAGTAAAAGTTTTTTTGGGGGGAGGTAGCCGGCCGGGCCAAAAGGCCCAGCTAGCCACCTACTACCCACAACGAAACCCTAGCCTCACACACGTGATCGACCAAGACCAACATGCTACAATTTGCCAACACGCCTCACACCATGTCGCGGTGGACACAGGCACGCACACGCGGTGCACCTACCACACACGCACTAGTCAGCCACCACCCACATCGCAGCACATGGAAACCCATCTCCCGATCGATCTCCTCCCCTGGCGCCTCTTGCCTCGCCTCCCTTCCTCGTGTGCGCCGCCGCCTCGCCTCTCTGCCCCGCGTGCTCCACCGAACTTTTCTCCTAGCCGCCGCTCGCCTCCACTCCTACCAGCGTTAAGGCCGCCCTCCTCCTGGTCTCGTTCAGCCACCGCCGACCCCGACCCCGCTCCCTGACCCGACGCCTCCACTGTAGCACGCCCTGCCGCTCGTCTCGCCTCTGCCGCCGTCAAGCTCTCAAGACCGAGCCGACCTTGCCTTGGGACCCCAGCGACCTCCGCCATCACAGCAAGCCCGCTAGAGTACCGACGCCCCTGCGGTCACCACCCGCAACGTGCCGCTGGTTCCTCTCTAGTTGCCGTCGACCTCGCCGGCCTCCTCGACCTCGGTTCCTCCTCGCGCGTACCCTTTCGTCCTCGCCCTGCTAGCGTTACCACTTCCAACACTGGGTCGCATCGTCCTCTGCCCCCGTCTTGTTGGAGATATGCCCAAGAGGCAATAATAAAAGTGGTTATTATTATATCTTTGTGTTTATGATGAATGTTTACATCCCATGCTATAATTGTATTATAAGGAAACACTAATACATGTGTGTTTTGTAAACATAAAAGAGTCCCTAGTAAGCCTCTTGTGGAACTAGCTTGTTAATTAAATGATGATCATGGTTTCCTGATCATGGACATTGGATGTCATTAATAACAAGGTTATATCATTAGGAGAATGATGTGATGGACACACACCCATAGTAAGCGTAGCATAAGAACAAGTCATTAAGTTCGTATTGCTGTAAGCTTTCAAATGCATAGTAACCTGATCCTTCGACCATGAGGTTATGTTAATCACCATCACCGGATGGGTACTTTGATGACATCAAACACCGCTTCGTAACTGGGTGGTTATAAAGGTTTCATTAGGTATTCTGAAAGTATGTGTTGAAGCGCATGGACCAAGATTGGGATTTGTCCATCCATATGACAGATAGATATGCTTGGGCCCTCTCGGTGGAATGTCATCTAGTTAGCTTGCAAGCATGTGACTAGGTCACAAGGGATGACATAACATGGAACGAGTAAAGATTACTTATCTGTAACGAGGTAGAACTAGGTATGGAGATACCGACGATCAAACCTTGGATAAGTAGAATATCGCGTGACAAAGGGAATTGGTTTCGTATGTTAATGGTTCTATCGATCACGAAGTCATTGTTGAGTATGTGGGAGCCGTTATGGATATCCAGATCCCGCTGATGGTTATTGATCGGAGAGGTGTCTTCATCATGTCTGCATATTCACGAACCGTAGGGTGACACACTTAAGGTTCGAAGTTGTTTTAAGTAGATATGGAATATGTGTTGGAGACTGAATGTTGTTCGGAGTCTCGGATTGGATCCAGGACATCACGAGGAGATCCGGAATTGTCCGGAGAATAAGATTCATATATTGGGGATCATTTTCTAAGTTAGGAAATGTTCCGGAGTGTTTGTATGGAGATTCTAGAAGGTTTCGGAATGTTCTGGAAGGTTCTAGAGGATTTTTTTGGAGTTTCCTTGAAAACCAAGAAAGGGATCAAAGAAACCAAGTGGTGTACTACACAGATTCATGGGGGAGGAGGACTCCTCCCCCCTTCCCAACCCGCCGGCCAAGGAGGGGAGTCCTACTAGGACTCCCCCTCCCATGGCGCGCCTCCCTCCTTTAAATAGAGGGGAGGGGGCACCCCCTCCTAGCCTCTCTCCCATAACAAGCCCTAGCCGCCGCCTCTCTCCTCTTCATTGGCTCTGCTCCGGCTTAGGCGAAGCCCTGCAGAATTATCTCCTCCACCACCACCACCACACCGTCGTGCTGCTGGGATTCCGTGGAGAAGATCTACTACCTCCACTGCTCGTTGGAACAGGGAGAGGAAGGTTTGCTTCGACTCCTCACGTGTGACCGACTACGGAAGCGCTGCCGGAACGCGGCGCCGGAAGGATCGTCCACACGATCTTGAGATCGGCAAGTGATCGACTACATCAACCCCGAGATCTAATCTCGTAACGCTTTCGGTTCTACGAGGGTTAGTACAGATCTATCTCGTTTCTCATGTCTAATAGATTAGATCTTGGCTTTTATCTAGATTAGATCTGGGTTTTGTTCGTTCTTGCGGTAGAAATTTTTTGTTTTCCATGCTACGAACCCATCAGTGGTATCAGAGCCTTGTCTATGCGTAGATCTGTTGCACGAGTAGAACACAATGATGTTGTGGACGTTGGTGCTCGTGCCGTCTTTTGCTGTCTGTACTTTGCATCTTGCGGTATGGTGGGATGAAGCGGCTCGGGCTAACCTTACATGTCATCGCACATGAGACTTGCTCCATGCTTGATGTGTAACTTGCTTTGCACAAGTGGCTTTGCGGGTGTCTGTCTCTCCCATCATAGTATAGATCCAATCTACACTTTGCACTTGATAGCACATGTATCAACGTTGTGGTTCAGTTTCGTAGGTAAGATCCGTTCTTATTCGAAAGCCCCAAACCACGTAAAACTTGCAAAGAAAATTAGAGGCATCTAACTTGTTTTGGAGGGGTTTTGTGATGTGATATGGCCATCATGTGATTGTGATTATATTTGATGTATGCAATGATCCTTGTTGTAATATGGCAACCGACAGGAGCCTAATGGTTGTCTTTAATTCTGTGTAGACCCGCGTGTCTATTCATCTTGTAATAGCTTTATTCCAAGTAGTTGTAATAGTTGCTGGTGATGATGGACAACCATGAAGCGGCGCCACTGACCTTGACGCAATGCTGGTGATGATGGAGATCATGTCCGTGCTTTGGAGATGGAGATCAAAGGCATAAGAAGAAAGGGCCATATCATATCACACTAATTATGAATTGCCTGTGATGTTAATCCTTTATGCATCTTGTATTGCTTAGATCGCGACGGTAGCATTATAAGATGATCCCTCTCACTAAATTTCAAGTAATAAATTGTTCGTCCTTAGTTGGCACCGTTGTTAAGACTCGTCGTCTCGAAGCATCTCGTGATGATCGGATGTGATAGATTCTACGTGTGCATACAACGGGTGTAAGCCAGATTTGCACATGTGAAAACTAAGGTTAATCTTGACGAGCCTAGCATGTACAGACATGGTCTTAGAACACAGAATACCGAAAGGTAGAGCATGAATCATATAAGTGATATGATGAACATGAAGATTGTGCGCCGATGAAACTACATCTTCTCTCGTGAAGATCGGACTTGGTGTAGTGGACTTGGTTCGTGTAATCACTAAGACAATGTGAGGGATGTTGTTTTGAGTGGGAGTTCACCTAGTTAATTTAAGAATTAAAGTAGAAGTCAAATTATCATAAACTTAGTCTAAACTACTTGCACATTTGTTGTAGATTATGGCGAATCTCTCCATCAATTTCAATGCGTTCCTAGAGAAAGAAAAGCTTAAGAACAATGGAAGCAACTTCACAGACCAGCTCCGTGGTCTGAAGATTGTCCTCAGGGCTGCTCAGATGACCTATGTGCTCTAAGCACCGCTAGGTGACCCACCTGCAGATGATGCCACCGATGACGTAAAGAATGTTTACGCCACTCGAAAAAATCATTACTCCACAGTTCAGTGTGCCATCCTGTACAGTTTGGAAACGGATCTCCAGAAGCGTTTTGAGCACCACGACCCGTTCGAGATCATTAAGGAGCTCAAGCTCATTTTTGAGACTCACGCGGCCCTGGAGAGCTATGAGGCCTCCGAGAAGTTCTTTACCTGCAAGATGGAAGAGGGAAGCTCCATTAGCAAGCACGTGCTCACCATGTCTGGGCACGCAAACAAGCTCCAAGAGTTGGGGATAACGATTCCTAATGAGTTAGGGATTCACCGTGTCCTCCAATCACTGCCACCGAGTTATAAGAACTTTGTGATGAACTACAATATGCACTGCATGAACAAGACGTTGCCTGAACTATCGTCCATGCTGAAAACTGCTAAAGTGGAGATCAAGAAGGAGCACCAAGTGTTGATGGTCAATAAGACCACCAATTTCAAGAAACAGGGCAAGCCTAAGAAAAAGGGCAACTTCAAGAAGGACGGCAAGAAAGCCGCCTGCTAAGAAGCCCAAGGCTGGTCCTAAGCCTGCCGAAAGTGCTTCTACTACAAGGGTGCTGGTCATTTGGGCGTAATCGCCCCAAGTACTTGGCAGATCTAAAGAACGGCAACATCAAGAAGAAAGGTATATTCGATATACATGTTATTGATGTGTATCTTACTAGTCGTAGTAGTGCTGGGTATTTGATACTGGTTCGTTGCTCATATATGTAACTCAAACAGAGCTACGGAATAAACGAAGACCGGCAAGAGACGAGGTGACGATGCGCGTTGGAAATGGCTCCAAGGTTGATGTGATCGCCGTTGGCACGCTCCCTCTACATCTACCTTCGGGATTAGTTTTAAATTTAAATAATTGTTATTTGGTGCCTGCGTTAAGCATGAACATTATATCTGGATGTTGTTTATTGCGAGACAGTTACTCTTTTAAGTCTGAGAATAAAGGTTGTTCGATTTACATGAGTAATATCTTTTATGGTAATGCACCTGAGATGAATGGTTTATTCTTACTGAATCTCGATAGTAGTGATACACATGTTCACAACATAGATGCTAAACGAATAAAATTGAATGATAATTCTACATACATGTGGCAATCGCTGCCTTGGTCACATTGGAGTGAAGCGTATGAAGAAACTCCATTCTGATGGACTTCTTGAATCACTTGAAAGATGCGAAGCATGTCTAATGGGAAAAATGACTAAGACTCCATTCTCTGGAATAATGGAGTGAGCTACAGACTTATTGGAAATAATACATACCGATGTGTGCGGTCCAATGAGTGTAGCATCGCGTGGTGGATATCGTTATGTTCTCACTTTCACGGATGACTTAAGTTGATATGGGTATGTCTACTTTATGAAACATAAGTCCAAACTTTTAGAAGTTTAAGGAATTTCAAAGTGAAGTGGAAAATCATCGTAACAAGAAGATTAAGTTTCTACGTTCTGACCGCGGAGGTGAATATCTGAGTTATGAGTTTGGCATGCATTTAAAGAAATGTGGAATACTTTTGCAGTTGACACCGCCGGGAACACCACAACGTAATGGTGTGTCCGAACGTCGTAATCGAACTCTCTTAGATATGGTTCGGTCTATGATGTCACTTACAGATTTACCGCTATCATTTTGGGGCGTAGAGACAGCCGCATTCACTTTAAATAGGGCACCATCTAAATCCGTTGAAACGACACTGTACGAATTGTGGTTTGGTAAGAAACCTAAGTTGTCGTTCCTTAAAGTTTGGGGTTGCGAAGCGTATGTAAAGAAGTTACAACCTGATAAGCTTGAACCCAAAGCGGAGAAATGCGTCTTCATAGGATACCCGAAAGGAACAATTGGGTATACCTTCTATCATAGATCCGAAGGCAAAGTTTTCGTTGCCAAGAATGGATCCTTTCTTGAGAAGGAGTTTCTCTCAAAATAAGTGACTGGAAGGAAAGTAGAACTCGACGAGGTTATTGAACCTTCTCTCGGAGTTGAGAGTAGTGCAGCACCGGAAGATGTTTTTGTGCCGCCTGCACCAACTGGAGAGGAAGATAATGATGCTGATCATGAAACTTCGAACGAAGTTACTGGTGAACCTCGCAGGTCAAGGAGGGTTCGTACCACTCCTGATTGGTATGACTCTGCCTTGAACGTCATGTTGGTGGACAACACTGATGACCCTGCGATGTATGAAGAAGCTATGGTGAGCCCAGATTCCGACAAATGGCTAGAAGCCATGAAATCCGAAATGGGATCCATGTACGAAAACCAAGTATGGACTTTGGTGGACTTACCGGATGGCCATAAGGCTGTCGAGAGCAAATGGATTTTTAAAAGTAAAACAGATGCTGATGGTAATGTTACCGTCTATAAAGCTCGACTTGTCGCGAAAGGGTTCCGACAAATTCAAGGAGTTGACTATGATGAGACTTTCTCACCAGTAGCGAAGCTAAAGTCTGTGAGGATTTTGTTAGCAATCGCTGCATATTTCGATTATGAAATTTGGCAGATGGATGTCAAAACGGCGTTCCTTAATGGAGACATTGAGGACGAGTTGTATATGGTACAACCCA